>CM062820.1:385855404-386472071 GCA_031772625.1 Pinus tabuliformis
TTTGGGAAAACTAGTGGAGATCTGTTGCATGATCTTCAAAGCCCCATGATGCAAGTGACTCAATCGCCTATGCCACAACTCACCAATGTCTTAGCTCTCCACCATCTCTTATTTTGTGCTCAAAGTAGCACAATCCTCTACCTCCATCTTATAGATTCTTCACCTGAATCCATATCTTCCTTACTTGACCCATGGCTATGTGTCGAAGGAACGCCTTTCCTTTCGAGAATATCACATCATAGCCTCTATCCTCAAGCATGGTAATGAATACCAAGTTCTTCTTCAACCTGGGCACATACATAACATTCTTCAAGGTGAGTGCAGCCCCATGCTTCCTCTGAAAAGTAATTGTGCCCATTCTAGTAACACTATACCTCCCATCGTCACCCATATTGATATGCATCTGGATATCTTTCTCCTCCTGGTCACTGAATAACTCCTTGTCATTAGTCATGTGGAATGAAGCTCCACTATCTAAGTACCATAGAATTCCCATATTTGATGACACCATGCATGCAATGAGGGAAAATTCCAATTCCAATTTGGAGGCCAAAGCCTCGCCCGTCGCTCCTCCTGAGGACTTATTCTTGGACTTCTTGAGTGGACAATTTGTAGAAAAATGGCCCATCTCATGACAACGAAAGCACTTAACTTTCATCATTTCTTTCTTCTTACCTCCATGGAAAGAATCCAATTTGGAATGGGAATATTTCCCTTTCCCCTTCTTTGCCTTAATCTCTAATGCACAATACTCTTCATCATTTGTCTTTGATGAAGAGCCATCCCTCGTGTTCCTCCTGATCTCCTCCTGCATCAAATCTGACCACAATCGTTCCTAATCTAGAAACTTCTCTTGACCATTAACAGATTCCTCATAACTGTGCCAACTCTTTGGGAGTCCTAGAAGAGAAAGACTCACCATATCATCCTCAGTAACCATGATTCCAACACTTCCAAGTTCATCACGACATTGGGTGAACTTAGTCAAGTATTTTGGAATAATCTCGCCTTTCTCCGTTTTGATTTTTCAAAGTTTGTCCTTGAGTTCCACTTTCCTTTGGTCACTGTTGTTTTGATACAATTTCCTCAGTGCTTTCCACATAGCATACATATTTTCCTTTCCTTGGAGACTCGAGACAATGTGGTTTCGAACTCCCTCAAGGATTATCTACCTTGCCTTCGCCACGCACTTCTTCCATTCGATCAGATTCTTTGCATCTGATGTTGTTGGCTTAGGAACGTCTTGATCAATGAATTCCTTCAAGCCATTATTCTCCAGCACAACATCCGTTCTATCCTTCCAGGCTATGTAATTTGAGTTGCCTTCTAAGTCATACTCGAGCCGCAAACCATAGAACGCCATCTACTGATACTAAAGTATGTATTGAAAATTTGAATTTCACATGTAACCCAAAACTAAAAAATTCAAAATCTCCTCTAGTATATTGAATTCAACTCTAATACCATGTAGAATTTCCTGTATATTCACAAGCTCATGCAATTTACTAAGGGACGGGACAAGAATCTACTTCTACTTTCAACCAACGAAAGTCAATAGATCGATGAAAACAATATGAACAAGAAGAAGACAAATCAATGGCACATAACACAATAAGTTTTCCTGGGGAAAGCCACAGCTCAAAACCCCACCTATCTGTATTGCATTAAATCATAAATATGAGTGAAGATACAAATCTTGTTCTCACAAGAACAATTCCGCACAAGTATGCTCAACTCTCTACCTCATAAGCCTGTTATTATCAAACACTTAGCCAATTTCCACTGCCTGTCAAGCCCATATTTCTTTGCATAATTCCTAGGATGAATAGCCTATATTTAAAGGGAATTCATGCTTCCAAAACTGTGCAATCCAAACATAGGTCCTTCTCTGATTGCATGCATGATATTTACAACTCAGTAAATCATACAACTGATAGTACATTGTCCCTGCACTCTAGTCTCAACTAGGTCTTTCTCTGAACTGACATGCATGAGTTTCTCATGAGGGAATCTTCAGTTAACTGGAGTAACACTTGTGGATGCATCAGTGCACCAACTGACTGTTAGTCCTCTATTAGTTCCACAAACAGTTAGAACTAATGTAACTTACCATAACTCAATAAATGGAGTCAATCTAATTACAACTCAATTTAAACTCATACTAGAACCCTAAAATTTAGGGAGAACATATACATGACTACAGAAATACTTCCAACTCGAAATTCCTAAGATAATTAAGTTAATTAACTATTTATAAGTTGCTATGAGAACAGAATTTGATTTTAATTTTCGATTTAATTCAAGGACAAATTAAACTAGAATTTCTTGTTGTCATTTCTCAACAATATAAACCATGGAAACTCAGCCATAATATCACCACCATAATTAATACATATGCTCATAAATCACAATAGAAAATACCTCTTATTAACATATGAAAATGCCAACCAAGTCAGCAACTTCCATGTACCACCCAACCATAGATTAGGTTGAACCAAATCTCTCTTTCAGCCAATCACCCTCATGCCATATTCCAAGAGTGAAAGTGGGATCTCATGGAACAAACCAATAAAACAAAACCAGGGCTTTCAGAGGCCAAACCACCTCAACCCCTAACCATTTATTCTACCACACAGTCGAAAAGCACTAACAATAATCATATCGGTCTCTATCCAAGTTGTCCAAGGCTCCAGGAACTAGTAACTCAACCCACAACCTTCCATGGCTCTGGATCATTTGTCCAACCTAGATTCGGGGACCAGTAACTCAACCCACCATGGGTTCTAGAGCATTTGTCCCAACCTAGGATCCAGGACTAGTAACTCAACCCAAGTTTTTCCAGGGATTCTAGAGCATTTGTTCCAACCCACAGCCATAAGGAATTATGAGCACCAACCAGGAAAAAATAAATAAAAAAATACAAATAAAAATTAAAAAAAAAAAAAAAAAAAATTAAAAAAAATAATAATAAATAATAAATAATAAATAAAATAAAATAATAAATAATAAATAATAAATAAAATAAAAAATAAAAATAAAAATCAAGTGGTAAAACCCACAACCCCAAGGCTATCCAGGAAATGGAAAGTAAATGCTAAAACCATTATCAATCCAGGAATTCCTCCATGCTAATGACTGCACATAACTAGAAAACCACATGCATTTATGATGCATCCATAATTAGCAAGGAAATCACACATACAACATGTTACCTGCAAAGCAATCCAATTGTAGTTGTTGATACACTTGTTCCCTTGCACTTTTTCTCTTTCCTTTTCCTTCTTTCTCCAAATCCAATGTATGCCAAAGTACTCCAAGAATGCTCCAAGAATACTCTAAGTGTGCAAGAGTATGAGAGAAAGAGAGAATGAATGTGAGAACCAAATATTGAGCTAACAAAAGTATATGAATTAGTCCCCAAAATACTTTTTATCATTGAGGCCTCTATTTTCTTCATTTTCCTTCATTTTTGCTTCAATTTTACTCTCATGAAAATATGTGTCTCTTCACCTTCCTTTGCTCCTATTTTCCTTTATTTTCATAATTAAAATGTTAATTAATGCCACTTTGCCTTCACTATTTCCTTTGCCAATTCCCTTAGCCATAATAAACTGAAAGTGACACCCACTAGGATGTTTTTCCCACCGTTCAACTTGGAATACGTATCCCATGACCTTGGTATTTTTTTTTTACATGGAAAATCAACCAGGGGTTGTTACAAACCCCTCCCCCTTGGGGGAACACCATCTTTGGTGTTCTATAACACATATGACCAAAAAACCACTGAAAACAAAACATACTACCCATGGAGATTTATAACCCAACTCGTTGCAGTATTTGCAATGACCACTTCTGAAAACACAACCAACATGATAAACATACCACTTACTGGAGCTTTATAACATAGATCATTATGGTATTTACAAAAAAAACCACATATATACTTATGCAAATTTTCTTCAATGAGAAAATAACCATATTGTTTATGGAGCTTTATAACCACAACTCCATACAATATTTACAATACTATACACATATACATATGCGCATCTTCTCTAACCAACAAATAAAAGCATATGGTCCTTGCATCAGTTAACAAGGGAATCCATAGGCTCACACCTCCACCCAAAGTAGTACTAGGATTCACCTCCTTCCGAGGAAGTCTAGAATCCACTGCCAAAGTCAAAAATGCATCTAATATATAGCACTATTGGCTCACTCTGTGAATAGTTACTGGCTAATTGTTCCAGTGCACACTCCTAATTTGTTTCTGATTCCATTTGGCATTGCTAAGGACCAAAACAAATTCATTCCCCGACATTCCCTTATCTACTATACAGTCCCTCAGGAAATATGGTCTCCCCCTTCCATGCAGTCACACACCTTCCAAGTTTCATTGGCATCCTCTTCTCTACTACACAGTCCCTCAAATGATCCATCCCTTAGGAAGGTTTCCTCACATCAAAAGGTCCAAAACCCAAGGCATATCCCTACCTTAAAACCATCATACCAGTCATAGAATGCTCATGGAAATCAATGGACAGTATTGGGTATCAGCGTCCCACAATGGCCCTGCTCCTGAATGATGTACCATCACACTTTTGCATGTTCCAATTCCTTTTACTTTTGCTAATAATTCTCTGGAAGCCAATTCCAACCACCCAAACTTGGGCATTTTCCATGCTTCCTATACTAAGCACATAGTTGTCATTAGATTCAAAAGGAATTGAAATAAATTAAAATCATAACTCATTGGTAGCTCGTCAATAAGGTACACCTGAAATTTAGTTTACTTCCTATCACAACAAGTCAAAATAGCTTTTTGATCAAATCATTCTGTATAAACATATCACATGTGGTTAGCTCAAAACACAACTGTAGAGTCTAAAGATTGTCCTACCCTGACATCCTTTTGCCCAATAATCCTCTCTTTTTCATATATATTTACCACTTAATAAAGACATATCTACAAGGTTTTGATGAAGGTATGCATTAGTATGTTTTCTTGTTCATATTCAGTTGTATACCCTATTGTTTAATTAAAGTTGTAATTAGCTACCAAATCAGCCTGTTTCCACAACTAGTCCAGGATTCTGTAGTTGCCTTCAATGTTCATGAGGTTCCAGAGTTCCAGTTCAGCAATGAAAGGTGCAGATGGATAGAATATGACTCCCTCATGGATACCTTCCTACCCACTAGAAACTGTTTTCTAAAAGAGGCACAGGAGGTCGCGTCAAACTCTGAATCAACTATCGGATTAACGCAAAACAGAGCCCGAGATTAGCTGAAACCTTATTGTTTTGCTTTCGAAATAGAAAACGACGGTTTCAAGATATAAGTTTATATAGGGTTAAGAGATATTAGACTTAATATTCTCATACAGTTATGCAAGAGACATGTTACAAATTTAATGGCCGCACGGTTATTTGTGTGTGCGCCGAATGATATGTTTTCTGAACAATTTGTGACTTTCATTTGAATGAATTTGGTTTTTTTGTGCAAGTATTGTACTGATTTGAAGCTCTGAACTGTTATTTGGAGGGCCCCTAAAAAGAGTGGTAGGTTTTAATCAAATATAATAAGATTTCCTTCAATTATTCAATTTCTCTGTTTTGTGTGATCATGCTGTATAATGATTCCAAATTGTTATCTGCATAAGAACTCTACTTCGATTTATACCTAGATTAGGCTATTTTTTACTTTGCTTTATACCTGGTACTGCACAGTTATTTACTTTGCTTATTATCTAGCATAATTGAAGTGTGTTCAATTCATATATGTTGCTTGGATTACTTTGTTTGAGCAGAAATTGAACAAGCGAGAAGACCTCTCCTAAAATAATTGAGTTCAATAGTTTTCCTTCATAGCTGCTAGAGTAAGATTCCATTTTTCACTTAGAGAATTAGGAGCTACAGCAAAGAGATTTAAAATCAAATCCCAACAATCTAACATAAGTAAAATCACCCTCACATCATCCACAAACTGATTGAATAGTGATTAATTCCTAGGAAACTTAATCAACATCCTTAAGAATTACAACATTAATACAATTGAAAAACATCACCTCCATCCTAGGAATAGACCTTGACAAATACATAATGACCTACTAAAACAACTTCTAAGCACATATTGTACACCTATACTTCATCAGTCTATGCACCGTGGTTGACAATTTAGGAATGCCAATTCAAGGACATTGAATTGACCAAACATTTTGGCGTCGTTGTTGAGGAAGTATAATTAGAAGCCACAAGAAAAAAAACAAACAAAACCATCATTAATTTAAAAACATGACATGCGTAGGGATAGATACTCTAGGGGTATATTTGTAGGACGAGGAAGAAGTTTAATTCCCACAAATCCACTCACTCCACCACAATTTCGAGATTCAACACCACCTACTCAAACCCAAATTCCATTTAGGGGTCGACAAATACTTCCTGAAGTCTCAAGATCAGAAATTCAATCCAAAACTTCACCTACTTCCTCTACTAAAGTTGTAATTGAAGAAAATCCTACATCCCCGACCATGGGAGTAATCTTTTTGTCCCCCACTGGTGAACAAATCGTGGGAGAAGAATTAGAAATTCCTAGTGAAGAGGAGGGATTGGAAACTTATTATGAACAACTATTGATAGAGGAACCAGAAATATTAGAAGAACACTATCATAGCTCTGAAGAATCTCATGGCTGAAGAAGAAGGAGAAGTACATAATGTCCATGGTGAAGAGGATAGGATTGGAGGCAGAGGAAGAGGAATAGGTAGAGGTAGAGGAGGGGGTAGAGGCAAGGGGAATTAATACCCTTCGGGATTCCCTATTCTTGATGAAGATACAACCCTCATAATGAAAAATATATCACCCTCAATTCTTCCTAATTTCCATGGGAAAAGAAACGAAGATCCAAAGAAATTTCTCTTTTAATTTGAATTATTATGCAGATCATATGACTATCTGCATGATGCTCAAAAGTTGAAATTATTTCCTACCACATTAAAAGACTTAGCATTAAAATGGTTCATGAGTCTAGGAGTGCATTCCATAACAACATGGGCACAGATGAAGGAGGCTTTCTTGGGAAAGTACAGAGACTATTGTATGCCTAGTAACCTTAAAGATGAAGTCTTCAAAATGACACAAAAAGAAGATGAGAATCTTGAAGACTTGGTGGAAAGATTTGTTTATAATGTTAAAAGATCAAAAATGGATAACTTGGATGAAGAAACCTTAAAATATCTTTTACTCAGATTCGTTAAAGATGAATGGATCGATCTACTTAACCTAACAGGAAAAGGAGATATCTCCCAACTCCCATTTGCAGATATTTGTGATTTGTGTGTACATATCTCAAGGGGCAAAGCAAGAGTTGGAAAGAGTCCTAGAGACCCTCTCTTATCAAGAATAAACAAGTCTGCAGTTGGGACAATTAGTAGGGCAGAAATAGGAAATCTACTTGACACCTTTAAAACAAATATTTTAGGGAGCTTAAGTGAACAAATAGACACCCTTAAAATACAAAACAAGCAAAATTCCGAAAATGCTGCATTATCTATCTTCTGTCCCAAATGTCGAAAGAAACATGCTCTAAGAGAATGTCCCTTAGACTCAAAAGTCATAGAAACCTGTGTCATATGTGCAGATAATCATGATACAAAGGAATTTCCATCCTTACCAGGTCTCAAGGTTGTATTCAATGACGAAGGAATCTCAGAACCAGTAGACCCTCTCTACTTTTTAGCTAAAAGACCATGGAAAAACCCCCAACCAAATCAACCACAAGGATTTAGACCACAACAATTTTCCCAATCTTCACAAAGTAATTGGAATCCAGCCTGGCAGCCTTGGGCTCTACCACAATCACAACCTTGGAATCAAGGATGGAAAAATCCTTATGGAGCCTATGCTCAATATCAACAATACTCACCATCCTACATTCCACCACAATTATTAACCCCGTCCAATCAAATCCCTCAAACCAATCAATTGCCACTAGTCCTAGTACAGGGTCAAAACCCGTAACTTTCCCTACCATTTAGACAAAAATCAAATCAACTACCTATTCAACCACTTCCAAATCCTAATAATAAAGTACCACAACAACCAGTATACAACATGGAGGGTCAGAATCCTCAAACTTATGTAATAACCCCACTAGACCTAAATAATGTTCAATTAAGGTCTGGAAGGGTATTACCAAGAAAACCTCTTGTTGTCATTCAAAAAACAAAATCAGATCTTCAAAAACATAAGAATCAGTCAGAAGAAGGAGAGACCTCTCCCCTTCAAAAAGAAACTAGACAAATAGAAGAAATTCAAATAAATGCTCCTATCATAGAACAACCTTCAATATCAGTTAAACCACCTTTCCCAGAAAGGTTAAAAATCGATGGAGTAGAGAAACAAATTATCTTTCCTGATTATAATATGATGGACGAATTGAGAAATGTCTGTATTAAGATTCCTTTATTGCAAGCCATAAAAGAAACACCAATTTTTGAAAAAAACAATTAAGGAATTAAGTACACAACGATCAGGAAGAAGAAGAAAAGATATAAAAAGAATTCAGTTAGTTGGAAAAATTGCAGACATTATGATGGGGAAGATGACAATCCAAAAATATCTAGACCCAGGAAGCCCCATTGTAAAAATTCACATCAATGGAACTGAAATACCAAACACACTAATTGACCTAGGGGCAGCCATAAACATAATGAGCAAACAAGTTATGGACACACTTAGGCTTCCTAATCTTCAATACACACCAACTTTGTTGCAATTAGCAGATAGATCTGTTATTAAACTAGATGGTGTGTTAGAGGATGTTTGTGTATCCTTAGATTCTTGGGAATATCTTGTTGATTTCATGGTCTTAACACCCAAGAACAATCTAGGAGGACATCCCTTAATTCTAGGAAGACCTTGGTTGGCTACAGCAGATGCTTTCATCGGTTGTAGGTTATGGGATATGTTTATCTCAAATGGAAATTCTATAAAGAAATTTACATTATACCCCCCTGCAAGAACAACAATAGATACAGAAACTGAAGAATGGATAGAAGATGGAGAAGACATACAACCTATTTTTGTCACTGAACAAGTAAAAGAGGAAGACAAACTTTTAAATCTTCTAGAAAATAATGAATCTTCCTCACATTATGAGCATAGTCGAAATGAATATCTCTCCTCTAAACAAGTATCATTGTTGTCCATGGAAAAATTTGGGAATTCCTCAATAGAAATCTTTCCAGGAAAAACCTTAAATATCAATGAAAACTTGGAAGACATTCAAAAGAAACAATTGATAGAAATTTTATAGAAACATTCTTCTGCTTTTGCATGGGAATATACTAACATGAGAGGGATTGATCCTAAAACTTGCATACATCATATCTACATTGAACAAAATGCAAGACCAGTTAGACAACCTTAGCAAAGAATGAACCCAAATCTAAAAGAAATTGTTAAGGAAGAATTGCAAAAATTATTAAATGTAAATTTCATTTATCCAATATCTCGCAGTCAATGGGTTTCACCCCTAGTAATTGTCCCTAAAAAGAATGGAAAATGGAGAGTATGCAACGATTACAGGGAATTGAATAAAACAACATTAAAAGACCACTTTCCACTACCTTTCATAGACCAGGTCTTAGATACTTTAGCAGGAAAAAACTATTTCTTCTTCTTGGACGGGTTCAGTGGATACAACCAGATTCAGGTGGCCCCTGAAGATCAGGATAAAACCACATTCACTTATCCATGGGAAACTTATGCTTACGGGGTACTTCCCTTTGGGTTATGTAATGCTCCTGCAACATTCCAAAGGGCAGTCCTTGGCATTTTCTCTGACCTTATCCATGATTGTGTGGAAGTATACATGGATGATTTCACAATCTATGGGGATTCTTTCAATGAAGCACTAGGGAACCTGGAGAAGGTCTTAATAACATGTCAAGAAACAAACCTCTCATTAAGCCATGAAAAATGTTTCATGATGTTTAATGAAGGAAATTTTTTAGGTCACCATATTTCCAGAGATGGAATTAAGGTAGACTCATCCAAGGTAGAAGTCATTTCCAAGTTATCAGTGTCGAGTTGTCAAAAGGATGTCAGAATTTTTCTTAGTTTTACCAGATACTATAGAAGATTTATAGAAAACTTCACAAAAATTGCATCCCCACTCTTTAAATTACTTACAAAATACTGTGAATTCAGTTGGGATTCTGAATGTCAAGTTTCCTTTCAAACATTGAAAAAGAAAATTTTTGAAGCACCCAGCTTAAAAGGACCTAACTGGAAATTTCCTTTGCATATCTCAACAGATGCTTTAGATTTAGCTTTAGGAGCTATTTTGGGACAAAAATATCTCACTCCTTATGCCATTTATTATACCAGAAAAATTTAACCCCTGAAGAGTTAAATTATACTATAACGGAGAAGGAGTTCTTAGTTGTGATTCATACCATTAATAAATTCAGACATTATATAACTGGCTACAAAACTTTTGTCCACACAGACCATTCTACCATTAGATACTTAGTGAATAAACCAGTGACTAATGGAAGAATAACCACATGGCTCTTACTTTTACAAGAATTTAACACAACCATTATAGATAGGCCAGGAAATCAAAACACAATTGTCGAATTTCTACCTAGCATACAAAATGAAAACAATGATCAACTTGTAGAAGATAAATTTCCTGATGAATATCTTTTTGCAGTATCTACTAAATCACCTTGGTATGCAGATATTGCTAACTATTTGGCCACAGGAAAAATGCCATTTCATTTAACTCCTAGAGAAAAAAGAAGAATAGTCCACAATAGTACATCCTACTCATGGATAAATGAAGAATTGTATAAGACAGGACCAGACCTCATCATCAGAAGATGTGTTCGGGAGGACAAAATACCGGAGATACTAAAATCTTGTCACGATGAGCCATGTGGAGGACATTTTTCTGACAAGAGAACCGCTTACAAAATCCTGCTTTTAGGATATTATTGGCCTTCCATTTTTAAGGACACCAAAGAATATGTTAAGAGATGTGACAGTTGTCAGAGAATGGGCAAACCTACTCCTTCAAATGAGATGCCATTGCAACCACAGGTACTTATCGAACCATTTGAAAAATGGGCACTAGATTTTGTTGGACCAATCAGCCCACCTTCAAAGCAAAAGAAGTATATTTTGGTATGTACTGATTATGTCACTAAATGGGTAGAAGCTAAAGCACTTCCTTTTGCTACTGAAAATATTGTAGTTTCATTTCTTTTTGAGGATATTTTTACTTGTTTTGGTGTGCCAAGAGAAATTGTAACAGATCAAGGGACACAGTTCACATCCAGAATAGTGTAGAAGCTTGTGGACCTGTTAGTGTCAGTCTTTGTAGCCTTCCTCCAGTGATCAAACATGCTCTTACGAAATGATTTTAAGGTGTCAAGGTCAAATTTTGTCATTTCAGTGAGTCTTCAAGCAAAATTTGGTCACTAGACATTAGGTCTAGGGTTTACTTTTACTCCTGTTAAAGTTGTCCAAATGTTGGTCCATGTCACCATTCAACTAAATGTACCATCATTCGGAGGGTTTTCATTATCATGTCAAGTTCACTGGGTCGTTTTACACCTTGTTCATGCTTCAGTTGCACCTAGGTAAAGTTCATTTCCCTCTCCTAGGATTTTGAAGGTAATTTCTCTTGGATGGTAAAATCATCAGCAAAACTTGTATCTTGATGTTCATACACCTTCCCCTATCCTTAATGTACCTTATTAAACACTTCCCATCACTGAGATCCCCCAAATTCCTCATTTTCACATAAACCCTAGTTTCTTGCTACAAACCCTATTTTCTAGGCTAAGCCTGTGTTTTTCCTTTTTGGACCCCTTCCCCTCACTCAATCTTTGAAATTCCACTTTCCCTATTTCCTAACATCCCTCCTTACTTCTCAAATTTTTCTCAAGAATTTAGAAGCCCCTTATCCCCTTCATTTCGCTTCATTTTGACAAATCCCCTGTTCCACACATCGGGGTAGGTTTTACTCAAATGATGTTTCTGAGCAATAAAAGATGAATTTGGGAAAACTGAGAGAGGTTTTTGTCCAAAATAGGCCAAGGAAGAAAAAATTCCTTCACTTTTTACACAGGTGTCATGGTTTTAGAGAAATGTCAAAAATACAGTTGCCTCGGGAGAATTGATGCACCTCTAAAGTGACCTTGGGAAAATCACGTTTTCTCCTAGCTTGGTTGGTCAAATGACTTGCTTGATGAGTCAAATGATAATTAGACACAAATATATTTCCAATGATCTATCATGAGATCAATTTGGAGTTGAGAAACACCTTCAAAAGTTTACTGCAATAGCACTCTGCCTTGAGGCAGCCTCATTTGCCACATTTTGACCAGTCTTGCAATATTTGATTTTTGACAGGGCAAATGAACTCCAAATTGAAAAATTCTAGTTGGGTTGGAAAGTAGACTCAAGGACCTTTCCAACGAGCTATCCTACCCCCAATTTGGACACTAGGAAGGCCTCCAAAAGGCTCCTGTAAAAGGGAGATACGCATAGGGATGGCATGGCGCATTGGGCTGCCCTCCACAATGCAAAAAATACACTGGCGCGACGCATAGAGATGGCGCGGTGCATTGGGCTAAAAAGCCTGAAATTCATTCAAATCTTCCTCCAAATTGCAAATTATTCATTCCACAAGTAAGTTAACACCTCCATATTGCCAATGTATGAGTTTCCATCAGTGTTTATGGTGTTTCAATAGGTTAAAAACAAAACCCTAGTTCCTTGCAAAGTTGTGTTGAGAAAATTGCCTAGGGTTTGAAAAATTGCAGTTTTGCCATTGTATCCCCATTTTCATTTTGCTCTCACTACACTTCACTCATATTACTTTCCCTCTCCCCTTTCATTCACACTCACCTATCCCCTTATCCCTAAAACTAAAAACCCTAATACCTAATCCCACTATTCCCAAACCCTAGTCCTATACCAAAGCTCCCAAAGTACTCTCTAATTCCTTGTTCCCTTAACTAAACCCTATCCCAACAGTCCCCAAATTCCCATTATTTTTCCCTTCCCTTATAGTCCCTCATTTCACTATTTTCCCTTGGTGGCAGAGGTCAAACAATCATCAAAGGCAGTCCAACACAGTTTAACACATCAACACCTATTTCTCCAAGGCAATTTGTTTACCAACAGCTATGACATCTGATCCTTCATATGACTATGAGGAGGAGACTCAAAGTGACTCGCTAACAAAAGTACATGCACCCAAGAGGCTTCATAGAGGTGGCAAAAACATAAATAAAAATCACTAAAGCTGCCCTAAAAGAGGAGGGTGGAGCTCACTTCACTTGAGCAAGAGATCAACGTCGATCGAGAGATTTGGTTTGAGAGGGTCAACATTCATCTTGAGAAGCTGTTGGTGAAGGAAAACAAGGAAAAATACATGCTCAGGCACATGAAAAACCATTATTGGGCTCGAACTCATGTTTGAAAAACAAGAATCAAAATCCTGAAGGCAAGACTAAGGAGAGCACTAAAACGACGCAAAAGGCATGATAGGCTCCAAATCTTGGCCGAAGCTTCTTTGGCTGAGCATGATACTTGATGATGGACCTTCAGTTCAAATTTCAGCAAATTTGGAGAAAATTTTGTCAATTTTGAATTTTTTGGCTTCAAAACAGATTTTCCTGCTCAACACGTAGCGCCACTTGGCGCGCGCTTATAATTGGGAGATTCTCTGGAGGCAAACTTTGCATTTCTGGATTTTTTATGAAAATTTATGCATTCTCATGAATTAACTAAGGATTTCATCAAGTTCTGGGTTGCCTAAAGGGTCAAAAACACACAAAAAATGACCTCTCTGCCACCTTTTGCACCCACAGGAAGCAGTGTTGGGAGATTGGATGTTTGGAGGGGCAAATGGACACCAAATCTAAAAATTCCACTTGGGTTCAAAAGTAGACAGGTAGGGCTTTCCAACTAGATATCATAAGCTAAATTTGGACTTAAGGAAGGCCCTCAAAATCAGCCTCAGAGTTGTACTACGCATACAGATTTCAGGCGCGGCCATAGAGAAATTTGGCCTATTTTTCACTCAGCAGCTCAGAAATTCGCCTAGTTTTGACTAGTTTAGACTAGTTTCACTTTTTTATGTAACTCTTGATCTATCTTGATGTAAATTCATGACTTTGATGTAATTTTGGCACATTATTACTCATACATGTAGATTCATTCACTAAAAAGTGAAAAGATGGTGAATGAATCAGTTTCCTTTCATATAGAGGCAAGTTGTTTCATTGCCTATTTTTCAGTTCCTTGTTTAGATATGGTTGAAATAGCTCCTAGAATGATGAGCTCGACCCCTAGAGGCATGGGAAGGAGTTAGGCTTGTCTATATCATGTAATTTCTCATTCATTTGCAGGGTTGGACACTTGGGATTGCTTGGCACTTCATTGTACATTCATTTTCAGCATTTTTGGCAAAGGAAAGACTAGGATTTGCAGCACTTTTTGGGATCCTTGTGGCCCTATGTTTTGATGGTGTTCTTCTCTATGTAATTTGTAAGTTCACTGATATTTATGTGTATCAATTCCTTTCTCTTTTGCTTATGAAATTAAACAAATGAGTGGCAAAGGTAGAATTCATTAGCTTGCTGTGCTCTGCCTTTTAGTTTTGTTTAATTCTCAATGTTTTCTTCAGTTTCTAGTGGATTCCTAATACTCCTCTTGCCCCCTTCAGCTTCTCACTAGTCCGAACCCTCCATCTTTTCAAATCAAAGCATCAAAATGATTGCCTTTCTTGCCCCATTAAGAACTCTGCAAAACTGACCTTCATCCCCGGACCCTAATTTGCCTTTCCCTTGATTCCAACAAAACCCCCAAAAAATCAAATTAAATCCTTGCACTTCATACCTAGCCTAAGATCAGTTGTTAAATCAGTCATCTCAAGCCCCATTGATTATCTTTTGCTAAGATTGACTAGGAGAGAGCCCTCTCCTGTCCTCGTAGGGCTAGCTACGAGGCTGAGCGTGGTTTGATGTGGAACTAGAATCTTACCTTTTCAGCCTGATGTAAATCTAGGCTCTAACATAGTGGCGACCATACTGGGGAAGAAAAGCTTATTTGTTTGTTAGTGTTCTTGCTTTATAAACTACAAACAGAGCCTGAATTTATGCCAGGAAGCCTTCGAACTACACATTGCTTTGTGAGTGCATAAGTAGATAAAAGTTGCTTTAGTCAATCTCCGGTATAGTCTTATAAGCTAAACATCTGACTTGAAAATTGCCCCAGTAACATGTATCAAGTTCAGATCTAATTGTTGATGGTGGACAACGATCAGACACAGCAAGGATGAAATCATTCACCTGGTGATTCCAAATCAGTTTCAAGATCGGATCCAAAGACTCCACTGGAGGATGAACTTGACCAACAAAAACATGAAAGGACAATATGGACAGATCAGGTATTCAAGTTGGAATTGCATCCAAGACATTTTGTTCTTTGTTCTAAATTATTTCTTCTCTTTTCTCAAGAATGTTAAGAAGTCTTTGCAAAGTATATTGTATTTGAGAAAAGATCCTCCGCTTGCATTTGATTCCTTCCCTTTGAAGTTTGTGAATACCAAGAAATTGCATGCCTTTGAGCTTGATCAAGACCCGTCTTCTGAATTTTGTGATGATCGTCTTCAAAATGATGAACCTAAAGAGACCAAGACTGATTCTACAGCTTCTGTACATACCCCACTACCTTGTAAAATTCCAGATCGATACAAGCCTCTGATTTTACCTCTTATCCCATGCTTTCCCTAAAAATCATGACCTATATCTACCAAGATTTGATGGTGAATGCGACAACATCACTGCGGAGAGACATGTTCTGAATTTTGAGTCTTTTCTTGATCTTTTTGAAGTTGATGAAGAAGATGTTAGTATTAGGCTTTTTGCTCTTTCTTTGCAAGGCAAAGTCAAGAGTTGGTTCAAAACCCTGCCTGATGCGAGCATCTCAGATTTCCAGTAGTTCGTCAAAGTTTTCCTCGACAAGTGGGTGGTCAGACAGAACCCTTTCTTGATTATAGAAGAGTATAACCAGCTGAAAAGACTGCCAGGGGAGACAGTACAACAATTTTCTGCCAGATTTAACCAAGTTTATTATTCGATGCCTGTTAATATAAGACCTCCTCCTGGATCCGCTCTCTTGCACTACCTGGGTGCCTTTGATCCGGAAATGGAGTTTCAGCTAAGAGAAAGGAATCTTGCAACACTTGAAGAGATGCAGAACAGTGCAGTAGATGTAGAGGCTCATTTGCTGATCCGAAGGGCAAAGTTGAAGGAAGAAGAGATGAAAAACATAGATCCGGAGGAATCGACATCTCTAGAGGTAAAGCTTGACATTTTGGTAAGTGCAGTGGAAGAGATAATGCAAAGGATCACCACAAAGAATGAGTATAGTGTTCAAGTCCATCACTCACTGATTGAAGAAGAACAAGTTGTTGATCCAAAACATTTTCTTTCTTATCCCAGTTGTCATAGATCTGATAATGATTGTTTTGTAGATCATCTTGGAGAAGAGAGATCTGTTGATATGACATGTATGCTTGATGATGTGTTTTATACTGATGATTTGCCTCAGTTTGATCAGTATGATGATGATTATGTTCTCCAAACAAAAGCTAATCTTGCAGACAAATCAGCAGCTAGTTTGTGGAAGGAGGAAGTTCACTTTCAGCAGTTAGAATATTGTGATCAGCCATTGTATATCAGCTATGGAAGTGAGGGGGAAAGTGAAGCAAATTTTGAAGTAAGTGAAGGATCTTTGCCTTTTTGTTTTGCTTCGTTTCAGTTCATCAGAGACAACATTCATGCAATCAAAAATCAACTGTCGACAAGTCTTGATTTGGACCATCTTGAGAGCAATGAAAACCTTGTTCAAGATTTTTCATATCTAGAGTTGCAGCCCCCGAATGCCTCTGATTGTCAATTTGCAGATGAAGACATGGAAGCTGGCACATACAATCAAATGATACAACATGATTCCGTACCATTTTGTTTTGAATCATTTCAGTTTTTGAAGGGTAAATTGCATAATATATCTTCAAATGAGCAACTTGTAGGAAATCATGTAATCTCATCAGAACCAATAGAAAATGGGTTGCAGCAGTATTTTCAAGTTTTTCATGATCCAATAGCTGATGTGTTGGATGATGTTTGCAGTTAAAGTCCTTCTCCTATTTGTGAGCTTAACAAAAGTATTGATACAAGGTTGATCTGGCAGCCTGTTTCTTTGTCATTTTCAGCAGGAGTCTCATCACAAAGCTCAGATCAAAGTTTGCATTTATGGTTTTAGGAAAAGAGAAGTAATCCATTAGATGAGCTAAGTCCCAGTGTGCATGAATTTCGAGATCCTTATGCAGTGTTTTTGGAGGCGGATAGAGAATCCATAGTATTCAATGGATCTGTTCACAAGTTTTCATGGGAGTTGCCTTTCAGTAGTTATCTCTTGTTGTTCATAAGCAAGCACTTGTAGAGAATACAAACAACAGTCAGCATACTTACTTGGTTGCATTGGTTGTTTCATTTCACTTGATCAGGTGATGAATGGAAAAACTAGAGTAGGTTGTATTGAATAAGCTCCATTTTGAGCATCATTTCCAGTTTGTCGGTTGTGTTTAAGTATCGATTCAGTTTTTAGTTGAGTGAGAGTCAGTTTGTGTCATCGAGTCATTAGTTTTCAGTCATGCATTTCAGCTTGAGTTTTTGACTCCATTGCCCAATGGATGAAATCACTGTCTGCTTTCCAAAGTTCTATAGTTCTTGGCACCTCCAAGGAGCTACCATCCCCATTGGAGCCAATGTTAGTGTTAGTCTTTGCAGCCTTCCTCCAGTGATCAAACATGCTCTTACAAAATGATTTTAAGGTGTCAAGGTCAAATTTTGTCATTTCAGTGACTCTTCAAGCAAAATTTGGTCACTAGGCATTAGGTCTAGGGTTTGCTTTTACTCCTGTCAAGGTTGTCCAAATTTCAGTCCATTTCACCATTCAACTGAGTGTACCATCATTCGGAGGGTTTTCATTATCATGTCAAGTTCCACTGGGTCATTTTACACCTTGTTCATGCTTCAGTTGCGCCTAGGTAAAGTTCATTTCCCTCTCCTAGGGTTTTGAAGGTAATTTCTCTTGGATGGTAAAATCATCAGAAAAACTTGTATCCTGATGTTCATACACCTTCCCCTATCCTTAATGTACCTTATTAAACACTTCCCATCACTGAGATCCCCCAAATTCCTCATTTTTGCACAAACCCTAGTTTCTTGCTACAAACCCTATTTTCTAGGCTAGGCCTGTGTTTTTCCTTTTTGGACCCCTTCCCCTCACTCAATCTTTGAAATTACACTTTCCCCTATTTCCTGAAATCCCTCCTTACTTCTCAAAATTTTCTCAAGAACTTAGAAGCCTCTTATCCCCTTCATTTCACTTCATTTTGACAAATCCCCTGTTCCACACATCGGGGTAGGTTTTACTCAAATGATATTTCTAAGCAATAAAAGATGAATTTGGGAAAACTGAGAGAGGTTTTTGTCCACAATAGGCCAAGGAAGAAAATATCCTTCAATTTTTACACAGGTGTCATGGTTTTAGAGAAATGTCAAAAATATAGTTGCCTTGGGAGAATTGATGCACCTCTAAAGTGACCTTGGGAAACTCAAGTTTTCTCTTAGCTTGGTTGGTCAAATGACTTGCTTGATGAGTCAAATGATAACTAAACACAAATATATTTCCAATGAGCTATCATGAGCTCAATTTTGAGTTGAGAAACACCTTCAAAAGTTGACTGCAACAGCACTCTTCCTTGAGGCAACCTCATTTGGCACATTTTGACCAGTCTTGGGAGATTTGATTTTTGATAGGTAAAATGAACTGTAAATTGAAAAATTATAGTTTTATTGGAAAGTAGACTCAAATATCTTTCCAACGAGCTATCCTGCGCCCAATTTGGACACCAGGAAGGCCTCCAAAAGGCTCCTACAAAAGGACGCTACGCATAGGGATGGCGCGGCACATTGGGCTGCCCCCCACAGTGAAAAAAATACACTGGATTGGTGCATAGAGATGGCGCGGCGCATTGGGCTAAAAAGCCTGAAATTCATTGAAATATTCCTCCAAATTACAATTTCTTCATTCCACAAGTAAGTTAACACCTTCATATTGCCAATGTATGAGTTTCCATCAGTGTTTATGGTGTTTCAATAGGTTAAAAACAAAACCCTAGTTCCTCACAAAGTTGTGTTGAGAAAATTGCCTAGGGTTTGCAAAATTGCAGTTTTGCCATTGTATCCCCATTTTCATTTTGCTCTCACTACACTTCACTCATATTACTTTCCCTCTCCCCTTTCACTCACACTCACCTATCCCCTTATCCGTAAAACTAAAAACCCTAGTACCTAATCCCACTATTCCCAAGCCCTAGTCCTATACCAAAGCTCCCAAAGTACTCTCTAATTCCCTGTTCCCTTAACTAAACCCTATCCCAACAGTCCCCAAATTCCCATTATTTTTCCCTTCCCTTATAGTCCCTCATTTCACTATTTTCCCTTGGTGGCAGAGGTCAAACAATCATCAAAGGCAGTCCAACACAGTTTAACACATCAACACCTATTTCTCCAAGGCAATTTGTTTACCAGCAGCTATGACATTTGATCCTTCATATGATTATGAGGAGGAGACTGAAAGTGACTCACCAGCAGAAGTACATGCACCTAGGAACCTCATAGAGGTGGAAAAAACATAAAGAAAAATCGCCAAAGCTGCCCTAAAAGAGGAGGGTGGAGCTCACTTCACTTGAGCAAGAGATCAACGCCAATCGAGAGATTTGGTTTGAGAGGGTCAACATTCATCTTGAGAATTTTTTGGCGACGGAAAACAAGGACAAGGACATGCTCAGGCACATGAAAAACCATTATTGGGCTCGAACTCATTTTTGCAAAACAAGAATCAAAATCCTGAAGGCAAGACTAAGGAGAGCACTAAAACGATGCAAAAGGCATGATAGGCTCCAAATCTTGGCCGAAGCTTCTTTGGTTGAGCATGATACTTGATGATGGACCTTCAGTTCAAATTTCAACAAATTTGGAGAAAATTTTGTCAATTTTGAATTTTTTGGCTTCAAAACAGATTTTCCTACCCAACGCGTAGTGCCATTTGGCGCGCGCTTATAATTGGAAGATCCTATGGAGGAAAACTTTGCATTTCTGGATTTTTTATGAAAATTTATGCATGCTCATGAATTAGCTAAGGATTTCATCAAGTTCTGGGTTGCCTAAAGGGTCAAAAACACACAAAAATGACCTCTCTGCCACCTTTTGCACCCACAGGAAGCAGTGTTGGGAGATTGGATTTTTGGAGTGGAAAATGGACACCAAATCTAGAAATTCCACATGGGTTCGAAAGTAGACAGGCAGGGCTTTCCAACTAGCTATCATGAGCTCAATTTGGACTTAAGGAAGGCCCTCAAAATCAGCCTCAAATTTGTACTATGCATACATATTTCAGGCGCGACGCATAGAGAAATTTGGCCTATTTTTCACTCAGCAGCTCAGAAATTCGCCTAGTTTTGACTAATTTCGACTAGTTTCACTTTTTTATGTAACTCTTGATCTATCTTGATGTAAATTCATGACTTTGATGTAATTTTGACACATTATTACTCATCCATGTAGATTCATTCACTAAAAAGTGAAAAGATGGTGAATGAATCAGTTTCCTTTCATATAGAGGCAAGTTGTTTCATTGCCTATTTTTTAGTTCCTTGTTTAGATATGGTTGAAACAAATCCTAGAATGATGAGCTTGACCCCTAGAGGCATGGGAAGGAGTTAGGCTTGTCTATATCATGTAATTTCTCAGTCATTTTTAGGGTTGGACACTTGGGATTGCTTGGCACTTCATTGTACATTCATTTTCAGCATTTTTGACAAAGTAAAGACTAGGGTTTGCAGCACTTTTTAGGATCCTTGTGGCTCTATGTTTTGATGGTGTTCTTCTCTATGTAATTTGGCAAAGGTAGAATTCATTAGCTTGTTGTGCTCTGCCTTTTAGTTTGTTTAATTCTCAATGTTTTCTTCAGTTTGAAGGGGATTCTTGATACCCCTCTTGCCCCCTTCAGCTTCTCACCCGTCTGAACCCTCCATCTTTTCAAATCAAAGCATCAAAACGATTTCCTTTCTTGCCCCATTCAAAACTCTGCAAAACTAGCCTTCATCCCTGGAACCTAATTTGCCTTTCCCTTGATTCCAACAAAACCCCCAAAAAATCAAATTAAATCCTGGCACTTCATACCTAGCCTAAGATCAGTTGTTAAATCAATCATCTCAAGCCCCATCAATTATCTTTTGCTGAGATTGACTTGGAGAGAGCCTTCTCCTGTCCTCGTAGGGCTAGCTACGAGGCTGAGCGTGGTTTGATGTGGACCTAGAATCTTACCTTTTTAGCCTAGGGTAAATCTAGGCTCTAACAGGACCGATACAAGATAAAACATCGAAAGTCAACTCCATATCATCCACAAGCCAATGGACAAGTTGAGTCCACAAATAAAGTGATTGAAGCTATCCTTACAAATACTATACATCTACACAGGAAAGACTGGGTGGAAAAACTTCTAGAAGCCTTATGGGCCTATAGGACTACATGGAGGAATACTACAGGACATACTCCCTATGAACTTGTTTATGGGAAGCAAGTCTTACTTCCAATAGAGTTCCAGATCCAGACCTATAAGACAGTAGTCCAGTTAGATCTTGACTTGTCAGAAGCCCAGAAGCAAAGGATGACACAATTAAATGAGCTCGATGAGATCAGACAAGAAGCCTTTCAAAGGACCAACTTAGTGCAACAACAGAGGTCAAGATGGCATGATAAGTACATTAAAGAAAGGAAGTTTCATCCAGGAGATTGGGCATTGCTCTTTGATTCAAAATTCAATTTTCAAGGGAAATTCCAAACCCATTGGCTTGGACCTTATGAGGTTGAGAATATCTTTGATAATGGTGCAGTTAGAATCAGGACTATTGATGAAGAAAGAAATCCTCTATTAGTAAATGGACATTGACTCAAGCTTTACCAGAAACCATTAACAAGAGAGGAATTTGTCAAAATATTTCAGGATAATTCAGAACTAAAGATGGTCAAGAAGAATTCTTCTTCTTTTCCACCTTAGAAATTTTCATTCAATTTGTTTCTTTAATATATATATATATATATATATATATGTAACAAAAAAATATTAAATAAATTATATGTGTGTGTGTATATATATATATATATATATATATATATACATATAATAATATGAAAAAAAAATTGTATAAACATGAAAACCAACATGTTGTTGGCATGTTTATACAGAAAATTTAAAGTGAAAACCAATTTATTGGCACTTCAAATTTTCTTTTCAAAATATATATATATAATAAAGCTCATCTACTAAATTTTTCTTTCTCTTAAGCTACAGAAACAGCAACTTTCCGTAGCTCGTCCAACTTTCTATAGCTTGGACAAGTTTCCACAGCCAAACAAATTTCTGCAGCCTAATAATTTTGAAGTCTACAAGAATGCTTGATGATCTAGATTAAAGGACAGTTGACAACGATGCACCTGCAGAAGATCAAAGGACAGCAAATAAGGTTAGAAACAGAAAATTAAAGGTATGTGTTGCTTTAATTTAACAATAGGGAAAGATATATAGCATGTATGAGTAAGAAAATATAGTATTAAAGTGCAATCATTATAATCTAAGGGTAATGGTCATCTAACGAAATATCATATGCCACCACTCTAAAGGACAGGTCACGACCTTGTGCCAAATCTGCGAAATTAATTATGAAATCATAAGTTTGAATGCGCCTAACAATCAAATCCATTTCCATAATCCTCTTGATAACCCATCCATTCTTCCCTATTCCTACACTCCTCTATTCTTTCACAATCACACCATATTTCCGCCAGCCAGCAAACCCGACTAGTCCCATTTTCCTGTCAAGGTAACAAATATTCGAGGCAAAGCATCCTTTAGCATGGGGGTAATTGTTCGGGCTAAGCCAACAGGGAAGCAATTCCTAGAGGGGTACCCATAAACTAGGGAGCTGCTGCAAAGAAGTCAATGGTTGCAGTTCATTGAGAAGTTTAGCGTTTTCCACAAAGAGGTATCCAAGACATTTGCACGTTCCTTCAATGGAATGGAGGCCGAAATTGGGGACAACAATCTCACAGTACTGAAGTCTATGATTTCTTAGGCCACCGAGTTACCAAGGCATGGAGAAAAATGGTTTAAAAACAGAGGGATTGATAGCGAGGACTGGAGGGTTTTCCTTAAGAATCCAAACATGGACACAATGGTCTACAAAAAAGGTATTCCAAGCTCTGCTCTTAAAAATAAATGGAGAAACTTATTGCTTGTGCTTCAGAAGTTTATCACTTGTGAGGGTAGGTTTGGACAAATGTACTTTTATCATGTTAGAATGATGATGCACTTCCTAGAGGATCATCAGATGAACCTCCCATATTTTCTCTTGAATAGCCTCAGGAAAATGGCTACAATTGTTTAGAAGAAAGTTCAATGCATAGAAAACACCATGTACCATCATGGTTTGGTGAAAATATTGGTCGAATTTCACCTCCGAAGTATAGGGGATGACTGGGAAAGTTTCTTAATAAGGAATCATTTCGAGGAAAAATCCCCAGAAAAACCAAGTAGCAGCAGGGCCCTCAGGGGGAGAAAAAGAACCATAGAAATGATAAAGGAACAGGCACCTCAAACTCAGACAGAGGTAATAGAAGAAGAGCTGCCTATAGTAAAGATTTTGTAGAGAATGAAGAGGGGAAACCCTAGAAGAAAGAAAGCTAGCCCAGGAAAAGAAGAACTCTCACAAATTGAAACCTCTCCTCTAAAAGAAAAATCAGAGAATAAGAGGAGGAAAGTGCAGAAAATACAAACCCTAGGGTTGAGAAGGAGCACAAGGTTGAGCACGACTCAACAAACAACCTCAAAAACTACAGAATACATTAACCTGGAGGAAAATGAGCCGACTGAAGAGGAGCCAACAGAAAACACTCCGACAGAGATTGAGCCAATAGAGGATGAGCCAATTGGAAGCCCTGGGAATTCTCCAAAAGGGTCACCAAGATCATCACCACAGCCTTACAACACCTCTAGGAAGCCCGATACATAGTCCAAGTATTGACCCTGCACAGCAAGAAATATATGACTACATAGAATCACTGGAAAGGAAGGCGACAACAACAAAGGAGACAATACAAAGCCCTGGAGAAGGAAGCAACTAGGTGAATGAACAATCGGCCTCAAACATCTTGAAGAAGGAGATCTTTGAACTAGAAACACTGAATCAGTATCTTAAAATTGAAAATCAAGCCCTGAAGACATAGAGTGAGATAAAAATCGCCAAATCCTACATCTAAGCTTGTGGTATAAGAAAAACAAGAATTTGAAGAAGGAGAACAGAATTATGCAGAGAGAGATAATCAATTTAAAGTACAAAATCCTAATGAGGAAGCCTAGAATTCCAATCTCTGCCAAAAAGAAGAAAACAGTGAAACGGGGAGATAACAAACAAGAGACACAAGCAGAAGACAAGGAAGAAGTGTATGAGGACATACAACATCTCCAGTCTGGGGGAATGTAGAGTCTGAAGATTGTCCTACCGTGACATCCTTTTGCCCAATAATCCTCTCTTTTTCATATATATTTACCACTTAATAAAGCCATATCTACAAGGTTTTGATGAAGGTATGCATTAGTATGTTTTCTTGTTCATATTCAGCTGTATACCCTATTGTTTTAATTAAAGTTGTAATTAGCTACCGAATCAGCTTGTTTCCGCAGCTAGTCCAGGATTCTGTAGCTGCCTTCATTGTTCGTGAGGTTCCAGAGTTCCAGTTCAGTAACAAAAGGTGAAAATGGATAGAAGATGACTCCCTCATGGATACCTTCCTATCCACTCGAAACTGTTTTCTAAAAGAGGCACAGGAGATCGTCATCAAACTCCAAGTCAACCACCAAATTAACGCAGAACATAGCCTGAGATCAGCTGAAACCCTATTGTTTTGCTTTCAAAATAGAAAAACGACAGTTTCATGATATAAGTTTAGATAGGGTTAAGAGATATTAGTCTTAGGATTCTCATACAGTTATGCAAGAGACATATTATAAAGTTAATGGACGCACTGTTATTTGTGTGTGCACTAAATGATATGTTTTCTTAACAATTTGTGACTTTCGGGTGAATTTATTTGGTTTTTGTGTGCAAGCATTGTACTGATTTGAAGACCTGAACTACTATGTTGAGGGCCCCTACAAACAGTGGCAGGTTTTAATCAAATACAATCTAATTTCCTTCAATTATTCAATTGCTCCGTTTTGTGTGATCATGTTGTATAATGATTCCAAATTGTTATCTGCATAAGAACTCTACTTTGCTTTATACCTAGATTAGGCTATTATTGACTTTGTTGTATACCTGGTACTTCACAGTTATTTCCTTTGCTTATTATCTAGCATAATTGAAGTGTGTTCAATTCATAGATGTTGGTTGGATTACTTTGTTTGAGCAAAAATTGAACAAGCGAGAAGACCTCTCCTAAAACAATTGAGTTCAACAGTATTCCTTCATAGCTGCTAGAGTAAGATTCCATTTTACACTTAGAGAATTAGGAGCTGCAGCAAAGAGATTTAAAATCAAATCCCAACAATCTAACATAAGTAAAATCACCCTCACATCATCCACAAACTGATTGAATAGCGATTAATTCCTAGGAAACTTAATCAACATCCTTAAGAATTACAACATTAATACAATTGACAAACATCACCTCCATCCTAGGACTAGACCTTGACAAATACATAACGACCTACTAAAACAACTTCTAAGCACATATTGTGCACCTATACTTCATCAGTCTACGCACCCTGGTTGACAATTTATGATTTCCAATTCAAGGACATTGAATTGACCAAGCAACAACCATCATAAATCAAAATCATAGATCACATGTAACCATCATAAATTAGAGTCATCGATCACATGCATAATTAAAACTTAAATAAACTATTGATACTTATCCTTCCAATCGGTTTTTTCCTCTGCCTTTTTTCTTTGTCATTTTTGTACACACACTGGATCAATTTCCACACCCAGCAAGCACCCAATTCCTTCTCTTCTCTTCAATCACATACATGTACACACAGTGTACATCACAATACATACACCCACACATGGTGTAACACACCATACATACACCCACACCTGGTGTACAAAACAACACATGCACCTATACTCGATGTACAACACAACACATATACATACAGAGAGTACAACACAATGAATATGCATGTCACGATACAATAACTACACAATACATGTAAAGTAGTACCATGTGTACAAAACAACATGTATGATATATACACAATACCACATGTACAAAAAACCTCTTTCACAACGTGTAGACAACACTAGATGTACGCAGCACCACCTACATAATTTGTACACGGCACCACATGTACACAATACCACTTTCACAACGTGTACACAAAACCACATGTAGATAACACCACCTGCACAACATGTACTAAAGCACCACCTGCACAACGTGTACACAGCACCACATGTAGACAACACCACATGCACACAACACCACATGTACAAAGCACCACCTGCACAACATGTACACAGCACCACATGTAGACAACACCACATGTACACAGCACCACATGTACAAAGCACCACATGCACGCAGCACCACATGTACAACATGCACACAGCACTGCATATACAACATGTACACAACATTGCATATACAACATGTGCACAACACCATATGTACACAACACCACATATACCACATGTACACAACACCATACGTACATAGCACCGCATATACAACATGTATACAACACCATATGTACACAACATCGCATATACAGCATGCACACACCACTATATGTACACAGTACCGCATATGCAAAATACACACAACACTATATATGCAACATGCACACAACACTATATTGCACATCCGAAGACCACAATGTCTCTACTAAGCAACCTATCTTCTAGTGTCTTTCCACTATCCATGCTTGTCCTACCATGCCATAGATCGCACTACTTTCATTCCACTAATGTATCCTTCAGCATTACCTGTCATAACATAAACATAGTGTTGTAGCAGCTACAACCATCCTCCAAAATGTTGCCTTAGCTTCATTTTGGAGCCTCCTTACCAACCATCCTTAGTAGCATGTCTTGCACTGCCCAGGTACATATGCTTTCAGTTGAGTTTCTTTGGCTTATCAGCTTGTGTTTGCTAACTTGTTTTCCTTTCACCCACAAGCTGACATCCCATGACTTGGTCTTCAACTGACTCTTGTGCTCACTTGGATAATTGCACAGAACTGGAGGGAAACCAGCCTTGCTCTATAGAATTGTGCAGAGCATCAAGGCAACCTGCTGCTCTCCAGAAATGCGTAGACTACCTTCCCCTTGAAAAGTGTGTAGAGAAGCCCATCACCGGGCTTTCTCTTAGAATTTACACAGTTCTAGCTGGTAGCCTTGTCTTCAGTCTAGAAATTGCGTAGAGCTTGACGAGTAGCTAGAGCCACTCAGCCCAGACACTATGCAGAAGTCATCTAGAGGCTTGTAGTCTGTTGCATGTCCTCCCAAGTTGAACGGTTCCCTACAGGACTGAGCAATCTTGCTTTGCATGCATTTTTATAGACATTTTTGGGCCCTACAACCCCAAGCATGAAATGTCCATAAACCAAGGGCTCCTAAGTCCCTAAAAGTGTTGTTCTAACCCCTAAAGGAACAAGGTCAACAGATTACAACTTCTCCCAGAAGTTCTCCATGAGAAACTGCTCAGAATTGGTCAAAACAGGATCATTGCAGCTGCTCCACTGGCTAAGTGCGTTGCATCTCACCCAAATACACTGTGAGGGTGCGTTGCATTTCAAAAGTCCCTTCTGTGGGGTGCGATGGGTGAGAAATGACAAATGGCAGTGTCATTCCGCAAGGTGGAGAGGCAATGGAAGCTTCCAGAATCTTCTCCTGTGACACTTGCCTCACTGAATTCGACCAAGGATGAGTAAGAGGCCATCAGTCTCCAAGTGGAAGCAAGAACTATCAGAGAGAAGACACTAATCAAATCACAAGCTAACTCATCCCCCTTACAGATATCTATATATGGATCCCTCATCCCAGAGATCCAGAGGCTGGAATTTTGCATATTGTAAGGAATTTTTGTTGGCTTCTTGAGACAAACATCAAATTGTTGGGTGATCTAAGCTTTATTTGAGGTGAAGAGGGGCTTCTTTGCTGGGAGGTTGATGCTGGGTCAGAACAACTGGTTTTAACTCCTCTTGGCTCTTTTCTCTGTTTGTTTCTAAGGCAGTTGTCACACCTTAGTGGGATAGAGCAGTTCTATATAGACACTTTTCCCTGTAACAAAATGGCAACTCCGCTGGGGAGATAATTAGTTTGTTTGTTTATCATTCTTTGTTGTTTGTTTCATAAACTTACAAGTAGCATTCGAACTGCATTTGCCATAACAAATGCAAAGTAGATAACTGCTACTTCAATCCATCTACTGGATCTGTTTATGATTTAAACAATTGATTCACAAACTATCTGATTGCCCCTGTGATAGCTCTTAGATCCTCCTTAGATCTACCCCTGATTGTTGCATTACTGATTGCTTTTTGCTCGGCCAAAACCCAAGAACTGAACTGCAAACTGTGACCCGGAACCCAAACAGAGTCTCATTTCTAGCCCAGCGTAGGTACTATTCAGAGATTCTGAATTTCAGCGCACTTCCCGAGTGGACAACCTGCGCTGCATTTCAGATTCTCTGTGTTACAGGTGCGCTGATTAGACTAGCTCTGTGCAGTTGTGGCTTCTATGGTTCATTCTTTCCAGTTCTATTCCTGAATTTTGCTGCCTGTGATCAGTATATGTCTGTTTGAAACCCTTTTTCCTTGCTGTTATTCCGCCTCCTTTGTACAAAAGAACTGTAGATGTTTTTGTGTGTTTGTTGAGTCATTTACAGTTCTCCCTTGCAAAAGTAGCGTAATCATACTGTCGTCCTTTGATTTGAAACTGTCGCAAGTGTCGATTTCAATCGTAGGAAAGATTTTGATTGTTGTTGATGGTCGATTATCCTGTTACTATTGCTTTTGGTCTGAATTTGTAATTTTCTAGTGTCGAGAACAAGTATTCAGTTCAAAATCGTAAAGTGTTGTGATCGTCTCCATTTTTTATTTCGAAAAGAAACTTGTTGATATTTGTCACTTGAAAAGAAATTCATATTTGTGCATCAACTTTCTTTTTAGCATTCATATACGAAGAAAGTCGAAAAAAAATACATGCATGTGCATTTGCATATAGACAGTCTGATTGGCTTGATTTAGGAAAGTGCATTTAGAGTGTGCTCTTTGCTCTTTGTGAAAAGATTCTGTCTTTCTTTTCCCTAGTAGCTAGGATTTTCATTGCATAAAGGAGATAAAAAGTTTGTTTATCATCTTAGATTGCATTTTAGGAATTACATCTACATCTCGTGGTGAACCCGAAAGGCAAACTTCATAAACAAGATCAACTTAAAATAAATTCAATGAATCTAACAACGCTTTGGAACTTAACGCACAACATTTAGAAGTCTAGGCTAGAGACGTATTCCGGCGTCGTAAAGCCTGGTAACTGTTGTTCTCACTGATGGTTGGGTGATTCCTCCACTTTGAGACGATAAGTGCCAGTACGGACTTGTGCTCCCACGTACCGTCGAGTATATTTCGGGAGACCCCAATAGGCTTAATCCTTTATCCATAGGAAGCCGTGTCTGCCGCCCTATCGATCGCAATGCACTGAACACAGCATTCGGGAAGATTGACTGTCGTACCGTAAAAAGTATTCTACAGTTTTGTGATTGGTTTGGTAATCCCTCTACCTAGATTTCCAGAGTAGTCCCTTTCATTCCTTTTCAGACTCCTTAACGGAAAAGGTCCATCTGAGCACTTGTCACTTTAGGCTCATTAAAATCGAAGGAGACTAGAGTCATCTTTTGTTTTTTCTCGACTCTTAAAAATTGAAAAACCAAGTTGTGTCAAAGCGTCTAAAATTTATTTTAAACGGAATATTCACTACCCTTTCCTACGTTGATCTTGGGTTGAGAAAATGGAATCCACCATCCAAGGAATTCCCCTTGGAGGAAATCCTAGTCCCTTCTCCTCTTGGGGAGATGTTGGTGCACCCCATATGGCCACATTATCGCTTCCAGGACTGACAATTGGTTTGCCTGTATGGCTCTTCTCAACCTCTATCGTTCAGAACACCACTATTCCTGAACAATCAAATCAGCAACTAGACGAGTCCAGAGTTACCCACCAACCTTCTACTTCTTCTAATTCTTCCTCTCCTCCTTCTTCTTCGCTTGATGGGGCTGGTAAAGCCAAAAGTCAAGTACCTAAGGAGAAGAAGGAAAAGAAGAAGAAAGAGAAGAAGAAGAAGGAGCCAAAAGTGAATGGGGGCAAACGAGTGTCGTCTAGCGAAAATCCACACACTGCACCGACCAGGCCTAAATCGCCATGTGTCATTTGTAAAGGAGACCACTATCACAGAGATTGTCCTTGCATCCCTCGGATCTTAAGGGACTGGTCTCCTCGTTTGCACAACCCGGTGTCGTCAACCTCTGATGATCATGTTGAAAACACACCGTCAACTAGTGAAAGTGAAGCCCCAGGACAAAAAGGAAAATATAGATTTCCTTGTAAACTGTGCGAAGGCGATCATGCCGTCCACCGTTGTCCCTTCTTAGACGAAGCTAAAAGAGTTTTGGACGATCGTCCGGTTTCACCATTACGACTTCCTCCTGGATATAAAAAACTCTTGTCGAGTCCATCACTAGTTGAAAATCCAGCTAACCCGCTCAGGTGGTCAGCCGAAGCATCTATCATTGAAGATAAACCATCTGAACCCATACCAGACGAAAGTCAAAAGGTCGAGGTGGCAGTTGACCCGGTCTTGCCTTCAGAGGTTCCATCTTCAGATGATACAGTCACGGAAGAGAACAAGGATGACACTATCCAAATTCTTTTCATAAGCACAGACTCCAACGAACATGGGGGCAATTTACTCGTTCCTTTACCGCAGGAAGGAAGTTCGTCAGAGTCATACCCGGCCGTCTATTCGGTCCCACCTCCAAGCAACCTAGTTGTCTCCTTCGACTGGAATCAACTAGGCAGAGCCCGTTTACCAGCGAGTATACCATTCCGAATCATTGTTCAAATATATAGAATGGTTATGGCTGGTACCATCATAGATGAGGGGGCTTCTATGAGTATCCTTTCCTCAACTGCTTGGAAAGCGCTTGGTTTGCCGTCGCTTTTGCCTGAAATGAGAAATCTAACAGGATTTGATAAAGGAACCAGTCGACCGTTAGGGATCCTTCCCAATGTGCCCATAACATTGAGAGGGAAAACCGTTCACATGAATGTTATGGTAGTTCAAGGACCCCTGGATTACAATCTACTCCTTGGATGAGACTATTTATTGCATGAGAGCCATTGTCTCATCACTCTTTAGAGTGATGTGTTTTCCGCACGAAGGAAGAGTGGTCAAGCTCGTAGACCAACTTTCATTTCCCGGATCACGCATAGCAAATAGTCATGTACCATCCCTGAATGGTCTTTTCACGCAAGAAATGTCTCAATCTCCAGTCCGTCCACCCGATGAGCGCGAGTGATTTGGGGGGACATGACTGAAACCTAGGGAGCATGCACCTTGGTCTGCTTCGGCAGGAAAACTCCGGGTATAGGGTAGGTTTCCGCGAGAGAATATGACTAGTCTATACTCTCGTCTGTGATTGGAAGAGGGGGTTATTCTAGAACAAGATTCTCTTGTCAAAGTTGAGTAGAGTAGCCTCCTTCACTCACCTTTGTTTATCTCGGTAGATATCGCCGAAGAAGTGTTTTGTTTGCGCTGTGAATAGAACAATCTTTGGGTAACCTATAAGAGGTAGGCCTCTCTCGGTAAAATAAATGTTTTAACGGACTAAAGAAGGGGTAACCTTGAAACTCTGTTTTATACCTGGGGGCATGCAAACCTTTTGGCGTGCAAGCGAAGAGCGACTATTTATTTTTTTTTAATTTGTAGGACCTCTAACCCTTTAAACTCGTAGGATTGGTCATTTCCTAACTTGCATAAAGAAAGGATGTGGGGCAAAACTCTAAAAGTTGCCATTTTATATGAGACATTCTTATCACACGACTGGATTAATCGAGCAGTTTTAGCACATAGTTCAAGCTCGTTAAAAAATAAACATAAGACATGAGCAAATATTTCCACCCGCGTTTAAGATCGTTAAAAAATGAACTATTCCCCGGTAAATAACCATCGTGAATGTAGTACTTCAGCCATTAAAGCCTTGGTCATGTTTGCACCGTCACCTCCACTTTTTCATTGGCCGATCATTCACCTCCATTTGATTTTTTACCCATTTTGAGGAACAGCTGCGAAGAGTGATTTCACTAGCCATCCTTGTGACACTGCCGTGATTGGAAAATTCCAAACCTTACCTGGAATTAGCTGCTACCCATTTTATCACTCGTTCCTCAAAAGACGAGTCTCCTTTAAGCTCTTTTCAACTGACTCGTAAAATATGAAAAGATGGCCGAGCCATTGGCCTCTCCAGCTCGTTAAAGGGACAGGAAGTGCTATCCCTCCTCTAGATTTTAATCTTTTTGGAACTGAGGGATTATTACACAAAAAGATCGAGCGCTTGTTTTGTTCGGCTCGTTAAAAGTATCGAAAATTCATCCCTTCTGTATTGTTTTATACTTTTTCGGACTTAAGGGATTAGATGACGAAAAAGGAATTTTGGAGTTACCTTTACGTCCCTTTTCAAACTCTCTAAAATTGAAAAGGGCCGAGTTATCTTTGTCGTTAAACTCGTTAAAAAGATTAATAGCGACAAACTTGTCTATAGACAAGAACGAGTTTCACTATCGCTAGGCTCGTTAAAACATATCGATGGGTTTGCCCGAAGGGCAAATTATAGAACAAGCATATGTTATCCTCCTCAAGCTTGACAAAAATAAAGAGGTACTGGTCAGCAATGACTGGGGAAAATTGGGAAGAAAACTTGAAGAAACTTTGTTGGTAGCAAGTCGCTCTTGAACATGACACTTCCACTCCGTGTCCAAGTCGGGTTGGGTTGTTTCATTCACCGGCCACATCACCATGGTCACGCCATACCATCCACATTTGGGATTAATGCTACCAATCCATCACATCACATCAGTCTACACTCAGACGATTGTCTGTCCTATGTACATGAAAATGAATTTATAAAGCTGAGCATGGGAATGCCCGCCTCAGCTAGATCATGAAAATATTATGAAGATAATGTATTGTATCGTATCTTATTACAGGTCTCCTCCCAGCATTGAAAGAACTTCGGATCCTCAAAATAAAGCATTTCACCCGACATCAAAAGATTAACGGCCTCATACTTTAGGGGGCAACTGTTATAGACATTTTTGGGCCCTACAACCCCAAGCATGAAATGTCCATAAACCAAGGGCTCCTAAGTCCCTAAAAGTGTTGTTATAACCCCTAAAGGAACAAGGTCAACAGATTACAGCTTCTCCCAGAAGTTCTCCATGAGAAACTGCTCAGAATTTATCAAAACAGGATCATTGCAGCTGCTCCACTGGCTAAGTGCGTTGCATCTCACCCAAATACACTGCGAGGGTGCGTTGCATTTCAAAAGTCCCTTCTGTGGGGTGCGATGGGCGAGAAATGACAAATGGAAGCGTCATTCCGCGAGGTGGAGAGGCAATTGAAGCTTCCAGAATCTTCTCCTGTGACACTTGCCTCACTGAATTCGACCAAGGATGAGTAAGAGGCCATCAGTCTCCAAGTGGAAGCAAGAACTATCAGAGAGAAGACACTAATCAAATCACAAGCTGACTCATCCCCTTTACAGATATATATATATGGATCCCTCATCCCAGAGATCCAGAGGCTGGAAATTTGCATATTGTAAGGAATTGCTATTGGCTTCTTGAGACAAACATCAGATTGTTGGGTGATCTAAGCTTTGTTTGAGGTGAAGAGGGGCTTCTTTGCTGGGAGGTTGATGCTGGGTCAGAACAACTGGTTGTAACTCCTCTTGGCTCTTTTCTCTGTTTGTTTCTAAGGCAGCTGTCACACCTTAGTGGGATAGAGTAGTTCTATATAGACACTTTTCCCTGTAACATGCATGGCTAGATTTTTCCCGAAAAAGAAAAAAGAAAAAAGCATCCCTAGATTTTAGGGATCTATTTTTAGCAGCTGGGGGTTACATGCGAAATTCGTTTTAGAAACCTCTTGCCAAATGTCGCTTTTTCCTATATTTGTGGTATGCGCATCATAATCTTCAATCTTGTCAAAACTATTTCTTTGACACTTCAGAGCTCATTCTTCACTTCGATATTGGAGATATGGCATTCCCATGGTATCTAGGAACCTTCGGCACACTCAGCTCAGCTCTTTTCAGGTAAGTCCATTTTTCATATCTTTTGCTACTTTAATGTTGCTTTTTGTATTTCAGTTTGTGTGAGTGTTGTTTTCTTGGTTTTTTTGAATGCTTGCTATTGTTTTAATGCATGTTAGCTTCTAGAAGCACTGTTTCAAGTTTTCCATTGCATCTCCTTATTGTCGAGTGCATAACACTTTTTATGCACTAACGGTCGTCATTGTGGCAACTCGCTTCACACACTTAGTTGTTTTCCCATTTTACCGAATCTTGCATTCATTAATTTCATGCATGTTCATTCACTCATGTATCAACCCAATTTCGCACATGCATTCAGTCCTTACTGTTTTCAGTTGCCCGTCGGCGGTTTTGAGATGTCTTGGCCTGAACCTTACCTTGCCTGGCTTACACTACGCATTTCTGTGATGGAAGGCCTTGCCTTTCTCCCAGAAATTGTGCAAAGCTTGTCTCACACTAGCCTCCTAGAGTGTGCTCTATGGAATTCTAAGAGGCAGTGCCTTAGTTGGCCCCCAGAATTGCGTAATGCAATTTCCCAGGTTGCAGTCATCTAGCTCACTGACAGTTTGCACTGTGTTCTGCGTAGTTTTGGTAGTCAATCTCCCAACCTCCAAGTGAAAATTGCGCAAATCTTCCAGTCAGTCACCCATGTGTGTTGCATGTCAGTCCTCAAGTTGCTTTTGGTTTTCAACTAACATTGTGCTTTCCATGAGTGTTTCTCTATCTCCAGGTATCACAGGTGTTCAGCAGTCTCTCAGAAACATAGGTACAATGGCTTACAAGAGGGCAGGGCCAAAGGAAACCATTGAGAGCACAACTGGAGATGTAGTCGAGCAAGTGTATGTGAGCTTGCCCATCTATGAAGACACTAAGTTGTTCATAGACAAGGAGATCAAGATCATATGGAAGGACATCAATGACATCTTTTCAAGCACCTTTGAGGAGAATTTGGAGGACCGCAGAGTCTATGTCAACATACACAAGTCTAGCTTGTACTGGATTGCATGCAGGTATCTTGCATTTCCATGTGTGGACATGATCCATTGGATTGTCTCGCATATTGATCCAGAGAAAATGGTGTTGAGCAGTGTCAGTGGAATGGAACTTTCTACCTTCAGGGCAAAGGACTTTTAGGTGATGTATCACTTGCTGCAACCAGTGATCACAATGGATGCACCCTTCACCAGGCCCAACAACAATGCAAACTCAAGAGACATCTTGAAGAGCTAGGTGAGAGAGTCATCTAAGTTCAGGACAACACCCAACCAAGTATACAAGACAAATATACTGCGGAAGGCTTATCAGTTCTTGGTCATCTTCGCATGCCACTTATACGACCAAGAGAGCACAAAGACCTTCCCACAGAGTTGGGTGATTATGTTGGATCAGCTGGCGAATGAAGGAAGACCTTTCAATTGGTTTGACATGTTGGCTCTCCGGCTGGATGGAGAGTAGCATATGCTCGGCATCCACCCAAGGGTCAGCAAGAAAATATTTTCATGTACGCTTACATACTTGATGCAATCTATTCCTGTCAGCAGTTCCCTGGCTTGGGTTGGGCATGGACACCTTCAGAAACCTATGTGCACATCTATTGCAGGTTGTTCTCCGAGTGCAGATTTCATGGAGTTATAATACAACTATCAAACCACTTCATCACCCCGGTGTAAAGGATGATATTTGAACATGATCCACCTTACATGTCACAGGCGATGATGGAGGCATTGGTAAACATAGAAGATTGGGATGCCTCACCCCTTGGCACCTTCATCCTAGTGTACAATGCAGAGAAGGCTATGCATGTGTTACCGAAGTTTGCCATGGAGAATTTGATCATGCAAGAGGTCACATACCACATCTTGACATGGTTGTCAGTAAGATTGCACAGGAAGAAGAAGGCACCTTGGCCTGCTCTTCCTTTGTGGATCGAGTTGTATGAGATCCAAAATATCAAGCATGCCGAGGCCGAGACAAAGGAATTCAAGAGGTTCACCTTCGGAATCAGAAGTTTTAATCCATATGACCCGCATCGCTTAGTGGAATACCACTATAGGAGAGTGTATCATCCTTGGATCCATGAGGCATGTGATTGGCCTGAGGAAGACCCATAGCGATACTATTATAACTTCTCAAGGATCAATGAACTAGTGAAAATGGTTGTAGAGAGGTTAGCAATGCAGAAGGCAACAGCATCCCAGAGAGTAGCAACATCAGTAGCAATAAAGGGCAGCAGACTTGCTCTTTTCAAAGGCAAGAGAAAGGTTTCCAATAGCACAGAGGTGAAGCAAAGCTACAAGTTCAAAGCATACCCTCTTGCATTGAGAGCAGCTTTGTAGATTGAGGCAAAGAGGTGAAAGCGCAAAAGAAGGACTGCGCAAAGACAGAGGGAGAAACAAAAGATGGAGGAGGCAGAAAAGGAGTTTCAGGGGTTGAAGCAATAACTAAGGGAAGAAAAAGAGTTGCGCAAAAAGGAGAAGGAAGTGCAGCAGGAGGTGTAACATGCACACATTGATGAAACTGCGCTAATACAAGTTATTGATTCATCCAAACAGCTGGCAGATAGCAGAAAGGGTGAGCAGTCACAGGAGAAGGACTTTTCTAAGGAGATTGAATAGATGTTGGAACAGATGGACATGGATGTGGTTCAGCCAAAGCATGATCAGGATACATATCTCATGCCCAAGGGCTCAGAAGTCACTCCACTAGCTTCACCATATCCAGGAACAGAGAAAGTCCCCAGTGATCAAGGAGACACTAAAATCTTGGACGATAATCTGGAGGAAAATGTGCATAACATATCCTTTGATGTGTCACAACACAAAGTTGTTCAATTGCGCAGAGTGCCCACTTTGGATGTCCATGTATCTCTTGCGTGGTTTGAAGAACGAGTGGTCATGTCCAATGTGCGCAAACATCCAGCTACATTGGCCGATGCTACAAAGGTATATGTCGAAGCCACCATCTCAGGTGTGAGATTCTTGATAGCTGAGAATGAGCACATGGCTAAGGAGCTACAAGCAGCCAAGCAGGGAGAAGAGAAAGCTACAACATCTGCCAGAGCAGAGTTGAAGAAAGCGATATTTGATGAAGTATCGTCTCTCGAGACAATCATGCGGAGGTTTTACTTCAGGTTCGTCACCGTGCATAAGTCAGTTGTCCATCTTAACGGTTGGCAGCAGCGCTGTGCTAGGAGAGCATGCATCTTGTCAGACATACACACTATTGTCGATCACATGCAGATATGGACAATGAGGTATAAGGGAGCCCCGTTGTACTTTCCAAAGATGATGAAGCCAAAGGAAGTGAATTTGAAGGCACACATCCGAAGTCAGATCTGGAACTATGAGGAACTCCCACATCTCATCACCAGCTTACATGCTTCACATGCATGAGTGTTTAGGAGCATGGATTTCATTGTGTGCACGCATACGATCCCATCCATCGGCACACTCACCGAGGCAAAATCAAAGAACCAAGGCCGACTGGAGTTGGAAATGTACTTCAAGTAGTTGATGTGCATAGCCACCAGCGCAGACTTTCAGATGAGCACAAACACTATCCACTAGTATGTCGTTGGTCCGCCTGCATTCAAGACCATTATGCGCATGCTATCTGACGAGTTGGATAGAGGTGCCAAATCAGTGTACCCAGATGCAATAGAGGCAAGAGTTCACTTTCAGAAGGATTTCACCACAGAATACGCAGTCACTATAATCGCCAACCAAGCTTGGCATCAGTTCGCCACCATTGATCATCAAGAGGATGTTGACGAGTTAGTCTTCCCACAGTTGTCCAAGTATTAGTGATGTCTTGTATGGATTACTTAAGCCCATTTTTGTCTCACATGGGTACATGTTCGGAATGTATTGTAAACATGTTGTAAAGTGAAAGATCAAGTGTCAATAGTAGAATGTAAACAGTCATGTGTAAGTTGAAGAGTCATGAGGGTAGGCTAAGAGTCACAAAGGGGAATTTCAAGGGTCACCCCACCCTTTTCTATATATAGATCATCATAACTCATTGTACCAGGATTTTCGAAGCCAAGCTTCTGATAGGTATAACTTAGAGGCTTTTGGGAGCCAAGCTTCTGATAGGTATAACTTAGATAAATCTTGGAGTGTATTGTAACGAGCCTTGGCTTATCCACAGTGCAAAGCTAGTACATCTCTTTGGAGGAGCAGGTGGCAGTGACTGTAATTTTATGCTATTGGGGCTAGTGGTTGTCATGGTTGTATGTATGATTTGATCTTTCACTCTTTTAATATAACAAAGCCAACACGTTTCATGCATATATTTTTATTTTAGTTCGGCTATCCCGATTACTCTACACATGTATGTATGGACTATTCCATATGTGTTTGTATGAATCTTATCGAAGTGTGTTGTTGATATAAATCATCACTTTTGATTGTCGGCTATCCGGCTTTCCATCTCATGATGTCTTTCATCTCATATGTTTTCTTTCAAGCTATGTGTTATCACAGGCTTCTAAGGGACGCACTCTTCTCCCCTTCCATGTGTTATACCATTTCATGCACCTTCCTTGACTTGCTGCAAGGTCACACCCTTGCTTCCAACAAGGACATCTTACTTACCTTTTCCCACAACTGCAGTCAAGGCGATCCTATATTACCCACTGCTGGGACTTCTACTAAAAACAGTATGAGGTCTAATTGGGACTTCTTACCGGGGATATCCCCTAACATGTTGGCGGGTCCAGCACCATCAACACATATGCATAGTACAATAACATAATATTAATTCATATCCACATGATATTGACCTCATAGATCTGTTAGGGCTACTCTTCCCACTTGATTCCTCGTAAAACCAAGAACATCTTCATACCATTCACCTACATAAGTAATAATTCCTCCACAAAATGATCCCTGATGACCTTGTAAGACAACGAAATACACACATACATATATACATATAACATTAGCATAAAAATAGCATGATCCCTAAAGGCCTATCAGTCAATGACATACATACATACATGTATACATATATAAACATCAACATAATCATAATCACAATAAAATTATCGGATATCACAAGTTCAAGGTTAAGAGAAGTCCCTTTATTCGCGCACAACATGCACAACATTGAGAACAATAGTTCCCAACATAGCCAAGGCACCTGACGCCTCAAATCCATTCACTTTACCTTTCTTGTTACCTTTCTCATGGTTATCCTGCCATCATCCATTTACCCAGATGGACCCAACCAATCCAACTGGTTGTCATATTCTTTCCTTCGGCTACCCTTATACATGCATCGGGCTTCATCTAGGTCTTACATTACCTGTTGGATTTCATTTAGATCTCCTCGAGCTTCATTAACTTTCCTCTTTCTTAACCAATTCCCAAGACCCTCAAAACATAAAAGGCAAGAACGAGAAAAAAACAAGAAGAAAACCATGGAAAACCAATAGAAATACAACACCATAAATAAAGTGGCACATCCATGCACTAGAAATGAACAAAACTGCAACTCAAGAGCAAAAAAATCACAAAATACTGAAAGTACAAAACTAACAATAAACACCATGACTCAATCCCATGGTTCCTAGCATTTCCAAAGGAAATCTCGACCTGAGCCTTTTTTAAGATTTCATGGCAAGCTCTTTTGCCATGTAATCCCCTGCATCATACTGCCATAAACACACAATTGTTAGTGTATAATATATCATTTACCTTACCTTGTTGTTCCAAGCACGCTACTTGTAACTGAACATGTACATACATCATCTCTTAAGGGACTCCAATTCCTTGAAGAATCCAACCATAGCTAAAAACCAGTTGTTATATCTGGCAAATACATGTTCGTGAATCTAGCACAAATCCACATAATGTTAGACAAAATCAAGGTTAAGAAGGCTTCATGTATTCATGCAAAGCACTCATTTATTTGGAATAGTGGTTTCCAAACATAGCCAAAGGAATTCTCATCCAATTCCTTTCTTTCACCTTTTCCTACTACAATTGGGTCTTATTATGTGTTGTCACATCACCCAACCATTAGTTATATAAATAAATTAATTGTTACCTTGTCACACTAATACCAAGCATGTTGCCCTGCAATTGTTCACACATGTTAGTCACATGCTCCAGATATCAAGGCATCATGTCTATTAATTTGAAATCATCCTTTACCAATACTAACAACTATGTCATAATCAACTCACAACCATCAGTCAGAATACTACAACCAGCACCCACTTGCACTCAAGTACATATTAGTTATCTCAGCACATATTGTGTTAGTATAACCATATTAAAATAAGATCATTCCTTCATGTAATCTTATAGACACATACTCATATCATGCAATTAATCAAACATTCAAATGACATGTAAACATATCATGATAAACCAAATAGACAACATAATCAAGCTCATACCTGAATGTATTTCAAGGGAGGCTATCACATCAGCACAAGTCATCCCATATTAGTACGACACAATATCACAAGTATATTAACTCATACTTGAATATCATAACCATAACCATATGCATAGGCCAATCCAGATTAGTACGATACATATAACATCAATATCTTAAATGCAATGACCATAATCATCATGTGTATGACCACAATGCATATAAAAACAAGTTACAGTCATTCATGACTTTTTGATGCATGTGCATATGACCGCACTGATTAACTAACATCTATCATGCATGTAACCATAAAAACAATAGAATGACAGGCATGTACATAACCATAATGCTTATAATAACCATTAACCAACATACATGCATGCCCAACATACAAACATGTATGATGATCCACTCTTACCCCAAGGTTCAATTCTGCAACCTCGCTATGATAATATGCATCTTAGGCTCCATCTCAATCAACACTTCAGCATCATAGAATACCAACATCATCATGATGACACAAACTACATACAATTACCTCATGCACAACAACCATAACCATGAAAATTCATACATAACAACATGTATCTAGACCATCCAGTTTAAGTGTTTGAACCTGGAAGCTCTGATACCACCCTGTGGTATCAGATATCACCCAAAGAGAATGGAAACTCACTTTGATACCACCTTGTAACCACCCCTCCCACATTTACCCAGTTTCACTGTCCTGCCAAGGTAAACATGAGACAAAGAGTTACTATGACATGACCCAACCTCCTAGATTCATTTAAGGAAGTGGAGTTGACAACTAACCACATACTAACATCCTACAGGGGCTATAGGTCACTCAGGGGCTGAACAACCACCCTAGGTGGCCAAACCCTGAGTTGGACCCCCTTTTTCTGCCCTGGGCCCACAACCGCACCCACAACAAGGCCTCCATGCAGTTGGAGGCCTCCAACTGCATGCACAACACTGCATCCATGCAGTTGTAGCCCAATTTCTCTAGTTTTAAGCATGCAGTCTTGGGATCAGTGCCACCTTTTCAGGCCTGCCTCCAAACCACTACCCAGAATTTCCTGAGACTTTCCATAATCATATATAACATGGAAACAAATCTAAACATTCAATCTCAACTCAAAACTTGACCTAGACTGACCAGAACATACTAGGCATTTCGTCAAACACATGGAAAACATGTAAGCTATAGGTCATGAATGCATATTTGATCATAAAAGTTTGAGATTCATCTAAGAATCACCGAGAAGGTCTAATGCCCTCTAATAATAGCTACAATAATATTTTTTAGTCCATGTATTCATCAACCATTCATATATTCATCAAACATGTCAAGAGCCATATATAATATACATCATATAACCAACATATAAACCATGTAAACTCAACCATAATATCACCATCATAATAAATACATATTCTCATAGATCACAATAGAAAATACTTCTTATTAACATATAAAAATTCCAACCAAGTCAGGGAATTCCATGTTCCACCCGACCATATATTAGGTTGAACCAAATCTCTCTTTCAACCAACCACCCTTGCACCATATTCCAAGTGTGAATATGGGATCTCATTGAAAAAACCAACAAAAACAAACCAAGGCGTCTAGAGGCCAAACCAACTCAAATATCAACTAGTGATTCCACCTCACGATCAGACATCACTAACACCAACTAGATCGCTCTCTACCCAAGCTATTTAGGGCTCTGGAAGCTAATAACTCAACCCACATCCTTCTAGGACTCTAGAGCATTTGTCCAACCTGGCTCCAGGGACTAGTAACTCAACCCACCAAGGGCTCCAAAGCATTTGTCCCAACCTAGGCTCTAGGACTAGTAACTCAACCCAAGTTGTTCTGGGGCTTCCAAAGTGTTTGTTCCAACCCACATCCATAAATAATTATGAGCACCAACAAAAAAAAAAAATCAAGTGGAAAAACCCACAACCCCAAGGCTATCAAGGAAATGGAAAGGCAAGGCTAAAACCATTGTCAATCCAGGAAGTCCTCCATGCCAATGACTACACATAAACAGAAAACCACATGTATCTACCATGCATCCATAAATCAGCAAGGAAATCACACATGCAACCTATTACCTACAAAGAAATCTAGTTATAGCTATTAATCCACCTATTCCCTTCTTTCTCGCTTTCCTAGAAGCCTTTTTATCATTAAGGCCTCTATTTTCTTCATTTTCCTTCATTTTTCCTTCAATTTTCCTCTCATGCAAATATGTGTATCTTCACCTTCCTTTTCTCCTATTTTCCTTTATTTTCATAATTAAAATGATAATTATTGCCACTTTTCCTTCACCAATGCCTTTGCCAATTCCCTTAGCGATAATAAACTGAAAGTGACACCCACTAGGATTTTTTTCCCACCATTTAGCTTGGAATACATGTCCCATGACCTTGGCCTTATTTTTTTTTACATGGAAAATAAACCAGGGGTTGTTACAGCCGTGGTGCATTTGTGCGCCAAATCACTTACCGCATGGGCCTATGTGAGGCAACCATGTGGAGGTCATGATGATGTTGCAGGTTGTGATTGACCTAGATTTAAAGGGCCATAACTTTTGATTGGTAAGTGAGATTGATGTGAAATTTATACCATTAGAATCATCTCAAAGAGATGAATGCAATGATGTTTTTTATTTGAAATTCTGGAAAAGTAAAAAAAAATAAAAAATAAAAAAAAAAATTAACTCATATTCCCATAACTATACTTTGGGAGTTGGATCACAGAGTAGCCACCTCCTTCTAACTTTGGTTGGTTTCGGTGTTAGGAGGGGGGGTGTTTACAGTCCTAGATTTCCTTTATTGATTCACAACGCATAACCTTGAAAAATTATGATCCCATCAGTCCCCCTTAGAATGGCATACATAACCTTTGAATTACATTCATAGAATTTTTTTTCTGACGAGATATATTGGAGTAGAGGCTAGTAGTTTGCATTCACTTAGAACAACTGGTCAAATAGAAGCTCATTGTGCTTGTAAGAACAATCTCATCCTTATGCTCCAAAAGGAATAATTTTGTCCATCAAATAATGGAAGATCATGTTTGGTGTATGATGCTTTATTTTCTGTGAGTCTCACTAAGATCTACCTTTTAGTTGTCAAGTTGTTTATGAATGAATATGTTATAATACCAATTGTTCGAATATTCAACAATACTGAGAGGGGGGTGAATCAGTGTTAACAATTTTCAACTTCAAAAAATTGTAAATGCATCCACAAATATAAAGCAAGGCACATAAATATATAGAGCATAGATATTTTTGTGTGAAAGACCAAAGTGGGATAGAACCACAAAATTAATTTTTTTGACACCTAATCTTTGGGATTAGATGCATCCATGTAAATATTGTAAATAAAAAACTAAGGAGAATTAGAAGTTGAAGAGACACTGGGAGATGAAGCCCAAGAGTCTCTCCCTCCATGCATATCTATATATATATATATATATATATATATATATATATATATATATATATATATATATATATATATATATATATATATATATATAATCTTTGGTATTAGATGCATCCATGTAAATATTGTAAATAAAAAATTAAGGAGAATTAGAAGTTGAAGAGACACTGGGAAATGAAGTGCAAGAGTCTCTCCCTCCATGGATATATATATATATATATATAGAGAGAGAGAGAGAGAGAGAGAGAGAGATATGATCAATATTAATGCAAAAATACAATTCACTTTGAGGAGTTACCTCCTGGCCTGACATGGTATCAGAGCCAGCTCCCAAAATTAGTTGTTTTGTTGTAACTCTTGTCATTGTCTGCCATTATTCTCTGCCATCTTCCCCTCTCCTTTGACATAAAATCTATCTTGATTCTTTGTCCTATCATTCTTTGTTCTCTGTTCTCCTACATGTTGAATCAGAGTTGTATGGTATGTTGCCTTTGGTGCATGGTGCATGGATACTGTGTTATGACATAAGTGTTGCGCCGTTTGGCTACGAGCTCAAGTTTTTCTAGAATTGAAAGTGATTTCATCTGAATGCCCCTTACTGCCTGAATTTAGAAACCATTTCACCTATGTCTTTTCACTTACCCTAGGCATGCTTATTTACCATCTCTTCATTGTGGTGAGTGTTTCATTTGTTCACAAACTTATACTATAGGTTGTGGGCTTCTGGGAGGTGTTGTTGTTGTTTTTATTACCAACAAGCCAACCCATCAAGATTGATGCACAACTATCTCTTGGTCTCATGCATAGACGATAGTGACATGTTTGTAGTGGTGTCGGGTCTTTGAGTGGGTGTTTGTGAGCATACAGTTCATGTGTATCGATACAAATTGAACGACCCTCTGTTAAACATATAAATAACCCGAGACGTAATAATGGGAAATACAAAAGCTCATTCAAGGCCCTTGTATTACGGTTCATAGATGGTGTCCACAATGGTGCCGAAGTGATTGTGGGTGTAGCATTTGAATGTGGTTTCCACCGACTGTGTTTGCCTTTGCTGCTTTATGGGTCCCAGACTTGGTGCCTCCATGCAGGAAGATAAAGCACTCTTCACACCTGGTGAGTTTTATTGAATCCCCTAGTATGTTGGTATATCAATTCCATATATCGACTCCTCCTCCTCATTTTGTATGTTAGTATATCAATTCCATATATCCATTTTGTATGTTGGTATACGTTGACTCCACCATATATGGTATCACCTCCACGCTATCCATAATACGTTGAATGGTATTACAGTTATCATACTACTCTTAGCACTCGGTTATATCTCTTATATATCTCTGCAGTAATATATATATATATATATATATATATATATATATATAGATAGAGATATAGATATATATATATATATATATATATATAGAGAGAGAGAGAGAGAGAGAGATCATGTTAAATATATCACCTTCCCCATATACCTCCCTTGAATCTTCCATATAGCCCCTTCCCAATATAACCCCTCCCCCATATAACCCTTCCCTAAGTAATAACTTTGTATTTTATATATATAGAAGAGTGCATTTTTTACACAAATTACCACTAGAAGTGCATTTTTTTCACAGTATATTGCAAGCAGAGTACCTTTTTTACATAGTACACATATTTTAAAATGCATTCACCAATACAATTGTTGAAGTAGCTGTCTCTGGAAAAGAGAACTATCCTGACTGGTCTAGGAAGATAAAACACACTCTCATTTTCAATTACTTGTGGAGAGGATTTTGTTAGGGAGAAGGAGATAATGCACTTGCGAAGCCCACTTCAGATAAGGCGATTGTCATTTGGGAAAATAAGAACAACAAGGCCTATGCCTTAATTGCAGCATCTATAAATGAAGAGGTGAGTCACCATATTTCACCATTTTCAAATGCTTTTGAAGCCTTAAAGAAGTTGAAGGAATTGTATGACTCACTATGAACTTGAAGTTGTTCAATTGATGATTAAGTTGTTTAGTCTTGAATTGAAAAATGATGACCCTCTTTCATTAACATCAAAAGTAAGATCCATTATGCATGATATAAAAACCACTGGTGTTGAAATAGATATTCCTATCATAGCTTATGTTAAGGCACTATATCCCACCTATTCGCATTATCTTGAATCATGCAAGAAAGTGGAAACCTTAAGGATATTACCTTTTACTCCCTTGGGAAGAAGTTTGTTGAGAGAGAGAAAGATTTTGGGAAGAAGACAACTCCTCAGTCTTGTGAAGAATCTGTGTGTCTTGCACATAGAGAGAATAATCAAGCACAAGATTCTTCTAAAGGAAGAGGTGGCCGAAGAGGAAGAGGAAGGAGGAATTTTAGAGGCAAGGGGGGAAGATAATTCCAAGGAGAAATTCTGATCTTCATTGCATATGATGCAATAGAGATGGACATGATGCATCCACATGTAAGTTGCCTTGGGACTGAATTTAGCATGAAATAAATGAAGGCAAAGGTAAAACCAATGACAAAGGGAAAGGTAAAGCATGTGAATCCTCTCACTATGTTGTGGAACATTGTAATAATGGATTAACAGAAGACTTGTTTAATGCCTCATTTGCTTCTTGGAAATATGATTGGTTACTTGATTCATGAGAAACTTGCCACATGACTTTTAGGAGAGATTTTTTGGAAGAATTCACTGACAATGTTGATGGAGAAGTATATTTTGCAGACAAGTCAAAAATCAAGCCATCAGGACTGACACCATTAGGCTTAAACTACTTGGTCTTCTAGAATTTCTTCTACATGATGTTCTATATCTCCCGGAGCCGAGGATAAACTTCTTTTCGTTGGCCCACATCTACCAACAAGGACACCCCATTCATATATTTGATGGCAAATTCGAGGTCATAAAAGCATCATATCACTCACTTGTCATGACAGGGATAAAAGAAGAAAGAATTATGAAGTTGCAAGGAACCTTTTCTCATGCACAAAACTTCTCATATAGTTCTAACTATGATGAAGGTACATTCCCATCAAGTATTTTATGGCATGCTATATTTGGACACTAGAATTATGACAACCTTTGTATGTTGAATAAAATTGGTGTTACTGGTTTGCCTACAATTCCTAGAGAAATGCAATGCTTTTACTCTAGGAAATTACATCAAACAATTTGTTCATGATTCACATTTTGGGAAAAATACTAGGTGGGGGGTGTGAATCAGTATTTTCAAAACAATAACTTTTTACATTTCATATTTATATTTCTATACGTGACTTTACTGAAAGGAACCCGCATGTATACACGACTGTTATTAAGGCAACTAGCATACATCCAGTGAAATTATGATTCATTTAATTCATCATATGTTGATCTTTACCCAATGCATCACTACTTTATTAAACATTAGATAAACAGTAACCATGTGCTATAAGAACAAAATAGACCATCACAGATAAGCAACACACATGAACACCAGGATATAAGGTGGAAACTTAATGCGGGAAAAAGCCACCTGCTGATGTCATCTTTGTCTTCTTTTTAATATAAAGAAAAATCTTTTTACAATCTTGTATTGGTGCAGACTTATACCAGTACGTAGGCACCCAATTGTAGAAAGCTACAACATTCGTTCGTTCTCCAACTCCTACTAGAAGGGAGCTCCAACCCCCTGATCTGATTACCAGCTAATACTGGAAGGAAGCTTCGACTTCCTTACTGAAGACTCCAACCCTTAGCAACATCCATGGACCATGTTTCATAAATTTTCACACTGGATCCACCTACTTCAACACATCATAACTTGTAGGCCACTTTTCATCAAATTTTCATACTGGACCCATTATCAACACTTCAGCTCAATATCAATAATCAAACTGTAACTCATCACTGTAACAAAATCATCAATCTTTGACACAACTAAATCAACCAATCACTAAAACCTAGTCATCAATCTATGACATAACTGAATCAACCAATCACTGAAACCCAATCATTAATTTCTGATACAACTGAATCAACCATTCACTGAAACCCAATCATCAATTTATGATACAATTGAATCAACCATTCATTGAAACCAAATCATCAATTTTTGACACAACTATATCAACCATTCACTGAAAACCCAATTGACTGACACTTAATCAAAACACAACCAATCAACTAGAATAGTCAGATCATTGTAACCAGTACACATAAATGAACCCAGAATATCACATCAACACACGCAATCAACTGCATTCCTAATCATTCAAATTCCAAAATGCATACGCTACTTCACTTAAGGAAACTCGCGTGCATATGCATTTTTCTGTAGAGAAACCTGCGTACAGATCTTAAAATACTGAAAACTAAAAACTTGACTACTGCAATTCTAAAAAGAATATTGAATCATACTCAGATCTACTGCAACACTCTGAACCAATCACAGAACTGTCTATGATCTTCAATCACAATCAACAAGTAATATTAACATTCTTCAACCATATTCAACTTCATCATTCAATCATTTCTACTTCAGACATTATCACTTAACCCAGATCAATCATGAGGACATCATTGATAGACAATAGAGAAGCAGTAACATTGATCAGATTGATCAGTCATTTATGAACAGAAACCCTTACTTTGTATACGCGACTTTGAAGAAGCTAACCCACATGTATACGCGCTTTTCCCGAGACCAACCAATGTATAGATTTACATATTTTGACCTAAAATTTTGCAGCTCTTCAGAACTTCAGAAAGACCTAGATCATAATATTCAGAGATAAAAAAATGCGTCAGTACTTAGATCTATTCAATCCATGAGTATATCATACAATGAAAGGTCATTTCAGGTCTCATGATCTTGATCCATCATTATATTCATTAGTGCATAATTATTTCATATCTATTGGATCTCATCCATAATCAAACTCTTAGGTGCATACATAGTTTATATCAAGAAAAGCATCAAAACCCATAACATGAATATTTACTTTTGATCTAACTCTTCATAAGATTTTCATCACTTACACTCCTAGCACTTTGATCTTCACCTCTTTATATAGTTTAGCCCTTATCCAATACCACGGGTCAAAACTACACTAGTGCCGGTGGCAATCTCTAACGGAATTAATATCTATTGTCATGCTCATTATTATGGGCCAATACCATGGTAAGGACCCCTAGCATTTAGAATACCATGGTGTAAAATCCATACGCTACTTTTCTTCACTAAACTCGCATGCATACACGACTTGGCTTAACAGAACCCGCGTATAGTTCTTGAACTTCCAACTTTATCATTCCTCTGAATTGATTCCTCTAAACTGCCATGCATTCTGTCACATTTGTAAACACATCTTGTTTATACCTTTAACAAGTAGATTTTCATCAAGAGACAAATTATCAAGCAGGGTTTCATTCATCAAATAGGTTGTCATCAAGGACAATTCATCAGGTAGGTTTCCATCAAGGACAACACCTAATTCATAATGCCAACAATCTCCCCATATCAAACTTATGATTCTGATCTGTAAACCTTTGACCCATCATTATGGTATTATGTTCCATCATTCTTTCACCTCTGAACTAACCTGTGGATTCATCTAGTTACCATATAATTGTTTTGTTACAAATTATTTTCCATCAAGGACAACACATGCATCATAATGCTAACAATCTCCCCCTTTGGACTTGATGGCAACCACTTTGGTGTTTGGTCACCACAACAATAAATAACATCAAGCCAAGCACCAAGCTTTTCAAAACATTAATCTACTCTCCAAACACTACGCTACTTTTTCCCTTTGACATCAAGGGAAAACAGTTGACCAATGTTAAATGAAGACTTCCATATTTTAGTTGTTGAATATGAATATTGACCATGCTCGCCCTGAGCACATGTTGAATTATATGATCATGCTCCCCCCGAGCACATGTCGAAATCTCTGACGAATGTGAAATGAAGTACATGACTCTATGACTCAACTAAGTATGCCCTTCCTATCACAAAGGACCCATACTTACAGTAATCACCCAACCAAGTGGGGATACATATTTGACTCAACCACCCAACCAAGTGGGATTACATTTTTGACATGATCTCAAAAGTCCATGCATGACTGAATATGGCAATTATTACATCATAGGTCTTTACATGACCTTTACATAAAATAATATACATGATATTTATAACAAAGACCAAAGAACATGATCGTTATTAGCAACTATCATACACCATATATGATCTGCACCATAAGCATCTGTCAACAGCATCAAGAACAACAACCTGTATATGTTCATAACCAATTCACAAGAAAATACAATGTGCTTTAATATCATCAACCTATGACTAAGTATGCCACACATAGATTTTCATATATATCTTCTATTAACTTCATCCTCTTGACATTATATATTGTCTATTTCTTGACAAAACTATTCACATCATATCATATATATGTGAAAGCACCACATTCATCATCATCATCAAATCATCGTAGCAAGAACTACATGTCCTTTCCTCATTATATCAAGCATGTATCATCACCAGGGAGTTTTCCAACATCCCACATCTGATAAGCATAAACCATGATAATCAACATATGTGAGAACCAAGCCTATCATCATAAAGTAAGAATTCATCATCATTATGTGACTAAGTAAGCCATGTCTCCAAATATCCATGTCTTCAAATAGTTATGTCTTCATGAAACCTGCAATAACACAATTCTCTTGGCCAATTTTCTTCATACAAGAAGATATTTTATACCAACATCATGCAACTTAATTAATCATCCATGTGATCCTTATATGTAATGTATTCATCATAGAGATAGCAATATGTATCTAGCTTCTCATCAATGTGAAAAGAAAACCATGAGCTCACAGTCATTTGTCAAACTTTCTTGATACCATCAAAAGCTAAGAACTATGTGAGAGCTAAGAACTATATGAATCCTCATCCATAATTGCACCATATGAAATGTATGCATCTTTGAAGGCATGATGACAACAGTATAAAAGAAATGAGTGACACTTATCATCATCAAATAATGTTGTTGTGTACTCAAGGTTAGTTTTTCTCCTTGAACTTATGAAGATCACCATGTAAGAAACATAACATATGTACTATATGCATCATCAAAAGAATCATATGAATCATCCATAACTCTGATTAGAAGCATCAAAACAACTATATGGCTCAAGAAATATAAGTAGCATGTATGATTTCATCATAGGCAACCCATGAACGTAGCATAGAAAAGCACTTCAACAACATAAGCATCATCATCATTGATAAGCATAATTATGTACCAAGGACTTCTAAGCAAACATAATTCCAACAATGCATTATTAGAAGCATAGCAAATGCACCCCTGAACCTGTGCCAACTATTCACTATCAGATCTAATCATTGCATATATCAGTAAGAATCATCAAGGTATCATCATCAACCAATTATACATCAAAACATCAACAAATTATGAGAGCCAAAAGCATTTCTAAATAGCATCAACATATTGTAATCATCAACCATTAATACAATTGATAATTGATTGAACCATATTAGACCTTTTTCCTGAGTCTGTCCCATTGTTTCTTCATCAAACTAACATATACACGACTGTGTAGTTTATAACTCGCATATATACGCCACTATACTTCATAAGATCCATGTATGGAAGGTGGAATACTGAAATTTCACACTTTCATACCCCCCTGAGTCTGTTTTGGCTGTACTTGGTCCTAGAACTTGTGTTGAAACATTAGTTACAAGAATAACATTACCATGATGGTTCTTCATGAGAGACTCCATTTTACTCTTATCTCTAGTCATGTCATGAGAACATCCAGTATCTATGTACCTTTATTCTTCATCTTTGAATGAGCAGAGAGCAAGACCACGCCTTATCTGATCTTCCTTTTCTTTCCTATTGGTGGATCCATATTTTTCAGATTTTCTAATATCAAATTTCTTATTTGGTTGCTTACCATATTTTCTATGGTAATTCATAGACTTTTTCCTGCATTATTTCACTACATGCCCAAACTTGTTACAAGCATAACATCTTATATGTTTCATATTTCTTCTATAGCAATCAATGGCTTTGTGACCAAACATATTGCAAGAAAAAAGATATCCCTTAAAGTACCTGGAAGCTGATGATCTTTCTATGAGACAATTATTATCTTGGAACATTATACTTCTTGTTGGGTGTAGGAATTGCGCTTAAGCAAAGTCCTCAACACTTAATTGTCAACCTGAGGGTTTTGTAAACTTAGAAACGAAGCACAGGCAATGCCAGAAAGGGTATGAACTTTTCCTATCTCTAATCCTACTTCTTAAAGGAAATGCTTTGCAGAATCAGAGAGAAATCAATCAGGAAGATAATTGACACCTAAGAAACTCTAGTGCTAGAATGTAAAAGACAATTTGGATGTAAATAAAGTAAAGAAGTTCCACACAACATAAACAATATTAAATGCTATGTTCATCTTCAGATGGATGACTAACAGTTTGACAAGTGGACCCTTGCAAAATTTTGTCTTCCTTATGATCTTCCTTCCACACAAACAACCTGTCCTTGCACTGTTACAATCTGCTTGCACTAGTGCAGGTACAATATCTCTGTGCAAAAGTATATGTGACCTTCCTTACTAAAGACGTATGTATTAATGGAGGTGCTCTAAGCCTAAGGGGTTAGAGCACTCTGTTTTTGTGACAAGACACCAGCTCTTGCACTGAAGCAGAGCTTCATTCACTTAGTTTCCAAATTACTTTCGAAAAGATTGAAAGATGTGCTGGAAAAGAATTGCAATTGTAAATGAAATTATGAAGTAAATTATCTATGAAAAGGAAAATGCTTCAATTCATTAAACCTTGCAAAGGAAATAAACTTCATGAAATAAAAGCACTTCAAAAGAATCAAACAGTAGTCTAAGTGTTTTGCATGTGTTAACTAACTTTAGTAATCCATTCAAAGATGCTTATGTTCTTTGCAAGTATAATATGTTTATGATGATTTTATGCAACTTCTTCCATATCCTCTTAACGATGTACTTTTAATACCGAAGACAGTTACTAAGTTAATGATTCATCCCCTTGCGTAATAAATGGAAATAATATGCAGAGAAGTGATTCATTGTTCGCTGCAAAAGAATGATTAAACCAAAGTGCAAGCAATAGCATGCACTGGTGCAGATCTGAGATTGGCAGAATAAGGAGGGATCTGGATCATCGCTCTAGACTTCTTCTGGCGGCTCATTTGGAGCTGGCGAATTTTTTCCCTGCTTCTATCTGGTCTAGGATTGATGCCTGTTCGGCGTTGAAGTCCCTGAGATTGGAAGAGGCCCTTAAGATCAGACAGTCCGTGAAATATAATAAACTATCGGGTTTTTCAAATCTGGAGTCTGGTCTTGTCTATGATCGGGGTTCAGTCAGTTGGGTCTCCTCTAACCATATCTCCTCCCTGAGGGCTTGGGTTTTAAGCGGATCTTCTTCCGTTAATCCGCCACCCTCTAGCTCTGGTTTGATGAAAGGTAGCGGCGGTTTTTCAGTTTACGGTGATCGTGGGCTGGTAAGTCTGGACAGCCAAGCTGCAGGTTATGGTGATCGCTCTCTGGTCGATTCGCAGAAGACAATGGACGATCCTCTGGCTGACTCGTCAGGGATTAAAGAACCGCGAGTAAGCTCTGATGAGTTGGTTTGCTCCCGTGTCATTGCAGCTGTTGGGTCAGCGGATAGAAATTTGCGTGCAGACTCTGTTGGATGCTGCTCGGCCGTGTTTGGGATGGATTCGAGAATTAAAGGTATGTCCTTTATCGATTCGGTGAATAATGACTCTGATAGTAACCTGATAAGTGATAATAATTTTGGTGTTAGCATGCAATTAAATATCGTAGATAAGCAGGGTGATCACGATAAAGAAGCTGCAATGGATAATTGTAATTTTAATAAATTTATTAATGATAACCCGATAAGGAATGGAGACCCCAATGCGGTTAACGGTTTGGGTGTTAGCGCTAATGATATTGATGTTAGCGTGCATTTGATTATCGAAAATAAGCATGGCGATTTCGATAAAGAAGCTGCAATAGTTAAATGTAATAATATTAATAATAACCCGATAAATAATAGTGACCCTAATCCGGTTAATGATTTGGGTGATAGCGGTAATTTTAGTTTCAATAATAAGCATTATGGTATTATTAACATTGGCGATTATGATAATAATACTGCAATGTATAAATGGAATAATAGAATTAAAAAAGTCGAGAATCCGAGTGGTGATAAAGCATTCAATAATAATAGTGGTCGTTACAATAAAGGGTTAGATGGGATTGATAGCCTTAATCGTAAAGTTGATATTAAGGGTATGTCGGTGGGTAGGTCAGTTTCCTTCCCTCAGGACAATAAGGTGGTGAATCTGTCGAGTTTTTCCTTTCCGCCCGCGGTTTTTAGTCTCTTAAGGAAGGGTCTTAATTTTGCCTTAGCTCCCAGAAAAATCTCGGTTGAAGACATCATTTGTGATGTAGAATATGGCATTAAGAACCTTCCTGATAAGATTAAAGACACCATTAGACAGGATTGCGTCGTTGCCCTGAGGAGGGCTAAGCCTCCCCGCAGCAATATTAGCAAGGCTGAGTTTGAGGCTCTGAGGACCCTGAACGAAAATCGGGACGTTGTGGTCTTAAAAGTAGATAAAGGTGGGGTTGTCGTTATCCTGGATAGAAAGGATTACATAACTAAGATGCTTGACCATCTCTGTAATAGTGGGAGTTATAAGAAGCTTTCGAAAAATCCCCTCAAAAAGGTTTCCAGAGCAGTCGCTCATGTGATCAAGTCGTGCAATTCCACGATTCCTCTTGCCCAGAAACTTATTGAGGGTAACCCCATCACTCCAAGGATTTATGGTCTTCCTAAAATCCATAAGGATGGGGTCCCCCTGAGACCCATTTTCAATACCATTGGTGGTCCGACTTACCTCTTGGCCAAGTTCCTCACTGCTAAGTTGAGACCCTTGGTTGGGCAGACTGAGTCCTTTGTCAAAGACTCAGCTTCTTTTATTGAGGATCTTAAGAAAATTAAACTTGAGCCCGAGGACATTCTGGTAAGTTTCGACGTGGTCTCTCTTTATACATGTATTCTTATTAATGAGGCCATGAAGGTAATTAATAAGCTAACTGACCCTGATTCGGCTAAGTTAGTTGAGCTTTGCCTTACCTCCACCTTTTTCAGCTTCGAGGGAGAATTCTATGAGCAGACTTGCGGAGTTGCCATGGGCTCCCCCTTGTCCCCTGTCGTCGCTAATCTCTTCATGGAGGAGTTTGAGTCTAAGGCTTTGGCCTCCTCTCGTCTCTTACCGAAGCTTTGGAAAAGATTCGTTGATGACACTGGTGTTGTATGGTCTCAAGGTCCTGTCGAGCTAGATCGTTTCTTTAGTCATCTCAATAACCAGTCCACCGCCATTAAATTCACGATGGAAAAAGAAGATAATGGTTGTCTTCCGTTCTTAGATGTTCTCATCTCTAAGAAGGTGGCTGGTTCCTTCTCTCATCAGGTGTTTAGAAAGAAGACGCATACCGAACAATACTTGCATGCGTCTTCGCATCATTTCCCCGCTCAGAAGTTAGGGGTCCTTAGCACGCTTGCCACACGTGCTGTAAGAATTTCGGATGAGGAGAGCCTGGAAGCGGAGAAGGCTCATCTCCTTGATGTCTTTGAGAAGAATGGTTATAATAGGCTCCTAGGTCAAAAAGCCTTCCTCAGGGCCAAGAAGGAGCCTTCAATCCGAAAGGTTCCCAAAGACCATATCTTGGGTGTGAACCTTCCTTACATCCAAGGGACCACAGATAGGATTGCGAGGGTTCTGAGGAAGTACGATGTGCCCGCAACTTTTAGACCTCTCCGCACTATCCGTAGCTCCCTCAGGTCTGTAAAAGACCCTATTGACCCTAAGGACATGAAGGGCGTCTATGTCATTCCCTGCTCCTGTGGGACCCCTTATATTGGTGAGACTGGTCGCTCTATCAATCAGCGGATTAGCGAGCATTCAGCTGACTTAAGACATGGTAGGACCAAGTCCTCAGCCCTGGCTGAGCATGCGGGGAAGACTATGCATCATGTTTGTATAGAAGATGCTCAAGTCATTGCCAAAGTTGCACAGTTTCACCATCGCAAATTTAGAGAGGCCCTGGAGATTGAGAAAAGGCCGAACAATCTTAATAGGGATGATGACTGGAAGATTAGCAGTTGCTGGGTCCCAGCCTTGTCTTCCTAGCCTCCTCCTTTCCCCTGTGTTAAGTCTTAGGGTTTCTGTCTTCCCTCTCCTCAAGTTCTGGTTTTGGCGGGTTTGTCAGGTTATGATGGAGTGCTTGGGGTATTAATATGTTATTAAGTAATTTCGGGCTAATTATTGTATAAACCTATTCCAGGGGGTAATTGAGAATTAGATTAGATTTTTTCATTGATTTTTACCTTTAACTAATTTCCTTTTATCGTATTAATAAAGGCCCCCCTTTTTTAAACCTTATAAGTAATAAGATAATTAACTAATAACCTAGTTAATTTTAAGAATTAATTATTGATTAATTAATGAATAAAAAATTTTAAATTAATGATAAGAGGTGATCTAGTTTTACCAATTGACCCTTAGGTTTAAATGATAAACAAGAAATTATTAGAAATATACCAATAACATTGAGTTAATGGATATACTATTAGTAATAAACATGCACGTTAATTATGGTATTTACCTTAGGTAACTATATTCTAGGAATATTAATGATTTAACTAGAATACTATAAATTATTAGGAAAAAATATAGATTATTGTATAGTACTTACTAGTTTAATTTCGAATGGGCCTTTACATTTAATATTAAATTAAAATGATTTATTGGATTTAAACTTTTACCTATTGTAACTAAATTCTAAGAACAATAGTAATTTAATAACTATTTATTTATATTTAAATAATTTGGGAATAATAAATATAGGTTATATGAAGATATAATTAATGACCATTATATTTAGTTTACCATTATTAATTTATTAATGAACATTATGTCTAGTTTACCATTGGATCCTTGGATATAAACAATTATTATTATATAAATACACAGTTACCATTATAACTAAATTCTAAGATTAATAGTAATTTAACACTATTTATTTGTAATTAAATAATCTAAGAATAATAAAAAATATAAGTTTTTAATAATTATGCAGATATAATGACCATTATATTTAAGCAATAAATTTAATAATAATAATATGTTTCTATTAATAATAAAATTATTAGTTTGACTATGATCATCAGGTCAAAATTAGCCGTTGCAATATAGCCGTTGGAGTCTCTGCATACTCTATTTAATCAAGCTAAGACAGATCAGTTCTTCAACTTGTCCTGATGATGAACCACACTGGTTGGTTCGAAACGCGTCGACAAAAGATTGATTATGTGATTTTGCCGAAGATTACTAAACAATGTTATGGATCACAGAAGTCTAAACTCCTTAAAAAGTTCCTTGCACGATTTGATCAAAAACAAGTTAAAACACAAATTAAGAATAAAGGAAATGCAAGAAAGATATCTCATAAACAAATTAAACACAGCTAACTCTCAAACCACGGATCCGTTTCACACGTTAGCTACAAAAGATATTTTAAATCAAAACTTGAAAGATAAATATTAAAACTATAACATCACATAGCTGCAAACGAAATATCCACACCTTCTTTCTGAATAACGAAAGCGAGAGGGGTAAACGAGATGGGTTGGCTAGGCCCTAGCCAACTAGCTTGTTCCCCTTCTAAGGAATGAAAAATATTAGCACTTCAAATATACATCAAAGATAAACTGGACGTTGTGCATGCAAATCATGGCAATTCTCTTGTATTACTTGATTCGGCAAATTTACATAACAGAGCAGTCGAGCCCCAAAGCTGAGGCGATAACCAAATTACATAAAACAAAATTACAACTGATGATTCCTTTCTGACTAGCCTCCTCCTACCTATATCTATATTTCATATATCCTTTTGGCTCTAGTCATTTTCACTAATTACAGACATTTCTTGTTCAGGCCTTTCGGCCAAACAGACTTAGAAATCAAAATTACAAACTTGGTCAGAGTTATAATACACATGAATCTCGCTTGGCTGTAACCTAACTTTGCAAAATATTCCCTGATTGTGCACCACCTGTTATCCTGCTTCAGTTCATCAATAGCTAAACTCAGAGTCAAGGATCGAGACCTATCCTCGTGGAAGATTTGGCTTCTCATAAATCTCAGATAGTCTTCGTGGCGGTGCATGAATCTACCTACACTAGTCATACTCATTCATAATTAATACTAAGTTCCATGATTACTCTAGGAAATTAATATGAGTTACAGGAGATATGTAAATAGGCATGAAATCCATATAAAATGATTAATAAAGTGTTGAAATAAATATTAATATAAAATATGAGCATGTGCAGGAATGGGTAACTATCTTGTACTAGTGTAGGAAGGAAGGGTCTTTTATTGAGATAAAACAGAGGTTGATTTTGATGGAAATGGGGTAGAAAATATGGAAATTTAGGATACCAACATCCTCCCATACCTAAGTTGTTGTGTATCCTCACACAATGTTTTACCTCTACAAAAAACCTTCAAAAATGAATGGCCATCTCCTCAGTCCTGAACTTCAATGTTTATTCCCACCTTTACTATCTTTGGCTTCTTGTCTCGGGCTTTTCGTAGCTACTTAGTCACCTTATTGAGGCGTCTATAGCATTTGGAAGCCCGATACTTCCATACCTTTACTTGCTACTTCCGCCTCTTTACTTCTGCAAGTAACTCCACCTCGCTCTGTTTCTGCCAACTCTGCTCTTTCATGACCTGGTTCAAAACCTCCAGGTCATGGACTTGTTGCTCCATATCTACTATTCTACTATTGAGGAAAAGAGTGGAGGGTGTTGTGCTAAGATCTTTGGGTGTGAACATCTTTTCTGCCATGGACTCAAAACAAGTCCCATCATCATCGAGGTCAAGGCTATTGAAATCCTACTTTATGACATCGTCGAGGGTTTCTATACTCGGGGTTTTCTTGTTACTGAGGGTTTTGATTCCCTCAACAATCTCCATGCCTTGTGCACTCAATTCCTCGGGGCTCTTAACACCTTGTTCTCCCGGCTTCTCAAGGGATTCAACACCCTGTCTTTCCAAATCAGTAGGGGTTTCAGTTCCTCACTCTTCTACAACTGCAGGGACTTCAGTACCTTGTCCTTCGAACATCGCAGGGTCTTCAATACCCTAACCTTCAAAAGCCACAGGATCTTCAATACCTTGACCTTCTAAAATCACAAGGATTTCAGTACCCTGACCCTAGAAATCATTAAGGGTTTCTACGTCCGATTCGCTGAAATTATCAAGACCCTCTGCATGTTATTCCTCTTCGTTCTCCTTGCACTTCACTAGTATGAGGTGTCGACGTCGTCTTTCTTCTCCTTAGCCTGTTGACAAATGTTGACAATAGGACGTCGTCTTCTGCATTCTCCTCATCTTCCACAGTGTGTGCCACTGCATCTGCAAGCACCGAGAGATTATGAACTGTGGGGGAACTTTGGGGTGTTTCATCAATTACGATTAGAGAACTCGACTGGTTCATCCCTTGGGCGACAATTTTCCTCCTCATCAAGGTTCTAGTCTTCCTCTTCTTTACCGTGGGTGGAGTGTTCTCAACAGCCCTCTTTTGTGCTTCCACTGGTGGACTTTTACCTTGTCGATTGGTAGGAGACAATGTCCTCGCCTTTCTCTTCTTACCTATACTGGTGCTAGCATACTCTTCTGTACCCCTTGCTCGAAATTATTTTAGAAACACTCTCCATGTTATCCCCTTTTCTTCTAACTTTTTCTTGACCAGAATTGTAATAAGCCCATGATGGCAAAGTTCGTTTGCAACCTGGCTTGCACTACTACTCTGCACGTTTTTCACCATCTTCTCAAGGCTTCTGAGCAAGAAGTGAGGAAAATTAATCAATTTTCCTGCCTCGAAATGCAACAGCAATTGAAGGTGGTATACAAATGCCAAGGTATAGCATCCTTCTCTGATTACAAACTTCTGCAATATAAACAGTAAATCTTGCCACTTCCCAACCATGGCAGTCTGTGGAAGTCCCTTTCTCCAATCGACCTTAATTTTCTTATCGACCACAAACCGGTGCCAACGCTTCTTCGCGAGCCACTCTTTTTTAAACCAGTGCTCCCCTGTAAGTGGCAAGCATGTGGCTTATGTGATGAACTCCTCTATAATTTTAAATTTTAAGGACCCAACCTTGACTCGGCCTTCTTTGAACGTCCTTGCAAACTCTAATGCCACCACCATGTTGAACCTATCAAACTTATGTAGAAATGGCAGGAACCTAGATTCTTGCAATAGTGTAATACTATTCCTGTACTAGGTGGTTTGTTCAATTTCCTGCAAAGACGGCAGTTCATTCCTCACAGGTGCCATTTCGAACCACAATCCACTTCGCTTTATTCACACCCTCAAAGGAATTTCTGAGCGACTCCAACGTTCGCTGAGAGTTTTATGCTGGAGGTTTATCGCCCTCCATCTTTTCAGACCCACTCACCTGGCTATGATGGAACAACTCCACCACATCAAGTATTGATTCGTGTCAGCCCATTATGGGTGAATCGTAACGATTGGATGTAATGGTGGTATAGGCAGCGGTGGCGCAACGGCTACAATGATTGGATTGCTGGTAAGCTAATAATTGTCAGGAAGTGTGAAATCATTTCAAGGAGGGTGTGCAGGTTATCAGACAATAGTACCATCTCGCAGTCAGCATCATAATTCAATCAGACATACTTCAACATTTATTAAAAAGATTAGATTCCAAACCTTACACACCTTGCACTTTAAAGATTTGTTCCTAGATTAGTAAATAATGAAACAAAGCATCAATTAAAACATGGAATGAGATAACATATTAACACATGTGTAGGAAAGTACAGGCCCATAAATATCCTTGATAAACCACTCCAAGACTGTGTAAATTTCTTTCACAGTCAACTGTGTTTTTGCACCAAACCTGCTTGCATTGCACTGTGCTTGCACCAAAGACTTTTACCAAACAGAGAATCTGATAGGACATACTTTTGTAACTGGATTTAAAAACAATTTGCCTCATTATACAAGAAAAAATTATTCGCCATCCTTTGGTGTTTCTTGAACATGCCTTCTGGATTGACTGCATCAAATTCTGCAATCAATTTATGAGGAAATAAAGAAGTGGGAAAGGGGTAAAAAAATTTAGAATGGGAAGGAATATTATAGTAGGAATTTTAGAAACAATATCACCAAGAGGGATAAACGAAACGGGATGTGGAAAAAAATTCAAGGGAAAAGAGGGATTTTACGAAATCAAGTAAGGGTAATTTCTTAGAAGAAAGAGGAAGGTAATTCATTGGGGAATTTAGAAAAGAAACTAGTGGGAAATTTTGAAATGGGAAATAGAAGAAAGACAATATTTTTACCTTGAAATCTGCCTACACTGGTGCAGGAAAAATAACTGCAGCGAGAAGCAAGCATTTACTTGGATAAAAATGTCCATGCTAGTTACCCCAAACTTGGGTAAATGCTCGGTTTCATGAACCTGCTTCTTCTTGGTGGCAGCTAGCATATCTAAAAATCAAGTAACATTCCCTTTTTATTAAAATTTCGATCATCCTGCCAGCATTCTGGTTTTCAGGTCGATCCTTCTACAATAATGTCAGTCAACTGATTTTCATAATTATAGGAATTTTTTTCTTTTTATACTTTTTATTTTTGTCATTTTTCTTTTTATATTCTTTGATTATTTCTTTTCTTAATAAGGACAAGAAGGAATCAATTCTTCAACAGGTTGGTGTTACCACCTACCAACTCCTTTTCAAATGGTTGTTGGACTTTCCACATAAAATCTCCTTTAGTAAGGGGTTGAAAATATACCTTCAGTCTATGCCTATTTACCAGGAACACAGAATTCTGTCCATCAATAGTTTTGATTTCTACCGCTCCATTTTTGAACACTTTGACCACCTCATAGGGTCCCATCCAGTGTGTATGGAATTTTCCTTTAAAATGTTTGAATCTTGAATTATAAATGAGTGCCAAATCACCTGGTTGGAACTGATTCCTCTAAATGGACTTGTCATGCCACTTCTTGCGTTGTTGTTGAACCAAGATGTTCTGCTCAACAGCATCCCTTTGGATTTCATCTAACTTGCTTAATTGTATAAGGCACTGATGTTGTGCTTCAGAGAGATCTAGTCCCAATTGGACTGCAGTCCTGAAAGTCTTGATCTGGAATTCTATCGGAAAGAGGACTTGTTTCCTGTACACCAGCTCATATGGTGTGTGTCCTGTGTTGTTTCTCCAAGTGGTTCGATAGGCCCATAATGCTTCCGATAATTTGTCAGCCCAATCCTTTCTATGCATGTTTATCGTCTTTGTGAGGATGGACTCAATCACCTTATTCATGGACTCCACCTGACCATTTGCTTGCGGGTGATATGGTGTAGATTTCCTATGCCATATTTTGTACTGCTCCATCACACCCTGTACCAGATTAGAAATAAACTGCGATCCATTGTCAAAAACAATTTCTCTAGGCACACCAAATCTAGTAAATATTTCAGTAAAAAGAAAATCAACAACAACTCTTTCGGTAGAAAAAGAAACAACTTTAGCTTCTACCCATTTTGTAACAAAATCTATACAAACCAAAATATTCTTTTTATTTGATGATGCAGGATTTATTGGTCCTACGAAATCAATGGCCCATTTTTCAAAAGGCTTAATCATAACCTGAGGACATAAAGGCATTTCATTGGTTTGATTAGGCTGGCCAATTCGCTGACAGCTATCACACCGCTTGACATACTGTTTGGCATCCTTGAACAAGGAAGGCCAAAAATAGCCAACTCGTAATACTTTGTATGCAGTCTGCTTATCAGCGAAGTGACCTCCACAAGGTTCATCATGGGTAGATTTTAAGATATCAAACACCTCTTCCTCTCTTACACATCTATGGATAATGAGATCTGCTCCAGTGTAAAAGAGGTCTCCTTGGATCTAGGAATATGCAGCACTTTTCTGAATGATATTCCGCTTTTCACGAGCAGATAAGTGAGGTGGTAATTTTCCGGTGACTAAATAGTTAGCTATGTCAGAAAACCATGGAAATTTTGTTGACACAGTAAAAATATGTTCGTCGGGAAAATCATCATCAACAAGAATTGCTTCACCAAGATTATTTAACGTTGAAAGATAATCTGCAACTACATTTGACTTTCCTGGTCTATCAATAAAGGTAATATTAAATTCCTGTAATAATAGCAACCACCTAATCACTCTACTGCTAGTTAATGGTTTATTCATCAACTATCTTATAGCGGAATGGTCAGTATGTACAAAAACTTCATATCCTGTAATATAATTTCTGAATTTATTAATGGAAAAAATTACAGCTAAAAACTCTTTCTCAGTAACTATATAATTTAGTTCAGCGGGTGACAAGTTTTTACTAATGAAATAAATAGCATAAGATTGTTTGTATTCTTCTTGTCCTAAAGCTACACCTATAGCAGTATCTGAGGCATCAGAGGAAATATGAAATGGCAGGGACCAGTTTGGTCCTCTCAATACTGGTGCCTGAACTAATTTTTCCTTCAATGTCTCAAAACACTGTTGGCAAGTTGTGGACCAAGAAAACTCACTATATTTAGCCAAAAGTTGGAAAAGGGGGGTAGCTATCCTTGAGAAATTCTCAATGAATCTCCTATAGTAGCCTGCATGTCCTAGAAAACCTCTCACTTCCCTTTGAGTTTTGGGTATAGGAAGACTCGAAATGACTTCTATTTTTGCAGGGTCAACCTAGATACCTTTGTTGGAAATAAGATGGCCAAGAACCAATCCTGCTTTGCACATTAATTTTCATTTCTTATCACTCAAGGCGAGATGAGATTGTTGGCAACGAAGAAGTACTTTTTCTAGATTCTTGAGGGCTTCCTGAAATGAATCACCAAACACAGAGAAATCATCCATATAGATTTCTATGCATTCAAGGTCAGCAAAAATAGCCAAGACTACCCTTTGAAAGGTAGTCGGGGCATTACATAGCCCAAAGGGAAGCACTCGATAAGCAAATGTACCCCATGGACATGTAAAAGTGGTTTTGTCTTGATCCTCGGGTGCTATCTGTATCTGGTTATATACACTAAAGTCGTCTAGAAAAGAAAATTACTTCTTACTAGCAAGGGTATTGAGTACTTGATCAATGAAAGGAAGGGGGAAGTAATCTTTGAGAGTGGCTTTATTCAATTCTCTATAGTCAATACAAATGTGCCATCTCCCATCTTTCTTTGGGACTAATACTAATGGAGAGACCCACTGGTTGTTAGAAATGGGATAGATAAAATCGGCATCTAAGAGTTTTTGCAATTCTTCTTTTACAATGTCTCTTAGAGCTGGGTTCATTCACCTTTGGGGTTGTCGGATAGGTCGGGCTCCATCCTGAATATAGATATGGTGTGTACAAGTTTCAGGAGGGATGCCTTTCATATCTTCATAACCCCATGCAAAGGCATCAAGACGGTTTTGCAACAAATTCACAAGTTGCTTTCACTGAGAAGGATCCAAGTCTGAACTGTTATACAAGCATTTACCTGGACTAATGTCAACAAGAGTAGTATTAGTCTCAAGAGTACACAAGGGTGTTGCTAGAGATGGTGATGATGGGGGTAGAGAGTCATATCCTTCCTAAAAATCTAGACAAAAAATCTGACTCAATGACGAAATTAGTCAAGGTGTCTAGATTGTTTAGGAAGTATTGAATCTCTCCCTCCTATGAGGACTCAGAATTCTAATGTATCAAGGAAACGGGCTAAGTCTCCTCATCACTACTATAGTCTAACCATAAAGTGTCTCGGAGCTCCTGAATAGATCTAGCAGGTGGATATAGGGTGACTTTCTTTCTGGAATCTCCATGGGAAATATACATATCACCAGAATGACATCTGATATAAGCATCAGTCATAGCAAGCCATGGTCATCCCAAGATCAAGGGATTCCCTCCCACAAGGTTCTTTGGCTGAAGCATAATGAAATCTGTGGGATATTCCCAAGAATCTAAGGAAATGACCACATCATCCAATACTCCTTCCGGCTTGATTTTAGATCTATCTGCCAGTTCAAGCACAGTGGGAGTAGGACGAATATGGACCAGTCCAAGTTGATCCATGGTTTTCTTGGTCATAACATTAATGGTTGCCCCTAGGTCTATAAGTACATTGGAGACAAGAACATCACCTATCTAAACAGAGACAACAGGGTTTCTGGGGTCGGTATATTTTTCCATGTGCATACATCCCGTCATTAACTCTGTTGCTCTACCAACAAATTGAATGGTTTGGGGTTCCAATCTTCTCCTTCCTAGCTTCTTGAGATAGAGTTCCCTAATGATTTTTGTACAAATGGGGATCTCTTTGATAGCTTGGAGCAAAGGTACCCTTATGAAAAGGTTCCTAAGCTCGGAAGCTAGGCTAGACTCAGGAATGGGGTCTTTCTTCTCCACAACTAACCTCTCTAGATAGGGAGGTCAATTGGAAGAAGATGACAAGGGCTTAGAATGTACAGGGATAGGTTAAATGGTGTCATATTTTTCGGAATGGTCAGGCGTTTCCTACTCTCCTTTCTCATCGATAATCACCATGGGCTGCTTTTGATTCTTTGAGGTTACTACATTCCATGATCTCAATTGGAGATCATTGACTCCAACTGGCATAGTCTAAAATATGGATGAAGAAAGCGTGGTCATAGAATGTATCATTTGTACCGCTTTATTATTGGGGTTGGGTAAAGGTTGAGCAGGCAACTAAGAAGGTCGAAATAATGGAGGTAATGGTAATGGTGGCATAGGATGACTTAGCTGAGGTAATGATGGTTGAGTCATTGGGTAAGGTGCATATGTAGGAGGGTATGATTGCATAGGTGCATGATAGGAATTATGTGAATGATGAGAATGGTTTGGACCTCTCCATCCTTGTTAACAAGACTGGGAGGGTTGTCCATATTGATATTGATTCTCCTACTTCCAATACTGAGAGTGACTGGTGTTAGGATAGGAATATGAATGTGCATTATAACCAAAAAATGTGGTGGAGATTTAGGAACCATACCTACACTTACTTGAGGCCAATTCCTTCTTGCTCCCATAGTATGCAATGATTCAGCTTCAGGTTGTCCCCCCTCCAATACATATTTTACCCAGGTATAGAGGGACATTTATCCATAGCAGGGTTATCTACACAAATTGTACATTTATTAGTTTCTTTAATATCTAGAGGACATTCTCTTAATGGATGCTTTCTTCTACATTTAGGACAAAAAATAGACAATATCTCTTGCTCTTCTACAAGTTTCTACTGAAATTTCAAAGAGTCTATTTGTTTACTAACAATATTCATTATTTCAATTTTCATATTGTCCATTTTGTTTTCTAATCCAATAATCATAGCATCAGTAGATTCGGTTTTTCTATTTTTATTCCAAATTCCTTTACGGATCTATATTCATTCCTCGAGAATTTCCTGCACAAGTCATAGATTTGATCAAAAGTCTTTTGAGAAATATCCCCTTATCCTAACATATTTAAATTATTTCTAGCATCATCAGTGAGCCCACGTAAGAACAAGGTTCTAATGGTACTTGGATCAAATTTGTGCTTTGACCTTTGAAGGATATACAGGAATCTCTCCAATTAGTCCTCTAAAGTCTCATCATCATTTTGCACAATGTTAAAGGTTTCATGTTGAATATCTCTAGTTTTATAATATTCCTGATATTTTGACAAGAACACTCTCTTCATCTAATCCCAAGAAGATATAGTGTTTCCTCCTAGTCCCATGAACCAGCGGAGTGCTGCATCCTTGAGGGTTGCAAGAAACAACTTTAACTTTTGGGCATCAGATGAATAATCATAACTTCTACACAAAATATCAAACTCAAATAAGAAAGAGTTTGGGTCTTCATGTACCTTACCATAAAAATGAGGAAGAGCTGATGGTGAAATGTTTTTCATTTGTACTTGTGTATTAGGATCCACAATCGGGAATCTGAAAGTGGACTATTCCTCATTTACCTGATTTTCACCACTTCCTTCTGCATGGTCTTCCATATCTGCCATTGTTTTTCTTCCACTCGAACCACTCTTAACAGGCTAAGAAGGCTGACTATGGATTCCAACAGTCCCCTTCTTCCCCTTTATGGGTTGTGTCACACCTGAACCACTGCTACCAGGGCCTAGATGGATTGTTCCTATGTGATGAGTTTGAGTTTGTTTGGACTTTCTGCCTGCAAAAGAAGGCCCAATGTGAGTTTTGGTTTCAGATTTGTCAGTATTTCTTTGGCCCCTAGTGGGCTTCGGACCCCTACCTCTTTTAGGCATTCATTTCAAAAAAATGACAAAACGAAATTCAAATAAAAATTGCAAGTTTCGAAAAGTAAATTGGCACCTATAAATTCCTTCAAACAATAGAAGCACACTACAGAAAAAATAATATCAGACTTACCCCTATTTCCAAAAAATGGAAAATTCTTACCAATTCAAATCGCCTCCCCGACAATGGCGCCAAAATGTTGGGTGCAAGAATTGCGCTTAAGAAAACTCCTCAACACTTAATTGTCAACCCGAGGGTTTCGTAAACTTAGAGATGAAGCACAGGAAATGCCAGAAATGGTATGAACTTTTCCTATCTCTAATCCTACTTCTTAAAGGAAATGCTTTGCAGAATCAGACATAAAACAATCGGAAAGGTAATTGACACCAAAGCAACTCTAGTGCTAGAATGTAAAAGACAATTTGCATGTAAATCAAGTAAAGAAATTCCACACAACGGAAACAATCTTAAATGTTGTAATGAAATGCTATGTTCATCTTCAGATGGATGGCTAATAGTCTGACAAGTGGGCCCTTGCAGAATTCTGTCTTCCTTATGATCTTCCTTCCACACAAGCAACCTATCCTTGCACTATTACAATCTGCTTGTACTAGTGCAGGTACAGTGTCTCTGTGCAAAAGTATATATGACCTTCCTTATTGAAGACTTATGTCTTAGTGGAGGTGCTCTAAGCATAAGGGCTTAGAGCACTCTATTTCTCTGACAAGAGACTAGCTCTTGCACCAAAGCAGAGCTTCCTTCACCTAGTTTCCAAATTACTTTCAAAAAGACTGAAAGATGTGCTAGAAAAGAATTGCAACTGTAAATGAAATTTTGAAGTAAATTATCTGTGAAAAAGGAAATGCTTCAATTCATTAAACCTTGCAAAGGAAATAAACTTCATGAAATAAAAACACTTCAAAAGAATCAAACAGTAGTCTAAGTGTTTTTCATGTGTTAACTAACTTTAGTAATCCATTCAAAGATGCTTATGTTCTTTGCAAGTATAATATGTTTATGATGATTTTATGCAACTGCTTCCAGATCCTCTTAAAGATGTACTTTTAATACCGAATATAGTTACTAAATTAATGATTCATTCACTTGCGTAATAACTAGAAATAATATGCAGAGAAGTGATTCATTGTTCGCTACAAAAGAATGATTAAACCAAAGTGCAGGCAACAGCATGCACTGGTGCAGGAAAAATTTTCTTGAATGATCCGATCAAAAACGAGTTAAAACACAGATTAGGAATAAAGGAAATGCAAGAAAGATATCTCATAAACAAAGTAAACACAGCTAACTCTCAAACCACGAATCCGTTTCACATGTTAGCTAAAAAAGATATTTTAAATCAGAACTTGAAAGATAAAGATTAAAATTATAACATCACACAGCTACAAACGAAATATCCACACCTTCTTTCTGAATAACGAAAGTGAGAGGGGTAAACGAGCTGGGTTGGTTGGGCCCTAGCCAACCAGCTCGTTCCCCTTCTAAGGAACAAAAAATCTCAGCACTTCAAATATACATCAAAGATAAACTAGACGTTGTGTATGCAAATCATGGCAATTCTCTTGTATTACTTGATTCGGCAAATTTACATAACAGAGTAGTCCAGCCCCAGAGTTGAGGCGATAACCAAATTACATCAAACAAAATTACAATTGATGATTCCTTTCTGACTAGCCTCCTCCTACCTATATCTATATTTTATATATCCTTTTGGCTCTAGTCGTTTTCACTAATTACAGACATTTCTTGTTCATGCCTTTCAGCCGAACAGACTTAGAAACCGAAATTACAAACTTGGCCAGCAGTTATAATACACATGAATCTCGCTTGGCCGTAACCTAACTTTGGAAAATATTCCCTGATTGTGCGCCACCTGTTATCCTACTTCAGTTCATCAATAGCTAAACTCAGAGTCAAGGATCGAGACCCGTCCTCGTGGAATATTTGGCTTCTCGGAAATCTTGGACAGTCTTCGTGGCGGTGCAGGAATCTACCTGCACTAGTCATACTCATTCATAATTAATACCAAGTTCCATGATTACTCTAGAAAATTAATATGAGTTACAAGAGATATGTAAATAGGCATGAAATCCATATAAAATGATTAATAAATTGTTGAAATAAATCTTAATATAAAATATGAGCATGTGCAGGAATGGGTAACTATCTTGTACTAGTGCAGGAAGGAAGGGTCTTTTATTTATATAAAACATAGGTTGATTTTGATGGAAATGAGGTATAAAATAGGGCAATTTAGGATACCAACACTTCTGCACCTAGCTGCAACATGTCCAAAATTATGACATATAGAACATTCAACATTATTGATTAGAGGAAAGAATCGATTAACACTTATATAGTTAGGAGTAAATGATTTTCTTTGAATACTTTCTTTCCTTGGTTGTTGATGGGGTTGAATTCTTATCTCTTTATTGAGCATTTCAGATTTTGCATTAGAATTCCTTTCCTCGGTTTGTGAGCTAGATTCACCTTTAACAGTTTCATGAAAACCAAGACCAGACTTGATGGTAGGATACCTTTATCTACTAAGAATATTATCCTATATCTTAGTACTACCTTGAAATCGTAAAATTTTATCCTTTTCTTCTAATTTACGTTTTAGGATATTTACCTCAACCTGATATTGCTTTTCCTTTTCTAGATATTTCTTCTTCATGATTTCTTCAACTTTTCTTCCTTCTTCCACTTGTTGTTTTAATTTGAGAATCTCATTTTCTTGTTCTTCAAATGCTTGAAGTAGTTCTTCATTCTGCTTATTTGATTTTTCAAGATCTTCTTTTAGAGAGACAACCTCAGCTTCAAGACCTTAATGTAACTGGTTCTTTCTTTAAGTTCCTTGGTTGTTGTATCCTTTTCATTCACTTGATTTCTCAATGATGTTACTTCATCCTGCAGCCTTTGACATTGATCTTCCTTTTCCTTGTACTGCTTCCTTATTTTGTTTCCTTCCTCCAACTGAGTTTTTAACCTAGTAACCTCTTCTTTGTAGGTACATTCCATTTTATCAAATATATCTTGTTGATCTATAATTTTATTTGTGAGCCTTTTAACTTCTACTTCTATTAGATTTCTTTCACTTTCACCCATAAGAGAAAATTCAGTTGTTTCATTGTCATATTCATTATCTTCAATATTGCAAGAACAGAGAAAGGTATCACCAGAGGACCAAAAATTAGTACCTGATAATTATTTTTCTTGTTCATCTTCATTCTGAGGTGATTCTGAATCTGAATATTTGCTTCCACCTAATAGCCAATTGTCTCTAACATTGTCACTATCTCTTTGAGATGTCTTCTTCTTTTGAGGTGATTTCTTCTTTTTCTTCTTTCCCATTGTCTCGATGGATCTCCTTCAAGCGATCAAGCTTCTGCCAAAGGACCTGCTCTAATACTAATTATTGGGAAAAATACTTGGTTGGAGGGGGGGGCGGGGGGGGGGAGGAGGGGGCAGTGTGGGTGAATCAATATTTTCAAAACAATAACTTTTTACATTTCATATTCAAATTTCTATATGCAACTTTACTGAAAGGAACCCGCATGCATACGTGAATGTTCTTAAGACAACTAACGTACATCCAATGAACTTATGATTCAGTTAATTCACTGTATGTTGGTCTTCACCCAGTGCATCAGTACTTTATTGAACATCAGATAAACAGTAACCATGTGTTGTAAGAACAAAATAAACCATCACACATAAGCAACACACATGAACACCAGGATTTAAGGTGGAAACCCAATGTGGGAAAAAACCACCTGTTGTTGTCATCTATGTCTTCTTTTTAATATAAATAAAAATCTTTTTACAATCTTGTATTGGTGCAGACTTATACCAGTATGCAGACACCCACCTGTAGAAGGCTACAACCTTCACTCGTTCTTCAACTCCAAGTCGAAGGGAGCTTCAACCCCCTAATTTGATTACCAGCTACTACTGGCAGGAAGCTTCGACTTCCTTACTGAAGGCTCCAACCCTCAACAACATCCATGGACCATGTTTCATAATTTTTCACACTGGATCCACCTGCTTCAACACATCATAACTTGTAGGCCACTTTTCATCAAATTTTGAAACTGGACCCATTTTCAACACTTAAGCTCGATATCAATAATCAAATTGTAACTCATCATTGTGACACAGTCATCAATAATTGACACAACTAAATCAACCAATCACTAAAACCCAATCATCAATCTCTGACACAACTAAACCAACTAATTGTTGAAACTCAATCATCAATTTCTAATACAACTGAATCAACCATTCACTGAAACCCAATCAGAAATTTCAGATACAACTGAATCAACCATTCACTGAAACCCAATCATCAATTTCTGACACAGCCATATCAACCATTCACTGAAAACCCAATCAACTGATACTTAATCAAAACTCAACCAATCAATTGGAACAGTCAGATCACTGTAACCAGTACACATAATTGAACCCAAAATATTACATCAACACACAGAATCAACTGCATTCCTAATCATTCAAATGCCAAAATGCATACACTACTTCACTTACGCCAACCCACGTGCATACACGCTTTTCTTTAAGAAACCCGCGTACAGATCTTAAAACACTGTAAACTGAAAACTTGACTGCTGCAATTCTGAAAAGAATACTTAATCATACTCAGATCTACTGCAACACTCTAACCCAATCACAGAACTGTCTCTGATTTTCAATGACAATCGGAAAGAAATCTTAACATTCTTCAACCATATTCAACTTCATCATTCAATCAATTTTACTTCAGACATTATTACTTAACCTAGATCAATCATGAGGACATCATTGGCAGACAACAGAGAAGCAACATCACTAATCGGATTGATCGGCCATTTATGAACATAAACCCTTACTTTGTATACGCGACTTTGAAGAAGCTAACCCACGTGTATACATGCTTTTCCTGAGACCAACCAGCAAAGATCTGCATATTTTGACCTAAAATTGTGCAGGTCTTTAGAACTTCAAAATGACCCAGATCATAATATTCAGAGATAAAAATATGCGTCAATACTTAGATCTAGTCAATCCATGATCAGATCATACAATGAAAATTCATTTTAGGTCTCATGATCCTAATCCATCATTGTATTCATTAGTGCATAATTATTTCAAATCTATCGGATCTCATCCATTATCAAACTCTTAGGTGCATACTTAGTTTAGATCAAGCAAAGCATAAAAACCCATAACATGCATATTTTCTTTTGATCTAACTCTTCATAAGATTTTCATCACTTACACTCCTAGCACTTTGATCTTCACCTCTTTATATAGTTTAGCCCTTATCCAATACCACGGGTAAAAACTACACTAGTGTTGGTGGTAATCTTTGACGAGATAAATATCTGTTGTCACGCTCATTACTATAGACCAATACCATGGTAACGACCTGTTGAAGCCCCAAAAATCGGGTCTACAACAAGGGGGATACCCACCCGGTCCGGACCTTGGTAAGCAGCTCCTTTTCCGTTTGGGATGGTGGGTCCGACTGGGGATATGGGACCAGTTTCCCAATATGTGTGTGTGTGTTGAGAATTGATATTTCATTTCTAATAATTTCTAAGTAAAATGATTTTATTCTAAATCTAATCTAACAATATGCAAATTGTATTCTAATGAACTGAAATATCTAATTCTAAACTAACCCGGGATTTAATCTTTCAATTATGCGATCTAAAATAGTTTCTACAGCAATTGGTAATAAAGATCATTCAATTGCTATAAGAAAAGAATTCAATAAAGATGAACTGTTTCATATAAAAAGTTAGCCGAACAGTTGTGAAAAACATATCGCATAATAAGTCATTCATATATTAAGCATAAATAGAATAGCCATCACCATACAAAAGTGCCAAATGATAACTCAAGCATTCAGGCATTCACATATAAATAACTAAACATGAATATCACTTAAACACATAAGCAGAAATCGTTAAGAGATAAAAGTACCATTGATAACAAGTTCTACTCATGAGCTTTAGCAATAATGATCTATCTCTTCTTAGTTCAACATCTACTAAGAGTACAAAAGTGCAATTTCAGTAGCAGATATTAAACACAGATATCAATAAATCTTGTTCCATTCATTCATCAAAACCTCCTCTGAGGGTGCAGAAGTGCATGTTCTAAGGAAATGTTTTTGACAAATTTCAGGACCCTTCTCTAAGTGCATGAGAAGGGTTGAAATACTACTAGCTAAATCCTAAAAGTAGTCTATTACAAAAATATAGGAGGCGGTTTAAATGACCATCCTCATCTAAGGCAAAAATGAAACGAAAAGTAAAACTAAAAATGAATCTAAAAATTACTATCTATGTATCTGTTCTCTATGGTCGCAAGCATTCAACATCAGCTTGAGGAGAGTTGGTTGGCCGACCTCCGACTTTAGTTTCCCTGTAAAAACAGAATCGGCAAGCATTGGTGCTATCTTCTCGGCAGAGTTAGTGAGGCATTTGAGATTCATGCATTGACTGTGTGGTTTAACCAAGTACTGCCAATAAGAATCCCAATTCAACTTGGTTAACCTATTAATGGATTCTGCTCTTTCTTCATCCTTTTGCCTCCAGCTATTCTGTAAATGTTGTGCATTTGGGAGAAATTTTCATACCATTTAAATATATCCCTGATAAATACCACTATTTTTAGAACTCGAGTTTTGTTTTTAGCATTTAGCACTTTTTCCTGCAATTTTTTGGACTTTCTGACGATTGAGCATTCAGAGGCTTTTCTTCTCAAGGGGTTTTGCCCAGCAATGTGCATTTAGTGCTAAGCACTAAGCGCTAATCACGCATTGAAAACTGCCTCCGTTTCTTGATTCGGATTTCCCTGGTGCCAGTTTTCGCCTCTTGCGCGTTTGTTAGATGCCTTCAGAATTTGGATTTTCTCCTTCTTTTCCCATTACACTACTACATATATCTTTCTGTGTTCCACTCCTGCAATTTACAAAATCGGGAAAGTGTAATGATATGAATAAGGTGACGGAAAATCTTTAAATGTTTGAAATCATATAAAATATATCACCCTACGTGAACTGACTTCTTGATCAGATCGAAACCTTATGTCATTAATGATCATCAACTAACTTATTAAATTAACATTAATGCGCATGACTTGACAACGGATTACGAAAAACCTTTTTTTAGAATGGCGTGCCCTATAGATCTGTGATAATGCGATTTTGCGATTTGCTTTGCAATATCGCAAATCGAAATATCGCTAATCTGTTATGTTTCGACATTCATTCATTACCATGCATTTCTGCGAAATGCGATTTGAGAGACTTTTTATCGCATATCGCCAATTTTGAAACATTTCACCTTAAGTGACGTTTGAAGGATATGAAAACTGCGATGCGATGAGTTCCTTGGGTGTGCAAATCTCACATCGCGATTTCGCATTTGTAGGAGTTTGCTTATATGATGTCATTATTTCCCTTTTTGTGATGCGATGCTTTTATATTAACAGAGAGATTTTATTCGAACTCATCATAAACTTAAGTCCTTTTGGATTTTATGGGTATTCTCCTAAGTTTATGATAGTAAAATTTATTCAAAAGGAAATAAAAGTTCTAATTTATCGTTATTTTCTAGATGAAGGGTCCCCATTTATTTAGTATTGATGTCAAAACTAAAATAAGAAGGGGGGGTGTTGCTGGCCACAACAATTGGCGATTCACTTGGAAGAACCAGTTATCTCTGATTTTCTTTTGAATTATCTAAACTTCCAAAATAGAAGGGATTTTGGAAAATCAAACTTTATTATAGAAAGATAAAATATATCATGCTTTCAACTATTAATGCTAGTTTGTTTCTTCTATGTTAACTTTGACTATTTACTTCCTAAAGCTAGTCATTGTATTTACATCAACCACTACTTAGTTTGTAAAGATAAAAACAAAGTCTCCTTTGTAAATCAGTTTTAAATATGCTCATTTGTCGTAGGTAGAGCCTTTGCTGCTAGCAAGCGTTCATAGCCTCGATAGGGTTACCTGTTACCCAACAATGATCCTGTATCCTACTTGGAGAAATATACAATTTTCAAAGAGAATCCTTATCCACACTTATTTCTTTTATTTTCTGTTAATTCTTAAAGAACAATGCCTTGGTTTGGTAGCCAAATTATGATAATGCCACTTACTTGATTTATAACTTTGCTGAACAAGCTGGCTCGTGATGAGACCCCTTGTCATTTGATTGCAACAATCTTGAGTCATTACCCTGTTTTGGTATGTTGTTTTGGCAAAGTCAGCAAGCTATAATATCTATGATCATGATAAGTCGGCTCGTGATGAGACCTCTTATTCTTTAAGTTTAAAGTGTATCATTGGATTATTCCTTGAAGATCGTAATTCTCTAGGTAGGGAGGAAGTCATTGGTTCCTTAAGAATAGCTCTGGACGACAATTATAGAGTTTTTGGAAAGAGCTTTTCTACAGAGAATCCTTGTTTTTGTTATTGATGCTTTTCATTGACTGATATAAAACAAATTCCCACTAAAGGTTGTTTTTTATCAAAATTCACAAAGTTGAAACTAGTATCATTTCCAAGCTTATAACCTTTGACTGTAGCTTTCAATAGTAATGACCAATTTTCCAAATCAATTCTATTTATACAAGCGAAAAACAAAATCTAAAAGAAATGCTAGTCCTTTTGATGAATTCCAAACGTAACCATTTACAACTGGTTTTATTATCTAAATCAAAGGAAAAACTAATCTACAAAAATAAGAAAATATTCTTCTATGGAAAATATTTTTTAAGGATTTGCCCGTTAACAGGTAAAGATTCTCTTTTCCCTGCTAAATCCTGCAACATAAAAGTGGATGGACCTATGATTTCCGCAATTTGGAATGGGCCAAGCCACATTCGTTGGAACTTTATATGTTTTCCTTTTTCTTCATGAGCCTTATCCATTTTAAAACTAAATCTCCAATTTGAAAGTCCTTTTTGGATACCATGTTTGAATCAAAAGAAGCTTTTACTAATGCTTGATGATGAGCATGATTTATTTTAGCCTTTTCTCATTGTTCTTCTAGCTTAAGAATTTGTAGTCATCTTAGTTGCAAGGATGAAGTTGGTGTTTCGTTAATAAATTGAACTAAGGCCAAAGAGGGAATTGCTAGATGAGTTGGGAGAACCACTTCTTTCCCATAAACCAAATTAAAGGGAGAAGTGCCAATGGAGGCTTTCTATGTTATTCGATCTGCCCATAAGGCATACGTCAAAGCTTTGTGCCAATTCTTATGATTTTGGTCAATGGTTCGCTTAATAATTCTGATTAAATTTTTATTTGTTGATTCAGCTAATCCATTCCCCTGTGGATAATAATTGGCAGAGTATTTGAGTTTAAAACCTCTTTTGAGTGCAAATTCAGTCATAGCATTGCTGGAAAAGTACGATGCATTATCAAACATTAAAGCAGAGGGTAAACCAAACCTGGTAATTATGAACTGATCTATGAAATCGATGATTTGTTTAGCATTAGTTGTCTTGAGAGGAACGGCTTCTACCCATTTAGTAAAATAATCTGTAGCTGTAAGGATATACCTATGTTGTTTAGAAGAGTGAGGAACGATCTCACCTATTATATCCAGTCCCCATTGATCAAAGGGTTGATCGATATTGACTGGTTGCAAAGGCAACGACGGTTTCTTTTGTCTTCCGGTAGCAGTTTGACACACTTGACATTTCCTTACATAGCTATGCGCATCTTTAAATAGTGTAGGCCAATAGTACCCTGCGCACAAGATCTTATGTGTTGTAGCATCTCCAGCATAATGTCCACCTACCGGTCCATCATGGAGTTCCTGCAACACTTTTTCAGCTTCAGATTTCTCAAGACATAATCAAAATTCATCTTAAAGAGTACATCATTTACAAGTTGATATTGCTTAGCCTTCAATCTTAGAGCTCTTTTCTTTGTATAATCCAGGTTTGAAGGAGCATATCCATTCTTAAAATAAAATATGATATCAACATATAATGACTCAACATCGTTTAGGCTTACCTCATACATTTGTACTTCTGAAGATGGTATTTCAGAAATAAGCAATGCTCCGACCAGCATTTTGCAAAAGCCTTGGCCTTTTACAATATTTGCTAGTTTAATTTCAACGTCGTATTCTTGTAAGGCAGTAACCCAATTTGCTCTTTTCTCACCCACATCTCTCTGTACTAAGAGATTTCTTACCGCTAGAAACGGTACTATGATCTTTGTATGGGTTTTAAGCAGAAAGGGTCTAAAATGCTTGATCACTTTGAAAACAGCATATTCTTGTTTCTCTACGTCAAAATAATTTAATTCATTCCCTAGTAGATTTGAACTGAAAAAGGAAATTGGGGCTTCTGCCTTATCTTGATTTGCTTGAGTGAGTATCGCGGCGTATGATTTATCAGAGGCAAATGTATACAAAATGAAAGGATCGGAAAAATTTGGAGTTGCTAAAGATGGGGCGTTTACAATTGCTTGCTTAATCAGATTGAATGCTTCATATTCCTCTTGGCCCCATTTGAAGATTGAATTCTTTTTAATCATTGCTTGTAGGGGAGATACAATCCTTGAAAAGTCTGGAACAAATCTTTTAACAAAGTTAATCTGGCCAAGGAAGGATTGCATGGCTTTCTTGTTGTGAGGCAAGGGTATTTCGGAAATCTCCTTAATTCTATCGGGATCAATATGGATTCCAGATTTTGACACTATGAACCCAAGAATTTTTCCTTCACTTAATGCAAAAAATAACTTTTTTGGATTAAGTGAAATTCCATGCCTTTGGCAACGTTGGAAGATTTGCTTTAAGTCTTTGAGATGATTATCACGTTTCTTAGAGTATACAGTTATATCATCCAAGTAGATTACTACTGATTTATTTACTAGTCCCTTAAATGCGATGTCCATGGCTCTTTGAAATGTGGCACCAGCATTGATCAAACCAAAAGGCATCTTTTGATATGCGTAAGTACCCCATTTGGTTTTGAACGTAGTTTTTAATTGATTGTCAGGATGGACTAAAACTTGGTTGTAGCTAGAGAAACCATCCAAAAAGGACATTAATTCTAATCCTGTGACTGCTTGCAAAATTTGCTCCATGGGAGGCAGGGGAAAATTATCCTTTTGGCAGGCTTTGTTCAGATTTCGAAAGTCAATGAAAATTCTAATGTCTCCATTTTTCTTCCTGACGAGAACTAAATTAGAAACCCATCTAGAATGTCAAACGGGAAAAATAATTTTGGGTTTCAATAATTTGTGAAGCTCGGACTTAATCTAGCTTTCCAGATTAGGATGGATCTTCCTCAACTTTTGTTGGACAGGTTTTTCATCGGTTATCATTGGGATAGTATGTTGGATGATAGAAGTGTCGTAAGTCTTTAAATCATCGTAGTTCCAGGCAAAGACACTTTTGTATTGTTTTAAGAGATGGATATAAGCTAATCTTTCTTCTTTGGTTAGGCCAAGACCTAAGTTGATATTATGCGGCTTGGTATCAGTTCCTAGATTTACTAATTCATAGTTCAGAGTTGAACTCTGAAGTTTTGAATTGGTAGATCTCTTGAATCTGTCTTTCAAATCATATAGATCTTCCAACTTGACCACTGATTTAGGCATAGCATTATTAGTGCTTTCTTGTTGCAATTGTTCGTCATGTTGGTCCTCGTCAATTATCTGATTAGTGTAAGATCCTTCTGATGTGAGGAAGCTTACAATATCAGGGTCGTCGTTGAAAATTCTCCAGTTAGTAACATTGTCAGGAATTGAGGGTCTAAAGATTAACTCGATTGAAAATCTGTCTGGGCTATAGTCTTCTGAGGGAATGAGTTTGGAAGCTATGTTTGCCAAAAGGTCAGCACTAGCGTTTTGGATTCTAGGAATTGATGAAATATTGAATGCTATAAAATGTTCAGTCAGATCTTGCACTAAAGATTGGTAATGCTTTAAATGACCTGATAGGCAATGTATAGTATTTCGTACCTGTCTAATCACAATTTCAGAATCTCCGAAGACTTGTAGATACTTGACGTTTAATCCAATTGCCTTGTATAATCCTTGGACTAAGGCCTCGTATTCTGCAGTGTTATTGGTGCAATCGAATTCGAGTCTACAGGTTAGCATAGTTTTGTTTCCTTCTGGACTAACTAACACGCATCCTGCTCCTCCGAATTCGATGACAGCCTTATGGTAACTTGATTTAGTTCACCGATCACTTCAACCTGTGACCGGTCCAGCTGAACTATACGTACTACAGACTTTTTCGGCTGAACGTTCAACTTTGCACATATTGATTTAGGCAAGATATTAGATGAAGCTCCTAAATCTACTAAACAATTATGCAAGCTTTTGTTGAAAACCTCATAAGTAAGAAGAAATGGGGAAGTATGAGATCTGGACCTTCCTCCAATTAAAGCTATATCGTTTGGATCAACTTTATTAGTCACATTAGTTGGAGGTTTTCCCATTTCATGGGAAGCTTGTGAGATTACAGTTGCGGGCAGAAGCGCAACTGTTATAGACATTTTTGTGCCTTACAGAATGAAGCATGAAATGTCGATAATCTAAGGGATCCAAAGTCCCTAAACATGTTGTTCCTACCCCTAGAGGAACAAGGTCAGCAAACCACAGCACTGAATATCAGTTCTCCACCTGAAAACACTCAAAAACAAGCTAATTCTGGATCATGTCAACTACTCCACTGAGCATCTACGCTGAATGTCAACTGCTCCACTATGTACCTGCGCTGAATGTCAACTGCAAAGAAGGCTACCTGCGCTGGGCGAGTTTGGCCAAGTGGCACAGTCATTCCTCAAGGTGTCAATGCCCAGGAAGCTTCCAAAATGACACTTGGATCAGAGAATTCGACTGGTGATGAGTCAGAGGGTCTAGATCTCCAAGTGGAAGCAAGAACCTCCAAGTGGACTCAAGAACTGAAGAATAACTGAAGTGGGAGAGGACACTAGTCAGCTTCATGCCAGCTACAAGCTGACTCATCCTTTCTCCAAAAATCCTATATATAGAGCTCTCTCATGAGGTCTAAGGGGGCTGGAATCTTGTGAATGTAAGGAAGTGTTGTTGGTTTGAGTATAGAACTATTGGGTGATTTGCTTGAAGGAGGTGAAGAGGAGATTTCTTTCTGCTGGGAGGTGATGCTGGATTGGGCCTCTTATGGTTGTATCACTTCCTGAACTTTACTTCTTCCATTAATAAAGCATTTGAGGTTCTTCTATATGCATGTGTCTCAATGGCGTATTGATACTTGTATATTTGATTTATTCTAATCCTTGAATCAATTATGAATGTATGCTTCTTGTAGTCTCCCTTTCTTGTTATTTTGCAGGATCTTGGTGTAGCTGGGCCAGTGAAAGAGCAAGGAGCTGGGAGCAAGCAGCAAGGAGAGAAGATTGGATCAATCATTAGCGAAAGACATCGGTTAGTGGATCTCTTTCTCCCCTCTCTTACATCTCATAAAGAAGTAATCTCGAATAGCTTTGCTTTGATTGTTGCTGAGGTACTATCACCCTTAGAGTGGGATAGGGTCATTCCGTATTGGATACTTTTCCCAACAACAAATTGGCGACTCCGCTGGGGACCGTATCTTGTTGGTTGTTTCTGTTTTTTCTATTCATTTCATAAACACAGGGAGTACCGAATCGAACTGCATTTGGATCTTTCAGATGCAAAGTAGAGGGCAGCTACTCTAGCTCAGTTTCTGGGCATGTTTATGATTTGAAGAGCTGATCCACAAGGACTCTGAATAGCTCTTAGTGATAGCTTTTCATCCTCCTTTTCATCCCTTAGTGTGTACTTGATTGATAGCTTCTGATTTGGCCAAAAACTGTGAATTTTTTAGCAATCTGTGACCCGGAAACTGAGAAAAACGAAAGTTTATCTCTTCAGTGCAGGCACTGTGAAGGCAGTCTGCATTTCAGTGCAGTTCCCGAAGGGGCTACCTGCGCTGAAGGTCAAACTGCCAGTGTACTACCTGCGCTGAACCAGTTTTGCCTAGTGCTACTGGGGTTCCCTCCTGTTTATTGCCCTGTTTTCACCCTTGTTTTTGCAACCTGTTATCAGTCAATGTACCTATCTAAAACCAACTTTCCTTGCCACTATTCCGCCTCGGTTGTATAAAGAAACTGTGTTTGTTCTTTGAGTATTTCTTATATCATTTGCAGTTTCCATACATCTCGTGGTGATCCATAAAGGCAAACTGCTAAACAAGATCAACCTTAAAATAAATTGAATTTACATAACAACGCATTGAAACATAACGCAAACACATAGAGGTCTAAGCTAGAGACGTGTTCCGGCGTCGTTAAACGTGATATCTTAGCGTTGAGTGGTTGGGTGATTCCTCCACGGTGAAGCGATAAGTATCAATACGGACTTGTGCTCCCACGTACCGTCGCGTATATATTGGGAGACCCCTATAGGAACAAAGCCTTTATCCATAGGAAACCGTGTCGGCCGCCCTACTGATCGCAATGCAGTGAACACAGCATTCACGAAGATCGACCACTCGTACCGTAAAACGTATTCTGTGGTTTTGCGAAAAATTTGGCACACCCTCTGCCTAGATCTCCAGAGCAGTTTCTTTTGGCCTTTTTCAAACTCTATAACTGAAAAAGTCCATCCGAGCATATGTCACTTCGGGCTCGTTAAAACATCGAAGGAGACTAGAGTCATCTTTAGCTTTTTCTCGACTCTTAAAAAGTGAAAAAGCAAGTTGTGTCTAAAGCGTCGTTATAAAATTTATTTTAAACGGAACATAATCACCTCCTATTCCTGCGTTGATCTGTAGGTTGAGAACATGGAACACCCCAACCAAGGAATTCCACATGATGGAAATCCTAGTCCTTTCTCCTCTTGGGGAGAAGTTGGTGCGCCCCACATGGCCACATTGTCGCTTCCAGGACTGACAATTGGCCTGCCAATTTGGCTATTCTCAACCAATGTAGTTCAGAACACCATGGTTCCTGAACAGTCAAGTCAACAGTTAGATCAGTCTAGAGCTGCCCACCAACCTTCTACTTCCTATAACTCTTCCTCCAATCCTTCATCTTCGCAAGGTAGAGCCGGCAAAAGCCAAGCTCCCATGGAGAAGAAGGAGAAGAAGAAGAGAGAGAAGAAGAAGAAGGAGCCTAAGGCGACTGGGGGCAAGCAAAAGACATTTGACAAAAATCCACACACAGCACAGACCGGGCCTAAATCGCCATGTGTCATATGTAGAGGAGACCACTTCCATAGAGATTGTCCCTGTATTCCCCGGATACTAAGGGACTGGTCCCCTCGTTTGCACAATTCGGGAGCATCAACCTCTGATAGCCATGTTGAATGCTTACCGTCAACCAGCGAAAGTGAAGGTTCAAGACAAAAAGGGGGAGCAAGATCCCCCTGCAGACTGTGTGAAGGCGATCACGCCATCCACCGTTGTCCCTTCTTAGACGAAGCGAAGAGAGTTTTGGAAGATCGCCCTGTTTCACCGTTGAGACTTCCTCCTGGATACAAAAAACTCGTGTCGAGTCCTTCGTTGGTTGAAAATACAGCTGGCCCGCTCAAGTGGTCAGCTGAAGCGTCAGTCATTGAAAATGAACCTACTGAATCCAGACCAGACGAAAGTCTAAAGGTCGAAACGGCAGTTGACCCGGTTCCGCCTTCAGAGGTTTCATCTTCAAATGACACCGTCACTGAAGATTCATCTTCAAATGACACCCTCACTGAAGAGAATAAGGATGACACCATCCAGATTCTTTTCATCAACACCGACTCTGATGAGCATCAGGGCAATGCGCCCATTCCTTTATCGCAGGAAGGAACATCGTCAGGGTCACATCCGGCCGTATATTCGGTCCCACCACCAAGCAACCTGGTTGTGTCCTTTGATTGGAACCAACTAGGCAGACCCCGGTTGCCAGCCAGTATACCATTCAGAATCATAGTCCAAATTTATAGAATGGTAATGGCTGGCACTATCATTGATGAAGGGGCGTCTGTGAGTATCCTTTCCTCTATTGCTTGGAAAGCACTGGGTTCCCGGGCGCTTTTGCCTGAGATAAGAAATCTCTCGGGTTTTGATAAAGGAACCAGTCGACCATTAGGGATCCTCCCCAATGTGCCTGTTACATTGAAAGGGAAGACCGTTCAATTGAACGTGATGGTCATTCAAGGACCCTTGGATTATAACCTACTCCTTGGACGAGACTATATATATTGCATGGGAGCTATAGTCTCCTCACTCTTTAGAGTAATGTGTTTTCCACACGAAGGAAGAATGGTCAAGCTCGTAGACCAACTTTCATTTCCAGGATCACGCATCGCAAATAGTCAAATACCAACCCTGAATGGTCTATTCAATCAAGAAATGTTTCCACCCCCAGTCCTCCTTCCCGATGAGTGCGAGTGATTCGGAAAGATGGGACTGGAACCCAGGGGGCATGCATCCTGGTCTGCTACGGGCAGAGGAAACCCTGGGTATAAGGTAGAATTTCCGCGAAAGAATATGACTAGTCCTTACCCCGTCCGTGGATGGAAGAGGGGTTGTTCTAGAATAGGATTCTTTTGTCAAGGTTACTTGTTTGACAAAGGTCATTCACCATTTTCTACTTCGGTAGACAGTGCCGAAGAAATGTTTTCGTTTGAAGAAGTTAACAAAACAATCTTTGGGTAACCAGAAAGAGGCAAGCCTCCCTCAATAACACATATGTTTTGTCTTTGAGTAGTGTTCTTCTCTTGTTGCAAGTAGCTGCTCTCTTGTCGCAAGTAGATGTTCTCTTGCGATCTTGCAAAAGAGCTGTCAAAAGTTGGGCTGACGGGAAGACAAGTACCGCATAAGACCCGTTAAAAATAACGAGAAGACAAGTATCGTTAACATTAGACTAGCAAGACGACAAGTAGCTGTGAACACCCAAAGAAAAGCAGAGGTGGGGGAGAGGAGGGGCAGCCTTGAAATTGTATTTTATACCTGGGGGCATGCAAACCTTTTGGAATGCAAGCTAAGAGTGGTTATTTATCTGTTTTTTGGATTAGTCGTTTCCGAACTTGCATAAAGAAAGGATGAGAGGGAGCATAGCTTTGGTAAGGCGCCAGCTCTATAAAAAATGGGATCTTACAGGAGACATTTCTTATCTTATGACTGGTATAATCGAGCAGTTTTACCGCGGAATTTATGCTCGTTAAAAAATAGAAAAGCGAGATCCGAGCAGTTTTAGCACATAGTTCATGCTCGTTAAAAAATAAACATAAGATTGAGCAGTGCTTTTGGTGCATTCAAGCTCGTTAAATAAAAAATGAACCTATCACGGTAAATAACCATTGTGATCGTAAATTTATTAGCCATAAAAAACCTTGGTCATGTTTTGCACCTGCCACCTCCATTCCATTTGGCCGATCGTTCACCTCCATATGATTGTTTACCCATTTTGAGGAACAGCTGCGAAGAGTGATTTCACCTAGCCATCCTTGTGACACTGCCGTGATTGGAAAATTCCAACCTGTACCTGGAATCTGCTGCTATCCCTGTTTATCACTCGTTCCTCAAAAGACAAGTCTTCTTTGAGCTCTTTTCATCTGACTCGTAAAATATGAAAAGTTTGCCGAGTTTTGGCCTTCCAGCTCGTTAAAGGACCGGAAGAGCTATCCCTCCTCTAGATTTTAATCTTTTTGGACCTGAGGGATTATTACACAAAAAGGTCGAGCGCTTGTTTTATTCGGCTCGTTAAAGTTATCGAAAACTCATCCCTTCTGTATTGTTTTATACTTTTTCGGACTTAAGGGATTAGATGACGAAAAAGGAATTTTGGAGTTAACTTTCTGTACCTTTTCAGACTCTCTAAAAATGAAAAGGACCGAGTTTTCCTTGTCGTTAGACTCGTTAAAATGATTAAATAGCGACAAACTTGTCTTTAGACGAGAACGAGTTTCCCTATCGCTAGGCTCGTTAAAACATAGCGATGGGCTTGCCCGAAGGGCAGGTTATAGAACAAGCATATGTTATCCTCCTCAAGCTTGACAAAAATAAAGAGGTACTGGTCAGAATGACTGGGGAAAAATTGGGAGAACCTCAAAGCTTTAATGGTAGCAAGTCGCTCTTGAACATGACACTTTTCCTCCGTATCACATCGGGTTGCGTTGTTTCATTCACCGGTCTCATCACCATGGTCTTCGCCAAACCATCCACATTTGGGGTAATGCTACCAATCCATCACATCAGTGTCGTTATATGTTCAAGAGATGTTGTTCAGAAAGATTCAACCGTGTCCCATCCACTGCCATACATTATCCTTCATCCATCCATGATCGCCACCCTGAATCATATTTCACAGATTGTTTTCACCTCCACTAAAATCATTAGCTCCGTTCCGTGTCACTGATGTGGGATTCATTAAGGCCCTCCTTTGACGGATCGCTTCTTGTCGACTTCAACTCATTATCCAAGAAGTTGATCTAGGAACACCCCCCTCAGTACTTTGAAGCTTGCATGCCTCAATGGCAAGTTTCTCACTTCCGGCGACAGGTATACATCAATGACCTTCGACCAGAAGATTTTGCGTGGTGTTCGACGCCAAGTCCTTTATTCACACCACGTGAATTGTACTGCAGTACCTTGAGGGTCATTATCATTATTGGTGATTCCTCTCGCGCTTGTTAACGGTTTACATCATTGGCCTGTAATCAAGCGATGTCTTTCCATGTTCGACTTCAGCGCAATTCTCACATGGATAGACTTGTACTTAGAGTGAAGATCGAACGAGTTTGAAGACCCCGGATCTAGTTTCATCCATCCGGGCTGCGATATATATTCAGGAAATGTAAAGACATTTGACATGTACATCATTGCAACAGATGATCATCCTATTCAAAGGATGATAATTTCAGCAGAGAATTATCAGTCTACCATCAGACGATCGTCTGTTCTATGTACCAAAATGAATTTATAAAGCTGAGCATGGGAATGCCCGCCTCAGCTAGATCATGAAAGCAGAATGAAAAATAATGTATTGTATTGTATTTTATTACAGGTCACCTCTCAGCGATTGAATGAACTTCGGATGCTCCTGATAAAGCATTTCACCCGATAAACGACCTCATACTTTAGGGGGCAATTGTTATAGACATTTTTGTGCCTTACAGCATGAAGCATGAAATGTCGATAATCTAAGGGATCCAAAGTCCCTAAACATGTTGTTCCTACCCCTAGAGGAACAAGGTCAGCAAACCACAGCACTGAATATCAGTTCTCCACCTGAAAACACTCAAAAACAAGCTAATTCTGGATCATGTCAACTGCTCCACTGAGCATCTGCGCTGAATGTCAACTGCTCCACTATGTACCTGCGCTGAATGTCAACTGCAAAGAAGGCTACCTGCGCTGGGCGAGTTTGGCCAAGTGGCACAGTCATTCCTCAAGGTGTCAATGCCCAGGAAGCTTCCAAAATGACACTTGGATCAGAGAATTCGACTGGTGATGAGTCAGAGGGTCTAGATCTCCAAGTGGACTCAAGAACTGAAGAATAACTGAAGTGGGAGAGGACACTAGTCAGCTTCATGCCAGCTACAAGCTGACTCACCCTTTCTCCAAAACTCCTATATATAGAGCTCTCTCATGAGGTCTAAGGGGGTTGGAATCTTGTGAATGTAAGGAAGTGTTGTTGGTTTGAGTATAGAACTATTGGGTGATTTGCTTGAAGGAGGTGAAGAGGAGATTTCTTTCTGCTGGGAGGTGATGCTGGATTGGGCCTCTTATGGTTGTATCACTTCCTGAACTTTACTTCTTCCATTAATAAAGCATTTGAGGTTCTTCTATATGCATGTGTCTCAATGGCGTATTGATACTTGTATATTTGATTTATTCTAATCCTTGAATCAATTATGAATGTATGCTTCTTGTAGTCTCCCTTTCTTGTTATTTTGCAGGATCTTGGTGTAGCTGGGCCAGTGAAAGAGCAAGGAGCTGGGAGCAAGCAGCAAGGAGAGAAGATTGGATCAATCATTAGCGAAAGACATCGGTTAGTGGATCTCTTTCTCCCCTCTCTTACATCTCATAAAGAAGTAATCTTGAATAGCTTTGCTTTGATTGTTGCTGAGGTACTATCACCCTTAGAGTGGGATAGGGTCATTCCGTATTGGATACTTTTCCCAACAACAGCAACCGGTATCACGTGTAATTATTTCAAAAGGAGCTTTTGTTGATGTTTTAACTTGCTCAATTCATGAAAGGTAGTATTAGCCCTAGTCTTCTTCATGTCTTCTACAATATTATACTCCATTTCATCAGAAACTATCAATGTTTTGGATGGAGTTGGTGAATCAGATTGGACTGGGCTTGTTTGAGTTGCTTTGGGTGACGTTTTATTACCTGCAACTTTATCCATAGATATCGAGCTTGCACTCTTCTATTTAGGAGTTGGTTGTGGAGGATCTAGTTAATTTTTGCTTCTAGTACTTACCAGTGATGCCTCTTGATCCTCTTCGTCAGGGACAATGAAGTCCCACATTCCCTGCACTTCTACAAGTTCTTCTTCAGTGGGCTCTTCATTGGAAGCTTCCTCTTCTTCTTCTTCGGATTCTGCATTTTTAATAGCATTGGAAGGTTTTGAATCAGTTGAAGCATTTCTTCTATAAGGCATGTAAGGCTTTTTAGAAGACGTTTCTACTACTTGTTTCTTGATGTCGACCATCTCGTTAGACATGGTTTTCAAAACTTTTTGCAATCCTTCTAAATCAAATGGGTCCTTTGGTTGTTTTTTCTTGGGATCTTCTTTGAACATGACCTTCTTTGACTTACGCTCATCAACAATGTTTTTCTTTTCTAGAGCTATGATACATTTTTCTACTGCTATTGCTTCTTTCATATTCTCAGCCAAAGTTGTTTTGGCAGCCCTATCGACAAAGATCGCTATGTTTGATGGTAAAGCTGATATGTACCATTCACTTCTAACTTCTTCGCTAGGCTTGGAAGCGGCAAGAATTTTATTCAAAAGTTTGTTGAAACGTGAGTTAAAATCTTTGATGGGTTCTCTAGTTTCGGTCTTAAGATTTGACAGGTCATTGATCAATGTCGTAGTAGACCTATCATCACCGAACTTAGTCAAGAATTGTTCTTGGAAAATATCCCAACTAGTGATAGATCCAGATGGTAATGAAAAATACCAAGATCTGGCTGCTCCTTGTAATGTATAAGGAAAGAGTCGGACAACAGCATCTTCATTAGTAACTCCATTGAGATTTATGGATAACATGAAGTTGTTGATGTGTTCTTCTGCTAGCATGCCTACTTCAAGATTAAACTTAGGCAGCCATTTTTCAGGATGGGTCGGTAATTGACTCAAGGGTGCAGGCATTAAAACTGCCCCTGGGTTATTCCATGGATTTTGGGCCATCGTTGAACTACTAATAGAAGAAAGCGCAGAAGATGTTCCTTGTGATTGAGAAGATGAAGATATTACAGTTCCAAGAGATTGTGCAGGAGATGTTAAAATTCCAGTAGTATGTTGGACAATAATTTGCAGTGGAGGAGTAGATGGTTGACTTCGCAGTGGAGAAGTTGAGATGGATGATGATGATGAAAGAGTCTCGCTATCAGACCCTTTAGGTGATTTCCTTGCTCTCTTCCTTTTAGGTAGAGGTAATTCAGTTGGTTCGATACCAAACTTTTCACTCTGCAATTGGGTAAGAGGATGAGAAGGGTTATAATGCGAAGTCACACTACCTTGAGATATTTTAGATTTTTGGGGCGATATAGAAAATCACTGAAGTTTATGGATCAAAGATTCAACTTCAGGAGGTTCAATAGTCGACTTCTCTGAAATGTTTGGGTTTGTGGCAGTGGCTTTTGTCTTCTCGACTTCTCGCTCAAGATTTAAAGGTTCTAAGTGCGATGGAGAAGTCGAGGGAGATGTTGAGGGCGATTTACTCTCAGAATGGTATTTGGATTTAGATTTACTAGCCATTCATAGTTTGGGCCCTCCTTCTAGCGCCAAATATGTTGAAGCCCCGAAAATCGGGTCTACAACAAGGGGGATACCCACCCAGTCCGGACCTTGGTAAGCAGCTCCTTTTCCGTTTGGGATGGTGGGTTCGACTGGGGATATGGGACTAGTTTCCCAATATGTGTGTGTGTGTTGAGAATTGATATTTCCTTTCTAATAATTTCTAAGTAAAATGCTTTTATTCTAAATCTAATCTAACAATATGCAAATTGTATTCTAATGAACTGAAATATCTAATTCTAAACTAACCCAGGATTTAATCTTTCAATTATGCGATCTAAAATAGTTTCTACAGCAATTGGTAATAAAGATCATTCAATTGCTATAAGAAAAGAATTCAATAAAGATGAACTATTTCGTATAAAAAGTTAGCCGAACAGTTGTGAAAAACATATCGCATAATAAGTCATTCATATATTAAGCATAAATAGAATAGCCATCACCGTACAAAAGTGCCAAATGATAACTCAAGCATTCAGGTGTTCACATATAAATAACTAAACATGAATATCACTTAAACACATAAGCAGAAATCGTTAAGAGATAAAAGTACCATTGATAACAAGTTCTACTCATGAGCTTCAGCAATAATGATCTATCTCTTCTTAGTTCAATATCTACTAAGAGTACAAAAGTGCAATTTCAGTAGCAGATATTAAACACAGATATCAATAAATCTTGTTCCATTCATTCATCAAAACCTCCTCTGAGGGTGCAGAAGTGCATGTTCTAAGGAAATGTTTTTGACAAATTTCAGGACCCTTCTCTAAGTGCATGAGAAGGGTTGAAATACTACTAGCTAAATCCTAAAAATAGTCTATTACAAAAATATAGGAGGCGGTTTAAATGACTGTCCTCATCTAAGGAAAAAATGAAACTAAAACTGAATCTAAAAATTACTATCTATGTATCTGTTCTTTGTGGTCGCAAGCATTCAGCATCGGCTTGAGGAGAGTTGGTTGGCCGACCTCCGACTTTAGTTGTCCTACAAAAACAAAATTGGCAAGTGCTGGTGCTATCTTCTCTGCAAAGTTAGTGAGGCATTTGAGAGTCATGCATTGACTGTGTGGTTTAACCAAGTACTGCCAGTAAGAATCCCAATTCAACTTGGTTAACCTATTGATGGATTCTTCTCTTTCTTCAGCCTTTTGCCTCAAGCTACTCTCTAAATGTTGTGCATTTGGTAGAAATTTCTATACCATTTAAATATATCCCTAATAAATACCATTGTTTTTAGAACTCGAGTTTTGTTTTTAGCATTTAGCACTTTTTCCTACAATTTTTCGGACTTTCTGGCGATTGAGCATTCAGAGGCTTTTTCTTCTCAATGGGTTTTGCCCAGCGATGCATGATTAGCGCTAATCACGCATCGAAAATTGCCTCTGTTTCTTGATCCGGATTTCCCTGGTGCCAGTTTTCGCCTCTTGCGTGTTTTGTTAGATGCCTTCGAAATTTGGATTTTCTCCTTTTCCCATTACACTGCTACGTATATCTTTCTGTGTTCCGCTCCTGCAATTTACGAAATTAGGAAAGAGTAATGATATGAATAAGGTGACAGAAAATATTTAAATGTTTGAAATCATATAAAATATATCACCCTGCGTGAACTGACTTCTTAATCAGATCAAAACCTTATGTCATTAATGATCATCAACTAACTTATTAAATTAACATCAATGCGCATGACTTGACAACGGATTACGAAAAACCTTCGAACTCATCATAAACTTAAGTCTTTTTGGATTTTATGGGTATTCTCCTAAGTTTATGATAGTAAAATTTATTCAAAAAGGAAATAAAAGTTCTAATTTATCGTTATTTTCTTGATGAAGGGTCCCCACTTATTTAGTATTGATGTCAAAACTAAAATAAGAAGGGGGGTTGTTGTTGGCCACAACAAGACCCTTGGTATTTAGAATACCATGGTGTAAAAACCATACGCTACTTTTCTTCACTAAACTCACGTGCATACGTGACTTGGCTTAACAAAACCCACGTATAGTTCTTGAACTTCCAACTTTATCATTCCTCTGAATTGATTCCTTTGAACTGCCATGCATTCTGTCACATCTGTAAACACATCTTGTTTATACCTTTAACAAGTAGATTTTCATAAAGAGACAACTTATCAAGTAGGATTCCATTCATCAAATAGGTTTTCATCAAGGACAACTCATCAGGTAGGTTTCCATCAAGGACAACACCTAATTCATAATGCCAACAATCTCCTCATATCAAACTTTTAATTCTGATTTGTAAACCTTTGACCCATCATTATGGTATTCTATTCCATCATTCTGTCACCTCTAAACTGACTAGTGAATTCATCTAGTTACCATATACTTGTTCTGTTACAAGTGAGTTGGCATCAAGGACAACACATGCATCATAATGCCAACATCACATTCCAGAGCACATAGAAAACTTGAACTCATTCATTCAGATTTATGTGGCTCAATTCCTGTTCCTTCTGCAAATGGTAATAAATATATGATGACATTTATTGATGACTACACTAGAATGTGTTGGGTTTATTTATTGAATAAAAAAACTAATGCTTTTCAAACATTCAATAACTTTCATGCATGGATTGAAAATTATACACATTCTCATATCAGCTCTATTCAAATTGATAATGGAAAAGAATACACTTCAAATCAATTTGAAAACTATCTTCGCCAGCATGGGATCAAACATCAAACAATTGTAGCTAAAAGAATGAACATGACAATCTTAAATATGGTACAGTCCATGATGTTTTTCAAGAATGTTAAAGTGATGTTTTGGGCTGATGTTGTTCTATGTGTTGTATATATAAAGAATAGATGTCCATATAATGCTATTAGAAACAAGACTCCTTATGAAATGTGGTATGGCCACATTCCTTCGGTGAGGCATCTCAGGGTATTTGGTTCCAACTGTTATGCCTTGATACCTAAGGAACAAATAAATAAAATCAGTGCAAGGAGTTGCAATTGTATCTTCTTGGGGTACTCAAATACCTCCAAAGCATATTGTCTCTATGATGAATTTAATAAGTTTATACTATCTAGAGATGTGATATTTCTTGAATCTTCCAAGACTGGCAATGTTGTTGAGTTGTAGCTTGATCGCTTGGATAGATTCAGACATGCAAAGTATTTTCAAGAATTTGATAATGAGATTCCACATCTTGAAGGGGGGATTCTTATACTAGATCAATCTATGGAATCTTCTTCTGAAGCACTCTCTCCCCCACATGAAGCTCTAGCCACTGATGATACTTTGAGTGATGTTATTGACAGAATTGGGAGACTAAAGCTTGATCCAGCCCCATCTCAATCAACGGAGTAGCTTAGGCCATCTCAGAAAGGTCCTCCAAAATGGCTAACAAAGACACTTGAAAGTGTTAATCCTGATGAGGTTGGAAAGATAGGAACAAGAAGCTCACCCAAACAGAATGGAGGTGATGTAGACAATTCTAATTCACCTATTGATATGGATGTTTCTTATGATTCTAAATTGAATTTGTCTACATATTTTGAACCAACTTCATTCAAATAATTCACTTCCCATGCTGAATGGAAACAAGTGATGTAGAAAGAATATGATGCCTTGATAAAGAATGGCACCTGGAAGCTAGTTGATCCTCCATTGGGAACCAACCTAATAGGTTGAAAGTGGGTCTACAAGAATAAGTGGCTCACTTGACAAGCACAAATCCAGGCGTGTGGAAAAAAGTTTTGAACAGAAGGAAGGGGTTGATTATGAGGAAACTTTTTCCCCCACAGCAAAATGGGCTACCATCTAAACACTCTTTTCCTTGGTTGGAAAGTCCATCAATTGATGTAAAAACTTCTTTCTTGAATGGAGATTTGAAATAGAATGATTTAATGTCCCAACCGAAAGGATTTGTTGTGAAAGTTCAAGAACATAAAATATGCAAGCTTGTAAAATCCTTGTATGGCCTCAAGCAAGCACTGCGAGCCTAGTACGTGAAGTTAACTGAGCATCTTCTGAAACTAAACTTCAAACATTATGATCTTGATGATGCAACTTTGTTTGTCAATAAAGTTGGAAAAATAGTTGTATATCTTGTGGTGTATGTAGATGATTTTTTTATGACAAGGAACAATGAGAGTCATATTGCATCCATAAAGAAGGAATTGAGGAAAGGTTTTGAATGACAGATTTGAGGAATGTTCACTACTATCTTGATATTGAAGTAACTCAACATCTAAAATTTATATTTCTCTCTCAGAAGAAGTACGTTGGAGATCAGTTGAACAGGTTTGGCATGGATGAGTGCAATCCTTTGACTACTGCAACGGAACAAAACTTAAAGCTCACATCCAGTGAAGGAAAATAAATTGAGGATGTAACAAAGTATAGACAACTTACAGGAATTCTTAACTACCTGACTACTACCACACCAACCATTTCATTTATTGTTGGAATCCTCTCCAGGTTTATGCAAAAGCCTTGTGAGGGACATTGGTCTGCTGTGAAAAGAGTTCTAAAGTACTTGAAGGGAACTCAAGACTTTGGACTTAAGTATACACAGGTGGGTGAATTTAGCTTGATTGGATACTTTGATTCAGACTTCGATGGAGATAAATAAAATAGGGTATCTACTTTAGGTTATGTTATGAGCCTTGGATCAGGATTTGTCTCTGGAGGTCACGCAAACAATCAGTCCCATCAGATTCCACAACTAAGGATGAATATGTGGCAACAGCTGAAGCAACAAAGGAAATTGTGTGGCTCAGTAAAATTCTAGAAGATTTGTAGGAGAAACAAGTGAATTCAACTCCTCTCACGATTGACAACACTTCTGCAATAAAGTTGGCCAAGAACCCAAAATTCCATGATGGAACGAAGCACATCAATACAAAATACCATTTGATTTGACATCATGTTGAGACCAAGACAATCCATACATCATTGTTCCACAAATGAGCAGATTACACACAACTTCACCAAAGCACTTGGAAGAGAAAAGTTTGAAAGATTCAGAATGATTCTTGGACTACCAACATCCCTTCAAATTGGGGGGGAATGTTGATCCATGTAAATATTGTAAATAAAAAATAAGGAGAATTAGAAGTTAAAGAGACACTGGGATATGAAACCTAAGAGTCTCTCCCTCCATGTATATGTTTATGATCAATCTTAATGCAAAAACATAATTTTCTTTGAGGAGTTACCTCTTGGCCTAACAATTGTCTTAATATATATAAAGAGTACATTCAAATTTATCAACACCAACTCCCTAGTTTATCAACACCAACTAAAAGGAAGCACCAAATCCCTCGTTTATTAGCACCAATTAAAAGGAAGCACCAAAGCTTGTACAAGACTCAATTTTAGTCAAAGAAAGTCTACCCTCCTGGCAGTTTCTCCTCTATCCTTCACACAAACAATCAGTTTCCCAACATTACCTTCTTAGTAATAGAACTTCCCTCAACAAATGATCCTTGAACTCGGCTTCAACAGGCCCCAAACCAAGAATGAAACTTGGAATTTAATGCACCTAAAATCATCCCTGAAGCAATTAGAACTCATCTTATAGAACTCTGCCTCATCGATTGGGTTCATCCTCCTCAACAAAGAATAGTGTTAGATATTCAAAAACAAACCTAAGACTCGCCTTCAAACACGCCAAGATTTGGCCCTCAAAATAGGCCTGAGTTCAGCCTTATTTTTACCAAAAAATTGGCCCTGAAATTTGGCCTCAACAGGGATATGTCACTGTTCTCAGGATAGGCCTGAAAATCGTCCTTCCACACTAAAATTTGACCCTCTACACAGATATAAAATGTATCCCTCAAGAACAGTTCTACAATCATCCTTTTAACGAGGACTAGAAAACTTCAAAAAGTGTGCCAAAAATCATTCCAAAATAAGCCCAAAAAATTTCCAATTTTTTTTCCCAAAATAAGCCAAAAATCCTTCCCTAGAAAGTCTCTCCAAATCATCTCCTCTTCACTTATGGTTCATGAGATATGAAGCTCAGAACTCATTCTTTCCTTTGATTTTTTGAACAAATCCAAACTTTCTTGAGAAAGTGACTTGAAATGCTCCTTCTAGAGCCTATTTATCGTGAATTCAGGGTCTAGACTAGGTCAACTTGTCCACTAGCTAGACTGGCTTGTGAAACTGGCAGAATGTATAATGAATATTCAAAAAATAATTTTTGTTTAACTGTGAGGACTTACAGGGAATTCCATATACTGTTGGAAATGTCTTGGAATAAGTTTTCCAACCATATAAGTTATGCTTCCATTTGAACTAGGTAAATACAGTAAAAAAGCATTCAAATATAGGGTATACAAATGGGACATCAAAAATCAAAAAATAATATTTTGAAATATGTTATTTGAATATGTAACTTTCTCTTTCATTTAGATAGCCTTTGACATCAATAACAACTTCTTTCAACAATTTGTACCAATAAAAATCCATAGTCGAATTGTATTGCAAAAGACTACAAAATTACTTAAGTAGCATCATTTCAAAATTGTGATTGATTCGTCTTCCCACTCTTTACATTTCCAGTTACTTAATGGTACTACATTCCAAAATTTATGACATTATTAGATTCACAAAAATTGGTTATATAATAACACACACACACACATATATTTAAACTAGATTATGATCCTGACTTATTGCTACCATAGGTTGAGATGTTGCTAAGGATTTCTTCTTCTTCTCTACTTTTGTCCAAACCTTTGATGCATTTGTTGGAGTCTTTGTTATTTCCGGTGTCCAAACTTCTCTTCCATTTGGTAGAGTGTTTGCTATTTTTTCCAATCCTAGATTATCTTGATTTGATGGATCTGTTTGTTCTTGAGCCTTAATTTATTCAATAATATCTTCCCAATTAGGCTTAGATTGAGGACCTACATACCTTTTTATTTATTTTCCCAAATCGCGAGGGATAGATTCCTTAATATTCAAATTCTGAGTTTCCAAATATTGTTGAGTTTATTGAGGTACAAGTTTCACTATAATCAAGGGACTTGCAGGTGGAGATGATCCACTGACATATGGGACTATCAAGTGATCTTCTAAAGAACAAACCCAGTAGGTTGATTTATATTGTCGGTTCATGTTCTTCTTAGACCCTTTAAGGAAATGAGTAGTAATGTGACATGTTCTAAGGAAGAGGTGCATTGCAAAGAAACTCTCCCATGATCCAACTTTTAGAACCAAGAATAATTTTCACCTATCAAAATGATTTATGTTAGGAACCCTTTAGTGGAATCTATTTCCATGCATATACAAGCATAAACTGAAATTCTATGTCTTTTGGTTTCATGAGAAGCAAAATGGAACTTTCCAAGAGCAGATCCAATGACTTGAAGGGAGGATGGAACCCAAAAATGCAAGAGAAAATTTGGGAGTTGCACCCAAACAGGGGCTAAGGAAAGAGAATTGGAAAAAGGATTGAAAGAGGGAGACTAGGGCTTCATGCATAGACTTGAGTTACCCCAGAAACACAAATTAGAATTGAGAATTAGATCTTTGTCTTCAACAATTTAAAACTTAACAATAAAGAAACCCTTTGCATATGGCTAAATGAAAACTTCCTTTTGCATCACTTGTATCAAAGAATGTCAGAGCTAGCCATGGAGATTAGATAACTAAGGCCAAATACCATTGAAATGACAAACCAAACTGAGTACACAAAGAGCTTTAGCTCTGTCATCAACTTTAGGCCCCATGGGAATAGAAATAATAAGGGCCTCTTGCACCTAAAAGGAAGAAGGGCATGCAGGTGAATCATTTTGAACCACATCTTTGAAAGAACAACCACCTTGAAAACTTGAAGCAACTAGGGCGGCCTTGTACTCGCTTGACATGGGGTTGATTCCAACTGCTACCACTATAACCTCCAGACATAGTAACACAACCCCTCACATAGCATGAAAGTCTAGTCAAGGATTTGAAAAATAGAAAGAGAGAGAAAAATTACACACAACACAAATCACTCTCATATTTTTATTGATCACAAAGGTTACATATATATATGATACAAATTATTGACTTCCACAAATCTAGATCCTAAGAAAGTGGATCTATGATTGGGACATGACACAACAACAACTCATACACATGGGAAACAACCACATCTAGAATAACACCTCGGAATACTCACTGACAACTTGTAATACACATGGAACACATGACATGGAAGAATTACTTCCAACACCCTCCCTTAATGCTTACATGGAAAACATTGAAAACACATATTACAACAAGGATAATTTATGTCTGACTGGTCTTCATCAGCACTCACATCCACTCTGGAATCTCGCAAACACCGCTCTTTCACCACCACATCTTCGAGTTGTCACTTGACCTCCATTTAGAGCATAAGCGCCTCTAACCATCATTGATTAACATTGCAAGAAAAAATAAATTTACACCTCGTCTCGTCGAGGCTTCCACAATAAGAGTTGTCAAGTAATGAACCATCCTATGGACCAACCATCTGGAAGGATCTAACGATGCTTAAAGAAGCTACAAACAAACAAATAGATCTACACACATAGGTTCACAAAAAATATTCACACTAAAAATAAAATCTTACGCATCTATACAAATATGTACATAAATAATAACACTCAGGACCCCTCACATATTTTTGGCCCTCCCTTGAGGGAGTCAAGTCAGTACCAGCTCTGATACCATATTAGAAATATAGAAAGAGAGATAAAAATTACACGCAACACAAATCACTCATATTTTTTATCACAAAGGTTACATATATATAGGATACAAATTATTGACTTCCACAAATCTAGATCCTAAGAAAGTAGATCTATGACTAGGGCATGACACAACAACAACTCATACACATGGGAAACAACCACATCTAGAATAACACCTCAAAATGCTCACTGACAAATTGTAATGCACATGGAACACATGACATGGAAGCATTACTTCAAACATGTCAAAGCTAGCCATGGAGATTAGCTAACTAAGGCCAAATACCATTGAAATGACAAACCAAAATGAGGTCACAAAGAGCTTCGACTTTGTCATCAACTTTAGGTCCCATGGGAATAGAAATAATAAGGGCCTCTTGCACCTAGAAGGAGGAAGGGCATGCAAGTGAAGCATTTTGAATCACATCTTTGAAAGAACAACCACCTTGAAAACATGAAGCAACTAGGGTGGGCTTGTACTCACTCGACATGGGGTTGATTCCAACTACTACCATTATAACCTCCAGACATAGCAACACAACCCCTCACATGGCACGAAAAGCTAGTCAAAGATTTGAATCGACGACATTACAAAAAGTATCTTAACAATATACCTTATCATCAACTGATCTACACATTAGAGGTCGGTCAATAAAAACATTGTTGCTAATAAATTAATTAACAAATAAATTCAACCTATTTTTTATTTAAATTTTTTTCCAAATTATTAAAAATTATAATTTCACTTCATTAATAAAAACTTTATCTAAAAATTTAAACTAAACAATTTAAATTTTTTAAAATTATATTTTTATTTAATTGATAAAAAATTACTTATAATTTTAAACCCATTTTTAAAAATTATAAATTAATATATATATATAACATCTTTTTCTGAAGTTGTTAGCTGATTCCCATGTTGGAAGTTCTATCCCTTTCGTGCTTTAACATCAGGTCCCACTAAGGGGACTTGTACTTGACCCATGAACTAAGAACCGTCCAAAAGTTACCAACTAAAGACTTTAGTTAAACATTGAAATAGAAAGCCCATAATTGGGCTTTTGAAAAATGAAAGACCCACCTGATTGGAAATTTGTAAAGGTCCCACCAATTGTAAGGTTCAATTATAAAGGCCGTGAGTGTTGCCTGCAGAATCACTGTGGCCCTGGTACACTCAATAATCATCCTCACCTCAGTCATGTCAATTGTCTAGGGTTGCATGGAGTAGTTGTGAGCACACATATATATTATTACTGCACCTAAAATCCCTGACTTTAATTTTAACGTATAAAGGTATATATATGTATGGAAGTGGCTTTTAGCTTTTAATATTTCCATATTTCACACATGGAGAGACCTATATTATGTGCCAGTGTACCATATCAATAATTTATGCTGGTCTTAGTCATTAGACTTTAATATGTATTAATAACTATAAATGTTCATGGAAGATCAAAAATCAATAATTTATGCTTGTCTTAGTCATTAGACTTTAATATGTATTAATAACTATAAATGTTCATGGAAGATCAAAAATCAATAATTTATGCTTGTCTTAGTCATTAAACTTTAATATGTATTAATAACTACACATGTTCATGGAAGATCAAAAATTTATATATACATATTAAAAAAATAATATTAATTTTTACAAAGATCAAATTCAATGCACGAAGAAGAGAATCTTTGAAAAAAGAAAGCAAAGAGAATCTTCAATCTTGAAATTCAAGACAACCAAACATCTTTTTTTCAATTTGTCTATGCACATTATTCTTTATGCTACATTCTTAGTGCAAGATAGTATATAAGATATTATGAAGAACATTTTCTCTATTTAAAGACATTTATTTTAGAATCATATTTCCTATTTATTTTAGAATCATATTTCCTTTTTCTTTTAGAATAATGAATGGCCTCCCATTAACATGTTTAGGATGAATAAAGGTGTAATGAAATAGTAAACATGTGTGTGATTATAAATGTATTCACTATGTGTTTTTAATTATATCTAAAGTATTATTTAGAAAATTAATATAGATATATATATATATATATATTAAAAATTAATAAAATAAAGGAAATAGGAAAAAAAAATAGTCTTTTTATGACTACATTTTTAAGATGGTTTAGGTGTTGAATGTTATTTGATAAACTAAATTTTTCTTTTAAAACCAAATTACCCTTTTATAAATAGATATAATTTCTCTTTTAAAACCGAATTACCCTTTTATAAATGGATATCTTTAATTATGTTTTAAAAAATTAATAAAACAAATTAAATAAGAGTTATTGATTTTTTTATAATTCTCTTGATTTGTGTATGTTTATTTTTAATTATGTTTTAAAAAATTAATAAAATAAATTAAATAAAAGATAATGATTTTTTTATAATTCTCTTGATTTGTGTATGTTTGATGAGGTTTTTTATAATTGTTATTTGAATTTTTTAGAGTTGAATTATTGAGAAATTTGAAACATCAAATATTTTGAGTGGACGTTTCATCCATTATCAAGAAAACAAAGTGAAGTTTTATAAGATCAAGGGTCTCTCATAATTACCTCTTAAAGTGGCTTATGTATCGAATACTAGAATACCAAATCTTCCTAAGGGTTTTCTTAGACAAATTAAATACCAAATCTTCCTAAGGGTTTTCTTAGACAAATTATCCTATTGTAGAAACATAAAAAGTAAACATCTACAAATATGTCTTAGAAAATCAATAAATAAGAGATGATGACTCCTCTACAATTTCCTTTTTTTGTGAAGTTAAGATTCTATATATTGATAACATAAATACAAGCTTCATAGTCTTGGTTTACCCAAGTTTGTAGCTTGGGAAACTAGACCAATGGCAAAACCTTAAACTTTTTATTCTCTAAGTTTGATAATCAAAATGAAAATAAAAAACAAAACAAAAAATTGATCCATAGATGGATGGTTTCTAGCCACATATATGTAATAAATTAATTAAAATGAAACCAAAACTAGAATTTGAAACAATAGTAGTGGAACTTGGGGCTAAGATGAGTCTAAAGGCCCCACCTCGATTGGCTCCTTGCCATGTTGATGGAAGCTTCATGGGTTTGTTGGGAGGGCCAAATGGTCCTCAATTCTCTTCATGTGATAATCCAAGTTCTTTATATAGAGATTGATCTCATCCAACATTAACAAAATATCCTCTTTAGCCTTGTTCATGTCTAACAACACTCGTTAGGAAAGTCTTCATATGCAAATATTGGTTGTGCTTGCCTCTAGCATGACCCCTGTCAGGGATTCAAGAGGCCACCTAAGCCATGATATCCATCTATGACAAATGTCTATGTTCACTTTTTATAATTTGTATTACTACGTTGAGATATGCCTAAATGATCTACGAGGTTTATTCATGATGATGAAAGGTGGAGGATTCTACTCATTAATGAGCATGTGCCTCTCCTCTCTTCTCATAGTAAGTAGCACCCTAACGATGATGTGTGCATTGTCATGGCATTGTTGCTACCTTAAAACAAGAAAGCATCAGATTGCTAGAGATGGGTAGGAAGGAGTTTAAGGCACCAAGAGTGAGGAAAAGTCATAAGACAGAGATGAGAACTTGTTGTCAGTGGAGAAGTAACCGAGAAACTTGGTGGTTGAGAGAAGAGGGAAAGTTAAGGAATGCAGAGAGTAGAGGCCAAAGGCTAGTGAGCCAACTTGCATGGAGGTGAGAGTGGAAACAACAGGAAAAAGCTACAAAGTTATAGAGAAGTCCTGGTAGGCATGTTGAGAGATTAGCTACACCCCACTGCATTGAAAATGGAAGGTTGAGAACCAAGAAAAACATTAAATTCAAATATACCATTGCCTCATGTGAAATTAGGTCGGCCAAATCACCAAGTGCACAAAAAGAGCTAGTGCAACTCAATGGTGATTGAATTCCATAGTGGTTGAGCATGGAGACGTTGGAAAGGGTAGTGCCCATAAGTGACTCTAAGATTCGAAGGCAGGTTGTCATTAAAACCACAATCCTCAGCAAAATGGCAAACATTATTTCACCACATGGTTTCCAAATCCCATTGATGTCCATTGCATAACGATTGAACTACCAAGGTGGTGAGATGGTATAGAGCAGTGATGGAACATATTGTGTCATGTCCCACATTCCTCGATCTCTAGGGAGGACATCATTGTACATCCTCACCTATTCTTTCTCGTTGAGAAAATTGCCATGGACCCTCAAACTTGGTATGTCCCATCACACGCAATACGAAGATCCTCAACAATTTCCTTTTTTTGTTGACTAGACAAATCAACAACTAGATGTGTCTCGTACTCGCCTGACAAAGGGTTGATTCTTGTCGCTACCACTCTAACCTCTACTTGAGGGTTGGGCAAGTGGGACACCGACGAGGTTTTGAACCAGTGACTATTATACAAGGAATGCCTTAACATTGGACATGTTCACCAATTATTTTACATGGCATAGATATCCTCTACAATTCCGTTAGCTTAATATGTTTAAAGGAATTAATTTGAAAATAATGTTATCTAATTTCCAAATTATCTAGTAACATTATGTTTAAAAATTAATTAAATTTTTATATAACTATTATTAACATATACAATTTTAATATTACTCCTAACGATACGTTATGGTTTGGACTTTGAAATATTAATTAAAATTATCACTGTCAAGCCACTGTGTTCATTTTATCGGGAATTTTTTGTATACATTCCTACTTATTATTTTTATGAAAATGTACCTCTTTATTGAATGTTCTATAGTATTTTAAATACTATTAATACTGTTATTGAGTATCTTAAATAGTGTTTAAAGGAAACTCCAAGTACTTTAAATATTGTGTATGTCACATTTTCATAAAGGAGATGTGTAATGACAATTCCAAGTACCACGAGTATACAAAGGATAATTTGTAATTTTTCCTATAAAGTTTTTAAACATGAGAATCGTGGAGAAAGTAAGGAACACAAATTTGAGAACCATGGAGAAAGTAAGAAACACATTTTTTATTTTGAGATATATGTAGGTTAGAGTGTAAAAGTGTCAATTTAAAAAAAATAGTTTTTCCACATTAAAATTATGAAGAATAGACTAAATGTAAAAGTGTGTATTTATAAAAAAAATATTTTTTTCACATTAAGATTATGAAGAATGGATTAAATGTAGTTAAAAATAAAAATTATTTATTTTTTTATATTCATATTGAATCTCATATATTAATAGACTAAATGTAAAAGTGTGTATTTAAAAAAAAAAAAATTACATTAAAATTATGAAGAATGGATTAATTGTAATTAAAAATAAAAATTATTTATTTTTTTATATTCTTATTGAATTTCACATATTAATATGGAGAATAGACTAAATGTAATTAAAAATAGAAATGATTTATTTTTATATTGATAATTGAATTTCAAATTTCAATATTCAAAGTGAAATTATTTGAATTTTTTCCATAAAATCTTTAAATTTGAGAATCATGAAAATGTAAGAAACACATTTTTAATTTTGAGAAATATATGTGGAATGTAAATGTGTATATTTATAAAAAGATGAGTTATGTAATTTTATTAAATGCACTTATTAGGAGTAAGTACCTAAAAACAATCAGTTTTAAGAAGCACAGTTTTAATAGATACTAAGAGATTTTGCATAGGGAAAACATTGAGAGGAAGTATAGATAACAAATACTATGTATGGCAACCAATGGATCTTCTCCACATTGTATAAACACTAGCTACATGCATCCTCCTTCACCTCTAGCTATTTAGGAATGGAAACCTTCCTCAGATGCATTGATCTATGGTTTTTTCATTTTGTACATTCAATCATCAACATCCAGTGATTATTACCATACACATCTTACTTTAACCATAACCCTATATATAGCCTTTTGCATGGCTTACTCAATATTAACAAAGCTATGGTAGAATTCAAGTCGACCTAGGTGCTTGTTAAAATTTCTATAGAGAGCTAACACATAGTTCATGAATTTCACTCAAGTATATCCCTGGCTATGTCCATAAATCATTGGGTTTTTCATAGTGGAGGAAGAATTTTTTTACACACAACATTTAAATTTAAATGTTGAATGAATGTTAATGTTTATTTTAGAAAGTCATTTTTTTTTCCTTGAAAGGCCAGAGAATGTGGTAATGAAAGGTAATGAAAGTTAAAGGTAAAATGTGGTTATTAAATGAGATCATCCAAGGAAAGGAATTTGATCCAAGAACAAGACTAGTGACCCAAGGAAAGACTAAGACTAGAATGTGATAATTAAGATAATCAAAATATCGTAGTGGTAGTGGTGGTGATGAAAGAATGGATATGGACTAAAAGTACCAACTATAAGGTAGTACAATTAATAATGTAGTCTTGAGTCTATATAAATAGCTTATATAATCTTCTAAATGGTGTACTCATTTAAAAAGCCTTAATCTAGTGAGACCATGGGATTGTGATATTGTTATGAATAGAGACAATGATATCATTCGATTGTGGAAGTTGTCTCCTTCTTATCCGAGAAGGAAAGGATTGGGGATTAGATCAATCTATTGGGGAAGTTATGCCTTAATTTTGTGGATGGATACGTTATCGTCAAATTTCAAACCTACTTGAAGCCAAAAAAATGTCTTTTGAATCTCCATGTTAACTTCTCGTGATAGAGACATGAACCCCAATGTATTCATGGTGCTCCATATGTTCATCATGCTCCTGAAAATATGATATCAATGTGTGAGAGGATAAAGATCATTGAATGCAAACACTAACATATGAGAGGATAATAACAATGCTACAATCACTAATAACAAAGTATGTACATTAGTAATTACCACATGAGTGATATGTACAACAACAAAACAATTTCTTAAAGGGGAGCAACCCCGTGGGAAGAAACACATATATTACATCATCATTACAATCGTTGTGTCAACAGACAACAACCCATCATGTATAAATTGTGGAAACATAAAAAGTAAACATCTACAAATAAGCAAATGATGACTCCTCTACAATTCCCTTTTTTTGTGAAGTTAAGATTATATTTATCGATAAGAGAAATATCAGCTTCATAGCCTTGGTTTACCCTAGTCTGTAGCTTGGGAAACTAGACCAATGGCAAAACCTTAAACTTTTTATTCTCTAAGTTTGCTAATCAAAATGAAAATAAAAAACTAAAAAAGTTTTGATCCATAGATGGATAGTTTCTAGCCACCAATCTCTAATAAATTAAAATAAATGAAACCAAAACCAGAAGTTGAAATAATAGTAGTAGAACATGGGGCTAATATGAGTCTAAAGGCTCACTAGCTTGTGCCTCTCCTCTCTTCTCGTAGTAAGTAGCACCCTAACAATAATATGCACACTATCATGACATTGTTGCTACCTTAAACCAAGAAAGCATCAATTTGCTAGAGATGGTCAGGAAGGAGTTTAAGGCACCAAGAGTGAGGCAAAGCCATAAGATAGAGATGAGAACTTGTTTCCAGTGGAGAAGCAACCGAGAAAATTGGTGGTTGAGGGAAGAGGTAAAGTTAAGGAATGCAGAGAGTAGAGGCCAAAGGCTAGTGAGCCAACTTGCATGGAGATGAGAGTGGAAACAGCGGGAAAAAGCTCCAAAGTTATAAAGAAGTCCTGGTAGGCATGCCGAGAGATTAGTTACACCCCTCTGCATTGAAAATGGAAGGTTGAGAACCAAGAAAACCATTAAATTCAAATATATCATTGCCTCATGTGAAATTAGGTCGACCAAATCACCAAGTGCATAACAAGAGCTAGTGCAGCTTAATGGTCATTGAATTCCATATTGGTTGAGCATGGAGAAGTTGGCAAGGGAAGTGCCCATAAGTGACTCTAAGATTCGAAGGCAAGTTGTCATTTAAACCACAATCCTCATCAAAATGGAAAACATCATTTCACCACATAGTTTCCAAATCCCATTGATGTCCATTGCATAACGATTGAACTACCAAGGTAGTGAGGTGGCATAGAGCAATGATGGAACATATTGTGTCATGCCCCACATTCCTCGATCTCTAGGGAGGACATCATGGTACATCCTCACCTATTCTTTCTCGTTGGGAAAATTTCCATGCACCCTCAAACTTGGTATGTCCCATCGCACGCGATACGAAGATCCTCAATAATTTCCTTTTTTGTTGACTAGAGAAATCAACAACTAGATGGGTCTCGTACTTGTGTGACAAAGGGTTGATTCTTGTCGCTACCATTATAACCTCTAGTTGAGGGTTGGTCAATTGGGACACCCACGAGGTTTTGAACCAGTGACCATTATACAAGGAATGCCTTAACATTGGACATGTTCACCAATCATTTTACATGGCATAGATACCCTCTACAATTCTGTTAGCTTAATATGTTTAAAGAAATTAATTTGAAGATAATGTTATCTAATTTCCAAATTATCTAGTAACATTATGTTTAAATAATTAATTAAATTTTTATATAACTATTATTAACCTATACAATTTTAATATCACTCCTAACCATAGGTTATGGTTTGGACTTTGAAATATTAATTAAAAATGATCACTGTCAAGTCATTGTGTTCATTTTATCGGGAATTTTTTTGTATACATTCCTACTTATTATTTTTATGAAAATGTACCTCTTTATTGAATGTTCTATAGTATTTTAAATACTATTAATACTGTTATCGAGTATCTTAAATAGTGTTTAAAGGAAACTCCAAGTACTTTAAATATTGTGTATGTCACATTTTTATAAAGGAGATGTTTAAAGGAAATTCCAAGTACCACGAGTATACAAAGGATAATTTGTAATTTTTCCTATAAAGTTTTTAAACATGAGAATCGTGGAGAAAGTAAGGAACACAAATTTGAGAACCATGGAGAAATTAAGAAACACATTTTTTATTTTGTGATATATGTAAGTTAGAGTGTAAAAGTGTCAATTTAAAAAAAAATAGTTTTTCCACATTAAAATTATGAAGAATAGAGTAAATGTAAAAGTGTGTATTTATAAAAAATAATTTTTCCACATTAAAATCATGAAGAATGGATTAAATGTAGTTAAAAATAATTTATTTTTTTTATATTCATATTGAGTCTCACATATTAATAGACTAAATGTAAAAGTGTGTATTTCTAAAAAAATAATTTTTTTACATTAAAATTATGAAGAATGGATTAATGGTAGTTAAAAAAAAAAAAATTGAATCTCACATATTAATATGGAGAATAGATTGAAGGTAATTAAAAATAGAAATGATTTATTTTTATATTGATAATTGAATTTCAAATTTCAATATTCAAAGTGAAATTATTTGAATTTTTTCCATAAAATCTTTAAATTTGAGAATCATGAAAATGTAAGAAACACATTTTTAATTTTGAGAAATATATGTGGAATGTAAATGTGTAATTTATAAAAAGATGAGTTATGTCATTTTATTAAATGCGCTTATTAGGAGTAAGTATCTAAAAACAATTAGTTTTAAGAAGCACAATTTTAATGGATACTAAGAGATTTTATATAGAGAAAACATTGAGAGGAAGTATAGATAACAAATACTATGTATGGCAACCAATGGCTCTTCTCCACATTGTATAAACACTAGCTACATGCATCCTCCTTCACCTCTAGCCATTTAGGAATGGAAACCTTCCTCAAATGCATTGATTTATGGTTTTTTCATTTTGTACATTCAATCAACAACATCCAATGATTATTACCACAGACATCTTACTTTAACCATAACCCTATATATAGCCTTTTGCATGGCTTACTCAATATTAACAAAGCTATGGTAGAATTCAAGTCGACCTAGGTGCTTGTTAAAATTTCTATAGAGAGCTAACACATAGTTCATGAATTTCACTCGAGTATATCCCTGGCTATGTCCATAAATCATTGGGTTTTTCATAGTGGAGGAAGAATTTTTTTACACACAACATTTAAATTTAAATGTTGAATGAATGTTAATGTTTATTTTAGAATGTCATATTTTTTTTCCTTGAAAGGCCAAAGAATGTGGTAATGAAAGGTAATGAAAGTTAAAGGTAAAATGTGGTTATTAAATGAGATCATCTAAGGAAAGGAATTTGATCCAAGAACAGGACTAGTGACCCAAGGAAAGACTAAGACTAGAATGTGATAATTAAGATAATGAAAAGATCGTAGTGGTAGTAGTGGTGATGAAAGAATGGATATGGACTAAAAGTACCTACTATAAGGTAGTACAAATAATAATGTAGTCTTGAGTCTATATAAATAGCTTATATAATCTTCTAAATGTTGTACTCATTTAAAAAGCCTTAATCTAGTGAGACCATGGGATTGTGATGTTGTTATGAATAGAGACAATGATATCATTCGATTGTGGAAGTTGTCTCCTTCTTATCCGAGAAGGAAAAGATTGGGGATTAGATCAATCTATTGGGGAAGTTATGCCTTAATTTTGTGGATGGATACGTTATCGTCAAATTTCAAACCTACTTGAAGCCAAAAAAATGTCTTTTGAATCTCCATGTTAACTTCTCGTGATAGAGACATGAACCCCAATGGAGTCATGGTGCTCCATATGTTCATCATGCTCCTGAAAATATGATATCAATATGTGAGAGGATAAAGATCATTGAATGCAACCACTAACATATGAGAGGATAATAACAATGCTACAATCACTAATAACAAAGTATGTACATTAGTAATTACCACATGAGTGATATGTACAACAACAAAACAATTTCTTAAAGAGGAGCAACCCCCTGGGAAGAAACACATATATTACATCATCATTACAATCGTTGTGTCAATAGACAACAACCCATCATGTATAAATTGTGATTCGACCCCGAATGGGAAGATCATTAATGCACCGTCCCAACCACCCAAGATAACGTCCACATACCTAAAGAACAACAATTTACATGGAAAATTAACCTTAAAAATTATGACACGAGTAAGACTATACAATAATTTTTTATCACCCCACCCACTTAAACAACCAATATTTTATATATCAAATCCAACACATATATAAAACACCCACAACATAATAATAAACATTATTCATATTTATTACATATATACTTTTCATCCAACTATCCACATATATATATATATATATAAAAACAATCTTGAAATACATGTATACACAGTGTTGATTACTCCCTCTATGATAGTCAAAGCTACATGCACATGAAAACCCCATAACCAATTGTTTGCCAAATCATGCATGACGTCACCAAATGTTTTTTAATCACAAAATTTAAAAAGTCGCTCTCCACGTCAGTGCAGATACATTGGAAAAAGCGAAGATCGCTAAATAAAATATATCAAGGAAACACAAGTTGAAAACCGTCCTGTCATTCTTAACGTGTATATGTACCTCTCCTTTCCACTTGCTTGCACGCATGCGTCACTGACGTCACACTGTTTCCCATCAGCAACCGCATAACTGTACACGTCAGCGACCTTCTGTTCCCGGTCGCCAGGGCAGGACGAATAAAAACCACAGCCATGCTGCCGACGTGGCAACATGGAGGTTGGCCGTACCGTTTCTCGAATCAACATCGGACAGCTGGCCTCGCTCGAGTACAAGTTTATGTGGTCATCCTGTGTCGGCGAAAGCTTAGGAGATATTGTAGGGTCGGACCATTGACAAACGACGAATTCTTGTTATTGTGTAGATAAGAATAATGTGAAAGGGAGCAACAAGGAAATTAAGGTAAAGGGGTGTGTTCCCTTGTTGGTGGTTATGCCTTGTGGACCACCTCTACTCTCACATTCTTATTTTATTTTATATACCTTTCCTACTGGAATCATGTACAAGGACTTGACCTTGTCTAGTTATGAAGCTTAGACCTAAGTGAATTGACACCTGGTTTTGCCCCCTGCTTAATCCAAAAGTTGCCCATTGAACGCTGACTTCTAGTCACTTGCCCAGAAAGAGCATAGAGGGCCTTTGGAATTCAAAGGACCCCATTAATTAAGAAATGGAACCTTAACAGTCAAAGGAACTAATTGATAGAAAAATGGTCAAGGTCCCACCAAGGTTAAACATCGAATTAGAGAGGATATAAGTGCTCCTACAAAATCCTTGGGAAAGAGTACCTCTGGAGTTCTAACCTTCATCATGTCAGTGGTCAAAAGTTGCTTTGTCAAGGTTGCATCCAGGGGTTTGGACAACTCATCAAATAACGAATGCCCTTAACTCTAAAGCCATGCACATGTAAGTTACTTTTTAATATTTCCCTGTTTTCCACATGGTGGGATTGTTGCTCTGCACCCCACTAAGCAATATAACGAGTGCCCTTAACTCTAAAGCCATGCACATGTAAGTTACTTTTTAATATTTCCCTATTTTCCACATGGTGGGATTGTTGCTCTGCACCCCATTAAGAAATATCAATATTATTTACTTGTCTAAATAATTAGATATTTTTATCTTTAATATTTTAATCCCCACAAGTGAACAAATTGTTGATTTTTTTATATTTAATATTAATCTATGTAAGTGACCAAATTTAGAATGGAAAGAAAGTATATACTAAGAGACCGGGAATCTTATTTTGGGGTTAATTAATTATTTGTATTTTTCTAGATTAATTATTTGTATTGGTAGGTTGAGTAATAGTTTGAATAATTGAGAGGTAGGTTTTATATTTTTCATATTGATTTAATTTTTGATGGGGTATTTTGTCTATTGTGATAAGGTTAAAAAGGTAGATGTCTCTTTAATGAGACTTTTTTGCTATACGTGTTTTTGGACATTTAAGCTCTTGCTACGTCATAAGTTATGGCATATCTAGCATAAAGTTATTGGATATATAGTTGGGTTACAATGGAAACGAATCAATTTGACCCCACAACTATGCCAAATCATTTCAATGAATTATTAATTTCACATGGGTAAAAAACTATTCTTGTTTGTGTTACAACTCAACTTTTCGAACCCAAACCCTCTAAAAATTATGTGGAACACCCATTTTACCCTTCATTTTTTTTACTTCAACTCACATGCAATGTTGATATTTCTCAAATCAAATACGATGTGAAGGAGCTACATATCATCTAGGGATGATTGAACACAAACCATAGTGTCCTTCTCCAAGATTTTAGCAAGGTGGTATTTTAATTGGTTAATCAAACCCCTCTTCATGGACTACCGACTCAACTTACAAGCCAATTTCTATTAGTTTGTACCATCTTCAAGTTCACCATACTACAAAAATGGTTGAAAAAACATTTATTGGCAAGTCAGTATTTAAATTTGAACTTCAAAATTGGGGAAAATTATTCTTTAAAGGATCAACAATTACAACTATAATAATTTCCTTTTTTTTTACAAGGACTAGGAGATATTTATATTATAGCAAAAAGTGCATTGTGGAATGCATTAAAAAAAAATCTTTAATAGCCATGAGTAAGCTCCATAACATGATTGTAATTTCTAATATTAGCAAGCTCCATAACATAACTATAATTTCTAATAGGAGCGTTAGTAGTATGATGTAGGGGCATTTCTTCCAATCAAGTCAACAGTTGACCTCAAAAGGGTCTTACGATTTATGGGAGGAAGTTGAGTTCTTTATAGTCATTTAAAATTGTAATTTTGTTAGTTCCCTAAGATGTAATCGTTATAACACTAATGGAGGTGACCCATGCCCATGGAAGAAGTCATGAAGGCATCCCTTAGCTCACCTTTGAGATCTTTGAGGATAACAATGAAGGTTTTAACCTTGTACAAAAATTACCTGCAACAAACTTAAAAAAGAAAACAGAAAATATTCACCAGCGAGAACATAAAATATATGCAGAGATTTTTCTTCTGAAACCCAAAATCAGGAAAACTAGATTTATTTTTCATTATATTCCTTTCAATGTTACAATACATTATATACATGTTGAAGCATTCATAAACCCCCAATCCATTAACCCTGAATTAGAACATAACCATAGTTCCCTTGACCAGATCCACAAAATACCATGGCAAAAACCATCATGCCTAAAACCATGTGAAAAAACCATGTACAAAACCATGGGTAGGTTCGTCCACCATCCTTGGGTCTACATAAAAAAAAAAAAAACAGAGTGTTGCCCTGAACCTCATGTAGGGGGGCCACTGCCATTTTGCAATCCCCTTGACAAGGGGGGCCGTCGCCCCCACTGTGCTTAGTGCAACATAACATTGCCTGAAGCTAGTCATGTAAAGAATATAACACATACCCAACACACACATAGGATGAGGCTCAAACTGGGAGCCATCTAGCAAGTTCAAAGTGCAAGGTGTCCATTTGTGCATGAGACCGCGAAGAGGCTAGAGATTGCATTGAAGCTTCCCCAAGTAAAGGCATGCTAGGGAAATTATTCTCTCTTACACATTTACTCTGCAAAGATGAAAATGGAGGCTCTCCTTCAATGGTGTGAGGCTTCCAATATGACTCGATGTATGCACAACGCAAGTTGGCAAAGGTTGCATGTTCTCGTTAGCATTTATATCACTCATTTAGCTAGTCAAGTGACACAAAAGTGAAAAAAATTTAATAATTATGTTGTTTTTTCTCTATAAGTAAAAGGATCAGGCCCCCCTGGATTGGTCTCTTTTTCTTTGAAAGCAGTGGGTTAGCCTCAACACTCTACACATTGTCCTTCTCTTAGCTGCAGATGGCACAATTCCCTTTACCCCAATTGAAATAGGCCTCACTCCACTCAGGTATATTGTTGTCCTCATCATTACTTCTCTATTTCCAAATTCCCATATGGTTTTTATTGCTTGGAGTCAAACAATTTTGGCCTTCTCCATCTCTATTTTAGAGCTTGCACCCACTTCATGTATCTTCCTTTTTCTCACACTCTCATTTGCGCTCTCACCTTGCACTCCCTTGGTTTCCTTTGCCTCTCTTTGTTTCTCCTTCAACCTCACACTCCAATTGATACCTTTGCACTTTTCCTTCTTTTTCTCCAATGTTGAGGGATAAAGCTTGTTCCAAAAAAGGAGGTGCGGGCTACTGTCCTCCAGGAAACTCTCGAACTCAGGCCCAAGTCAGAGACTTAGCAAACCATTTATGTGAGAATGCTCATTTGGTCGTTAAACATGAATTATCATAAATTAAGTAAGAATTGGTTGACGAGAGAGTTGAAATGTCGGACTTGGAAGTTATGGAGGATGTGGAGGATTGAGTCCCCAATCTAGGCACACAAAGAGATTATCGTAATTAGTAACTACACACAATGGATTTATACTAGAATATCAAACATTTGTTGGGAAAAATCTTGTTCGACCCTAATGAGAGTAGGGATGAGTTCCTCCTTTGCATGAAGGAGCTCCACTTACTTTACCAAATCATGGATGGCCAACTGCAGTGATTGAAGACAACATTGTTATGAGATAGAGATCCACCACCTCTTGGGCACCCTACATGTCCTTCCCTTATTGATTGATTTATGGTCTCTTTGTGGTGCAAGGCCACCATCTGTAAGCCAAATAATACTTAAAGTTTATAGTTTTGGTGCATGTTTACAACCTTTTGTTTACTTAGTTATCATGGCTTTTACAACCAATTTTGTATCTTTTGTAATGAGTTTGGCTACTAATAGCTCAATTTATGGCTTTTTGGACATTACAGTCTAATCCATGACCAAACTTCTAAGCTTGCTTTCTGCTCAGGCAAGCTAGAGGTGGTCAAGGATTAAATTTTTCGCATGGCTTGTACATATATATTTGTGTAATATAAAGTTATGAAATTACAAAAATATATATATTATAGTTCTAGAAGGATTTGTTTTGTTTTGAGGATTTGATGAATATATCCTTTGTGTCATGTAATAAGAAATATAAGTCTATTTTAGTATTACTTTTAGGAAAATTAGGAGTTAGAGTTTGTTTGGATATCTCTAAACTTAAAAGATTTGAGTAAAAATTGTTAGACCAAATAGCTTAGTGTTTATAAAGATCTTGCATGATCACATAGGAGAAAGAGGAGAGAGGAGAGAATAGAGAGGAAGTGAGAATAATAGTGTGATGTGGTGCATAAAGGAGTCATCATGAAATCCTTGAAATACTTTTGAAGAATTGTTGATGAAATTACATAACTTGGAATATCTCCTAGTCATAATCACATATGCATAAATTCTCTATGTGAAATTTATTTCTCTATATTTGTTTTATTGTGTAATACGGGTGGAGAAAGTAAAATAGTATAAATCATGCATTAGTTAGATATCATTGAGAGAAGGGTGGTCAATCAATACTTCAAAGTTCCAAAGTAATGTTCTCATATCAAGTTGGGCCTTGTTATATGGTTATTTTAATTAAAAGCCCCGACACCCAACACCTAAAATGTTAGTTGACATGGAGTGAGTTTATTACTTAACATTATGTTAGTATCAGGGTAGAATTGCAATAGGAATTTGAAAAGGAAGGTTCTTTCCCAATCTCCTAAAACCCAAAAACCATGATCATTGATTTTTGACATCTCAATAATCCAGTATGCTAATCTCCCGATCCCTGACAGTTCAAGGTTCCAACTGCAAGGTCTCAATATCAGGTCAGACCAAAACTTTAAGTTATGCATTAAAACTCACTGGTACCTTGACAACCAATATTCTAGGGAACAAACTTCAACTAATGACGACATTTCTTTCTATCAGGACATGAAATTTTCCATTTACAGAGATAAACTAATATTAGGTGTTTTGTGATAGTGTTTCATCAGTGCGATTAAGTTTGAAATCTTAATACACTGATATTCAATAGCTAGAAATGTTAGTTATTAGAAAAGGGTTCATTACTTGACATTTTTTCAATACTGAGATGTAGATGTACTAGGAAAAATTATGAGTTGAACTAATTTCCAATATTATGATGGATCGACATCTCAATATGTTTGTTAATAGAGCATACAAGTAATTTCGATGATGGGAATTGGTTTCTACAAGTATATGAGAAGGTTTATAGGCACCATGAACACATGTTAAGGAGAAATAGACTAAGAGAGAGTCTAAGAGAGTGGCAATGAGCATAAGAAAATATCACAGTTATATCATTTTTTTTATTAGAGCAAGAGTGCTCATTGTGAGAGAAAAATGGCATAAAGAGGAGCAAGAATAGGATAGGGAAGACTTGTACCAAACAATTTTTTCCTAGGTGAAATGAGATACATCTAGACGAGATTGGAATCCATAGAGATTCCTTGGAGAATAGGAACTGACATAGGCAATGTCAATGAGAAGGAAGAATATTTTGATGAATAAGGCTTAATGCTTGTTGAAGAATCAACAAAAGAAAAGATATTGAGGATGATGATTAGGTTAAGTTCCAAACCAAAGATGAAGGTGCCAATGTATAGAGGTAATTTGAATGTTGAAGAATTAATAAATTGGATCAATGTTATGGATACATATTTTGACTATGAAGATGTTGATGAAGAAAAGAGAGTGAAATATGATGTGACTAGGTTGAAGAGTCATGGAACATTATGGTGGGATGCAAATTAGAGAAGCAAGGGTACAACCAAGACTAAAAGTTGGGATTGGGTGGTGGAAAAATTCAAAGGTAATTTCATGCCTAAGGATTACTAGTTAAATCTTTTCAAAGAAATGCAAAACCTTAGGAAAAATCCATGTTAGTGAAATAATATATTGAATAATTTCATAGAATAAATACAAGAAATGGACATATAAAAGAAGATATTGAAAATGTAGCTTACATGTACATTAATGGATTGAAGTATGGAATCCTCAATGAGATTAACATTATATCCCCAAGGATAGTTGAGGATTCTTATCAAGATACTTTAAAAGTTGAAGAGAAGATAGCTAGAAAAAAAGTAAAAAAGGTAGAGAAAGGAATCCAGGAAGGGGTAGAGGACAACAAAATAATAGAGGAAGATTCCAATTTCATAGGGAAGAAGGGGGTAGTTCAAGTCAGTCTAGTTAGTCACATTGAGGAAGTGATTTTAGAAGAAGAAGATATCATTCCAGAAGAAAATGAAGAGATATATATATTCTCAAGTTAGGTGTTATGGATGCAACAAACTAGGACATATGGCACAAGATTGTCCATAATATAGTTCTAGAACCCATATTAGTGCACATGCGATGCAGGGAGATGAGGAAAGTGTGAATTCTTCCATATGACAAGAGCATCTAGAAGTAGGAGAATCATTGTGGATGAAAAGAGTCCTACTCAAGCAAGCAAATGAAGTAAAGGAACCCATTGAAAGAAAGAGTTTGTTTAGGAGTATATGCAAATCAAGAAGTAAGTGTTGCAAAGTTGTAATTTATAGTGGTAATAGTAATAATTTGGTATCCATAGAAATGGTGGAAAATCTAAGATTGAAAAAGTTGTCACATCTTACACAATACAATGTGTCCTAGTTATAGAAAGGACATCAAATTTTAGTTAATGAACAGTGCAAAGTGAAATTCCAAATTGGTAGTTATAAGGATGAATTGTTGTGTGACATAGTTCCATGGATGTATGATATATTCTATTGGATAGACCATGGAAATAGGAAAATAAATTCATACATGATGGGAGAAGAAACACATATTCTTTTGAGAAATATTGTGAAAGGAACACATTTTAACTTTGAAGGATGAAGGTGAAAAGGAAAAAATTAGTCTGAAAGTGTTGCTTATCAACAAAAATAATTGCTATAGGAAGTCAAAAGTGTGGAGGTAAATTTTGCTCTAGTTGGCAAGCCAAAAGTAATCCTTATTAGCACAAATATGGATTAATAGCCGAAAGAAATTCATAATTTGTTAAATGAGTTTGTTGACATCGTGGATGATGACTTGCCAAGTAAGCTACCATCCATAATTAGCATAAGTCACCATATTAACCTTAATCTTGGAGGTAGTTTGCCAAAAAAAGTAGCCTACAAGATGACCCCAAAGGAGAACGAAGAGATCAAAAATCAAGCACAAGTGTTGCTTGATAAAGGGGTGATCAAAGAAAGCTTAAGCACATGTGGTTGTACCTATTGTGTTGAGTCTAATGAAGGATGGAGGATGGAGAATGTGCATTGACTCCAGAATTGTAAACAAAATTACTATCAGATATAGGTTTCAATTTCCAGGTATGGATGGCTTAATATATTGTTTAGGAAATGCATAATATTTTTCTAAGCATATTTAAAAAGTGGTTCCCATCAAGTTAGTATGAGATAAGGAGATGAATGGAAGACTTATTTTAAAATTAATAATGGATTATATGAATGGTCAATTATGCCTTTTGGCTTAACTAATCAACTAGTACATTCATGAGATTAATGAATGAATTTATCCAATAATTTATTGGAAAATTTGTTATTTTGTATCTGGTTGACATCTTGATTTATATTCAATCTAGGGAACAACAAATGAGACATTTGAAAATTGTTTTGAAAATATTGCAACAAAAGAAACTCTTGATAAATTTGAAGAAGCGTTCATTTATGAAAACACAATCGATTTATCTAGGGTTTATCATACCTAAAAATGGGTTGAAGATGGGTCCAAAAAAAATTAAAGCTATCATTAAATGACATTCTCAAAATAACATATTTGAGGTAACAATCTTTCATGGATTTGTGAGATTTTAGAAATAATTTATAAAAAAAATCAACAATATATTTGCTTTAGTTGTGGAGACAACAAAGAAGCACAAACAACCATTTCAACCATTTGAATGGAAAATTGTAGCTAAAAAAAGGATTCCAACCACTCAAGAATAAGACAATTGAGCAACTTTTTTTGACATTAATGGACTTCAATAAGTTATTGCAAGAATATAAAATTCAAGTGTTGTGATTTGAACATTTGAAGGGGATGTTTAAAGATGATCTAGATTTCAAAGAGGCTTTTGAAGCATGTGAAAATTCAATCAATAGAGAGAAAATCATGTGCATGGAGTACATGTTGTAGGATGGAGTGTTGTTAAAATGAAATCAACTTTGCATTCCAAAAGGTTCCATGAGGGAAAATATGTTGAAAGAAAAGCATAGGGGAGGATTAGCATGACATTTTGGGCAAGACAATTTTTTTTCTCAATTAAGTGCTTTTCATTTTTTGCCAAGTATGAGAGTTAATGCAAAGATATTTGTTAGAAGATTTAGGATGTGCTAGCATGGGAAAGGAAAGAGAAAAAATGCAAGTTTGTATCAACTATTGCCTATTCCTAACAAACCATGGGACTTTGTAAGTATGGACTTTGTGTTGGGATTACCTAGAACCCAAAGTGGTAATGATTCCATTTATGTTTTTGTTGATATATTTTCGAAAATGACACATTTTAAGGCTTGCACAGAGGCAAGTGATGAAACTAATATTGCAAATTATTTTTTTAAAGAAGTTGTTAGATTGCACGGGTCACCAAAGAGCATTGTTTCTAATAGAGAGATGAAGTTTGTAGGTCATTTTGGCATAACTCTATGGCGAAAATTAGGAACTGCAATTCCAGATCAACATATAACCCATAGATGAATGGAGAACAAAGGTTGTAAACAAAAGTTTCAAAAACATTTTGAGGACTTTGGTAAGTGGACATCCAAAAAAATGGGACCAGGTACATGCCTAAGCAATCTTTTTTTATAATGTTTCACTTAATAGAAGCACATGGTTAAGTCCATCCCAAATTTTCTATGGAATAATCCTATAGAAATTTATGAATTAAGGAATTTAGGGATACAGGAATTGAGAATTGTTGATGGTGAAGATTTTGCAATAAGTATGCAAGAATTGCAAGAAAGAGTCAAACAATAGCTATGGGATAGCAACAACAAGTACAACTAAAAAAAAATATGAGAAGGAGACAATGAAATTTTGAAGTTTTGGATTTATTTATGGCATACCTTAGAAAAGGAAAGATTTCCAATAGGAATACAAGAATTGAAAAGTGTTGGTGGTGAATATTTTGCAATAAGTATGCAGGAATTTCAAGAAAGAGTCAAATAATAGCTATAGGATAGTAGCAACAAGTACAAGCAGAAAAAGGAAAAAAGAAAAAAAATTATGAGAAGGAGACAACTAAATTTTGAAGTTGGGGATTTAGTTATGGCATACCTTAGAAAGGAAAATTTTCCTATAGGGCATACAACAAACTAAAACTCAAGAAGATTGGGAAATCTAAAGTATTGGAGAAACTTTCTTCAAATGTTTATGAAATTGAATTTCGAAATGATATTGGGATTTCACTGACTTTCAATGTTGCATATTTGTATCCCTATAAGGAAGAGGAGAAAATTACAACATATGAACTTGAGAAAGTTTAAACACGTGAATGGGAAAGTCAACTACCTAAAGAAACACAAAGGAAATTGAAGAAATATTGGATAAGAAGGCAAGACAAAGAAATAGAGGTAAAGAAAAGTTACACTAATTGGTCAAATGGAAGAATCATCCAGTTGGATATTCAACATGGACGAAAACAACAAAGATAGCTAAATATGGTAAAAATGTGGAAGATCTCACTAAGATAGAGCCTGTGAACAAGTTCTTATTTACTTGGGAGTTCAATGCGGGAGCATCACTTCCAATCAAGTCAACAATTCACCTCAAAATGGGTCTTAGGATTTATGAGAGGAAGTTGGTGAAGTTGGGTTCCTCATAGTCATTTAAAATTGTAATCTTACTATTTTCCTCAGATGTAATAGTTATAAAAGGATTTAGCTTGTTTCGAGGATTTGATGAATATATCCTCTTGGCCATCTGATAAGACATATAGGTCTATTTTAGTAGTATTATTAGAAAAAATAGGAGGAGTTAGAGGTTCGTTTAGATATTTCTAAACTTGGACTATTTGAATAAAATTTGCTAGAACAAATAACTCAATTTTTATAAAGATCCTACATGATTACATAGGAGAAAGAGGAGAGAGGAGAGAATAGAGAGGAAGTGAGAATGGTAGTGCATTCTAATGCACATAGGAGTGCATATGAAATCCCTATAATAATTTTGAAGAATTATTAATGAAATTGCGTAAGTCATAATATCTCTTAGTCACAATTACATTGTAAATTTTCTTTATGAAATTGATTGATGTGTATTCGTGTTATTGTGTAATTTGGGTGTTAAAAGAAACATAATGTAAGTTAGATTTCAATCATAGATCATTAATAGAATTAAGGTCAAACAATACTTCAAAGTTCTAGAGTAAAGTTTCCATATCAAGTCGGGCCTAGTTATAAAGTTGTTTTAATTAAAAAACATGACACCTAACACCTGAAACATTAGTTGACATGGAATGAGCCTATTACTTAATGCTCTCTTAGTATTAGGACATAAGCATATCAAGACTTTGAAAAGGAAAATATGTTTCCAATCTCTTGAAACCTCGAAACCCCGATCATTGACACTTGATACCTTGATAAGCCAGTATCCTAATCTCCTAATCCTTAACAGTTCAAGGCTCCAACTACAAGGTTCTAGTATCAAGTTAGACAAAAAAATTAATTTTCATATTAAAATTATTTGAGACCCCAACACTCAATATCCCATGGGAAAGATTTCAATTGATGGCAACATTTCTATCTACCAAAATGTAAAATTGTTCATTTACCAAGACAAAGTGATAATGTTTTATTGGTGTGGTTAAGTCCAAAATATTAATACACTAAAACTCGATAGCAAATGGCATGAATCAGAATAAGGTTCATCACTTGACATTCTATGTATAATAGGACATAAATGTATCGATGAAGATTGTGAGTTGAACTAATTGTTAATATCTCGTTGGGTTGACATCCCGACATGTCCAACAACAAAGTATGTAGGTAACTCCAATGTCAGGAATTGGTTTCTGAAAGTATATGTAAAGGTTTGTAGGTGCTATGAATGTGTGCTAAAAAGTAACAAATTGAGAGAGAGGCAATGTTCATGAGAAATGATATTGGTCCCATCACAATAGGAAAGAAAACAATACTTCCAAATGAAGTTGACTTTGCAGTCCTTGTAATGAATGCCTAAGATAAGGATAATAAACAATTGCATGTATAAAATCTAGGGGAGAGAAAAGCACTCTATGTATAGTTACCGACCTGAGAGTCTCCAAAGTCAGGACATTAAAGTTTGGGAGGAAACAATTCGATGGAACTACTAAAGATGTCTCAAGTGTCCTAAAGGAGAGTGATTATGCATGTTTCCCACTGGTTGAGTCATGAATTCCTCTTGCTGGGAGTGCGGGGCTCCAATTTCATCCTATAATTGAGGAAGTGCTTGATGACATTGTGCTAAGATCTCTATGGGTGTCTCAACTTGAACAAAGAGGCTAGAAATGTCAATATAAAGTTGAAAATATGATGAACGTGATTTTTAAAAGTCATCTTGGAGCTATTGTAACATTATCTTCATTTCCATGGCCCTCTACTTGGGCATGAGCATGATGAAAGGAGAACATTGCTTTAGTAATTGAACCTAAGGAGGCACCACGATAGAGTCTCTGTGCCTAAGAGGAGCATAGGTTGATTAGCCTTTGGGATGGAAACAATGTTGCACACTAAATCGAGTGCTATAAAATATCTAAGCCATTGCAATAGGTATTGTTTTCGATTGATGCCTCAAGCAGAAACGATGGGTAGTAAACCCCAATTACCTCCTAGATCAACGTAGATATACTACCATGACTCTAAGAGGATCATGGGAGCTTATTAAAAGGCATGCCCAAGGATATAAGGGTGATGAAATTATTACGAAGAAGTGTCAATTAAATGTGATCCAATCGCTTGTGTGTTGCCATAAAACTTAGATGGAACAAGTTCATGACTAGAAGGTGCATTTAGTGGGGGGGTTGTCATGGAATGTGGAGAATGGAACCTTGCCCATTAAATGAGGTCCCTCATGTTGCCATTAATTGCTAGGTTAGCTTGATAATCTATTGGGGAATTATTGATTATGAGGACATGAAAGCAAGACATAGAGGGGAATTGGGAAAGGTGAGAGGAGATGTGGAGAAATATCAAAGAAAATCTAGCATTTGTAAGAATGGAGCCTAGCTAAAGATGTCTAATAATGTTATTTGAATTGCCAATGATGATAAGGTGAGAGATAGAAAAGGGAGAGGCTAACTTGAGACCTAGATACATGATCAAAGGCTTTTTCTTGATTATTGGTGGTTATTCCTAGGTTCTAGGCAAAGGATAAGACCATGCTTCCTCTTGGATTAAAAATCACCCTTCCTACACCTGCCACCCTATTACAACTATCATGATAAAAAAAAAGAAAATATATAATTAAAAAAAAGTACATCTTCACTTCAAAAAGTAAGAACTATATATCCTTGTGATATAATTTCATTCCACATTAACGTAATTGCCCAATTCTCTTTATAGAACTTTTATTACTCAATATTTATAAATCTTAATATATTTATACATTGAAAACCAACGTTTCTTATTATTAGTTTTAAAGTACATATTTTTTATTTTATATATTTTCTCAATAATCTGATACACATGTTTCTCACTATAATGATCTTGGTGTTTTAATTGAAATTTTTCTTATTACTCAATATTTATAAATCTTAATATATTTATACATTGAAAACCAACGTTTCTTATTATTAGTTTTAAAGTACATATTTTTTATTTTATATATTTTCTCAATAATCTAATACACATATTTCTCACTATAATGATCTTAGGGGGTTTTGATTGAATTTTTTCTTATTTGAATTTACAAATCAAATTGTCCTCAGAATTATTAAGTAAAATTGCTTTAAACCTCAATCATTTGACCTCATAATAACATTTTAATAACACCCACACAATTGTATCAAGTGTCCAATGTCCAATCGACATCAAACAACTAATATTCCTAGATTTCGAATTCCTTTAGACAACTTTGTGTGGTCATCTTGTCTCAACCACTCCCTCTTAGACCTGGGCCTTACATGTTGAGTTGGGCAACATGATTTGGAGTTGACATGTAGATGTTAAGACAAGGTTTCTATTATTGGGGCATTAAACATGAAGACACACACAATGGGAGTAGTTTTTAATATTTCTCTTTGCCATGTGGTGGGATTGTTGTTTTGGCCCCCACACATTGGATATCAATAGTGTTTCCTTGTCTCAATCATGGATATTTATGTTTTAATTTAATATTAATTTCTAAAACCGACCAAATTGTGTACATAGACTTGGTAGGATACAACCGAAATCATGAAGGAATAATATATTTTACTATAGCTTTCGTATGTATTATAAGTACTTTTTGTTTGAAGAGCATAAACATTTAGTAGATTTGTTTGAATATTCAATGAATCCTTAATGTAAAGACTTATACACTTTACACACCAAGTCCCAATTTGGTGTCCCATGTTCTAATTTGTATACATATATCTAAATTTTGTATGTGCACATTTCAAATAATTTATGTTTGTATATTTCAATATGCTTGCATGTCATATGATTTTTAGTATTCTACACTTATATCAACAATCTAGAATGTTAATAGTAATGGATGCATGCACCCTTTGGCATTTTATGTGCATCTTTACAATGAGGATCACCAATGATTACTTATGATCATTATGGAATTTTAATAATTAATTGATTTGAGGCATATTTGTATAATTACATGTTAGAACCTAAATCTTATATTATATGATTTTATTTCATGGTTTTCCTAACCTTTAAAAGTTATATTATTTTTCATTTTCTATCTTTAAATGTATGAGCTTTTTTAGGTTGGGTTTTTGTTTTCATAGTAAATGTGTATATAATTTAATAACATAATTAATTTATTTTTATGTTTGTAATTGTTTTTATAACTTTAAAAATTTCCAAGTTTGGAGTTGTCCTTTACACCACATATTTTAGGTAACTTGGTGTGCACCATAATTGGTATCAAAGTTATGTTTTCTTATATTAGATTATAATATCAACATGAATGAATACAACTTGGTTTTTTCAAACTATCCACTAAATAGATTTGCAAAAAAAAGAATGATAAAATTTATAAAAGTACTTTTCAAAAATTGTATTGAATTGAACGTCTTTTAAGTGAGGCTTTAAAGAAGCATAGATTGTTATTTCATCTATTCTATGACTTAATGTTACAAAATGGCCCCATTATGGCTTGTTGAGTTCTTCAACAAACCCTTTGTTTTAGAACACCTCACCTTTCAAGGTTCAAGTTAATCTAAACATTCATATTTTTAAAAGTAAGATCAATGTTGATGCATTAGATAAATGCTACAATAATTATAGTCATATTTCTCTATCAATTTGTTTGTAGATGAAGAAGTATGGATTTTATGATGTTGTAGATGGCTCATTCAATGATTTTTTGTTGGGAGATACTTGGTAAACAATGCCTTGAGGATGGAGACCCTTGTCTTACTTGCTTTAAGTTTATGGAGTTTGTGCATAGGGATTTTTGTCCCCTCAAGCAATATGGTGATCAATAGTCAAGTCATAACTCGTTCATCAACAAAAAGACTAGAATGTTCAAGACGACACCAATAAGTTTTTATCTCTAACAACTTGTTTGGATATGTGCAACAAAGAGGATGACAAAGTTCTAAAGTATATCAAAAAATATTCTACATTACATTTATATTGAACTAGATATTCTTAACTTCATAACATTATTTCAAGCTATTTACATGCCTCCAAGGTTGAAAAAAATTAAAAGCAAGTCAAGGAATGCCAATAGACATAGACCTATGCAAAATAACATACCCATAGGATATGCACAAACCCTCTTACCGCTCAAAGGTCTATTGTAGTGGAAGAGACAACTTCTTATTCCCTAATTCCATAATATGTCTATGCCAGAGTAACACAAATACAAGCGAAAGAAAGGCGATAAATAGTTTTGACATCATCATGGCAATTCATCCAAGATGAATTTAAATGTTGTGTGTTCAAATTCTCTATCATTTAGAGAATGCATCCCACAATTCATTTAATTTATGATATTAAGAGTATGCCTAACATCCCTACATGTTTGAATGACACTACTAGACTAAATGAGATAATAGCTTAATTTGATACGAAAATGGGAGCACTTTTTCATTCAAGTGTTGGATCAAAGGATCACTACATATCCATGTCATCATTGATGGTGGAAATAAAAATACATCGTCACACTAAATATGGTGAAGTGCCTTGGCATGCCTAACATGGAGCATTCTCATCCATACTCTTGTGAATATATCCAAAAGGCAAGGAGATCAATTAAACACTAGTGTCCTTTTGAGTATGCTACCACACCCATGAAATGTAATATCACACCTCTAGACGTATGTGACATGCTACTTAGAATTTCATATATTTATGACCTTGATGGACCTTATCACATCAATCCACAACGATGGTATCTCAAGGTTAATGTGTATATCTACAACATCATGGCATCCCCTTCAAAGAAGAACATTACCCTAATGTCTACGATGCAATGTAGAAATCTCATCTCAAATACCTAAATTATTTTCTTTCTCATGGTCTACCTAGATAATATCACACAATATAGTGCATATTCAATCTCTCATCCTCTAAACAACTCAATGTTCAACTCAAAAGTAATAGCTTGATCCACTAATGCAACAATATAGTGATATAATTTCAGGAGTGTACCAAAGGAAGCCTAACACATTTCTCAATTCAACATCAAATTGAACTAGTTCCATTGTGTCGAAAACGATCCACTCTATTATAGATTTCTATGGAAGAATGAGGAGATGAATGCCAAATTCAAGATCTCATTAAACAAGGAAAGATTACCTAGCCTAACATATCAACCTCCCTATATCCAAGAATGGTGGATCTCGATGATTTTTTATTGACTATTATGCTCTCAATAACATCACTATTAATAATTTGGTATCCACTATAGTGTATTCATGATCTAGCAAACCAATGACCATGATGTGCATGGTGATCGTTAAAGGTTGGCCTCAAGTCTTACTTCCATCAAAGGCCTATTAATGATGTTGATTTCAAAACATCATTCAAACTAAAAAAGGGTCTCTATGAATGGTTAGCCATGCCCTTTGGACTAAACAATGTCCTAACCACATTCATGCACATGATGAATGGAATTCTTAGCTCATTCACCAAAAAATGTTGTTGTCTATGTAGATGGCATCATTATCTATAGAAAGACATGCTATGTGTATCCTAGATAAACCACACCATCATGATATGCAAGCTAATTTGGGTAGGTGTAATTTTGGCACAACTAAGATTTAGTGTTAAGGCTTCACCATTGATGAGGACGACATCAATATAGATCAATAAAGATCATCAAGTATTAGCATTCTCCATGCAACATCATAAAGTTGTGAAGTTTTATGGGCTTCAAAATCTATTGAATATTTGTGGTAGTTATCCTCAAATCTCTTGGATACTCCATATCATGTGCACCATGACAAAATTTCGCTAGATAATAGTGCAACAATGTTCATTTGAATACCTCAAGGCAAATTTTCCATGTGGTAGACATCCATCACCTCTTCAAGACTAAGAACACTACATTAAAATCTATGATTGGTGTAATTCTCAATTAACATGGACATCCTATTGCATTTCGTTTACAAACAATCAATGAAAATATACCAAGGTATTCTAGCTATGACAAAGAATTGTATAAATTTGTTAAGATAGTGAAGTAGTGGTTACACCACACTCTTAGGAAAGAGACCATTAGCTAGTCAAATCACTAGCCACTTCACTTTATATATATACAAATTATTCTAAAAATACACACCATATTAGGTGACATATATGCAATAGTTCCATTATACAATCAATCATAAGAAAGGAAAAGATAATAAATAATCATATTGTTGTAGTTCCCCACTAACTATAGCACTATTTGATGTGCTCAACAACCAATGTTACAACTTTTACAAGTAATTTTATTTACTCATTCAATCTATATTTCGTGTAGAGTTGCAACAATCTTATCCATTATCAAGAAGTCATTCGTTATTAGTTGTCTAACAAGATACTCTATTTGGCTAGACAACTCTATGTACCCTCTAACACAATAGAATTGAAAAGTTTCTAAGGGGCACTACTCCAAGTCAACATGTCACTTTATCATTAGCAATACACTTGTAGCACTCCAACAACACTTCTATTGATTGAACATGCATCATGGCATTGAAGCATATACCAAAATTTTTATTTTACATAATATTGCCAAGAATACAAATAACATCCTTAGTACGTACAAATCTCTTTCAATTTTATCTATATTATATGAGGCTATCAACATGGAATTCCTCTCAAGTCTTGCTGCAACAAAGCATCATACTTGTCTATTGTAATATATCACTTCTCAAAATTAATCATGATGGTTACTTGTAGGAAGTCTACCAATGTAATTAAATTGCAAAAACCTTCTTGAACCATGTGTGGATGAACTTAAAGGCTTCAACATCCATTATGTCTAGTTGTGATGGCATTTTTGCCATTCATTTTTAGAAATCTTTCTAGGAAATGTTGGATATGCAATTGGATCAATCAAGAACATTTCATCCTTATATAAATAGCAAAATAGAGGTTTTCAAATATACATGTGTGCACCTCTTATGTATGTAAAATATCATGTATTCATGCACATGGGATGAGAATCCTCCTTGCATCCAACACACCCACAAAAAATATCTCCACATTATATAGCACATAATTCTTTCCAAGCAAGTATAAAATTCTAACTAGCTATATTGTTGGTTATTACCTTTCACATGCTAATGAATCATCAATCCCCTAGTGCAAGGAAAGTAATTATACAAAATAGGGAAGTGTATACAACATATTAAACCACTGCTTTGACAAGTTCAACATATCTTGGCATGCCAATGATGATATAGGATAGCAAGGAGTGGCATGATGTGCATCACATCTAGTATCACTCTCAAATTAGTGACATGGTCTATCTATGATTTCACAAGCAATTCTTTAAGGGTCCAAATTACAAATTCAAACCTCTTAGATATGGTTCCTATACCATGCTACAAGCAATGAGAGAAAATGGTGTTTTCCTTGTTCATCCCCCATACTTGGGTACACATTCAATGTTCATTGTCAAGTTATTTGACTACAACATTGATCTTCACTAGAAGTTTATGAAGAAATATGAAAAGCATCACCTCTCTTAATATTTGAGGTCAACAAGATGTGAGTAGTACAACATAATGAACATGTAGTCTAAATGAACATTGAAATTTTCACTATAGAGGAGATCTGACATTGAGTGCTACTCTAAATGTTGATAAGATATATATGTCTCTTCTTATCTACTCAAATAAGAAGGTTGTGAGACAAAATGACTCAAATGGCTCTAGATTTGGGGTCATATAACAACTTCCTTTGGCAGTAAGTAAGCTCACTAATGAAAAGGGTAATACACCTCTAGTCTTCATATGAATACAATATTTCAAAAGTGTGGGGATATCTAAACAGGAAAATAATATCTACCACAAATCATATTGAAGGCCAAACAATTAAAAAATGAAACTTTGTATACTTCAATCTCCTTGTTAAAGAACTTACATTAACATTTATTACAAGGTATGTGATGCATCATCTCCATCCTTCATTGAGGATAACATACTATAAATTGCCTAATATGGAAGTGAAGGCCAAGAGAGAGTTAAACCCTAAAGGAACTCAAGTGATGAGAGAACCATACTCAATCTTAAGATAAGTACAATAGTAATGATGAAATTTAGGAGAAAGAGACTATGCCAATAACATTCATCTTAAGATAAGTACAATAGTAATGATGAAATTTAAAAGAAAGAGATTATGCCAATAAAGTTCATCTCAAATATGCTTTTTGAACCTTCTCCATAAATACTTTAGGGAGATATCTTTTAGGTATGCTATGATCAAGAATAGATGATGGAAGATTATTAATATCCAACCCAAAAGAATAGTAATCTCCACTAAGAGATATAGTTCCCCTTTTGGATAAATACATACAAAATTGTAATATAAAAAAATTTACATTCCCTTACAAAAACCATAAATGTCTAAACAATAAAGCCAATATATAAAATAATAACACGGATGTAACTAATTGTAAATGATTCCAAACACCAAAATTTCAGAGACTGAAATTGATAATGTAACTTACTTTCATATTATTTCTTTCCTCTACACTACAGACATATAAATGACACCTCCAAAAATTAATAAAAAATAAAACTTCAAAATCTATACAAATATTAACATAAAAAACTAACTTCTTAAATCTAATAAATTTGTAAAAGAAACAAAAAGCCTTCCCATTTTATTCATTAAAATCTAATACATCACACCTTGCATCCATATAATAAAATAAATAATTCAATCCAAAAAAATTATAAAAAAAAATCAATCATAATCCACCTACTCTAACTCTAAACTTAAAAGGTGAATGCACTACCTACCCAAATGAGCTAGAGCAATTTGACCTTAAAGATACCACTTTAAAAAGCATCAACCATATCGAATATTACACAAACAAATAACGCATTTAAAAATTGACATAAATATGATAACAGCCAATGGGCCATCAAGTAAATTAGTTCTCTCTGTGGGGATAAAGAATTGAAAGATGAACTTTCCCAGAGAGCATAAATGTTGATTAGCCATAGTTGTAAGAGAATCTTTTGTAGCAAAAATGAATGTTGACCAGCCATAGTTGCAGAATGTGTTAGTTTATTGAATATTCTATTATGCATACCGTTGCTAGTTTGTCACTAAGCAAAGCCCATTGAGAGGGACAACTTTCAAGCCTCCAAGTGGTAAGAGGCTTATCCATTATAAATGTTTTCAAAAGGTGAACATGTAATTCAAATGACTAGGTTCATTTGTTGTGGACCTTTTTATTTTAATTCACAAGCTTTAGGATAAAAGTTCTCTACCCAATTTTCCAAATATTCTTTTTTATTTGGAAGATTTGCACCCTGGCATAATTATAAGTGGTTTGATTGTACATTGGTTTAAAAAATATGTTAAAGTAGGAATTATGGAATATGGGCCATGGTTTCTTTAATTTGCTTCATTTTTATTGTCTTGGTTGTATGACCAAGTTGTTACCTAGTAAGCTCTGCATAAGTATGTGTGGTTAAAGTTTTATAATGGATAAAGAATATCACTTATTCAGTTTAATTTATTTTTATTGTCCTTGTTATATGCCCAAGTCGTCGTGTGGGAGATTCTTAATCTACTAGATATGATTAAAGTTTTATGATGGGATGAAGAAATCATTAATATAAATAGAATTTTAATTGATGATAAAGTTCATTTTTCATTTAATTTTGTGTTCGTGTGTACATGTCTATTATAAATGTGTAACTTCGCTTTTTATTCAAAATATTTTTATCAAATCGTTTTCATCACTAAAATTAACTATGGAGGCTAGTAAACCCATTTGAAATATAATTAAAATTTTAATATATAATTCCATATTAGCTAACACAATTGAAAGCAAATTATAATTAAAGTCAAGAGGTTTAGGTGATGTGTAAGTTTGTCTATTTATCCATTCCCCTTTAAAAAATAATAATAATAAAATAAAAAATTATATTCTAAATAAAAAAATAATATCGACTATAATAATAATAATAATAATAATATATATATATATATATATATATATATATATATGTTTTAAAATAATTATAAGTAAAAAAAGTGTGTGAGTAAGATGTTTAAATTTTATACTTTTCAAAAATATTTAAAAAAAAAAAAACAAATTATTTGAATATTTATATTGACTAATTTATGTTAATATCAACTTTATATTTATATATATATATATAATCGTTAAAATAAAATATTTTAATATTATAAATAAAAAAATATTCAAAATAAATTATCGATAAAATATATAAATTAATATTCATATATACTTAAAAATATATTAATAGTAAAAAACATTTTAATTTACTTAATAAAATATTTCAATATACATATTAAATAAAATATTTTAAATATACATATTAAATAAAATATTTTAAATCTATATTTCTCTTCACATCTTCTTTAAAAAAAACTTGAATTTATTAATTTAAATTAAAAAAAGAAAACTCACCTACCCAATAAGTTCCTTCTCATAACTTTTAATTCATCCTAAATAACATTTCCATTCTCTCTGCAAAAACACACTACTCATACTAATATAATTTTTAAGTAATAGATTTTGAAAGAGTTACAAGTTTTGTTCTCTAAAGCAGTGGATAAAAATAATCATTATGATCATAATTGAAAATGAATATATCTGCTTGCTGAATATATTTCATAGTGAATAAACTTTAAAACATTATATTCTTTTATTAAAATAATTATTTTAAATATTTTTATAATGAAATGGTATTTTATATTATCATTATTTTTGTTTAATATAGATAAATTATTTATATGTATATTCACGATAATAGCTAAAATTTTGTTATCATCATTTTAGATTTATCTTAATTTTGGATTTACAGAGCGTTAATAGAGATCAAATATTTTTTATTCTAAAAGAGGTTTTCATCTAAAGAGGTTTTGATCTCTTTAGATGCTTGGTAAATCTAGAGTTAAGATGGATCTAGGCTGCTTTAATTTACCCTTTTAAATAGACTATATTCCACATAAATACCATGGATCATTTTTATTTTTATTTTATTTTTATAGGGTTATTTTTATTTTGTTAGTTTTAATTTTACTTTTACTTGTATTTTTAATTTTATTTTATTTTGACTAAGTTAAATGCTTACATTACGTTACATTAAACTTTTAATTTAATTTTTTATTTTTATTAAGTCGAGAAAAAAGGAGAGTCTGATTCTACAACCTAGTATGGGGATGTGTAAGTTTGTCCATCAAGCATGTAATAAAAAAATAATATGCTCTAAAGTAATTAGTTGTAAAAAAATTGTGTGAGTAAGATGTTTAAACCTTATACTTTCCAAAAATATTTCAATGAGAGACTTAAATAAACTATTTGAAGATCTATGTTAACTAATTTTTGTCCATGTCAACTTCATATATGTCTATATATAGAATAAAATATTTGAAAATATATGTTAAGTAATTTATGTGGATATCAAAAAAAAAATACATGTGTGTGTGTGTAAAATACAATATTTTTATGTTGTATACAAAACAATATTCAATGTGGGTTATCAATAAAATATTTTAATACTAATTAATATCGACATATACTTAAAAATATATTAATAAAAAAAACCATTTTAATTTGGGCTAATAAAATGTCTCCACGTACATGTCATGTAAAATATTTTAATAGCAATTATGTGTATATTATATATCATTTAAAAGAAATATATATGTCTATATCATAAAAAAAATAAAATGTTATGGTTAAAATATTTATTTAATACTATATATAGCATTTAAAAATACAATTTAAATAAAACTATATATATATTATATTTTACACTCTAAAAAATTTAGACTGATTTATCTATTATTAAATTCGGATTTAAAATAAATTTATATTAATTTACACGACATTATATTACATAATAAGACATTACTTACAAAATCTCTGCCATAAATGCAAAAACTCATCCGATAATTTTGAATATTTTAATTTGAACTGCATTAAAGGCTTCGACCAAGTTGTCTCGTGGTGAGAAATGCAATGCACTTTGGGATTTGGTCGTTGATTTTGAGGTTCACTTGTTAACATTTTGGCATTGAACTTTGGTGTTGAGAGGTAATTTTTTGGTTTGATTGTGAGAGGATGTTTTTCCAGTTAGACATCTCTATTCATATTGTTATCATGTTTTGTAGGTATGTGGCTTTTAATTTTATTTGAGTATTACATATTTCTATTGATATTGTTATCATGTTTTGTAGGTATGTGGCTTTTAATTTTATTTGAGTATCATGTTTGGTAGGTATGTGGTTTTTAATTTTATTTATGTTTGGCAGGTATGTGGCTTTTAATTTTATTTGAGTATCATGTTTTGTAGGTATGTGGTTTTTAATTTTATTTGAGTTTGGCAGTATATAATGTGGAATAAATATTATTTGAAAAAGGCATGTGTTGCTCAATTAGGTAGAAAATTTCTTTTTTCCTTTAAAGTTTGATGACATAAAAAGTGAGAGTTTTAATTGATACAAAATAATGATTTTTTTTTAAGGATATTGGTGTATCCAAAGTTATGCAAAATCTTTGGAAGTATGGTGTTTTATTATCCATGCAATTTGTATAATGGGAAATGATTTGAAATGGAATTTAACTAATGAATGTGTGTGAGACTTAATACCTACAAGTTAATTTAGTAAATAATAAATGTTATGGAAAATATTGTAAACCAATGTTTATGTAAGTGTAATAAGACAAAAATGAGAATGCGAGAGGAAAATAGAGAATTAAATATAGTCAAAAACAAAGGAGAGAAGGCTAAGGAAGAGGAAATGAAGGATCATGGTTGGTGGCCTTCCTCATTTCCTTCTTCAATCTCATTCTTAATAAGTCTTTTGGCCAAGGAGAGGAGGATGCACAAAGAACGTCAACTACATTGTGACCAAAGATTGCCAAAATAAAATATTGAGCCCCCATTTGAAGCTAGTCTTCTCATTTGGATTTCCAAGGTAAAATTTATGAGTTAATGGTGATATATTGATGTTTATGTTGCTTTGAGAAGCTTTCTTTTTTTAATACTCTATTGCATCATATTAGCTTGGCAATAAAATATTGAGCCCCCATTTGAAGTTGGTCTTCTAATTTGGATTTCCAAGGTAAAATTTATGAGTTAATGGTGATATGTTGATGTTTACGTTACTTTGAGAAGCTTTCATTTGTTAATACACTATTGCATCATATTAGCTTGTTACCTTGTTATTTATGGGTGTAAGAATTCAATCTTCTTGTAGCTCTGTGGATTTATGGTATAATCTTATTGTACAAGTGCAAATGGAGAATATCAACAACTAAAAGTTTTGGATCATTCGTTGTTGTGTCTAAGAGAACAATGGTTATCGTTGATTGACTATTGAGTTGTTTAAATAACTTATATTTCAATTCCTCATTACCATCTAATGCCTACTGAGTTGTTGAATGAATTTCGCTCTCCTCCATATTGCAACTCCCTATTCGAGTCAAATGTATGTGTGCAAGGTCAAATAAGCACGTTCCTAGGAATCTTAATGATTTGTGCCATTTTAATTAGTGGTTGGACATTTTATTTCACACTCGATAGATTTACAGTTCTCTAGAGTCATTTTCTCTACCCAAGGTGTTTTTGTGTCAGCCATAGGCCATACACAAACCATATTCAATGTTCCTTTGCTTGTTAGGTGTTTTACCATCTACTCAAGCAAATTTATCAAGTCATGGGTATTTTTCTCCAATGCTAAGTGTATAAAATCATCCATGGGCATTTTTTCCCCATTATTGGGTGTGTAAATCCATCCTCATAGTGCTTTTTTCCCTCGTTGAGAGTTTAAAATCATCCCGGGGTGTTTTCTTATTATGTTGAAAGTTTAAGTCCTCCTCTAAGATTTTTTTTCTCCATTATTGAGTGTTTAAATGTAACCATTAAACATTTCCTTTGCTATCAGTTAACATGATTCATCCCTTGGGCATTTTTCTTAGCTACTAGTCAGTTATTTCCAACTTGCAACCTATATGTCTATTTTTGCACATAGCCAAATGGTGATTACCTAAATTATTGATTATGTGGTTGCCTTGTTATGATCAACAACTTATGAGTGAAGAATTTTGTAGTGTATCAATGCTTTTGTAGTAGAGTATTTCTTTCTCTAAGTTAGCTTTGGAGTGCATAATATTTTGTTGTTGCTATAGAAGTTGTTTGTTTTGGAAGCTATTTGCTTTAGAAGTTATTTTCTATGTAAACTATTAAAACAATATGGAAGTTGTGTGATATAGAAGTTATTTGCTATGAAAACCATTTTCTTCATAAAATGTTGCTACAAAAGTTGTTTTCTTTGGGAGTTGTTGACAACAATTAAAGAAGGATTCATGTTAGTGAGACAGACTAGCCAAAGTCCTATTATTTATAGATCAATGATACCAAAGCAACTACATCCTTCAGTGTGACATAGCTACTAGAAATTTCAAAAAAACATTTCAAACCTTAGCATGTTAAAGCAAGTAGAGAAAAGTTGGAAAACTTAAGGGACAACAATACTCAAGTTCGAGAAGAGAATGAACACTTGAAACGATAGGTTTAAATATTCAACAAGAGGATGGAAAAGCTGGAGAAGCACCTTGATACCTCTACCAATCTATTGCCAATACTCAAGAAAGAGTTTGAATAACATGAAGACTCCCTCACAGTGGTTAAGATAGATGAGGACAAGCAAAAAATGTAACTTTTACACCTAGGAGAGAAGGCCATTCAGTTGGATAATTGACAAGAAGATAAGCTCACTTAGATGATGACTCGGCAGCAACAAGAGCTAGTAGAAAAGGAGGAGGCCTTAGCAAGGATCTAAATGGTAATCCAATAGCATCAAGAAGCAAGGTCACCTTCTATTGGCACTATTGAAGCTAGCACCATGACTAAAACCACTTTGGCAAGTTCACTTTTTGTGCATACTCGATAAGAGGAACTTAGTGAATTTGGAAAGCATACTAAAGGCATTGGTTCTAGACTTCTAAAGGTAGATGGGATATGATGGACAAGGGCCAAGAAAGAGAAGACAAGGAATCCTAATTCCTATTATAGCTACACAAAGGGCCAAACATGAAGGCTAGGCTTTCATGGAAGAATGGAAAATCCCATGACCATGAAGGTCATTTTTGTAAAGGCTAAAGAAACATTAATATTGGCTTACTCATAAGAAGGAAGAACAATAATAGATGAAAGTAGCAACCCATTTCAACCTTAGCCTTCTTATGGTATATTGGGGGAGGGAAGCATTGAGAATAACTTATAGAGTTAGAGTATGCCCACACTTAGAAAAAGCAATATGAAGATTAACCATGACAAGAAGAAGAAGAAGACCAAGAAGTATTTATTAAATAAGACATCTCTTATTTTCCATTATTATAAGAAGGGAGAATATAATGATGCTAGTTATTGGTTTGCAAAAGCATGCTCATTTTATGGAAAGAAAGGTCATCATGAGGCAACTTGTTGGGAGAAGAAAGCCACATGTTGTAGGACATATTGATTTCGGAAAAAGAATGACAAAATGACTTCCAACAACCACAAACACTAAGGCATAAGAAGAGGAGAACTATCTTGAGTACTCCATACCATAGTGCCAAGAACTTTTTATAGCACTATAATTTAAGAGGACACTGGAAAGAAAAGTGTTGGCGATTTCGTCTAGAGATTCATGAAAAGTGTTGCACAACTAGAAAAGGAGTGTGGAGAGTGAATCCTATGGAAGATGAAGAGCTACCCGCATCTACAGTCCAAGGGGAAAAAATGTCTAAGGAGAGATAATAGCACTAGAGATTTGCATCACCAACAACATGGATAGTAGATTGATGCCAAGGAAACCACATTCTGATGGTTGTATTCAATCTTGCATTAGAAGAATCCATTCTTGAAGATGTGCTAGAAGTTGGTGCATAGAGGTCAATTCCTTTGGAAGAGTTTTAGAGAACTCCAAGATGTTGTCGCAAGCATGTGTAGAACCACAAAGTTGTTTCCATTCTAGGAAGTAACTTTACTTAGAAAGAGAAGGCATGCCACACTTCCTTTTGTGGGATTGGTATTTAATGGAAATGCTAGGATCACACTAAACAAAGAAGAAAATAGATAAGAGGAGGAGATCAAGCATGGGATGACATCTCTTTCATTGCAAGCTGGTTGGGAATGGATCGCTAGGGGATGGATCAATTTTCTAATAACCAAGACTCCTACAACCAACTTGTAGGGTTATGCAAGATTGTTATTCAATTGACATGGTCACAAAGAATTCTTCCCATGTTGGAAAGTAATTGATCCTAGAAAACGAAGGCAACTGCACTTCCTCTTGACGAGTTGTTATGTGATGGCAACATGTTGGGATCACCTTGAATATGAAGATCAACATTCAACTTGGCTTCATTATTGCCAAGATGGAATGTGTCCAAGACGTAGAGGGAGATGGGAATGAATGTTGACTCTAGAGTTCATATTTTGAGATTTCTCAGAGCTAAGAGTTAATGAGCAGAATTTCACATTGTAGGAACAAGAGAGCTAGAACTAGAGCTAGAGCCATAGTTAAGGACCAAATCTAGTAGCTAGAGCCCCCATGAGCGAGAGGTAGAATTAAAGCCAAAAGATAGATTCAAAGATAAATCCATATCTAAGGGCCAGATATAGTAGTTGGAGCCACCACGAGTTAAGCTAGAGCTAAAGGTAAATCCATGGTCTATAAAAGCAAACAAAATACACATTGATCATGTTTGGTTTCCTTGATATTTTGGAGACCAAAAATTCTATCAATGGGGATGAGTGATCCAGAGTAGATTTAAATTGAGTGTAAGGCTCAATACCTATAAGTGAATTATGCAAATAATGGAGGTTGGAAAACATTGTAAACTAATTCTTATGCAAAGTTGAATAAGACAAAAATGAGAATGTGAAAAGAACATAGAGAATTAAATATATAAAAAAAGGAGAGAAGGCTAAGGAAGAGGAAATAAAAGGGTCATGGTTATTAGCCTTCCCCATACCCTCCAGGTTTCCCTATTTCTTCCTTCAACCTTATTCTCAATGGGCCTTTTGGCTAAGGAGAGGAGGATGCACAAGGAGCATCATTGCATTATAACCAAAGGGTGTCAAATAAAATATTGAGCCCCCTTTTGAAGATAGTTTTCTCATTCAGGTTTCCAAGGTAAAATTTATGAGTTCATGGTGATTAATTGATGTGTGTGTTTCTTTGCGAAATTATCATGTGTTTAATACTTGATTGCATCATATTAGCTATCACTTGGTTATTTTATGGGTGATAATTCAATCTTTTTATAGCTTTATGGATTTATGGTATAATCTCATTCTACAAGTGCAAATGGAGAATATCAACAACCAAAGGTTTTGGACTGTTCATTGTTGTGTCTAAGAGATCAATGTCTCTCATCTATTGATTGCTGAGGTTTTTAAATAACTTCTATTTTAGTTCCTCATTACTGGCTAGTGTCCGTTGACTAGTTGGGAAACTATCTCACCCCTATATATTTTAACTCTACTCCCCAGTCAAATTTGTATGTGTTTTGTTGAATAAGAACTTGGATGGGCACCCTAATCATTTGCTAGAATTTTAAATAGTGTTTGGGCATTTTATTTCATGCTTGACATATTTATAATTCTTTGGAGTCATTTTTCTCTTACTTAGGAATTCCTCTCTCACACATAGGCCATACACAAATTCACTCAATGTTCTTTTGCTTGTTGGGAATTTTATCATATGCCTAGGAAAATTTACAAACCCTTGGGAATTTCATTCGTCAGTTAAATGAATGTACTTACCCTTAGGATTTTTTCACTAATGCAGAGTGTCTAAAATCATCCATGGGAATTTTATCCCATTGCTGAGTGTCTAAAACCTATCCTTGTGGATTTTTCTTTTCCTTATTGAAAGTTTAAAATAATTATCCCTAGATAGTTTCCTATATTTTTGATAGTCTACATCCACCCTTGGGTTTTTCTCCATTGGTTAGAGTTTAAATTTTCTCATTTAAAATTTCCTTCGATTATTTGTTGACTTGATTCATCCCTTGGGTGTTTTTCTTAGTTGCTAGTCAATTATTTGTACCTTGCAACCTATAAATCCATTTTTATACATATACAAATGTTGATTACCTTAATCATTGATTCCGTGGTTTCCTTGGTGTGATCAACAACTTGTGAGTGAAGAATTTTGAGGTGTATCAGCGCTTTTGTAGCAAAGTATCACTCTTTCTAACTTAGAGTTGGAGTGCAAAATATTTTGTTGTTGCTCTAAAAGTTGTTTGCATCAAAATCTATTTGCAACAAAAGCTATTAGAAGATTATGGAAGTTGTGTGCTACAAAAGTTATTTTATAGAGAAGCTATTTGCTTCATAAATTGTCAATAGTAATTGAAGAAGCATTTGTGTTGGTGAGACAGGTTGGCCATAGGCCTACCATTTATAGATTAGTGGAGTTTTCAACATCCCAAAAAATTATGTCAAATTCATATCAAATTTATTGTTAGAAAAATGGTTCTTTTGTTACAAATTAACTTATTCCAAGAAAGGATCAAGATAATAATTGAATGATTTTCTCTTTTTCCAATTTATCCTCACCAAAATCCAATGATCCAATCTTTGTTGAAATTCACTAGAAAATCGATTGAAATCACACACTCTAATTACACATGGATTCTTATGGCGAAATCATGTTAGATTTATTGCAAGAATGAAAGTCCTTTTGCTATATGATTAACTTACCCTAGAAATGACATAGGGTAGCAACCTTGCTGGCGTTGAGATTTCGGCAGAAATTTACCAGCAAACCTTGTCGGGCCTTATTTCGGCAAATAGGCATAATGAATGCAATGAGTAACATGCATTGGCTATGGGTGGCTAGGATGGAGGCGCCCCTAGATAAGTGTGCCAAGCTATCCACTTGGCATATAGCCCTAGATGTGTGGAGTGGCAACAAGGTCTTAAGGGAGGAAGTCATATGGTTAACAGGTTGTGACATTTATAACACGAGGGAATGGCACAAAGTTGATGGGATCCATCACACCATGAAATATTTCGTTTATGCTATTGAAGTAGGAATGGAGGTGTAGGTTGATGAAAGATTGGAGGTATGTTTGAAGTATCTTGAAAAGCGATCGCCCGACATTTATGATAGGAAAATCATGAAATTTTTTTGGCATGCAGAGCTCAGGTAAAGGAAAACCACTTGGCGTTTGGAGAGTGCATGGTATTGGCATTCTTCAGGGTGTTGGGAGAGTAAAGTCTCGTTGGAACTACTATATACAAACTATATTCACACACAAGGGTGGCAAAGAGTTACAACATCTCTAGGGTGGCGCCTTACTATGATAATTCTCTCATGGTACGCTCCAGTGGTTAGGTTTTCGCAATGTCAATTCTATTTTCAAGCTAAGTGTAGTTTCTTCCTTAGAGTAAGTGTAAAGGTGTGTTACTGCTTTACCTCTCATAATTTTCTGCCACCAGCTCCTAGCAAGTTCATGTCATTGTAGTTGGATCTTGTTTTGTCCTGTTGTCTATCCAGGTCAAGTTATGTTCTCTGTTGTACCCTAATTCCGTCTTCATTATGTTTCAAGTCACTCCAAGCTCCGTGTTTGGGAATTGTCATGGGTGGTGGTTGTCCTTAGTGGTTGTTAACTTTCTTTCGCATTCTCTCAAAGGTCAAGGGGACTGGGGTTTACATCAAGAAATGTTTTTTGTTTTTTTTTGCATACCACATCGACTAGGCCTTCTTTTGAATTGGTCATGGTACTTCCATCTGCCGATTCACAATCTCTTGAACTGTCAGGAATCTCCTTCAACTACCTAGTTCTGGTTGCAAGAGTTTGGTATAGTGGCTCATTTTCGATATGGTTCTAATGGTTTCTTACCTATTTTCAAAGTGATTCACTGGTGGGGTGTCTTGGTAGGTCCGAGCATTCACTGTGTTGGATTCTGGGGTGATATCTATATTGGGTATCATCATTCGTACTCATGATCACTAGTTTCCGGGTATATTGGGTCACTTCCAGCTTGTTCACAGTCAATATTCAATTGATATAGGGTAATTGTGGTATTGGTTTTAGGGTCCTATTGCCTCTGTAATCCAAATTCCCCTCATGGGCTGTTGCAAATTTTGTGTTTAGTTTACTTGCAGGCTCCTGTTTCCTATGGCTCCACGACAATGATTAATTAGTCGACGGGGAGGCTCTTCAATGATGTCCTCATCCAGACAAAGACGTCTCTTTGGGTGAGAGACCATGGAGAATTTCTTCGATGCAGTGCCTATGGAGGTTCGAAGGGAAATTTGATCGTTGGAGGCATGTGAGTTTGGTGAAAAATAGTTCCACTCAAATTCTGAAGTGTGCATGGGGAAGACCAAATGGGTTCCGGATCTAGGAAATTGAAGGAAGTGAAAGATGCATATTTTGCACTCCGTCTTTACACACAAACAAATGGATTCTTTGCTTCACATGGTGCTTCGAGATAAGCAGGTTGAAAATTATCAACTCATTGTGGGTCAGGAGGAACTCAAAAGGATTATGCGGGACATCAGATATGACATGGATGATATTATTGTTTGTCTGAATAAGATATAGCGCTACATAACTACAAACTCATATATTGATTCTGTAGCACCTCAAAATGGAGAAGCGACCATCAACACTATCCCACTCAATAAGGTCAGTGCCAACTCTTCTCTTGTACAACTAATAACTATTCTAAATGAATGATTTCTCCTTTGCTTTCTGAGCTCCGATGTTTACTATTATGGTATTTTGGAAATTTTGTTGTCTTGTTCTTCACCTTAGCAAATTCATCCCCTTCTTCTTATAAGTATCTGTGCTGTCGATATTTTCATATTGTTTGTAACTATGACATTTCTGAATGCATGGACAGTCCTCATGGCTAAATGGTCACTCAAGTTTTGTTGTATGTGGAAAAATAAGTCGTTTACTAATAGGCTTGTGATATTAGAAGTTTATAGTTTGGTTGACAAGATCAACAAAAAAATTCTTAGATCTTCAACTGTAATTTTGTTTTTGGAATATCAATAAAAAACTTAGTCGAATATTACAAAAAAACAAAAGACAAAAAAAAAAAAAAGACATAGGGTAGCAAATGATGATTTACCCATTTTTTGATTTGTCTTTACGAAAATCCAACTATCTAATCTTGCTAAAATTCAACCCACTAATATTGTAAAATTCTAATTGTATAAATGTATTCAAACACTTTGAAAATTCTTATTGCATTTGAATTATGTAATTTATGGATTTGATATTTACAATTTCATTAGACAAAAATAACTTTAACCTTTTTTATGCAAAAATCTCTTGTTTAGTTTCTGGTTATTGGAGAAACTTAATTCATGAACAAACCTACTTTGTTTCCAGTGAAAATTATTTTTCAAATTAGTAAAATTTTATTTGGAATCATAACTATATATGGAATAAGCATAAATTTGCACAAAAAAAATCATTTCTAGTTTTAGTTCATTTTAAAAGAAAAATCTACAATTGAAAAAAATAGAAAACATGAACTAATTAAAATATAACATTAAAAAAAAAAATTAGTTGAAAAGAAAGAAGTTGGTTTATACACAATGGATTTAACTTATTATTTTTGATATTGATAAAAAATATTGTATTTTGAAAAACACACTAACAAAAAATGCTTTAAAAACAAGGTGATATTCACCAAAAGTATGATTGATTGTGTGTCCTCTCTACCAAAGATATGATTGAATGGCGGAGAATGTGATGTCTTATAAAAAGGGAAGAGCACACATTATCAATGATTTATAATGTGTGCAATCTAACTTTTTTATGTTTTATTTTTTTTGGTCTAAATTTGGTAATAAGATTGATGAAACTGTGATTTTTTTTTGTAATTTGTAATTCTATTACTTTTTGATTGATAGTGTGTCCTCTCTACCAAAGATATGATTAAACGGTAGAGAATGTGATGTCGTATAAAAATGGAAGAGCACACACTATTAATGATTTATAATGTGTACAATCTAACTTTTTTATGTTTTGTTTTTTTTGGGTCTAAATTGGGTAATAAGATTGATGAAGCTATGATTTTTTTTTTTGTAATTTGTAATTCTATTACTTTCAATTTGCAAGATCACATCCCATCTACATCTTGTTGTACAATATACTCACAAAACTGGGACTAAGACCTCAATCCATCACATAAAAAGCTACGGTACTTGACCATCCTAGAAATACATAACCTAACCCCAATAAAGACTACAACTAGGTCATTTTTTTTGTAATTTGTAATTTTATTACTTTCAGTTACAAGATCACATCCCATCTACATCTTGATGTACAATATGCTTACAAACCTAGGACTAAGACCTCAATCCATCACATAAAAAGCCAGGGTACTTAACCATCCTAGAAATAGATAACCTAACCCCAATAAAGACTATAACTAGGTTAAACATCAACGACAAAAGCTGAAGAAAAAAGAAAACATAAAATGGACCTAGAAGTCATTCCTGATGCCAATTGAGTTATGTAGATTTTATAATTTAAACTTAAATTTAATAAATCAATATCAAAATTTTAACAAAATTAAAAAGACTAAAACATAACAAAAACTATATTAAGACTATAACTTAAACTTTATAATGTATATGGTAAATAATTTAAACCTACTTTGTAAAATTTATCTCAATCCCAAATAAAAAACTAAAATATTAAAATTTAATAAACATTGGTATTTTATTATTAAAATTACTTTTGAGTTTTATTTATTAGGTTTTCACTGTATGAATTTTTTTATCTTTTCTATAGTATTTATTTGTATGTTTAGATTAGGATGGCCATCTCAATCTTGATAGTATTTATTTGTAGGTTTAGATTAGAATCGCCATCTCAATCTTGATGATGAACCATAATTGAAGGTACAAACACGGTGACAAAATTCTTTCGATTGTGGTCTTACTGATAATGAACCATAATTGAGGGTTCAAACACGGTGACAAAATACTTTGACTGAAAATACTTTTTTAAGGAAAAAAAATTAAAAATTACCGAAAATATTTACTTGACACAAAAATAAAAATTAAAATTTAGAATCAATCATGTGCCCTCAACATTTATTAAAATGCCACGTTTGCAGCTGCGATCTCGTCTTATCCAACGTTTCTAGCGGATCAATTAAAAGAATAGATCACAATTTTCAGCGCGTTTAAGAGGCATGCCGTGTGGTGTCAGTTAAGGCCGCGTGGCAGGATGCTAGCCAACGGCCATAACGAAAGTTTAACGGCCGCCGTTAAGCTCTGGCTCAGCGGTCCCGGCGGGCGATTAACGGGAGCCGTTATGGTCTTAACGGCAGATCGGCCATCGAACGGCGGGGAGGGCAAGTGAGAGACAGGCTGGAGGGATCCGTGCCGCTCGATTCGATGCAACGGCCTGTCGCTGTTGCCAGCACACACGCTGAGAACCTCAGGCCGTCAGGTCAATTTCGGCGCGCCAGCTATGTGGAGGCCAGCCTGGCACAGTCAAACTCAACCCATCGCCACAATGCGCAGGCGACACGTGTCCCTCGCCACAGCTATCTGCAGACCCGGCCTATTGCCAGGAAGAAGCGCCCCACCGAAACCGCCTATGCCGGTCGTCACGACAGGTAGTGCCGGTGATTTCTCAGTCTAGAAAGTCCAGAAGGCCCCTGCCCCCCACACAAGTCCCGGCGGGCTCCAAACAATCATCACGAGATGAAATTCCCTTCAGAATGGGATTTCTGAGATTCGATCCTTGATCTGTTGCTGTGATCTGATCACATTTTATTGGGGGTTTAGGGTTTAAGCTTTCTCTGCTAATGGCATCGATGAAAGGAAAATCTCCGGGCCACGATGAGCCCGATCGGATCAAGGGGCCTTGGAGCCCCGAGGAGGACGCAGCGCTGCAGCATTTTGTTCAGAAATACGGGCCACGCAACTGGTCCCTGATCAGCAAAGCGATCCCCGGCCGATCTGGCAAGTCCTGCAGGCTCCGATGGTGCAACCAGCTGAGCCCCCAAGTCGAGCACCGCCCCTTCACTCCTGAAGAGGATGCCACTATAGTGAGAGCCCACGCCCAGCACGGCAACAAATGGGCCACGATTGCCGCATGCTCAGCGGCAGAACCGACAATGCTATCAAGAACCACTGGAACTCCACTCTCAGGAGGCGTTGCCAAGGTGGGGGCGCCCTCGTCATCGACGACGAGATCTCCAGCGGCGCCGACGGGTTTCGAAAGCGGAACCTCAGCGAAGACGCCGATGCCAGCCGGAAATTCAAGAAGCTCAGCCTCGGGACCACGACAACGACCACGACCACGGAGCCTAGCACCTCCTCGGCCTCGGATCGGAGCGACTCCAGTCTGGTATTTGGCTCCCCTCATGTCTACAAACCGGTGCCTCGTCCAGCTCCTCTGGCCCTGCCTAGCGAACCCAATTTAAATCTAAATCACCACGAGGCCTCCTGTTCGAGCACCGACCCACCGACTTCTCTTTGTCTATCGTTGCCCGGCACTGACGCCCCTGCAAGACCTAGCGTTGCCCCCAATGCCCTGCCCCCGCCTGTCACTTCTTCTCCCGTTGCTCCTCCCGGATACATCAAGGCCGAAGAAGCCATGGAATGGATGAACTCTGCCATAAACACCACATTGACTCAGGTGCTTACCCCTTTTCTAGCCCCAGCTCGTTCACATGGGATAATGCCTGAAACCCTGGGCTCCTCTGGTTTACTGGCAGTAATGCAAGAGATGGTGGCCAAAGAGGTTCGTGATTACATGTCTTCAATGCAGCACCGCAACAACAACAACAACACAGAGTTCAGGGGTTGCGTTGCCTCTCTCTCCTCCTCCTATGGGATTGCGTGTCTCCAACTCCAATGCCCTGGGTTAAGCTATATGCCAAGCTGAGACAAAGACTGGAATAGCTGCCAATCAATCAATCCCTTGAGATGGTAATCCATAATTTTCCTTTGCAAAACTTTCCTTCCTTCATTTCAACACTACAATGAAGGCAATGGCATTAGCTGTGATGTCCTCTGTTATCAACACTTGCCCCAATAATTCTGAAGCAACAGAAACCCAAATTTAATCTTTTCTCTTTTATATGAATCTGAAGGCTATACTATACTATACATATAACTATGCATCTATTTATTGCTTGCTGTTGAGTTATTGCTATAAATCAACTTTTTGTGCAATGCTCATTCATCAAGTATTATTGCTTGCTGTTGAGTTATTGCGACAAATCAACACTCTTTCTGCAATGCTCATTCATCAGGTATTTTTAATGGAAATGCAATGCTCATTCATTAAGGAATTTTAATACAAATGCAATGTTTGCATGTTGAAATTGCAACACATACAGATACAGTGAAAGTCCATTGACCAAATGGCACAAGAATCATGCAGAAGAATCCTTGATAGGAACCAGTTTAAGTTTCTGGGCAAAATCTAATTAACCAATTAAGTTTGTGGGCAAAATTTAATGAAGTGTATATTGTAATAATCCAATTAACCCAGTTAAGCATCTCTTATTCTTTGTGATGCAATGTTTACTCCAGGCTTTTGTGATGAAACCAAGATAACTGAAAACTGAAAATAATAGCTGTGACAGAAATGTTTACAGGATTTTGAGGTGATATCAGGAGAACTGAAAATAGTGGTTGTGACAGAAATGTTTACAAGATTTTGCAGGATTTTGAGGTGAAATCAAGAGAACTGAAAATAATGGCTGAGACAAAAATGTTTACAAGATTTTGCAGGGCTTACTGGTAACTTGTGATTATTAGCAAGATTACAAATTAGGCATGAGCAAACCGTAAGCGGTTGTAATAACAATATTCCCATATCTAATAAACTGCCACAGTTGAAAAAATTAATGAACTACTTACTACAATTAGAAAGTGTACATCAGAAGATAGTGTGTCAATATGTTATTGTATGGAGGAAAATGTCACTGGCATATCTGATATTGTTAGTGTATGTAATAAGATATCCTCTTATCATGGATAGCACATACAGAACAGCTGCTAACGACTTTATGAAAGACACAGGGCCTCCGTGCCAGCTCAATTATTATACACATCACACAGATGAGCCAGATAAGGGTACCAACAGTTAAAGAATTCCACAAACAGTAGACTATGAGCCAAGGGAGTGTACAAACAATTAAAGAATTCCACACACCATGATAGGGAAATAGTGCAATTATTAAAGAATTCCACAAGGTACGATGGGAAACAGCCCAATTAGTTCAGCTATCACACAGGTGACAACACCAGCCAAAAGAAATCACAAATAAGTCAAAATACTCCCCATATATAATATTAAAATATTTCAATTATTGTATCTTTCACACAGCAACTTCACAAAGTATGATATACAGAAATTAGTACTCTATAACAACTCAGGTCATGGGTTCTGACAAGTAAGTCAATAAAAATGTAAAAAATATAATGTTCAAAGATTTCAATTATTATAAATATCATATCATATAGATGTGAGCTTTACTAAGTATGATATTCAAATTAATTATGCAAAATCCAGAAATAAGTCAATAAAAGTTTCAGTAATTATGTTTGTCATATTTTTATGTGATGATATTAAATTAATAAAAAATAAAAAATATCTCACTTTACTTTTTAAATTGTTTAGTTGATACATTTGAATAAATTGTATTAAAGTTATTAATTATAGAAAAATATTTTATTTTAAATTTGAAATTTATGTGAAGTGTATTTTATTATAAGTAAATGAATATATATAAATAAAATGTTCAAAATATAATTTATAAAATGTAATGAGGTTTAGTTTTTATTAGGGTTTAGGTTCTAATAAGAATAAAAATGATCGTTGGTGAAATTAAACTATCCCAAAAGGTGTTTAAGCTTAGTCAAGTTTCTCATAATTTTAGTGATAATATTTCAATAGATAATGTTGTTGTATTAGATAATAGACTGACCCTAGTCTAAATTTAACTTAACTATATAATAATAATAATAATAAGTTTATCAATTATTTATATTAAAATCATTAATATATATATTTTTAAATTATATTATAGGAATAAAATTAATATAATAAAAGTAAACCAGTGCAATTGATATTTACTAAAATTTAAAGTACAACCTAAAAAACTGATAAATCAATAGTTATATTAATATCAAAATGTTAGATGGAAATAAAAAAAAGTTGAATAAATAAAAAATGAGGAGATCCAATTCTAGAATATCAAACCTAGTGATAGAAGATCAAAAGTGAAGAAGTCCCATACATACAAAAACTAAGAACAAGTAAATGGAAGTCAGTTAGAATTAAAGGAAACTTAATGATTTGTAAGGTAAAAATTGATCCTACTGAAATCTCAAAGACATGTAAGGAAATTAATAAATCAATATTTATATTGATATCAAAATCTTTAATGAAAGTGAAAAAAGGCTAATATATAGAAATTGAAGAAATCAGTATATAGAAAATTGAAAGTAAAGAAATCCAAAATATATAAAAAATAAAAGAGATATAAAAGGAAGTAACACAGAATGATGCCAAACTTAATGTAGCGCGCTTTGTGTGCAAATAAAAATGGTTCAGAGTAAGGTTTAGATATAATTAAAAATTAATTAATAAAAATATTTAAAAAATGAAAAATATAATAAATACATTTTTTTTTTTTTTTCCGAAGGTGGTAAAACCTATCAACTCAGGTGTCAAACCAACAGTGAGGACAGCCATGTAAATAAATATATTAATAACATTTAAATATAAATATAAATTAACCGATAAAAAAATTTAAATATGAAGAGTATAATAAATATATATTTAAAATAAGTAAAATAAGATCACATAATTTGATATTACACTTATTTTTAATATTAATAACAAAACCCATGGTATGAGTTCAATTTTCATGATTTTTTTTTGGTTTCCTTTGGTTTGTTACTTTGTTCAGGATGTGTGGGATTAGTCCTTGGTTAAGAAATTGTTACTAAGAGACATTTAAGTTATTAAAATAATATGGAGATTGTATTAGATTTGGGCCACACCAATTCTTAATATCCCTAGATCGTTTTTTACTAGAACCTCCATAAAAGAATGCTTTAAAAAACACCCTATCTATTATTCTATATCTCATGGATTTCAAATTTTATGATGTTACCAATGTTTGTAATTGCTTTTTATTTATTTATTTATTTTTTCCCAAATTCATCTTAAAAAATGAAGAGGGTCCATTTTTAAAATTAAGATGGATTTAATGTTGATTGATAAACTTTATATTGCAAAGGAAAGTCTGGATGAAATGAGTGTTTTCAATTCAATATAAATTAATAAAAAAAATAAGTAATAATTATCCATTACAATTAGATATATAAATTTTATAAAAAGTAAATAAGAAATATAATTATGACACTTATCATTAATCATAAAGCTAACTTTGTCATGATATAAATTTGATAGAAAGTCAATTAAATAAAATCTAATTGATTTCATTTTAATGTAAAATTAAAATTAATAATTAAAAATACACTTTTTTGGTTAAAAAAATAAAATAAATTATCCATTACAATTAGATATTTAAATTTTATAAAGGGTAAATAGAGAATATAATTATGACACTTATCATTAATCATAAAGCTAACTTTGATATATATTGCTTATTCTTTCATTTTAAATTAAATTATATTTTTAATAAAAACTATAAAAATAAATAGGAATATATTATAATTCCTATTTATTTTTATAGTTTTTATTAAAAATATAATTTAATGTGATATATAAAAGATTTGTTTTTATAGTTTTTATTAAAAATATAATTTAATGTGATATATAAAAGAATAAATCATATATATATATATATTTTCCCTTGGAAAATTCGTAATTTCATTAATGATGAGAAATTACATTTTGTAGATGCATATGCATATTCAGAAACTTTTCAATGACATGGCTGTCATCATCCAGAGTAGCAGAGTTCAAAAAAAACTTGTTACCTTGATCCACGCAGGGAGGTAACAGTCCAAAATATACTATGATAAACAAAATATAATAGAGACATAACTATCCAGAAGTGCGATATATATACAAAAATAAAATACCAAGTGCCCTGCAAATCTAAGCAATAATGTCCATAAAAGGCCGATGGTAGTATTGATAATGGGCACCATCATTTTGTTCGTGGATCATCCAGATGCCTGGCTCCCAGAGCGCAGCGTCTTTGGAAAGGCGGTCAGCAGTTGTGTTCTGCGCCCTGTAGATGTGATTGCAAGTAAAATAATCAAAATGAGTAATCAATCTCAGAGTCTCATCCAAAATATGTCTCAAAGAGAAAGACCAGCATCTAGAGGTTCTATTCAACCAATCAAACAATTTTAGAATCCCCAAATAATTGTAAGGCTCGACAATTCTTCTCCAAAGCAAATAGTATGAGGTGTTTTGCTGCCGATAACTCCGCAAAATTATTGGTGCCTCTTCTGAAACCCAGGAGCATACTATATGAGTGTTTTGAAGAGATATGTAGTATGGCCCCCCCTCCACAGCCATCATCCTGTGCGGCCCCGTCAAAGTATGCCCATGGCATGTGGGGATCAAAATGTTCCGGAGTAATGTTCCTTGGCCGCGGGGGAGGGGGGTCGTCTGGGATGAGTGCATAATCGGCCATGACCTTGGTAGCTATGATAGGCCAGCGAGGAGGAGTGTTTTGAAAGATAAGGAGATTGCGGGCGATCCAAATGGCCCAACAGTACAGCAAGGGGAGATTACGCAGCTTGTGGGGGGACATTGTGGAATACCATAAATTCCACGCTGTGTTGATAGTGTCCGCAAGCCAGTCACAAGGTGGGGAGACAGTAGATGATAACAAAATCCATAACTTACGGGCTTCTGGGAAAAAAATAAACAGGTGATTTACAGATTCGTTATCGCTTTTGCACAGATAACACCAGTGAGGACCGTGAAAGGTGCATTTCAGTAGATTATCCCCAATGGGGATTTTATTATTCAATATACACCACATTAGCAGCCTAGTCCGGGGGGGAGCCTTCAGCTTCCAAATATGTTTACACCATGCCTGTATGGTCTGTGGTTTCCTCGCTTCCGACAAGACCAAATATCCATCCTTTGGGTTAAATCTGATCGATTTAGCTAAGGCCCAAATGAGCTCATCTTCTCCTCCAGATATGCGAATATGTGCCTCAGATAGACTCTGTGTATAGTCCACCCAGAGCTGTTGCCACTGAGGGGGAATGATTAGTTGGTGGGTGGATTTCCAGGCCTGGTAGAGAAATGTAGAATGTGAGAGACATTGTGTTCCCGAAGATGCTGTAGAAGATCAATTGGCAATCTATGAGTGTTCCCGCACCCTATCCACGGGTCAATAGCAATATGGATGCTGAGACCCGAGTGTATCCTCCAAGTAAGGCCTGCCCGAATGGGGTGCAATGCCTTAATGACTGCCTTCCAAATAGTCAAAATCCCTGAAGTGTTCCTGTTTGGTCTTCTGATCCAATCCAAGATTTGTAATGGGGCAATGTATTTTGATGAAGTCACTCTCGTCCAAAGGCTGTCAGATGTGACCAAATGCCACCCAAGCTTTGCAGCCAGTGCAAAGGAAAAATCATCCAGTTTTTTAAGTCCCCAACCTCCCCAATTTTTTGGTAGGTTGAGGGCATCCCATTTGTCCCATGCAAAAATCCTTCTCGGCTGGCTTCCCATCCATAAAAATATGCAGAAAAGCGCTTGTATTCTTGTTAGAATTCCTCTAGGAATCCAAGCCAGGGACATCCAGTAAACAGGAGTGGCTTCCAAGACACTCTTGATGAGTGTGAGGCGACCAACACGAGATAAATATTTGAGGTACCATATGTTGAGTCTTTTCTCCAACTTAGCAATGAGCTAGGTCCAATCAACAATCTTGTATCCATAGTATGGGCTTTAGCTTATACCCCAGATATTTCAATTCATCAGCTAGACCCCGCTGTGTAAACTGGAAGTGGTGAAGTGAAAAATGAATTTCATGCTGAGTGCATGCTGTTGTTGTAAGTGTAGATTTATTTTCATTGATCATCATGCCCGTAGCTTTCTGAAATAAGGAAAAAATTGGCTCTGATATTGGTTAGATCTCCAATACTTCCATTGAGGAAGATCGGAGCATCACCACAAAGAGTAGATGTGTGAGCGTGTAATCATCTGTTATCTTGATACCCTGTAGTTTGCCTCTTCTATGTTCATCCTTAATGATCCTGCTGAGCCACTCCATGACCAATAGAAAAAGTAACGGTGAAAGTGGGAAGCCCTGCCTCAAACCTCTTTCCGAGAGGAAGAATGGGGATGCACTTCCATTGACCAGGACACTAAACAGAATGTTAGTGATGCAACACATGATCCATTTGATGAAATTGAAGGGAAACCCAAGATGGGTTAAAAGCATTCTTATGTACAACCAATTCACTCTGTCAAAAGCTTTAGATAAATCTACCTTCAGAATCATACCTTTGCATTTTTTGGTGTGGAGAGTATGTAAAACTTCCTAGGTAGTGCCAATAGCCTCATGAATCTGCCTGTCTTGGAGGAAGGCAAATTGTTCAGGTGAAATGTGATTGGATAGTATGGGCCGCAACCGGTTTGCTATAATTTTGGCGATGATCTTGTATAAGAAGTTGCAGAGAGATATGGGGCGATATTCGTCAAAGGAGGACAGATTATCAGTTTTAGGAATAAGAGCGATAAATGTAAAGGTGATGGATGCCTCCAAATGTCCACTAGATCTGGAGTCCTCAATTACATGCAACAGATCTGCACCTATGATGTCGAAAAAAGCCAAGTAGAACTCAATAGTCCAACCATCTGGTCCGGGGCTCTTGTCCTTTTTAAACCATTTTAATGTGGCCTCCAGCTCCTCTAGAGTGACCTCTTTCATCAAATCAATGCCCTCTTCTTGCTCCACATATCGTGGGAAATGTTGGGCAACTCTAATGATCTCGGCCAAATTTATGTCCTGGGGGGCACTGTATGCTCTTTTGAAATGTGAGGTGGCTAATGTGGCCAGTTGAGGGAAAGTGTTAGCCATCTGTCCCTGTTCATCTTGTAGCTGCCATATAGTATTAATCGCCTTCCTCCCATTGGCGAACTTATGATAGAATTTGGTATTTGCATCCCCTTCATGCATCCAAATAGACTTGCTTCTCAGCCTCTAGACTTCTTCCCTGTCCTTAAGAATTTTCCTTCGAGCAGTGTAAAGGGATGTGATCTTCTCCTTATGTTTAGCTGAACTGTACAATCCACCCAGATCATTTTCAAAATCTGCCAGCTCGAGTTAAATTTGTTGCAAAGTGAGTTCATCTTGAGTTCTTTTATGATGTGCCCATTTTTTTGACAATATCTTCAGCTCTGTGAGGTTATTAATAAAGCCCACAGTGAAATTTTCCCTTGCCCCAGGAGGATTTGCTTTCCAGTATTCAATAACCACGCTGATATAAGTAGCTACCTTGAGCCAGACAGAGCAGAATTTATATGGTCCCTTGGGCTTTGCTTTGCCTCCATCTATTTCCATGTAAATAGGAAAATGGTCAGAGATCCGCCCAGATCCGACCCATTGTCTGATTTGTAGTCCTAAATCCAGAACATTCTCTTTGACTAGGAAGTGGTCCAGTCGTCTAGCCAAACCATTCTCCCTAGTCCGATTATTTCTCCAGGTGGCTTGTATCTTGGCAGAAGGAATGTCGATCAGGTGATGAAAATCTAGGGTGGCAGAGAAAAAATCCGAGAGAGAATCTCTCTGAGCACGATGGCCCCAGGACTCTGAGTGTCCTATGGATAAATTAAAATCTCCTCCAAGTATTAGATGATCAATAGAAACAAATCCGAACCCAGGAGATGTTCCCAAAATTCGGGCATGTTATGGCATGGCCCATATATGTTGAAGATTCTAAATGATATTCCCAGGTCGGCAGTATGAATATCCGCACCAATATGTCTGGCCCCTCCCCAGCGATTGAGTAACTTGATAGAACGGGAATTGTATCCCAAGGCTAGTCCCCCAGATCGATCATGGGCATCCATCCCAGTAAATTTCCACCCAGGTAGCATATGCTCAAGTGAGAGAGTAATATCAACAACAGGACTGAGGGTTTCCTGTAAAAAGATGAGGTCCAACGAGTCGGTGTAGATTAACCGACGAAGTGCTAGTTTTTTCTCAGGCCTAGCAAGCCCTCTACAATTGAAGGATAAAATCTTCATGGCGGGGGTTCGGAGGGGGTATCTCTGGCTCTAAGGACCCCAGGAATAGTGGACTATTTACCCAATGCAATTTCATCATCTACCTGTGATTGTGCAATAGTGAGAGAAGAGGGTCGACCTCGATGAAGCTTAGGAGGGGGAGGGGAGGGGATAATGTCGAGTCCAACATGGTCCAGCGCCTGTTTCTTAGCCTTTGAATGAGTGTGATACCCAGATGCAGGAGGAGCAGGCGTGGAGGATGAGGGTGCCGGAGGGGGGGGGGAACGACAGGGAGGGGGGAGTGAGTGAGATGGTAGGGCGAGGGGGTGCAATATCACAATTAATCTGAGTAGTGGAAACCAAGGAAATTGCCAAACCTGAACCTAAAGAAAGTCTAGATAATAAGATATCATGAATATTTGAGAAGCAATGAGAGGGTACAGAATGAGTGAAATTCTTACCCGATGTATTGGAGTCTTTGGAGGCCGCCATGGACTGTTTAGGAGGCAGGGGAGGAGGACAATGAGGAGGTCTGCCTCACTTCTTTTGGGTGGTTTGTGTAGGCACCGAAGCCAATTCCTCATTGCCAGGCTATGCAACCGTCCTCCCAATAGAGGATACTGTATTCCGAGGCTGTTCCTCTAGTACGGGTTCCTCATGAACCTGTGCCTCCTGCTCCAATGGTTCTTGTAGTTCTTGCTTAGTAGTCTTCTAGAGCTTCCCACCATTAAGGGGGCAATCCTTGAAGAGATGCCCCACTTTATGGCATCGCCTGCATCTGAAGGGGACGCCTTCATAATCCAAAATCTGTCGCCTTGTAGAATTCCTCCATTGTATGTTTATGTGCTCCACTAATCCATCAAAGAGGTCTAGATGCACCAGGATCCTGGAAAATGCCATACGCCCTGTTGTCTGAAAGGAGGCGTCGAAAGTGAGGTAGGTTCCAATAGCATCCCTAATTCGCTTGAAGATATCCTTCATCCAAAAATGGAAGGGTAGCTCCGGGAGACATACCCAGATTGGCCCAACATCAACCCTTTCAAGCTCGGGGTCGAACAGGGGCTTGGTCGATGTGCCAAACAGTAGAGAGTATCTAGTTGGTATGGGCCAAGAAGTTGAACCGCAGCGCAAACCATCCTTGACAAACATTTGTACTCTAGGGGGGTCCTTCAAATGATGGCCCCAAACCTCCCCCGTCCATTTCTGTAGTCGCTCCACACTGTAGTGCCTGCCGCGAACTCGTCCCACAAGTACTTTCTCTGTCGAGTCCATAGATTCAAGAAGCGGTGTATCCTCTAATAGCTTGAGGAAAATCTCGCTGCTCTGGAGCTGTAGGCACCATTTTATTTTAGAAACCCCTATGTTTTTGTTGCCTGAAACTTCAGAAACCCCAATATGATGTGCAGCCGCTAAGGAAGCATAAACCCTAGCCGCAGATGTATTCTTTGTTGGGATGGAGTAAAAAAAACCAAGAATGGAGCCAATGCCTGTGAAATTGCCAAGTGGCGGAGCCACTGAGTCCAGTGGTGCAGATGTGGTGGGCGCTTGTGATGCAATATCCAAACGGTGGACATCTGAGGGTTTGTTCAAACCAGCCGTAGAGGGATGCGAACCGGAGACCGCCCCTAGGGTTTTCTCACTCAAACGTTGCGTAGGCTCAGTAAAAGCCAAGGAATGCGGCGAGAGAGGGTTGGAGATGTACTCCTAGATTGCAGATGCATCTTCAAGAAGTGAGATGGAAGGAATACGAGACCGAGAAATGGAGGGGAGGGCTTCTACTTCCTTAGAGAGTTCATGGTCAAAAGTGAAAAAACCCTTCGAGTGGTCCTGGGATGTGTCCAAATGGGCACATCCTCCAAAGGGTCTGCAGAATAATCAAGAAGATCTTCCATAACTGTTAATCCGGCTGGCTGACAACTGCCTGCAGGTTCGATGCAAGATAACAGGGAATGTCGGTGAGAAGGACCGAAACCGTCCAAGGGAGAACGCTTAACCGGTTGACAGAGCTCGTAAATAGTGGAGATTATGGTTACGGGAGCCGCAGAGAGGTATAACAGTTACGGGCGCTGACGGTAGAGGTGAGCTGCTATCCCTGAAGCCTGTGAACAGAGACGGCCTCACAACCCTAACCCCATTATTTTTCCTTCTACTAAGTACCACACACACACACATATATATATATATATATATAAACATTATATTCAAAATAATTATAATAAATGATATTTAAATTATAATTTAAATTACAATTAAAAAAATCATATAAATAATGATATTTAACTATAGTAATAATTATAATTTAAAAGAGATTTATAAAATATGGCATGATATAGAAATTTCAATAATAAAATAACAAAATTATATAAATGTAAGAAAATTCTTACAGAATAAATGAGAATTAATATAAATATAAAATCACTTTGGAATCTTTCATAAATCTTTTGAATACATTCTTTTTCTACATGTAAACTATACCAAATGGTATACAAGAAAGATATTCAGATTTATGATAAATGAGGGTAATAAAGGCATGACATCATTTACCATTTGAACACACATGTTTTTTATTTGCACGCTATATCATGTGCATATTGTGGCCTTACTTTACAAGCCTTGCTATCGTAATTTCCTAAGTTACATGGAGCTTATTTGTACAAGTTTATCAATGTTATGATGCATACATTATTAATTAAAATGTGCATAGCTCCAACGCACTTTAAATGATATCTAACCTCGTCCATTTAATCACTAGCAAGGCTATATACTTGGGAATTACATGAGTTTTAGTGAAGAAATTAAATCACATCCTAGTTAAAAGTCTAGAATGAGAAAGTGTTTAGAAACATCTTCAATCAAGAGCTAAACTTAGAAGTTGGAAAATGTATAGAGGTGTTTAACAAGAATGTTTAGAATAAGATGGCTTAGAAGATAGGAACAATATTTTCGTAAAAACTATATCAATGATTTTATTGATTGTTTAAAACAATGAGTTAGACCTCTTAAGCATGTGGAAATTTTAAGACCAAAATAGTGTAGTGATTATAATTGCATAGATTGTAAGGACACTCTAAACCTATTGGTGAAATAACACCCCATGGAATATTGGTAGCATATTGCAATTAAGAGAGTATCTCTTAGAAAGTAATTATAATATTTGGACAAAAATCGTAGGTTTTTTTTTTTCCCTAGGAAAAATCGTAATTTCCTTAATAGAAAGAAATTAAATTTTGTAGATGCATGTAAGCATATTCAGATCATATCAGAGATATGACTGTCATCATCAAAAGAACTGAGTTCAATTTTTTTACCTTGATCCACGAGGGAGGTAACAATATCCAAAATATATTGTAAGAAAACCATAATATATAAAAAACTAAAAAGTCTATGAGACGATAAATATATACAAAAGATATTGTCCATATGCCACAGTAAAATTAGGCGATGATGTCCATGAAAGGTTGGTGGTAGTACTGGTAGTGTTCACCATCAAGTAGTTCCCGGATCAACCAGATGCCCAGCTCCCTGTTCGCTGCTTCTTTGGAAAGGCTGTCAGCAGCTGTGTTCCGCTCCCTGAAAATGTGTTTGCATGTAAAAGAGTCAAAAAATGAAATCAATCTCAGAGTCTCATCCAGTATATGACTCAAAGTATAAGTAGAGCATCTAGAGGTTCTATTCAACCAGTCACAAACAATTTTGGAATCCCCAAATAATTGTATGTCTCTACAATTTTTCTCCAAAGCAAATTGTATAAGGAATTTTGCTGCTGATAATTCTGCAAAGTCATTTGTGCCTCTTCTGAATCCCAAGAGCATGTTGTATGAATCATGAGGAGATATATGAAGTATAGCCCCCCCACCGTAGCCGTGCTCCTGTGCAGCCTTGTCAAAGTACGCCCAAGGCATGCTGTGGTCAATATGTTTAGGAATGATACATCTGGGCCTCGAGGGAGGTGGGTCATCCGGGATGAGAATATAGTTGGCCAATACCTTGGCTGCGATAATAGGCCAGCGAGGAGGTAAATTTTGGAAGATTAGAATATTTCGGGCGATCCAGATGACCCAACAAATCAGAAGGGGAAGGTTACGTTGCTTGGAGGAGGAGATGGAGGTAAACCAGATATTCCAGGCCTCTAAGATAGATGTGGTAGACCAATTGCAAGGGGGGGTGATGACAGGTATAATAATGTCTCACAGTTTACGTGCTTTAGAGCATTCGAGGAACATGTGCTTTACTGATTCACTGTTGCATTTGCAGAGGTAGCACCCGTGGGGTCCAAATTGTGTGCGCTTGAGGAGGTTATCGCCAATAGGAATCTTGTTTCTTAGGATAGTCCACATGAGAAGCCGAGTCCTGGGGGGTGCCTTCAACTTCCAGAGATGTTTCCACCATGCTTCAATGGTCTGTGGTTTCCTTGTTTCTGACAGCACCAATTATCCATCTTTAGGAGAATATCTCCCTGTTTTTGAGAGGGCCCATATGATCTCATCATCTCCACCAGTAATACAGATGTGTGCTTCAGTAAGTGCCTGAGTATAGTCATCCCAGAGTTGAATCCATTGAGGAGGGATGTTTAATTGAAGTGCAGATTTCTAGGCCTGATGTAGAAATGTGGAATTTTCTCCATCTGCAATATGAGCTAGATGAGTAACATTGTGGTCCTTTAGGTGTTGTATGAGATCAAAAGGCAGCCTGTGCATGTTCCCGCAACCGATCCACGGGTCTATTCCAACTCGTACACTATGTCTCAAGTGGATTCTCCATGTAAGTCCAGCTCTGATAGGATCCAATGCCTTAATTATAGCCTTCCAAATAGTTGAAATCCTAGTAGTGCTTCTTAGTGGCTGCCTAATCCAATCCATGATTTGAAACGGGGCAATGTATTTTGATGTGGTCACTTTCGTCTAGAGGCTGTCAGCGGTTTCAAGGTGCCATCCAAATTTAGCAGCTAGAGCGGAAGAGAAATCATCAAGTTTTTTTAACCCCCACCCCCCCATTTTTTTGGTAGATTAAGGGAATCCCATTTGACCCATGCAAATATCTTACTCGGTTGGCTTCCCTTCCATAAAAATCTGCAGCAAAGGGCTTGTATTCTGGTGAGTATACCTTTAGGAATCCAAGCTAGTGACATCCAATAAACAGGAGTGGCTTCCAAAACACTCTTAATGAGAGTGAGGCGGCCAGCGTGAGATAGATATTTGAGGTACCAGATGTTGAGTCTTTTCTCCATCTTAGAGATGAGCCAGGTCCAGTCTGCAATCTTGTAGCCCAAGGGCTTTAACTTATACCCCAGGTATTTTAGGCCTTCTGCAAGACTCAGATGTGTAAACCAGAAGCGATGAAGTGCAAACTAGATCTCATGTTGTGAGCATGCTGCCGCTATCAGTGATGATTTTGTATCATTAATCAGCATACCAATAGTCGCTAGAAATAAGGAAAAGGTGGCTTTAATATTGGTAAGATCACCAATGCTGCCATTGAGGAATATCAGAACATCATCCACAAAAAGTAGATGTGTGAGCATACAATCATTTGTTATTTTGATTCCCTATAGTCTGCCTCTTCTGTGTTCATCCTTAATAAGCCTGTTGAGCCCCTCCATGACAAGGAGGAAGAGTAACAGTGAAAGCGGACATCCCTGCCTCAATCCTCTTTTAGAAAGAAAGAAAGGGGATGCACTTCCATTAACCAAGACGCTGAATGGAATGTTAGTTATACAACTCATGATCCATTTGATGTATATGAAGGGAAAACCCAAATGGGTTAATGGCATTCTAATGTATAACCAATTTACTCTGTCAAAAGCCTTAGATAAATCAACTTTTAGGATCATACCTTTGCATTTCCTGGTATGTAGGGTGTGCAAAATTTCCTGAGCAGTGCCCACAGCCTTATGAATCTGCCGATCTTGGAGGAAGGCGAATTGTTCTTGTTAGATGTGTTTGGAAAGAATAGGCCGCATCCGATTGGCAATGATCTTTGCTATTATCTTGTAAATGTAGTTTCGAAGAGAGATAGGTCGATATTCGTCATAAGAGTTTGGGTTATCAGATTTAGGGATAAGCACAATGAAGGTAGAGGTGATGGATGCCGCTATATGTCCACTGATTCTGGAGTCCTCGATAACTTGCAGTAGATCTGCACCTCTGGTGTCAAAAAAAGCCAAGTAGAACTCAATAGACCATCCGTCAGGTCCAGGGCTTTTGTCTTTTTTAAACCACTTTAAGGTGGCCTCCAACTCTTCTAGAGTAACCTCTTTGACCAGATCTCTTCCCTCCTCTTGCTCCACAAACCGTGGAAAATGTTGTGCAACTCTAATGATATCTGCCAGATTTGCTTCCCGAGGGGCACTGTACGCTCTTTTGAAATGAGAGGTTTCTAGTGAAGCCAGTTGTGGAAAAGTGTTTGCAACTTGTCCCTGTTCATTCTGTAGCTGCCAAATAGTATTTATCGCCTTCCTTCCATTGGCGAACTTATGATAGAATTTGGTATTTTCATCCTCGTCCTACATCCAAATCGCCCTACTTCTCAATCTCCAGACTTCTTCACGGTCTTTAAGGATTTTCCCTCTAGCGGTGTATAGGGATGTAATCCTCTCCTTATGTTTTGTTGTACTGTATAATCCTCCCTGTTCATTTCAAAGACAGATAGTTCAGATTCTATCTGTCTCAGAGAGAGTTCATCCTCAGTCCTTTTGTTGTGTGCCCATTGCTTGGACATTTTCTTCAGCTCTATAAGATTGTGAATAAAACCATTTGTGATATTTCCTCCTATCCCAGGGGGGTTTTCTTTCCAAAAATTAGCTACCATGTTGACATATGAGGCTTCCTTGAGCCAAGCAGAGCATAATTTATAAGGTCCTTTGGGCTTTGCTCTACCTCCTTTGATTTCCATATAAATAGGGAGGTGATCAGAGATCCCCCCCGATCCAACCCATTGTCTGATGTAGAACCCCAATTCAAGTACATTCTCTTTGACTAAGAAACGATTGAGTCTGCGTGCTAGGCCATTCTCCCCGGTTCGATTATTTCTCCAGGTAGCTTGTACCTTGGCTGAAGGGATGCCTATTAGTTGATGAAGTTCCAGGATGAATGAGAAATAATCCGAGAGTGAATCTCTCTGTGCTCAATGTCCCCAGGACTCAGAGTGACCGATGGAGAAATTTAGGTCCCCTCCAAGTATCAAATGATCAACAGAAAATAAATCCGAACACAGGAGTTATCCCAAAAATCGGGTATGTTCTGACATGACCCATAAATGTTGAAAATTCTAAAATCCAAACCTAGGTCCGCTGAATAAATGTCAGCTCCAATATGTCCAGCCCCTCCCCAACAATTGAGCAATTTGATAGAATGGGAGTTGTATCCCAGAGTAATACCTCCAGATCTTCCATGTGCATCCAGACCAGTAAACTTCCACCCAGGAAACATATGCTCAAGGGAAAAGGTAATGTCAGCAACAGGGCTAAGTGTCTCCTGTAAAAAGATTAAGTCAAGCGAGTTGGTTGTAACTAACTGACGAAGTGTTAGTTTTTTGTCAAGCATAGCAAGCCCTCGACAATTGTAGGAGATAATCTTCATTGCAGGGGTTCAGAGGGGGTTTCTCTTGCTCTAAGTACCCCAGGAATAGTGGACTGCTTACTCAAAGCTATTTCATCGCCCGCCAGTGATTGAGCAATAGTGAGGGAGGAGGGTCGACCTCTTTGGATTTTATGCGGAGGGTGGGTGGGAATGATGTCGAGGCCAACATGGTCCATCGCCTGTCTCTTGGATTTTGAGTGGGTCAGATACCCAGATTGGGGGGGGGCCTAGAAAAGAGGATGTAGATGGAGGTGGAGGGGAAAATGACAGGGAGGGAGGTGTGGGAGAGATGACAGGATGTGAGGAAGCAAAATTGCAGTTAATCTGTATGGAGGCAGTAGAGAAAGTAGTCAAACCAATACCCATAGAATGACCAGATGTTAAGATATCATGTAAATATGTGTTGCAAAGAGAGGAATTAGCAGAAGGGATGCTCTTACCCGAAGCATTGGAGTCTCCGGAGGCCGCTAGGGTTCGCTTAAGTGGCGGGGGAGGAGGTCTGTGGGGAGGTCTGCCATGCTTCTTCTGGGCTGCTTGAGTAAAAGCAATTGCCATAGCCACTGAGCCTGTTTGTGCATCTACCTTCCCTACTGGAGATTCTGTATTTCGGGGCTGTTCCTCCTGCAATGGAGTCTCCTGTGCCAATGGCTCCTGACTCGATGTCTTTTTGTATGCCCCTCCATTAAGGGGGAAATCTTTGAAAAGATGCCCCACCTTGTGACATCTCTTGCATCTAAATGGGAGTCCCTTATAGTCCAAAATATTCCTCCTTGATGCATTCCTCCATTGAATGTTTATGTGTTCCAGTAAGCCATCTATGAGATCCAGGTGAACCAAAATCCTGGAAAAGGTCATATGCCTCGTAATCTAAAAGGAGTCATCGAAAGTGAGGTAGGTGCCAATAACATTCCCAATTCACTTGAAAACATCCTCCTTCCAAAAATTAAAGGGAAGCCCCGAGAGGTGTACCCAAATAGGCCCAACATCTACCTTTTCTTGCTCAGGGTCAAACATCGGCGTCCACCTCCTAAGTAGCACAGGTACTTGATTGATATGCCATACTGTAGAAAGTACCCAGTTGGTGTGTGCAAGGCAGCTGAAACGCAGAATGAACCAACCTTTGACGAAAGTTTGCACCCTTGGGGGGTCTTTTAGATGATGGCCCCATATCTCCGAGGTCCATTGCTGAAGCCGTTCCACACTAAAATGACTGCTGTGGACCCAGCCAACAAGTACTTTTTCTGCAGTGTCCATGGAGTCCAATAACTGAGTGTCCTCAGAGAGTTTTACGAATACCTCATAGTTCCGGAGCTTTAGGCACCTTTTTCTCTTTGAACCCTTGTGTAATCTAGCAGCTGAAACCTCTGGTACTGTGAATGATTGAGTAGCCGACGAACTTGGAGATTCCCTAGATCCAAAAGTGGTCTTCGATGAAATGGAGGCGAAAATGCCCGGAAAGGGGCCAATTCCTATGAAGTTACCCAGGAGAAGAGCCACAGAGGACAGATGGGCTAATGTGACGGGCACCTGTGTCGCAGATGCCAAGCGATGGACAACCGAGGGTATGCTGGAGACGGACGAAGGAGGATTCGAAACAGGTACCTCCCCAAGGGTTTGCTCACCAGGGTTAGACGGAGGCTCAGCAAAGGCCAGTGAATTCAGTGAGAGTGGTTGAGATGTAATCAGGAATCGCCGAGGCGTCTTCAGGCAGCGTAACAGATGGAACACGAGAGCTGGAAATGGAAGGAAGGGCTTCTACTTCATCGGAGAGCTCGTTATCAAAGGTAAAATCTCCAGCTGATTTGGTCCTAGGATGTGTCCAGATGGGCAAATCCTCCGAAGAGTCCACGGTATAATATATAAGCTCTTCCATAACTATCGAAACCGCCGACTGATAACTACTTGCAGGGTCAATGCAAAACAGGAACGAAGGTATGTCGGTGGGTGAAAAACAAACCACCTAAAAAATGCTTAAACCAGAGGTTTAAGCCCGTTAGCAGCTGAATGGTGAAGGAAAACGGGGAGATGTAGGGGAGTATACTGTTACGGGGGCGGTCGGTGAATTCGTACTATAATCCCTGTAAACCACGGACAGACCCTGTAGTGAAACCTCACCCCATCGCTCTCGTCCCGATTGAGAGTTCCACCAAAAATCATAGATTCTTGAGTAGACTCGTATAAGAAATAGTTATAGGAGAACAACTAGAAAAAAATACAACTTATACTAGTTGGAAATAATGAAAAATACCTTACAACAAATAGTAGTTGTGCAAATAGTAGTGTGTAATGATTTACGCAAAGTGTAAAAGAAAAAATGTAGAGATGTGTGTCATATATTTGCACCAAAATGAATCTAAGTTGGATATATATAGAAAAGGCAAACAAGTGATGCATCTATTAGTTGTAAAATATGACACAAGCAAAGAAGTTGGTTTGGACCAACTCAATTATGAGTGTGTAAAAGTCAAATTTGATCAATAATTTAAGCACACTGGTGGGCTCCAGTATTGCAGCAATAATGCTGCAACTCCTGGGACTCCCGTCTTTACTTTTATCAACCTGGTAGTTCGTAAAAAACTTGGAAGCGACGGTGCTGTATGCACAAGTACTAGCTCTTGCTGCAGCTGTCACTTGGTCAGCTGGCACAAGTCCACTAGGAGCTTAAGCCAACTTCTATGAGCTCATAGAAGAATCTTTTTAATTGATGGATGAAAGCTAACTCGAAGGAAACTAATCTATTTGCGAAAAGAGATTGAAAAACTGAAGGAAAACACAAACCCTAGAAAACCCTAATTCTACCAGCTAATCCTACTGATGCAAAGGGGAGAATGAAAACTTCTGAAAGAGATTCCACTACTTCTATGAAGGTAAAATACATGTGTCTAGACTACCTCTACTTGAAGAAAACATCTTTTTGTATTTTTGAGTAAGTTATTAGAATTATCATGCATGTGCTTTTAACTGGCTTTTCACTGTGCATGGGTGGATCAAGGAGGAGAAATGCTTGGAAAAGGTTGGGAAGGTTTAGAGAGGGTCTAAGGAGTCCCTAACACCCTTCCAGAGAGTTTCACAAAGTTTGGCTATCAAGAAACCTCATTTGTGAGTTTCTACAGGAAGTCTGTAGGGGTTTTATAGGATGTTCAGAGATTTCTACAGGATGTTCAGAAATTTCTACAAGATGTTTAAAAAGTGGATTTTAGAGGATAGGTGAGTGAGGGAAGATGCATGAATGGATAGGGAGGTAGGATAGGGGCCTGGAGTGACCTAGGGACTGATGGATGGAGTGGTGAGAGGGTGTAGAAGGTTGACTTGGCTTAAAGAAGGCTAAGACAATGGAGGAGCAAGAAGGTAGGGTTACGTGGGCAAAAGAGCAGGTGTGAGACGAGGAACCTAACTAGGGGATGGAGCAGCTGGCTTGGACGGAGCTTAGGCGGATGAGAGAGTGGTAGAGATGCCCTGCACGGTGCACATTTAACCGAATCAACAAAGTCCTGCACACAATCAAAGTCTTAGCTAATCTACTCTAACTATCAATGAAAGAAATGAACATCAGCTTTATTTGTAAAGAGAACCATGTACATCACTTAAGAAAAGAAACATTTCAGAGATCTGAACTCATAACTAACTTCTACAAACGAAAACAGTACACCAAGGATTGCATGGTCAAGCAAACTAGTGTTTTTGTTGGGGCAGCACTGTTTCTGCAATTCCAGCCCCTGATCCAATAAGGATGAGGTGAAACGGAGAGTGTTGTCGACCCTTTTCTTGGAGCTTTATCTGTTATTATCCTACCAATCTATTCTAAACATCTGAAGCAATTCTGTTCATAACCAATGACCTATTTAACCAACACAACTAAATCTGCTCAACAGAAACACGTTTCAAATGTATAAAAGGAAAATCATGATACATAAAGAAAAGGTAACAGTACAAAGAAGGAAGCCCTAGAATCTCAGGTTGGGCCCAACCCCGAGAGATATGGCTCCTATAGAAAACTCAGAGTTGGTATAAAATCAGACTGCTTCTCATTATCAAAACATGATCATAAGTCAAGAGTTATGCCAAAAATGGCTACAAGAGAACAAAATGAAGCTAGCAGCACTGTAGTGCAAAGTATGCAAGAGTTTTTAAAAGTCCCTCACGAAGGCTGAGGCCTTAACATTTATACACCACGAGGGCCCTAGCTGGCCTCCTAAATCTATGGGACTTGGCTGCCCAAATTGTGAGTAGACAGCTTCTTCCAAAATCTGCTTGGCTGCCTTCTAAATCCGGTTTTGGTGGCCTTTGGAGCTCGGAGTTGGGGGTGAAGATCCCGAGGAATGCTATTTAATGCCATAGACAACCCCCCTACGAATCCTCACCCCAAGCTTGGCTGTCTTCCAGCCCATGATTGCTCGGTTTTGCTCCAACATGTGTCAAAAAGACCTGAAATGAGAACGTGTTAGCCACCTAGGAAGAGTGACTACCCTTATTCGTACAAATGACATAAACATACTGAAAAATAATGCATAAGCTATGAAAAATGAAGGATTTAACAAGGATAATTAGGCCAAATGATCCCAACAAGTTACCAAATTTGGGGCTCATCATCAACCCCCTGCTAAAATGGTTGCTCATCCTCTGAGCAACTAGTCTAGCTCCTCGTCTTTCATTACTTTAATCGCCACCCTCACATCCCAGGCTTCTGAAGTAGTATCCTCCTCAATTTCATGGAACTCGACCTTCCTTTCCACCTCTTCCCACTGCTTATGCTCTCTTTTTCTATGCTTCCTTCTACCAATCCCAAAAGCAAAGGTGGGCTTAGCTTGAGGCCGATCCAGCTGGCCTGGAGGTTTTGCATGGACTTCTTGTAGAGAGGCACCCGTGCCAGGGCCTCCCTCATTCTAGTTGGAGTGTGATATTCCCTGATTTTGAGGCTATGGGACAATGTGTTCCACCTACGGGTGCAAGCATGAACACAATTGTCCCCTAATAATCGCTCCATATCCTCGAAGTGTGCTATAGCCTGAGCCTACCGATCCATGTATTCTAATAAAGCCTGAGAGTTGGTTGCTAGGTGCCGGTGGGCTGATATCAATGCGGTGGGGTCCCTTGGCTCTACTCTAATCAGCAGTGGTTCATGTAGCTCTCGGTTCATGACATCTTTGACCTCTGCCGCTCTCTTTTCTTCGTGGTTTAACCATGAGGTCAGTGCCATCAACTACATATCTCCCACGGCTGTGTTGGGGTCCCATGAGGTTACATTTGGAAGGGCCAAATTATGAAGGTAGAACTCTGATAGCTTGGCCTTGTCCTCTGTTGAACTGCTGTTACATAATTCCGTGAACTGCTGGGGGTTTTGGATTTGGGAGATACCCCTCTGTGCCAATGCATTAATTTGGAATTGCAGCCACTGGTCCCATAGGTATAGGCCATAAGATTTGGCCGGCTGCCTACATTGCAGAGCGTCCATTGCCCAACTGGCCATGCAGGCCAGTTGTGCCTCCTTTTCTTGCACCTGCTGTTTTAGAGCTTGTATCTCTATGCTTGCCTGCAATTCTCTTTCCTGTAGTTGCTGGTTTAGTTCCTCAAGATCAACTTGCATTCCTTCTTTTTCTTGAGGTTCTGCTGTGGTGTCCTCTGGTGCTGTGTCCCCTTCTTTCCTCTGTCCTTGTAGCTGTAGTTTGAGCTTCTCATTTTCTTCCTGTAGAAATACTCGCTGGCAGTTTCCCACATGTTTTGCCATAGCCAATTCTCTTCTTGCCTCCTTGAGTTGTTCCTCCAAAGGGCCTATATCTGCTACTCCTTTAGACTTGGCTATTCTCATCCATGTGTGGGTCCTCACTCTTTCTTCCTCTAGTGCAACGAAAAGCGGCACTGTGAATTTCTGTGGAATGATTTTTCCGGCCTCCAAAAAGTTATAATAAGAGCCCAAGCTGGGCTAGGGGCTAGGTTCCATAATGTGCTCTACCTCTTCTTCCTTTTGTGGTGATTTGGCTGCCTCCCCTTCCATTCTTTCGGTCTCCTTGAGCCTGGCCAATGTTTCCTGTAGAACAGCTTCAGCATCCTGTAGAGAGGTTTTTGAAGCCAATCTTTCCATTCTCTCCCTCCAGGTAGATGTCTTCGGGCTCCCCCACTCATAAGTGACTGATGCTTTGGAGGGGGACTTCTCCTTTGGCAAGGCAGGGGTGTCTTCAATGGTAATTGGGTCCTTGGATGGAGGTTGGGGTTTGCCGGTTTTAATTCTTACACTTCTTCTTGCTTTGAAATACAGAGGAGTCTCCCTCTTTCTTTTTTCCTTTGGCTTAGGAGAGGTACTTAGGGTGGCCAGCACAGCTGCCGCCTCCCTAGCAAGAATTTTGGTCGATTTCTCCTTCTGTTTTCCTTTTTCAGGACTTCCTGTAGAAAGCCCTGTAGTGGTTAGTTTCTGGCTTCCTGTAGAAGCATATGACACCGTTTTAGCCTGCTTGGCTGAGGGTGATTTTTCTTTTAGCTTGGTTGAGGCTGCCTTAGAGGTGCCCTTACTGGCGTGGACTTTTTCAGTCCTTTCCACCCTGCTCTGTAGTCTTTTCTCCCTGGGTGTTGGTGTGGTTTTATCACCCCCTGTTTTGGCAGCTTGGCTTTTTCCTTGAGTTCCCTTCAGTTCTTTCATCGGTGTTGTGCCTAGGGTTTCCTGTCTTTTATCTTTCTCCTTTGTCTGAATGTGCTCCTTCTCCTCGCTGCTGGACGAAGTGAGCTCCTCGACCAAAATTCAGATGTCATCATCCTTAGACATATTCCGAAAAGTTTCCCAGGAGAGAGGGACGGTGTAAGTGTGGAGTGCATCTTCCACGAGGAGCTTGATGAGCCCATGATGGGCTAGCTGGTCTGGCATTCCCTCTCTTAGTTTGGTGGCACACTCAGTCATGGATTGCATGAGGAAGTAAGGAATGCTCAAATTTTGCTCTGAGGGTAGGTCCATTCGGTGCCTGAGTTCTGTGAGCAACCGGAAATGATAGCCATACACGATGCTAAATCGCCCCTCACATGTAATATACTTCATAATCTGGAGGCTGACCTCACTCCAGAACGACTGTAGGCTAGTTCTTCGAACTCCATTCTTGTCCTCTGAAAATTGTTTCTTTGGCAAGAAGAACTCCTTCTTAGCTTTCTGACCCAATTTTCTCTCCTCCTTATCCCAGGGTACCCCCATTGGTAGATCAGTTACTCTGCTGATGAGATGTGGGGTGAGTCTGAGGGTCAATCCTCTGAAGTTGACAACGGCCAATGTCTTTGACTTTGGCTTCAAGGACCTTAGGAATTCTTTTGCAATTTCATCATCGTGGCCTTGAAGCTTGTCATAGAATGACATTCAGTGTGCTCGGGAAAACAAGTCCACCACCTCAGGGCTTTCCCGTAACTTCTTGGAGTCTGAAGGCTCTTTTCTAATGAACCCTCCCGACATGGTAAAAAACTTGTTTTGTTGTCCTGAGCTTGCCTGCTCGTGTACAGAAGTAGAGCTTCGGAATTTTCTAGACAGAGCACAGAGCTATGTCTCTGTTATACACATAGTTATATAAAATTCACAACTTTGTACTAGTGAGCCTTGACAGTGGCTCAATTGTAATTCAAAACCCCAGAGAAAATCCCGCATACATACTACGGCGACAATTCTCATGCAGCGATAAGAAAATGGCTTGTAAATTCATGAATAGAATTTTATTCACATTTTCCTACCCTTTCAACGCGTCGACTTCACCACCTTTTGAATCAATTGCATGGGAGAATTATGTTCAGTCTTACCTTATTCCAGAATTGCCACCTTCGACGTGAACAGTCCAAACTTCTCCGTAATGTCGGGCTTCCTGTAGCACAGCTTCCTGTAGGAGTTGTGCACAGATTCTGGGGAACCCTTCAGTGGTTCTGGACTTTCTGTGCAACAACAGGACATTGGAACAGGCTGAGAACTCGGGCTAACAACCTTCAGAGGATTGAGGACGCGTACTCGGCTGCAAAACGATTGTCAGTAATTGACTGTAGTGCATCATAAGTGATCCAGCCGGCCGATTTGAATTGCTGCGGAATTCATGGCGCGGGGGTGAGCTGTCCCCGTCGACCCGTTGGTCGACGTCACCGCTATCATTCCACTGCATGTCCTTGACCGCCGAATCCTTCCCTTTGCATCTACCGCCGCCATTCCTGTTAGACTGCCGCTTCTCTCTGACTGGATGCTTCCCACGTGTCCATTTCCTATCTTTTCGACATAACCAAAGCCTTTCGGATCCGACGATGCTGTCGGACTGGTTGTGGTGGCCAGTTGAATGGCTACCCGACTTGTTCAATCCGTTCATTCTCACAGTCATGCACATTTAGAGTATGGCTTATGTAATTTGACGAAATAAGGTTAGGCACTTACCTGTGCGGCCGTGGACATGAGTTTGCTCAGGCTTCAGGACGAGGAATGATGGATCCGCTTGCTGCTGCTTTGTGCACAGGCACTGGAGCTCCTCTTCATTGGCTACTGCTGGTTACGAGACCTGGTTTCCTGGCGGTGAATGCTGCATGCACCGGCTTCATGAGCTGCGAGTGTCTCCATGGTATGTGCTCTAGCCGGATCAACTGCTACAGGATTCCTGTAGGACATCCTGTAGCCGTTTCTCCTCCTGGGGTGCATGCTGAAATAATTGAGTCATGTTCATAGGTGCAGGGTCCTGAGATTGCCTTGACAGGTAAAGTATGCAAGCCTCTGCATGCGTTTATTTCCCAAAAAAATTTCCTTTATCTGAGAAAACAAAGTTCTGGTATGACTGTGCAGGTATATTTTGACCGTATGGCAGCAATGGTGGTGAAAGGAGGTGAAACAAGTGGAGGATGGAAGAAAAGAGTGGTTGCATGCCTCCTCAATGGACTTCAAGCTTCAAATTCTTCTTGATGATCGGTCCTGGCCCGCCCAAAGGCTCTACAGGATGTTTCCTGTAGAAATACAGAACTTCCTGTAGAAAGTCCTGTAGCTTCCTGTAGAAGGCTAAACTATGACCAGATTGCGTCCAAACCTTGGAAGAGATGAGTGTTCATGGAGGGAGTGTTTGTGAGGTTGCCTGGTAGCTTGGTAGGGACCCTTGTCCTTGAGTTGAGAGGCCTCCTTTTTGCATTGAATCCCTGCAACCTGCAACAATTTCCAAAGATTAAGCCTGTTTTTTCTGTTTCTGCCTCTTTTTCTTTTTCTCTCTCTCTTTTTTTTTTTTTTTAAAGAGACAGCAGGGGCGCCTCAATAAGGTTTTTACCCCTACTATCTGCCTTGGGTGCCTCAAAGAGGTTTTCACCCAAGGATCTTTTTATTCCAATTCTTTTTCAGAGAGACAACAGGGGCGCCTCAATGAGGTTTTCACCCCTACCATCTGCCTTGGGTGCCTCAGAAAGGTTTTCACCCAAGGATCCTTTTTTTTTTTGTGATGCTCAAGGTATGCCCAAAACAGAGGCAAAACCCTTCTCTATGACCAGCACTGATTTTTCCACAGTTTTGATGAACTCTTGCCTCGAAAGAGGTTTCCTGTAGATCTTTAGTCGATGCCCATTGACGAGCATGGGGATGGCTTCTTCATCAATGGTCTGAATAAGGACAGAACCATTGTCATTACACTTCTCCATTGCATATGGTCCTAGCCATCTTGTCCTCAGCTTCCCCTTGAAATCCTTATGTTTGGAATGATACAGCAGCGCCCAATCTCCCGGCTGGAATTGTTTGTCATTGAGGTACCGGTCGTGCCATATCTTCCTCTGAAGTTGAATCACTTCTGAGTGAAGGAGGGCCTGCATTCGGTGTTCATCTAACCCATTCAGCTGCAATAACCTTTCTTGTTGAGCATGGTTGAGGTCTAGGTCCAGTTGAGCTGCCATCCTCAATGTGTTGTACTCGAACTCGATTGACAGCAAAGCTTTCTTCCCATAGACCAGCTCATAAGGTGTGAAGCCGGTTGTGGTCTTCTAGGTGGTGTTGTAAGCCCAAGTGGCCTCAACCAGGCGATCTACCCAATCCTTTCTGCTACTGCTCACCACCTTAGTCAAAATCCCTTCTAATGCTCTATTGGTGACCTCCACCTACCCATTTGCTTGAGGATGATATGGGGTGGAAGTCCTATGCTTGATCTTGTGATGAGCGAGCAAGTCTTCAATTAAGTTGGAGGTGAACTGGCTTCCTTGATCGGTGACTAACTCTCTTGGGTAGCCAAATTTGTAGAAGATGTTTTCTCTTAAAAACTCATCCACTTTCTCTTCTGTCGCTGCCTTGATTGCCTTGGTTTCTGCCCACTTTGTTAGATAGTCTGTGCACACTATGATGTAAGACCTTTGCCTTGAAGGAGGGTTGATAGGACCCACAAAATCCATACCCCACTTCTCAAATGGTTCAAGAGTCACTTGAGGTTGGAGAGGCATTTCGTCCCTTGGAGTCGGCTTCCCCATCCTTTGGCATCGGTCACATTGGCTGATATATCTTCTGACATCTTGATGAAGCGTGGGCCAATAGTAGCCTGCCTGTAGAATTTTGAAGGCAGTCCTCTTGGCTGCAAAATGTCCTCCACAAGGCCCATCATGACAGGTTAGGAGGATGTCAAAGACTTCCTCCTCCCTTACACAACACCTTAAGATCTGATCGGGGCCAAGTTTGAACAGGTTACCCCCAATCCAAGTGAATGAGGCACTTTTCCTCACGATTCTGCTCTTCTCTTTTGAGGATAGATGCGGAGGGAACTGTGCTGAGACCAGGTAGTTTGCTATATCAGCAAACCATGGAGAGAGTACTGAGATAGCAAACAGATGTTCATCTGGCATCTGGTCATCCACTGTTCCATCTTCACCTGCAGGTAAATCCAGTCTAGACAAGAAGTCAGCAACAACATTTTCTTTACCTGGTTTGTCAATGATAGTCAAATCAAACTGCTGCAACAAAAGTAACCATCTAATAATACGAGCATTCACATCAGGTTTATTCATTAAATATCTAATTGCAGCATGATCAGTATGTACAAATGTTTGATAACTAGTGATGTAGTGTCGGAACTTGTTCAGGGCATGGACCACGGCTAAGAACTCTTTCTCAGTTACAGTATAATTCATTTCTACCTTGGATAAGTTTTTGCTGACAAAGTATATGGCATATGGGAGTTTTTGTTCAACCTGTCCTAAGGCTGCCCCTATGGCTTTGTTCGAGGCATCAGTGTGGATGTGGAAAGGTAGGGCCCAGTTTGGACCTCTCAAGATCGGGGCGGACACCAACTTATCCTTTAATTCATTCAGAGCCCTCTTACAATCATCCGTCCATTTGAACTCAACATCTTTTGCTAAAAGGCCAAACAATGGTGAGGCTAGCTTACTAAAGTCTTTAATGAATATTCTATAATATCCTGCTAAGCCTAAGAAACTCCGAACATCTCTTACCTTCTGAGGAGGTGGAACCTTTTTGATGAGAGCAATTTTATTAGGATCCACCTGTAATCCTTGGCGAGAAATGGTATGTCCTAGCACAGTCCCTTCAGTCATCAGGAATTCACATTTTTCAGGACTAAGGGACAGGTTCATCTCAATGCACTTGGTTAGAACTTTTCCCAGATTGGACAATGCTTCCTGGAAGTTGGACCCATAAGGAGTGAAGTCATCCATATAGATTTCCACCGAATCATGGACCAGCTCAGAAAAGATGCTCAATACTGCTCTTTGGAAAGTGGCAGGAGCATTGCATAGCCCAAAGGGAAGGACTCGGTAAGCAAAGGTACCCCAAGGACAAGTGAAGGTGGTCTTATCTTGGTCTTCCGGGTTGATTTGGATCTGGTTATACCCACTGAACCCATCTAGGAAAGAGAAAAACTTCTTTCCCGCCAGTCCATCCAACACTTGATCTATGAAAGGCAGAGGGAAGTGGTCTTTCTTGGTGGCTTTGTTCAGTTCTCTGTAGTCCACACAGATTCTCCACTTCCCATTTTTCTTGGGTACCAACACCAGAGGGGAAACCCACTTGCTATCCGAGATGGGGTAGATGAATCCTGCATCCAACAATTTTTGCAATTCTTCTTTGACAATGTCCTTAAGGGTTGGATTCATTCTCCTCTGAGGTTGCCTGACCGGTTTACAATCTTCTTTAATGTAGATGTGATGGGTACAGACTGAAGGATGGACTCCTTTCATCTCCTTATAGCTCCAAGCAAAAGCATCTAGATGGCTGGCCAGCAGGCTATACAACTCCTTTTCTTGGGAAGGAGATAGGGAGGAGCTGATCTTTAACGTTCTCTCGGGGCCAAACTCCACATTTTTAACTCTGGGAGAGGTTGGATCAATCACACAGAGGTCCACTAAGGTGCTGGCTTGAGTATCCTCCACCAATTTCTCTAAGGACAATGCACTGGGATGCGGATTCTGAATCAAGGTCTCAATCAAATCATCCTCGGTTTGAGGACCTCCACTGGTGGTTTCTAAGGTGCACAAGGGTGCAGAGTATACCTCATCCTCTTCTCCTTCTTCCAACCAAAGTGGTAAGTCATGCTCTAGCAGAGGTTGGGCAGGAGGGTATAGGACTAGCTGCTTGGACATAGGACCATTTTTTATGGTCATGTTTCCTGCTCGGTAGCTTATGTAAGCATCCGCAGTGGCTAACCAAGGCCTTCCCAAAATAAGGGGGTATCCTGTAAGCTTTGCCTTTGGTTGAAGGACCAAGAAGTCCGCAGGATACTCCCAAGAGTCAACAGAGACCAAGACATCCTCCATAATCCCTTCGGGAGTCATGGTGGAGTGATCTGCCAACTGCAGGACTGTCAAGGTCTTCCTTAAGGAACCCTGAAGGTTGAGTTTGAGCATGGTGTCCCTGGTCATCACATTAATGGCAGCCCCTAAATCAATCAAGGTGTGGGGTATGATGGTGCCATTGATGTGGACATCAACTACAGGACTCCCAGGATCCAAATACTTTGGACAGATTACTTGCCCCAACATAAGATCAGACAGTTGTCCTATGACATTGATAGTTGAGGCATCTCTTTTTTGCCTGCCTGGGTGCCTGAAACACTTTTCCTTAACCAATTTGTTGTATATCAGTACATCTTTGATGGCTTGGAGAAGTGGTATTGTCACACACAACTGTTTGAGTTCTCCCAGAAGCTCATTCTCTTCTGGGTCGGGTTGTGTGGTTACTGTTAGTCTCTCAGGAAAGGGTGGAATGGCTTTGGGTTCACTTTCCTGTTTATCTTCCTCGTCCTCTGGGGGAGGAGGTTGGCGATCCGGAAGAGTCTTCCCCGATCGCAGGTTGATCTCATGGATTTCCACAGCATAGGTAGGGCATGTTGTTTCCCCAGTATATACCTGCTGGGCCTGTCGGTTGTTAGGGTTCGGGTTTGGTTGAGAAGGCATTTGGGGTTGTCTTGGAGGAGCAGGAGGTAATGGTTGTGGTTGAGCCGGTGGTGGAGGCAAAATGGTGGGAGGAGTGTTGTACTGGGGCCTCCACCCCGGTTGAGGTGCATTCCACTGAGGCTGTGGCTGGACATGTGAGTGAAACGAATGAGTAGTGGGCTGAGTATGGTATTGAGGTGGGTAAGACCATGGAGGAGGTACAGACCAGGAAGGATGAGCGGGGGGACCCTAAGAAGGCATAGGAGCAGATTGGTTGGGGTTATAATAAGCTTGGGATGTCCCTTGCATCCCTTGCTGGTAAGGTCTAGGTCCATGCGGCCTCCTTTGGTTGAGGAAGTAGAGAGGTTTGGTGGGTGCCTCAGTCCCTTGGTATATGGCCTTAAATCTAGGTAAGTTTGGGCATTGGTTTGTGGGGTGGTCCTCCTCACAAACGAAACATACCTCTACTGAGTGTAATGGACACTCGTTCTTAGGGTGCTTCCTCGTACACCTGGGACAGAAGATGGCCAAAGCCCTCTCAGATTCCTCTTTCTTCTGCTGGATTCAAAAGGTATCTAGTTGCATGGCAATGGTCTGTCTCACCTCACTTTTGAGGTCCTCCAGCTGATTAGAAAACTCATGCTTGGAGAAAGTAGTACTAGCTAAAAGTGGGTTTCCCCTACCTCTTTTCCGGGCTGCCCTAGAGTGGTTTCTAAACACAGTCTTTATATCCTCATAAGGTAGTTGGTAAATATCTACTCCAGCTAGCATGTGAAGGGTATCTAGAAGATCTTCAGGGACTCCTCGGAGCAGGACCAACTTTAGAGTTTCGGGGTCAAGTGTGCACCTGGCCTGTTTATAGCTAAGCTGGAACCTTTCCTCGTAATCTTCTAAAGACTCATCGTTTCCCATGGTCATCCGAAAGATTTCTCCCTTGGCTTCCTTAGACCTACAGTAGTCCCGGTATTTGGTATTAAAAGCTTGCTGCATCTGAGCCCAAGTGGTGATACTGTTTCCAGGTAACCCCATGAACCAGCGTAATGCTGCATCCTTGAGGGTAGAGGGAAAGAGTTTCAATTTTTGCTCATCTTCTGTATAGTCATAGGTTCGACAAAGGATAGCAAACTCAAACAGGAAGGTATCAAGGTCTTCAGTAGTCAATCCATGGAAGTGAGGTAAAGCGAAGGGGCTTATGTTTTTCATTTTCATGTCTCCATTGGTCTCTCGAATGGGAAAGGCACCTTCTATTCTCTCATCTTCTCTTCTACCGTTTCGGTTTTCAGCCATGGCTTCAGATGGAGTGTTCTCTAACTCTTCTTCTGTTATAAGATCTTCGTATATCTCAGGAGGCTCATCTATAGGTTCTTCTGGATCACTGTCACCAAATAAGAGAGAAGGGTGACTTAGTGAAGTGGTGGGGGTGTTGGGTAAGAATTGGCCGGTTTTATCTCTGTTCCTACGAGGCATGAAATGGAAAGACTTTTGATTTCTTTTGTTTTGTTTTTTTTTCTTTTGGTACCTGCAAAACTAAAATAGATTGAACTGCAACTAATCTATCTTGCTGAAATGGAAATGTGGAATTGAAATGAAAGCACGAAAGGACTAATCTATTTTGCTCAAATGAAATTGCAGGAATGAAATGCTAGTCTACGATTGCTGAATTGAAACGCTAATCTACGCTTGCAGAATTGAAATTGTGGAATTGAAAGGCTAATCTATGAAAGCAGGGAAGATCTACTTTACTTTTGCGGAAATGAAATTGCAGAATGGAAATGAAATAAACTATTTAGCAGAAGGCGAGAGTAGGAAAATAGAAGAAAAGAAACAATCACCAATACTCTGACTCTTCCCCGGCAACGACGCCAAAAATATGGTGGGCTCCAATATTGCAGCAATAATGCTGCAACTCTTGGGACTCCCATATTTACTTTTATCAACCCGGTAGTTCGTAACAAAATTGGAAGCGACGGTGCTGTATGCACAAGTACTAGCTCTTGCCGCAGCTGTCACTTGGTCAGATGGCACAAGTCCACTAGGAGCTTAAGCCAACTTCTATGAGCTTTTAGAAGAATATTTTTAATTGATGGATGAAAGCTAACTCGAAGGAAGCTAATCTATTTGCGAAAAGAGATTGAAAAACTGAAGGAAAACGCAAACCCTAGCAAACTCTAATTCTACCAGCTAATCCTACTGATGCAAAGGAGAGAATGCAAACTTCTGAAAGAGATGCCACTACTTCTATGAAGGTAAAATACATGTGTCTAGACTACCTCTACCTGAAGAAAACATCTTTTTGTATTTTTGAGTAAGTTACTAGAATTATCATGCATGTGCTCTTAACTGGATTTTTACTGTGCAGGGGTGGATCAAGGAGGAGAAATGCTTGGAAAAGGTTGGGAAGGTTCAGAGAGGGTCTAAGGAGTCCCTAACACCCTTCTAGACAGTTTCACAAAGTTTGGCTATCAAGAAACCTCATTTGTGAGCTTCTATAAGAAGTCTGCAAGGGTTCTACAGGATGTTCAGAGATTTCTACAGGATGTTCAGAAATTTCTACAGGATGTTTAAAAAGTGGATTTTAGAGGATAGGTGAGTGAGGGAAGATGCATGAATGGATAGGGAGGTAGGATAGGGGCCTGGAGTGACCCAGGGACTGATGGATGGAGTGGTGAGAGGGTGTAGAAGGCTGACTTGGCTTAAAGAAGGCTAAGACAATGGAGGAGCAAGAAGGTAGGGTTACGTGGGAAAAAGAGCAGGTGTGAGATGAGGAACCTAACTAGGGGATGGAGCAGCTGGCTTGGATGGAGCTTAGGTGGATGAGAGAGTGGTAGAGATGCCCTGCATGGTGCACATTTAACCGAATCAACAAAGTCCTGCACACAATCAAAGTCTTAGCTAATCTACTCTAACTGTCAATGAAAGAAATGAACAACAGCTTTATTTGTAAAGAGAACCATGTACATCACTTATGAAAAGAAACATTTCAGAGATCTGAACTCATAACTAACTTCTACAAATGAAAACAGTACACCAAGGATTGCATGGTCAAGCAAACTAGTGTTTTTGTTGGGGCAGCACTGTTTCTGCAATTCCAGCCCCTGATCCAATAAGGATGAGGTGAAACTGAGAGTGTTGTCGACCCTTTTCTTGGATCTTTATCTGTTATTATCCTACAAATCTATTCTAAACATCTGAAGCAATTCTATTTATAACCAATGACCTATTTAACCAACACAACTAAATCTGCTCAACAGAAACACGTTTCAAATGTATAAAAGGAAAATCACGATGCATAAAGAAAAGGTAACAATACAAAGAAGGAAGCCCTAGGCTCTCAGGTTGGGCCCAACCCTGAGAGCTATGGCTCCTATAGAAAACTCAGAGTTGGTATAAAATCGGACTACTCATTATCAAAACATGATCATAAGTCAAGAGTTATGCCAAAAATGGCTACAAGAGAACAAAATGAAGCTAGCAACACTGTAGTGCAACGTATGCAAGAGTTTTTAAAAGTCCCTCATGAAGGCTGAGGCCTTAACATTTATACACCATGAGGGCCCTAGCTGGCCTCCTAAATCTATGGGACTTGGCTGCCCAAACTGTGAGTAGACAGCTTCTTCCAAAATCTGCTTGGCTGCCTTCTAGATCCGGTTTTGGTGGCCTTTGGAGCTCGGAGTTGGGGGTGAAGATCCCGAGGAAGGCTATTTAATGCCATAGACAACCCCCATACGAATCCTCACCCCAAGCTTGGCTGTCTTCCAGCCCATGATTGCTCGGTTTTGCTCCAACATGTGTCAAAAAGACCTGAAATGAGCATGTGTTAGCCACCTAGGAAGAGTGACTACCCTTATTCGTACAAATGACATAAACATACTGAAAAATAATGCATAAGCTATGAAAAATGAAGGATTGAACAAGGATAATTAGGCCAAATGAGCCCAACAAGTTACCAAATTTGAGGCTCATCACACACCTTCTAGAAATTTGAAAAATACTTGGATCAAATCATCCTTATGTCACCTTTGGTACTTGAAGCATTTAGTGACATGAAGATTAAATACAATGAAAACTCAATGATCAAATTATGTCTATAAATTTGAAGGCACAAGTATATTCAATGTTATCTAGAGTGAAGAGCTACTTTAGAAATTACCAAGTTTGTAACAACATTTTGTTTGAGTTGCATATACATATAATGAACCTATGAAAAATTTGAAACAATGCGACATCATTGATTATGTGGGTTAAATAACCATAAAGTCTTGTGACACAATTGTGTGAGCTTGAGAAGTGTATATTGTTGATCTACAAACCAAACATATTTATGAAACTAAGACTTGCACACATTTAAGTTGCTTGTGGGAATTAATCCATACATACATATTCAAGTGGTTGTATTTTTATGTTATTTTCATATTTGAGATTTTTTGCTAGATAGAGTTTATCTTTTCTCCTCATATCTGAGTGGAAGAATCATATGATAAATTATATTTGAGTTTCTTTCCTTCTTTCCCAAAAAAATAAAATAAAAATTCTATTTCAATATAAAATTGGAAGCACATTCCAACGGTGGATTAACTGCATTATAGTCAAAAGACTATTGAATTTCCACGACCTTGGGTCTAGGTTAGAGTCTTAAAATCACTCACGCTACCAAACCAAGAATCTCAACCATAAATTACTTTGCATAATGGAATAAAATAGTAGTAAATCACACATGCAAAAAATATAGACAAATTTTTACAGTTTTCAACCCAACTTTGTTATATTAAACAACATATAATACAACAACCTAGGGCTCCTGTACGAGGGATAATGGTGCTCATACAGCCACTAGTACAAGATACAAAACTAGGGTTTGGTGTCAGTCCATTGACAACTAATCTGCCCTCAACAAGATACTCTGACCATCTGTTTATCACATGCTCTCTTAGCTCCTCTCGGTCGTACCCTGTACCTGCCCGGTCCTTCGGATCCCGATATACAACTCCTGCCTCTATCAATGCTCCAAGTCCATCTGGCCACTGAATCTCGGCTATCCAATCTGCTCTCTAGTTGTGCCTTCGTCCATCAAGGCTACAACACATCGAGACTCCTGTCGAGTTGTTCATATCTCCACTTGTGAACAAATATCAATCTGCGGACTGTTTCTCCTCAGCTACTTAGGGACTTCCGCGCACTATGGCCTTCCTGCACTGCTCCGATGAAGACCAACATAAGGCACAGAGGGCTGCCACCTATCACTGCAAGATGTCCATCTCCTACAATGAAAATGGGCTAGGAGGACTGCCCATCTTTTGTTGTATATGTCCTTATCCACACACACTTTTCGGGCTCCACAACTGCTCCTCTTGTTCATCAACCCTTGAGCTCAACAACTGCCACTCTAGAAACTACCTTTATCCACCAAGGTATTGCTCACCGGGCTCCAGCTTGGACACTAACACGCTCTCCTCCAGCAGACCATGTGCCCAGTCACATCCACACTTAGTCTCCTCTCATGCCGCCCTCCAACAGTCCACAAGAGACCCTGTCCACACTGTAGCATTTGCACCTAGTTAGGGCATCCCCACACTTAGGAGACCCTTACACATGGTTGCCCACAGAATTCACCAATCTCTCATTTTCTTTGCAATAGAGGAGCTATTGCGAAAATCTAGGCACCAATCTTCACTATGGAAATTGCCCACCGGTTAGGGCTTCTAACATGCCACGTCAGGCCTACCTCCTTGGCTTCCACAGGTTGCAAAAACTCTGTCCACACCGACATCACTTCATAGCAAGATATTCTCCTAGTTGGAGTTCCTTCAAGCCTAAGGAAACTCTAACAAATGGCTCCCAACAATATGTGATGTGGATTCATCCAAACTGATCCTAAATTAGGATCCAACACACAACTCTATCTCACTGTTTGAAGTCCTCTTGACTATTGCAATTCTGGACTAGTTAGGGCACAACATATAGTCCCTAACACCCCTTAATTCTGGCCCAAAATTTCCTTCCCTTGCTATTGCAGACCCTTGAAGAGGTCCCCTCACTTGTTGTTGTTGTCCTGGGCATGAACAACACCTAAATGTCCCTATGGTTCCCTCCAAACAACTGGTAGGTCTTGCAACCTACTCGCAACAACTGCCTCTCCCAAGAGTCCTCCACCCCCCAAAAGACCTCAAACAAACCTAAAACAATCCTACCTAGCCTCAACCTTCAAGAACAGGCCCTCGACCCTTCAACTAACAACTTGGCCCTCCTGAAATGACCCTTAACTAGTCTTCAAAATCCCACGTTGTTCTTTCCTCTTTGCTGTGACTAAAGCAAAGAATTATTTATCCTCCAACGAGCTTATCTTTTGTTATGTGTTGCACCAAAGGATGAGTAAAATGAATAATCTCATCTCTCTATTTATGCACATAGAAAGGGTTCCCTCCAATGTCCTCCATGGGTTGTTGAGCTGTCAAGGAGGCTTACTAAACTTAAGTTGACCTTAACTCATATGGTGCCAACCCAATATTAGACTTCAAAAATTCATAACTCCTTAATGACAACTCGGAATCGAATGATTCTCATTGCATTAGAATCATACGCTAAGAGCTATCATCCTCATCCATCACATGTCAAAAAATCGTCATGGTTTTGGCCCAAACATCTATGGGTGCAAAACCCCAAGCTTGGGTTCTAAGCCCACAAGCCTACTTGTGGCGCTTTGACCTCCAACCCTTGAACACTAGCGCTTGGAGTACCTCCCAAGCTAAACGAAAATCAACAAAGACTAGTCTTTCCCCACACTACTTATCCATTTGATAGAGCTATAAAGAAGCTTTGACAAAAGATTCAAATACATATAACTATTATAATGTAAAACAAATACTATCCTTATTGGGGTCCAAAAAGTTCCTATGACATATACCAAAATATTGCAAAAATACTGATCCGAACTTAAACATGAACATAACAAATTACACATATAACCATAAATACAGAAATGTAGCAGAAATAACACTTCATTTCATTAATATCAGAATACTAAAATATGCTTACAAACAAAATGGAAATAAACTAGCTCGGGTGATGGTAGCTTATCTCTGAGAAGAGATGTGGCGGCTACATGCCTTTGAACTGTGTTACAATGAGGCTCAAAGGCCTATTTATTATTGAGAAACAATTGAAAACCCTAAACATCCAAAATCCTAACCCTAGGAGATGAAGCTCCAAAACTGTGGGCCCTGTTTGGGTAAATTGGTACATCAACTTCGCGGGGTCGTAACTTTGGCATAAAATCTCCATTTGGCTATCATAATACCTTGTTTCGAATATCTCAAAGAGAAGGCTTTAAACAAATCGACAAGCTAATTTTGGAAGTGTTTTGGTCTCTCTGTTTTCCCTAAAAACATCATTTAGGGCCTCAAAACAGCTTTGGTAGTCCAGGACCCGAAAAACTGCAAAAGATAACAAGTTGTGCTACTATTAAGGAAACCAAAAAACTGAAAGAGATAGTGTTGGGGGTCCAAGTGGAATAGGCGGGTGGCCACCAATATCCACCTGGATCATTCCTCCCCCCTTAGGAAGCAATGGTCCCCATTGCGTTGAGTGCCTCCATGAGATGGGGAATGAACTTGGTCCCTGGTGAGCCACTTGCCTTGGTGAAGGAGTTGGCTAGCTTTGACAACTCGATATAGTTGGATCTTCCACTGGCGAGTGTTCTTGATCTGTGTGTCCATGATCCGATCGGTTATGGCCTGTTCCAAGTAGTCAGGGTTTAGCTCTATTGGTGTGAGTTGTTTTGCAACATCGGATGCTTCAAACAATGGTGGAAAGTATGGCCGAAGGTGGTCTACATTGAACACTAGGTGCAGACCAAGGAATGGTGGAATAGTAAGATTGAAGGAATTGTCCCCTAAAACATTGGTGATGGCGCATGGCCCATATCGGAGCGGGCGAAGCTTGCTGTGGGGTCCAACGAGGCACTCCTTCTGCAAATGTAGCCAAACTTTGTCACCCACTTGAAACTTGTGCAGCACCCGATGCTGATCATGGCGCTGATTGTACTTAGCATTGGCTCTCTCCAATATATCATGGACCTGCTTGTGAATGTGTTGAATGCACTGAATGAAGCTGTTAGCCTCGTCAGCTTCAGACTGGACATGAGCCGAATCTATCTGAGTAGCTGCAAATGGTATGGCCACATCAATGGGACATAATGGCGTAAATCTAAACCCTACCTGAAAGGGGTTGTGGCCCGTTAACTGTGGAGAGCTCTGTTTTAGCTTTGCTAGAAATAGGGGAGGCTTTCATCCCATGTGCGTGGATGCTTTGAGTTGTACATGCGCAGAATGTGTATGATCATCCTGTTAGCGACTTCTGTTTGGCCATCAGTTTGGGGATGGACAACCATGGACTTAGTGAGTTTGGTATCTAGCATCGACTAGAGACTTTACTAAAATGAACTTATGAATCTGCTGTCCTGATCAGAGACAATGGACCGTGGGATCCCAAAGTGTACCCACACTCGCTCAAAGAAGAGCTTTGCAGTGGCCTATGCTATGATACTCTTCTTGTAGGCTGCCATGATGGCCATCTTAGAGAAACTATTGACGACCACGAAAATGCAATCCTTTCCATGCTTAATAGAAAGAAGGCTTGACATGTAATCCATGGAGATGGATTCCAAAGGTCGAATAGTAGTAGGCAGAGGAGTATAAAGGCCTTGCTTCTTGATGATTGGTTTGGAAATGGCACATGATTTAATGTACCTCCCAACATCCCGATGAAGGTTCGGCCAATAAAAATACTTCTACAGTACTGCCACTATTTTCTCTACTCTGAAATGTCCAGTGACCCGACTATAGTGTGACTCCCAAATCATCTTGGCACACTCACTTTAAGGAACACAGATGTGTCCCAGGTGGCATAAAAGTGCATTCTAGAGGTGAAAATTTTGAACTTTATTACCTTCCAGGAGTGTCTGGTATGTGTTGCCGAATTCTGGATTGCTCTCGTAAAGATGCGGCCACCGTGAAGTCTCCTGCCCACAGGAGTCGAGAACAATGATCAGTGCCATGACTAGTGGTCGGCTAAGGCAGTCTGCAACATTATTGGTGCTTCCCTTCTTGTACTTAATGTTCAAATGGAATTGTTGGAGGTATGTGGATCATTTCTGATGGAGACCATTCTACAACTTCCCTTGTGTTTGTATGAATTGCAAGGGTTGGTGGTCTGTGGGGATGATCGTTTCCTTCCTCAGAATGTAATGCTTTCATTGATGATAAACCTGCATAATGGAATACATTTCTTTGTCATAAGTGGGATACTTTCGGACTGTGTCTAAAAGTGTCTCACTGTGGTAAGCCACTGGATGCCCCTGTTGAGTAAGAACTGCACCAATAGCATAGTCGGAGGCGTCCGTCTCAATCTCAAATGGTTGCTGCAGGTCTTGTAATGTGAGCACTGATGCAGAGCAGAGGTGATGCTTCAACTGAGAAAATGACTTCTATTGGGTTTCAGACCCAAAATCCTTTTCTTTCGCTCCGTCATTGGTGACTTGAATTAAAGTCCAAGTGATATGAGAGAACCCCAAAACAAACCTGCGGTAGAAATTGGAAAGACGCAAAAAGCTGCGGAGCTCTGTTAGAGTGGTTGGGGATGGAAATCCTGAATGACTTGTATCTTGGCTGGGTCCACATACACACCCTTCTCATCAATGATGTACCCCAGATGTTGAACGTGGGTCATGCCAAAATTGCATTTCACCAAATTGGCACACAACTTGTGTTGTTGCAGGGTTTGAAGGACCTGTCGAATATGGTGAAGGTGCTCTTCCCAACTCTGGCTGAAGATCAAGATGTCATATAAATATACCACCACAAATGCACTGGTGAAGGGTCACAAGATGTCGTCCATCAATATCATGAAGGTTGTGGGGGCATTCGTCAACTCGAAGGTCATGACCAACCATTTGAAAAGGCCCTCCTTGGATTTGAAGGAAGTCTTCCACACATCGGAGGGTTCGATAGGCACTTGGTGATAACCGGACTTCAAGTCAACCTTGCTGAAATATTTGGCTCCCTTGAGCTGGTCCAAAAGATCATCAATACGTGGGATTAGGTACCTATTCTAGACAATGATCTTGTTCAGCGCCCGATAGTCAATACAAACCCCCATGTCCCTTCCTTCTTCTGTACCAATACGATCGGGCTCCCACATGGTGATGAGCTTAGCCTAATGTGTCCTTTCTACAACAACTCCTGAATCTACCTCTTCATCTCATCATTCTCCATAACAAAGTGTTGATAGATTGGTCCATTGGGTAGTGGCACGCCTGGGGTCAGATCGACGAAGTTCTTGACTTGAAAGTGCAGAGGTACCCCTATAGGTGAGGCAAAAATGTCCCTGTACTCCTCCACCACCTTGTCCATTTGCTACTTCTGTGCGGAGGAGCCCTGTCTGGAAGTCGTGACCACAACCTTCTTGCCTTGAGGGTAAATCATAAGAAAAACAAATTTCTTGGTCTGGGAGATGATCTTACTGCATTTCTTTGCAGTGATCAAAGAGATGGTACTAGGCTGGGCTACCTCTGGTATCCTGTACAACTTATTGCCAAAAGTAATAATCACAGAGTGAGGTATAGACTCATATACAACATGTCGCTTCCACATGTATGGCCGTCCTAATAATACATCACAAACTTCAAGAGGAGCAACATCACACAATACCTCATCCGTGAAGGGCTTGATGCTGTAAGGAAGGCGATACTATTGGGTGACGTGGAGATCTCGTCCTTGGTGAAGACATCCGATGGTGTACGGCTGCGGATGTGCTATCGTCGGTAGGCCCAACCACTTCATGACCTTCGCTGAAGTGAGATTCTTTTGGCTCCTGCTGTGGACATTGAACTGCAGCGAAGAACCTTTCACCCACATATGTGAGTGGAAGAAGCATTCCCCCTCCTCTGGATCTTCAGGATCATTCTTCTAGATCTTGATGGTGGCCATGGTGGCACTGGGCTTTGCATCAATGGTCTAATTCCCTTTTTCATTTCCCTTATTGGGTTCTGGCTCAGAGTCGGCTCAGAGTCGGAACATGTGTTTGATTCAGAAGCCTTCAACTCAACCACCAGTGACTGCTTGGCTCGACACTCACTTGTGTTGTGAGTGGATATCGTATGGAACTCAAGCCATTTTCCCGTGTCCTTCTTTGTCCATAGTAGGTTTCCCATCAGTGCTTGACATGTGGGGTGGATTTGAGAAGTGCACAAGTAATCTTTTCCTAATTGTAAAAGTCATGAACTAAAAAATATCCTTCCAACTGATTCAACCATTTATCTACGATGTCTGCATCTATCTGGCCCTCAAATACAGGAATATCAAAGATAAATTGTACCTTAAAAGGTGTGGTGCCTCCAGAGTGACTGCTGGATGAAGATGTGTCGCCTATGGGTAGCCATCAAAGGATCTGGGCAAAGTTATCCATCATTGCATTCCTTTGTTGCTCGAGTGCTTCCTCAAGAAATATTTTGAAAGGATCTCTTGCCCCCTCGTCTTTCTTTTCTTCCGCCATGGGAGGCCATCGGGGTTTGTGAGGCTAGTCTTGCAAAGGTTCAACCAGATCGAGCCCTAAATCCTTATACTCTGATCTCGTTGGGGACACGCAAAAAAAACAGGGAAATAACAGATCGCTCTGATACCACTAATCCAAACTTAAACATGAACACAAAAAATTACACATATAACCATAAATACAAAATGCACCAGAAATAACACTTCATTCCATTAATATCAGAATACTAAAATATGCTTACAAACAAAAAGAAAATAAACTAGCTCGGGCGATGTTAGATTATCTCTAAGAAGAGATGTGGTGGCTACATGCCTCTAAATTGTGTTACAATGAGGCTCAAAGGCCTATTTATTTTTGAGAACCAATGGAAAACCCTAAACATCCAAAAACCTAACCCTAGGGATGAAGTGCCAAAACTGCGGGCCTCGTTTGGGTAAATTGGTACATCAACTTCCTAGGGTTGTAACTTTGGCATATGATCGTTTGACTATCATAATACCTCACTTTGAAGATCTCGAAGAGGAGGCTAAAAACAAACCAACAAGTTGGTTTGGGACGTTTTCAGTCTCTCTGTTTTCCCTAAAAATGTCATTTGGGGCCTCAAAATGGCTCCAGAAGTTCAGGACCCGAAAAACTACCAAAGATAGTAAATTGTGCTAAAATTAAGGAAACCAAAAAACTGAAAGAGACAGTGTTGGGGGTCCAAGTGGAATATTCGGGTGGCCACCAATATCCACGTTGATCAATTACTAATTGAAAATTAAACTTTGTTGATATATAAGAGTGTCAAAGTTAGGAGGAAGAAGAAGCGCTTCCTTTAAAAGTGATTTTTCCAAAATATTATCTCTATAAATATGAAAGAAATAATTTCCTAAAATAAGCCTACAATCTCCTTCAATAGTTGGGCTATGTGCATGAGGCCTAAATTCTAGATCTGAGATCTACCTTGCATCCAATGTATGACTAGTTTAGAATCCTTGAAGACTTAAATGCAACAAACATTCCTTGAACTAGGAGTTTTAAAAGTGCATACAAAGCCTTTAGCTCTCTTATGTTGTTTGAATGAACCCCGTAGTTCAGGGATAAATTGCCTTAATTGGATAATCTTCCTCATTAAGAAAGACCCATCCTAGCCCTTGGAGGAATTTCATTTGGTCAAGGAAAAATGTATTTTTCAAGGTAAAACCCACAAGTGCACAAAATTACAAGTTCGATTGAAGGATAAATTAGGTCTCCTCCAATGCATATAAGTATGCCACATGTCACATCACTTTGGAGAACATCACATCAACACATCTTCTCTCTCTTCTCTTGATTGGTTCGTACATGTCTGAAATTTGGACTTCCGAGTTCACACGTGCGAAGGGAAGGAGGTTAGTTCTGATTTCTACATTGACTTTTCTGTTTGGGATAGTTTGACCATTCATTGACAAGATATGACTTCATGTTTTGACTTGGAAATATATTATTTTCGGAGGCCGAATTCTTTGGTGAAGGAATCATATTTTTCTGGGAACTTTGACTTAGGTTGACTGCAGACCTTTGATTGAAGTTTGAATGCAAAATTTATCTCTCATTTGACCGAGCCTTTTGGGACTATTTTGATTGATCTTTGACCATCAAGGAAGGGTGAATATTTTGACTATTGACCGAGCTCATTTGGAGGAAGTTTGAACTCCAATGTTGGACTATTAGTTTTCAAGCTCAGGGATAAATTCCCTGCATTGGATAGTCTTCCTCATTAAGAAAGACCCCTCCTAGCCCTAGGAAGAATTTCATTTGGTCAAGGAAAAATGTATTTTTCAAGGTGAAACCCACAAGTGCACAAAAGTACAGGTTGGATTTAAGGATAAATTAGGTCTCCTCCAACGCATATAAATACACCAAATGTCACATCAATTTGGAGCACACCACTTCAACACATATTCTCTCTCTTCTCTTGATTGGTTCGTACAGGTATGAAATTTAGAGGTCTAAGCTCACACGTACGAAGGGAAGGAGGCTAATTATGATTTTTGCATTGACTTTTCTGTTTCAGACAACTTGACTATTCGTTGACAAGATTTGAATTCATGTTTTGACTTGGAAATTCCTATTTTTTAAGGTCAAATTCTTTGGTGAAGGAACCATATTTTTCTGGGAACTTTGACTTGGGTTGACCATAGACCTTTGATTGAAGTTTGACCACAGGAAATATAAAGTTTGACTGCAGAATTTATCTCTCCTTTGACCCAGCCTTTGAGGACTATTTTGATTGATCTTTGACCAATAAGGAAGGATGAATATTTTGACTATTGACCAAGATCATTTGGAGGAAGTTTGACCATTGACTTGTGGACTCGTTAGGGCATCATTGCTGCTATTGACTGCTATTGACTTTGACAAAAATTGCAGACTTTGACTTTGGATTAGATTTAACTTTTCGCTCCTCTCTTGGATATTAGTTAGTGGATGGTTGGACAAGTCAAAGATTTGACTTTGACTCATTTGTTGATGAATTGGAACATTGTATCTCTCTATTGAACATTTGATGACAATCTAATAGAAGAAGAATTTGAAAAGGTTTTCCTCATTGTGGGGTTTTTCCTTGGCCTTTGAATAAATCTTGTGTCTCTTGTTATTGCTCTTGGATGTCTTCTATTGTGCATTGGATTTATTGTTCTATCTACAATTTTTTATTTTTATTAGAAGATTGAAATTTATTGGATAACTAATTTCTAATTGAAGGATAATTGGAATAAGTGATTGTGTTAAACATAGAACACTGGAAACTTAACATGGTATCAGAGCTGAGGTGAAGACAAGCCCAAGGAGACACGAGACAAGTAATCGCCTTTGAAGGAATCTATTTGGTCAATATGCCTACCTCATACTCCAAGGATGCAGACAAGTTGAGTGACTCATCTAATTTTGCTGCTTAGAAGATGAGGTTGGAAGTGTCATTGGGTGAAAATGGTGGTATGGAATATGTCGAAGGAAAAGTACTTGAGCCACTGGAAAATGATCCAGCCATTTCTAAGGCTAAGTATAAGAAAGGTGAGATCAAAGCCAAGAAAATAATTATTCATTCTTTAAAAGATCATTTGCTTACTTACATTGAAAAGTTGAAGAAGTCCAAGGAAATCTATGATAAGATGGCTGGGATGTCTGAGGTCAACAATTTGAATCATGTTCCCTCCTTGAAAAATAAAATCAAAGACATTAAGATGAAAAAGGGAGAGACCGTGCAGTCAAATTTCATGAGGCTATCACAACTCTAGGATCAATTCCTGACAGTTGGAGAATCTATGTTTGATAGAGAGCTGGTACTTGTTTCCCTTCAAGGTCTTCCTCTTATTTGAGTGACATTCATTACAACCATAAGAAACAACGAAAAATTCTCAATAGTTGATGAACTGGTTGGTAAGTGTACTCAAGAAGAAACTAGGATGATTTCTAGAGGGAGGATTCAAAAGCATGAAGAAGGAGAGCCCTCTACATTTTCTACACAAGGCAGGAAGAGGAAAGGAAGAGGAAGAGCACCTAGCTCTATAAATCCTACTCCAGATTCTAGGGATTCGAATAAAAGATTCAAAAGGAAATTATCAAAAGTTGAATGTTACAACTGCCACAAGCATGGTCACTATGCCTGAGACTATTTGGAAAAAAGAAGAGCTCCAAGGTCCAGCTACAACAACATGTTTAATGATATAAGAAGAGATGATGATAGAATAATAAGAGTTGATATAAGAAGAAAAGATGCTCCTGTTGATCGTGAAGAAGTCTATTGTCCTTAAAAGAGATCAAGGAACTCCAGGTATGAAAATAATGCAGCTGCTACTCAATCTGAATATATTCTTATTTTTTCTCTTTCTAATTATTCTCCTCTAGATTTGTGTGATAATTGGTTGGTAGATGGTGGGGCCTCTAGAATTTTCTCTGGGTATTGTGAAGTCCTCTCAAACCTGGTTGATAGGGAGATTTCTAATCAATCTGAATATATTCTTATTTTTTCTCTTTCTAATTATTCTCCTCTAGATTCATGTGATAATTGGTTGGTAGATGGTGGGGCCTCTAGAATTTTCTTTGGGTATTGTGAAGTCCTCTCAAACCTAGTTGATAGGGAGATTAATATGAAGGTCATTCTTGGGGACAACTCTACTTATCTTGTGAAGGGCATTGGTTCCATTAAGTTTCATTTGGATTATGGGGAAATCATACTTCTTCAAGATGTTATGTATGTTCCAGGATTGACGAATAACCTTGTGTCTATATCTGCCTTGGAAGATAAAGGTATGAGAGTTTCCTTTATAAAAGTAAAGGTCCTCACTTGGCCTATGGAATCTTGCATGAGGGATGTTTTCACCTTGGGATCTAAGATTAAACGACTCTATGGATTCAATGGAAGACCATTGCAAGCAATGGTACATGACATCAATCATCAAAGTGAGCTATGGCACCAGAGGTTTTCCCATATTCACTATTAAGCCCTGCCCAAAGTAAGGAGGATGGTTTTCAGTATTCCTGAGGTTCAATCTAATCATGATGGGGTATGTCCGGGATGTGCCAGTGGAACTAAGTCAAGGGGACCATTCCCTTCTAGCAAAAGGAAGACCAATGATATCCTACAACTCATACACTGATCTATGTGGACCCATGCTGGTAAAATATTTGGGTGGATATCTATATTATATAATATTTGTGGATGAATTTTCCCTAAAGACATGTATATTCTACTTGAAGCATAAGGTTGAAGCATTTGAGATGCTCCAAGATTTGAAGGCACTAATAGATAATCAAATAGGGAAAAGAATCAAGGTATTCAGTTCTGATAATGGTGGGGAATACACTTCTAATGAGTTCATTGACTTTTGTAAGAAGGATGGAATCGAGAAAGAGATCATTATACCTTACAATCTCGAGCAAAATGGTGTGGCTGAAAGAAAGAACATGAGCATCATGGAAGTTGCCTAAGCCATGTTACATGATCAGAATATGTCAAAGTTCTTTGGGGAGAAGCCCCTAATACAATAGTCTATGTTCAAAACAAGATTCCTCATCAAGCCATAGGTGACAAGACTCTCAAAGAAGTGTTCACAAGTGTGAAGCCTAATGTTCGCCATCTGAGAATATTTGGATGCCCCGTGTACTTTCTTATGCCGAAGGACAAGAGGAACAATATGGAGGTCACTAGAAAAAAAGTATATTTGTTTGATATTGTGATAATTCTAAAGCTTTTAGAATATAGGTGCTTGGTCTGAGGAATATCAAGTTAAGAAGGGATGTGACTTTCAATGAATATGTTTCCCTTGGAAAAGAAAGGGATATTCGTCCTCCTCCTCCTGTTGAAAATAAGGATGATGACATGGACCTACTAGAAGGTTCTTCTGTGCTTGGGCTATAAAAATATGTTGCTAATGATCCCATGGAACCTATGGACCCCTTGGATGCTCCTACATGTGATATCCTTTCCAGGAATATACCTCTTTGGCTTCGTGATACATTACAGGATGCTGAACGACATGCCGCTACCAGAGGAACCCTTAGAGAAAGAAATAAGTCATGCCGATTGTTGGGTCCCTATAATACTAGTGATTACCCCATTACTATTGTAGTTATACCCCTTATTAATATTGTTGTGCCCCTATTGCCCCCATATTGTTATTACTGTGCCCCATAGAATCCCTCTATTGTTATTTTTGTGGCTTTATATTATTATTGTTAGGTCGGTTGGGTTATATTGTGACTCCTTAGACTCCTATATATAGAAAGGAGGTTTTGTCATTTGAATCATCCAAGAATTGTTCATTTATGTAATGTAAAGGAGGTTGCCCCCTCGAAGAGGCTGAATTCTAAGGCGTTGATCTATCTTTTCTATCTTTTCTTGAGCTAGTTTCATAACACCGATACAAGGGATATGTTATTGCTATGAGCATCATCATACAAGATTAACCACACACATTTGAAGAAGCAGTGAAAGAGAAGGCATGGAAAGATGTAATGGTCAAAGAGTATGAATCTATCATGAAGAATGATGTGTGGGAAGTTGTTCTGAGACCCAATGAAAAGTTTTGTCATGACTTCGAAATGGCTATACAAGATTAAACATGGAGTTGATGGTAGTATTGAGAAATATAAGGTGAGGTTTGTGGCTAGAGTTTTGTCCTAGAAAGAATGAGAAGAATATGATGATATATTTGAATCTATTGCTCGCTACACTACGATTTGATTGATTGTTTCCCTTGCAACTAGTCAAGTATGGACCCTTCATTAGATGGGTGTGAAGAATGCATTTCTTGATGGAATATTATAGGAAGAAGTATATGTTTAGAAATAACAAGGTTTTGAAGTGCATGACAGGAAGAATCACATTTGAAAGCTGAAGAAGGCACTTTATGGATTGAAGTAAGCCTCTAGAGCTTGGCATGCTTATATTGATAGCTTCCCGCTGAAGTCTGGATTCATGATAAGCACCATCGACCCAAACCTATATTTTAAAATGGTCTAAGGTACGTCTTTGATTTTGGTTTTATATGTTGATGATTTATTCTTGACAGGTAGTGCGCCTCCGATGTTCGAGTGCAAGAAGGAGACGGTCTCCGAATTCTAAATGAAAGACCTTGGATTGATGCACTACTTCCTGGGCTTAGAGGTATGGAAAAGGGTCAGTGATATTTTTCTTTCTCAAGGAAAATATGTTGTGAAATTGTTAGATATATTTGGAATGGTAGAATACAGGTCGATGACCACGCCGATGGAGATGAATTTCAAGAAGATATGTGGAGAAGATGCTGGACCTAACTTGGAAAATCCCTTTGAGTACCGACAGTTGATTAGGGCATTGATGTTCCTTGTGAACACATATCCAGACATATATTTTGCAGTGAACACTCTAATTCAATTCATGACTGAGCCTCTTCATGCACACTGGGTTGCTTCCAGTAATGTGTTGAGATATTTGTATGGGACGATTAATATTGGTATGAGATATACTATCGAAGAGGTGAGACTTCATGGTTACATTGATGCTGACCGGGCCAAAAATGTTATTGAAAAGAAGAGCACATCAGGGTGTTTCTTTATTTTGGGTTCTACCATGATATCTTGGATGAGAAGGAAACATAAGTCTGTCACACTTAGCACAACTGACGTAGAGTATAGTGCTGCTGGAATGGCTAGCTGTGAGGCATTATGGTTGAGGTAGCTCTTTGGAGAGCTATTTGAGAAGGTCATGGATATGACAATTATTTATTGTGAGAAAAAGAGTGGGATCTGATTGGAAGAGAATCCCATGTTTCATGAAAATTTTGAGCATATTGAGATCATGTATCATTACGTTCGAGATATGGTGTGGAGAGGAGCAGTGAGACTCCATCACATTTTGAATGATGACAAAATTGCAAATATTCTTACCAAGGACTTTCCAACAGGGAAGTTCTTGGTCTTCGGAGAGTAACTTGGACTGATGGATGTGAACCTCCTGGATAAGGGTCCCAACTGATCGAGAACATGGAACTATGCTCTTCCCCCCTGTTTGAGCTCCCAGGGAGGGAAATTGAGCCAGAGAGATCCCGGGGTTGAAGGAACGCTAGACAATAAGATAGTTGTGATCCTGACCTCACAGTAAGTAGTATCCTACCTATTGTATAACAATAGGATAAATGTAATACTTACCTCATGGTAAGCAGTATATTTCCTATTGTCATCTTCGGGACTTGAAAAAGTATACCCCGGTTGGCATCCTACCCACAAGTTGGGATTGTTGGGATTTCCACCCATTTGGCCAATGGGTTAGGAGACTTGGGATAACTTTGATCCTTACCATTTATGGTACGTGGTATCTTGCCAAAGTGAAGGGATGCATGTGTTTTACCACTTGACTCTTATGGGTCAAGGTGGGAAGATCAATGGACAATAGGATAACTGTGATCCCTATCTCATGGTAAGTAGTATCCTGCCTATTATCCCAGGATATATGGTGGTAGATTGAGCTCCCCTATGATGATGATTCTTCTTATTTATATTCAATAATGTTCAATGTATGAGGAAAGATGAGAATATATAAGAAAATATGAAATATGACTTGGTTTAGAGATGATGGTGATGAGATTTTTGAGATGAGATTCACGAGGCAGTCAGAAATTTATCCCTAGATAAGAGGGACTGTTAATTTGGAAGCTTAGGGATAAATCCCCCCTTAGATAGTCTTCCTCATCAAGAAATACCCTTCCTATTCCTTGGAAGAATTTAATTCGGTTAAGGAAAAATACATTTTTAAAGGTGAAACCTACAAGTGGATAAAAGTTCAGGTCGATTTTAAGGACAAATTGGGTACCCTCCAAGGCATATAAGTACACCACAGGTCAGATCACTTTGGAGCATCATCACATCAACACATCTTCTCTCTCTTTTATTGATTATTTCATACAAGTTTGAAATTTGGAGGTTCAAGCTAACACGTGCAAAGGGAAGGAGGTTAGTTTTGATTTTTGTGTTGAATTTTCTATTTGGGACAAATTGACCAACCATTGACCATCTTTGAATTCATGTTTTTACTTGAAAACTTACGATTTTTGGAGGCCAAATTATTTGGTGATGGATCCAAATTTTTCCAGGCACTTTGAATTGGGTTGACCATAGAACTTTGACTGAATTTTTACCGCATAATTTATCTCTCCTTTGACCGAGCCTTTTGGGACTGTTTTGAATGATCTTTGACCAATAAGGAAGGCTAAATATTTTTACTGTTGACCGAGCTCATTTGGAGGAAGTTTGACTATTGACTTATGGAGTAGTTAGGGCATGATATGTTGTTGTTGACTGCTATTGACTTTGATAGAAATTACAAACCTTGACTTTGGTTCAGATTTGAATTTTGGGCTCATCTCTTGGATATTGGTTAGTTGATTGTTGGATAAGTTAAAGATTTGACTTTGAATCTTTTATTGATGAATTCAAACATTGTATCTTTTTGGTAAACATTTGATAAGAATCTAATAGAAGAAGAATTTGAAAGGGTTTTCCCCTGTATGGGGTTTTTTCCTAGTCTTTGACCAAATATTGTGTCCCTTGTTATTGCTCTTGGTTGTCTTCTATTGTGCATTATATTTACTTTCTATCTACAATTTCTTATTGTTATTGGAATATTGAAATTTATTGGCTAACTGATTGTTAATTAAAGAAGAATTGGAATAAGTGACTGTGTTAAGCATAAAACACTGTAAAATTAAGATGGCCTTACTAACAAAGTAATTATTTTCTTATAGGAATAAATAAAATATAGGGACACAACACTAACCCTCCTCTTGGTTGGATCCATCAAAATAACCCAATGGATGTTATTTGTTGATGGTAGGACATGAGGAATGCAATGGACTAAGGAGACGCAAAATTTGATATGAGGAAAAATACATGAAAAAGACCAAATACAAACCAAATATAGAGGGGTATAATTGTCTTCAAATAATCTTTTATTCTGCACCATCCAAATACCCCAACCCACTACCAGTGGTAATGCCCAATACTTCTTCAAAGTTGGTCTATCAAAGAAGATTATGTAACATTTTTCAGTAGTCAACTTCTCCCACATACCAGGGCTATTAATATGCAACTCCACCAGTTTCCATACTTGTTTGGAGAAGGGGAAACAAACAAATAAATGGAATGAATCATCATTAGTAATGTGACAAGGGCCACAAATTCTTGGACATGAGAAAACCCCTTTTTGCATTCTAGTCTATATTAGAATATGAGTTTTAATAATAAACCAAAATAATATTATAATTTTGAGTGGATGGTCTAATTTGGATCATCATATTGTTTTTCATCCATCTCAATTATTTTAGAGTGGAAAAGTGGAGGAATCAACTCGTAGGATCATTTTTATCGGCATAACCTATTTTAGAAAATTAGTGTTTGAAACCTTCTAGGAGCATTTTGAGGCTTCAAATGATGTTTTTTGGGGGTAAAAATTTGTTGCTTTAGCACCACACTTATTTTCATATTATATACACAAATACATTTCCAATGACACAATAATCACGTCAATCAAAGTCCGTATGAAAAAGTTATTCCACTTAGAAGTTGACCTTCTTGTTTTCACCACCATAATTCAAGAGGATGTCACACCAGCCTCCATTATTAATGGAGAAGTGGCTAGCCATGAAATCATGATGAAGAAGCTTTTGGAAGATTCCATATTGTAACCCTAGTTAAGAGTTGAGGTAGTCAAACCTAACCACTAGTAGGAATTTGGGATGTGTTATAATCGGGCCACTGGGAGGAAAAGGGGTTCCATTCTTTCAAGTGCATTTGTTTCATTGATGAGAAAAAACAACTGAGAGGGATAGGAGATAGAGCACACAGAGAGGATTTGTACATAATAGTAGCCCATGGGCCACATTCCATACTTCTTTGTACTCACAACCATTTTCTATTAAGAGAAAGAGAGTATAGAGACCTCACCTTCTACCTGAGTTTTCTCTCGAAAAGGTTTCCAAGTCATATCTTGTGTCCAATCATGGTTTGTGAGTTTTTATTTCAATGTTCTCTATTTTCTGCATACTTTTAATCTGCATGCATACACAATTGATAGTAATCTACAGATCCATAAATCTAAAGAGAAATAAAACCCTAATAGTGTAGATTTTGGATTTTTAAATACAATTTTATCATATATGTTTTGATGAACTACCCAGTGGAATATCCATGATAGTTTATGGATCGTGTTGGTACTAGAGCAAGATTCTTTGGGTATATTATGGATATTTATAGGGGATGTAGATCAGCCAGGCCAAAAATTGTAAACCCTAATCATGGTCAAAGAATCTGTGAATGACCCTTGTGATCTTGCAAAGGAGAGGTTTTCACGCTTGGAAGCACAAGTTGGTAATATAAGCCATAATATGAACCTCCTCGTGTTGGCCCTAAGAAATAAGCTCATAATATTTAGAGAAGATGGGTGTTCTAATTCAAAGGAATATCAAAGGGGAGATCAAGATATTAGGAAGAAATAAAAAACCAACTGAAGAAAGGACCAGAAAACGATCAACCCAGTTTCAGTGCCATGAATCATTCACAATCATTGTTCAAAATGGAGGAAAAGGTCAATATCAAGCCATACCAAAGTGATATTGAAATTATGAATCTAAATCACCGATTGCTGCAGTTATAAGTTTATTTTAGTGTCCATCATGTTGAGGAGGAATAAAATATTTCGTTTGCATGACTGAAATTAAAGGGCCATGCCCTCACTTGGTGAGAAAGCCACATGGAGACCTTGAGGTTGAAGGGAGATCCTCCAATGACTAAGTGGAAGGACTTCAAAACCATCATAAAGTCATAATTTTACCCTATTGGGTATGTAGAGGACAAGTGGATCTGATGGCACTAATTCAGGCAAAAGCAAGGACAAAGCATACATGAGTACATCAAAGAGTTCATAAAGATGGCCATAATGCTAGGTATCTCCCCAAGTATCCCATATGTATTCCTTAAGTATCTGGGGGGTCTACACATCCATCTGCAAAAGCAAGTGATGCTATTCAAGCCTAGATCTGTGGATGAGGATTGTGTACAGGCACAATACCTAGAGAACATCAACCTGAAGAAAGGGAAATCAAGTGGATTTTATTAGAAGGAGAAACATAATGCTTTTAAGGAGGGGAAGAAGAAGTGGACATGGGTAAAAGATAAAAACATCACAATGAAAACACACTATTGCAAACATCCGAAGAACCAATGCAATCACAACAACATTAACAACCATATTAAGGAGAAGTGCTGGAAGTTTCATCTGGAGCTTAACCTGAAGAAAAAAAAAAGAAAGACAATAAGAAGAAGAAACTCTTGGCCACATATTCAAGCAAACAAGTGAAAGAACCTAGGACATGGATGAGAAGATTGTTTGTATGTTAGTGGAGAAGGAGGGGAATCTAAGTAGCCTTCAACAATAGGAAGAGAAAGAAATGGATAAACTCTTCCACATAAAGATACAAGTCAAGAAGACAAAGATTGATGCTCTATTTGACTCAAGATCACAAGAAAATATCATTGCAGTAGATATGGTAAAAAAATTGGGAGTAGAAGTTTGTGATCATCCAAGCCCATATCCATTGGGATGGGTAAATAAGGACACGGAGTTAAAGGTAATAAAATAGTTCAAAATTAGATTTTCTATTAGTGCTGATTTTATTGATGAAGTAAAACTAGATGTGGTTCCCCTTGATGTATGTGAAGTGGTTTTTGGAAGTCTCTACATGTACATGAAAGATAAAATATTCATGTAGAGAGCCAACTAGTACTGGTTCATCAAGGATGAAAAATTGTTTACCATCAATGCACACAAAGGCAAGTAAAAAATTTCACTATAAGTGCCAACCAAGCCAAGAAATTGATCAATTCCAGCAAGAAGTATGATTTATTATTTTTAAGAGAAAATGTTATGCAACCAACTCACAAAATAGAAGAAAAGATAGATCAATGACTTCAAAATCAGCCTCTTCGATGGGGAAACCTACTTTACATTACAAAAATGGAAATTTCATGGATGATACAAATGAAAAAACCTCCTTTCTATATATAAGAGTCTAACGGGTCACAATATAATCAAAGCCGACATAAAAATAACAATATAAGGGTACAACAATAACAATAGTGGGCTTCTATGGGGCACAATAATAACAATATGGGACAATAGGGGCACAACAATAACATCAGTAATGGGGTAATCACTAGTATTATAGGGACCTAACATTCCCCTCTCCTTCAAAAAAGTGTTGTCCTCAATGCTTGAGTAGTTCTGGATGATTCTGTATAAAATTATCATCCTCCCATGTGGAATCTTCAGCGGGTGAGTTATTCCACTTGATGAGATACTCTGAAATTGATTGATTTCATAGTTGTCGAGTTCTTGTTTCTGTGACTGCTTCAGATTCCAATATGATTTTTCCTTCCTTGTCAAGTTCTGGAAATATTGTTTGAATTGGGAGCTTGTAACCTAATAACCTTGTTTAAGCATGAAACATGGAAAACTAGGTGCACTCGGGAAGCTGCAGGAAGCTCCAATTTGTATGACATAGTACCAATATTTTGCAACACCTTGTACATACCATAATACTTTGGTGATAATTTATTATCCTTCTTAGCTTGCTTGAGGGACATTTTTTTATATGGTTATAGCCATAGAAATACCTAGTCACCTACATCAAAACTTCTTTCACTGCGATGTTGATATGCCTGTGGTTTCATTCTATTCTGCACCAAAGTGAGGTTATCCTTTAAGAGTTGGAGAACTTTTTGTTGATGTTCGATGTGATCTTCCACTACTTGAACCTTAGAATTGTCTCTTAAATATGATGTGATGGATGGTGGATGATATCCATAAAGTGCCATAAATGGGGTCATTTTTGCTGCAGTATGGAAGGAAGTGTTATACCACCATTGAGCCAGAAGCAACCATTTGAACCATTGTGTCTGTTTATCAGATACAAAGTAATGAAGATATCATTCCAAACATTTGTTTACTATCTCAGTTTTCCCATTAGATTGAGGATGATAAGATGAGCTATGAGCTAACTGAGCACCAAGACAAGAAAATAATTTTGCCCAAAAATTTCCAGTGAAAATGGGATCTCTGTCGCTTACAATAATCTTTGGGTTTCCATGTAGCTTTTGAATCATTTCCATAAATGTAGTAGAAACTTTATTGGCTTTAAATGGATGAGATAATGCACAAAAGTGTGCATACTTGGTAAGTATGTCAACTACCACCATGATGACACTCTTTCCTTCAGACTTGGGTAAACCTGAGATAAAATCCATTGAAACCTCCTCCCAACGCTGGATTGGAATGGATAAAGGTTGTAATAGACTTGGGGTCTTAATTGTTTCAACTTTATTTTTTTGGAAAACTAATCATTCCGCCACAAACATTTTAATATTAGATTTAAGGCCATCCCAAAAAAATTCCTTCTTAACCCTGTGGTAAGTTTTTAAAACTCCTGAGTGCCCTCCTAAGGGAGAGGTGTGCAATTCTATAAGAATATTTAGTTTGAGTTGGGAATTCTTACATACATATAAGTGATCATTGTGTCATAACGAATCATTTTTCCAGCTAAATGTATAAGATGTACTGGGATCTTGTTGTAACTATTGAATGAGTGCCCACACTTCTTCACCATTCTTCCATTTATCCCTTGCTTCATTTATCCAATCTGGTTGGATAATAGAAATGGCACAAAGCAATTCTTCCACATCCTCATCCTTTCTTGAGAGTGCATTTGCCACAACATTTTTCTTCCCTTTCTTGTAGAATATTTCAAAGTCATAACCCATCATCTTTGTGACCCATTTTTGTTGCTCTTTCGAAGATAATATTTGTTCTAAAAAGTATTTAAGACTATCATGATCTGTTTTTACCTTGAAGTGTCTTCCCATTAGGTAGGGTGACCATTTATTAGGTGCATGTAGTATTGCCAACTTTTTCTTCTCATAAATAGCTTTGTGTAAATACTTTCCTTTGATGGGAAAACTTTTGAAAGTAATGGGTCTTTCTTCTTGCATTAAAATAGCACCAATTCCATTTCTTGAGGCATCAAATTCCACAATAAAGGTTTTTGTGAAGTCTAGTGTAGCTAAGACCAATGCTTGGCACATTGCCTCTTTAAGATGTTCAAAGGCCTTCGCTGCTTCTGGAGTCCATGAAAATGCATCTTTCTTCAATAATGTTGTTAGCAGTGCTGCTATTCTCCAATAATTCTTAACAAACTTGCGATAATACCCTATCAACCTGAGAAATCCTCATAGATGCTTTATGGATGTGGAGATTTTCCATTCCTTAATGGATTTAATTTTTCTAGGGTCTACCTCAATAGCTTCATGAGATACAATATGACCCATATATTCCACCTCTTGTACTGCAAAGAAACATTTGGAGCTTTTTGCATATAATTGTTTCTCCTCCAATAGTTTGAGCACCCTATCAACATGTTGAACATGATCCTTCCAAGACTTGCTGTAGATTAGTATATCATCAAAAAATACTAACACAAATTTTCTAAGGAAGGGTTTGAAAATGGAATTCATCAAACCTTGAAATGTAGAAGGTGCATTGGTAAGGCCAAAGGCATGACCAAAAATTCATAATGACCCTCATGAGTTCTAAATGCTGTTTTCAAAATTTCTTCAGTCTTCATTATGATTTGATGATATCTTGAATGAAGATACAACTTTGTGAAGTAAATTGATCCATGCAATTCACACAATAAGTCATCAATGACAGGAATGGGAAATTATCTTTAATAGTGAGCTTGTTGAGTTCCCTATAATCTGGACACATGTGCCATGATCCATCCTTCTTGTGCACCAATACTATTGGAGAAGAGAGAGACCTTTGACTACGTTGAATTATAGCAGCCTATAGCATTTCTACAACCATACGTTCAATTTCACTCTTTTGGGCATTGGGATATCTGTAAGGCCTGATGTTTGGAGGAACACTTCCTGGAATCAAATGAATAGCATGATCATGATCACGAATGGTTGGGAGGCCTTTGGGAGTTTCAAATACCTTGGAATGATTGTCCAAGACTTTTTGGAGATCTAGAAAAATACATGATTTCAATGTGGGGGCCTCTAGCGAACATAATTGTGCAATTATACCCCATTTTTATTTCTTTAGAACATTTGTCATTTTGTTAGAGCTGATTAACTTTCCCAGTTTCCCTGCGATGCCCCTTAATTCAACTTCCTTTCCTTCCAAAAAAAAATTCCTGAAAAGTTCTTGAAAATTAAAAGTTATCTTACCCAAAGATTGTAGCCACTGGACTCCTAGTACAACATCAACACCACCCGTTGGAATGGAAAGAATTGGGCTATTCAATACATATTATCCCATAGATAGCTTGATATTATGGCACTTTCCAGAGCAATTTATGGTTCATCCACTTGCAACCATCACTTGACACTTTGGTGTTGGATATAGGAAGCAATTCAATTCCTTGGCTATCTTACAATGAATAAAATTATGGGTAATGCCTGAATCAATCAACACTATTACCTTTTTCTTCTTGATATGTTCTTCTATCTTGATATCTTGAGGAGTAGTAATTCTGGCCAATGCATTACAAGATATGGTCGGATTCATTTCTTCTTTCTCTAGGGTTTGTTCCTGGTGTATATCCTCTTCTTTTTACGTTTCTTGTTCCTTTTCTTCCTCCTCTTCACAATATATGTAAACTAATTTATTCTCAGCGCACTTATGACCTTTAGTGTATTTTCTATCACAACTGTAACAAAGCCCTTTTTCTTTTTTTTCTTCCAATTGTTGTGGTGTCAACCTTGTAGGTGGAAGGCTAGGGGCAACAACACTTTCATCTTTATAGTTGTGAGTGGTAGGCTTCCTTGTTGCCATAATTTTTCTTTCCATTTTTCTTGCCAACTTGGATGCCTTCCCCAATGAATCAGGTTCCCAAAGGTGAACCTCATGTTGGATGTTATCCTTTAAAGTCCCTATGAACACATCAATCCTATGCTCCTTTGGAATATCTTTTACCTTTATATTCAATTTTTGGAAGTCCTCATTGTGCTCCATCATTGAACCCTTTTGTTTGAGATTTATCAATTGGCTAAAAAAGGTGTTTCTTTTTGTATCCTCATAATGTGCTATCATTTCTTTCGTAAAAATTTCCCAAGTGACAATTTGTTTACGAGAGCAAAGCCATCTATACCATACAAACTGATTTGGTTCCAAATATAAAGTTGCAATGTGTACCTTTTTTGTGTTTTGCACATTATGGAGATCGAAATATTGCTCCATCTGTAGTATCCATGATACGGGATCCTTGCCATAAAACTTCCTCATATTGATCTTTAGAACATGGTGGGTACTCAATCCCACGTTAGAGTCTATGAAATCATGATTAACATTTATTTTTTTCTCATTATGATTTTCCTCTACTACCTTTTCGCCATTAGGAAACGTTTCTTGTAGCAACTTTGCCAAACCTCCTTTCAAACCTTCCACATCTTTCTTCAAATATTAAATGTTTACTTCTAAACCATCCATCTTAGATTCAACGACTTTATTTAAATCATCCATCTTAGCTTCCATGCCATCCATCTAGCTTCCACGCCTTTATTTAAACCATCCATCTTAGCTTCTGTTACTTTTTGTGAGAGTGAATTTTGTTGCACTTGGTCTCGTAATTTTGATATATCATGTTGCATTTCTTCCTCTTCTTCATGAGTCATGCTAGAGATTTTAGGTTGCTTACTAGGTGTTTCCATTTTATTTCTTTGGGGCATCAATTAATGATAATTATGCTTCACTATGCCCTTTGAATTCCTTCAAACTGATTTTTCAAACGAAACTTAAGCAAAATTTAAAGAAAAAAACTACACACCTTTTTTCACTTTGTAGGAGCTCGATATTGAATCTGTTGTATCTTTGTAATTATGGATCTCCAAGGTATGAAATTTCTTCTTATGGTATCCCTCTGTGTCCTCTTTCCAACCCAGCAAGTCTGAACAAGATTGGATTCTCCAAAGAAGAGTTATGCTGAATCTCCCATGATGACCTGCTTATAGACTGATTCAGTAGTGCGAACTTGTACGATGTGCCACGTGTCACTATTTCTACCTTATATCCTAGAAATAATACAAAGATAACTACAGGCCATCCTCTCTTTGGAATTCATTACGAAATTTCAATCTGATGCTTAGAGAGAAATTTATGACGATTTTCCCCAGGTCACCTGTTTGAGATATAATTCGGGAGCCTGCAAAAACCCTAAATTCCTTGGATCATATCTAAGAAAATATAGCGAGACAAGATTTGTATTTCGTACCCAAGGTTCATCAAGATTTCGGCTCAAATAGGTTTTAATTTTAGTTTCTAAAATGTCGTAGAAAAACAGTTATAGCGAAAATTCCATGATGACCTGTTTGAAGCAGCGAAACCCTAGAATCCAAAGCTCTAATATCAATTGTTAATCAACCAGCTCATAAAATAGAAAAAAAGATAGATCAACGACTTCAAAATCAGTCTCTTCGAGGGGGAAACCTTGTTTACATTACACAAATGAACAATTCTTGGATGATACAAATGTCAAAACCTCCTTTCTATATATAGGAGTCTAACGGGTCACAATATAATCAAAGCCGACATAACAATAACAATATAAGGCATAACAATAAGAATAGTGGGCTTCTATGGGGCACAATAATAACAATATGGGGACAATAGGGGCACAAAAATAACAATAAGGGTTACAATGACAAGAGTAATGGGGGAATCACTAGTATTATAGGGACCTAACATAAAATCAGTTTGTAGAAGAGTATGTAAGAGGCAAGGCATCCTTGGAATGGTGTATTAATAAATATAAACAAAAACTGGAAGAGTTTCTACTTGCATATAGGGATGTGTTCTAGGAACCTAAAGGGTTACCACCCAAGAGGGAAATGGAGCATGAGTTCTAGCTATTGCTGGACACTCCATTGTAAAATATTGGGCTCTACAAGTAGTCTATTATAGAAACAAGTGAGGTGAAGAGACAATTACAACAACTAATGGAAAAAGGTGTTATTTTACGAAGTACATCACCATGTGGCTCACCCGTCATCATTCTGTCAAAGAAGGATGGAACTTGGTTGATGATAATTTTTTACATGGGATTGAACAAAATCATGCTCAAGAACAAGTCCCCCCTGCCCATGATAGATGATATGTTGGATCAGTTGCAACAAGTGAAGTACTTCACAAGGTTGGAATTAAATTCTTGATATCACCAGGTTCAAGTCAAATAAGAATATACCTAGAAAATCACCTTAAAAAATAGGAAATATTTGTATGCCTGGTTAGTCACACCATTCGGCCTATGCAATGCACCAGCTACATTAATGAGGTTAATGAATGATATATTGCACCCTTATAGATTTATTTGTTATTTTTTATTTGGATGATATATGGGTATAAAGTGGTACCTGGGAGGATCACATATCACATTTGACGTAGGTGTTGGAGACATTAAATAAGCACTAACTACTAGAAAATCTCAAGAATTATGAGTTTTCAAAACAATATTTCGTGTATTTGGGGTATGTGATAGGTGGAGGAGAGCTAAAGATAGATCCTGCCAAGATGGAGGCCATTATAAAATGGTCAACGTCTACTAATTTTTCAGAGGTTAGGAGATTCGTTGGGGTAGAATAATACTTGAGGAAGTTCATAGCCTCGTTTTCAGCATGGGAATGCCACTCTAGGCCATAATAACAAGTGGAAAGAGTTTCTAGTGGGTAAATGGAAACAGAGGGCCTTTCAGGAGCTAAAGAATAAGATTAGTCAACCACCAGTTCTGGAATTACCAAACTTGCAGCAAACCTTCAAAATGGAGACAAATGCGAGTGGGTATGTTATGGGAGTAACCTTGATGTAGGGAGGAAGGCTTGTATGCTACCATTTTGAAGTATTTCATGGGGTATTTCTTAACTACCCTACCTACGACAAGGAGTTCTATGCCCTGATGCAAGATTTGAAGAAGTGGAAGCACTATCTGATGGGGAAGGAGACATTGATCCACACAAATCACTCGCCACTACAGTACTTGCAGGCCCAAGTAAGCTACAACATACCAAGCATTATAAGTGGATGTGGTTTCTACAATATCTTCATTTAGTGATTAAGTACAAGAAGGGAAACACAAATAAATTGGTCGAGATGATTTCAAGGCCACCTGCATTAAATAAAATCGCTTTGGGAACTTTGATGCACATGGAGTTATTCACCCGTGATGCATATAGAGAGGCATATTCAAAGGATGAGAACTTCAAGGAGGTGTTTTAGTAGTTTTATAGTTAGATTCATGTGCATGATGGCAACAACACCATTGAAAATCACCTCCAAAATGGGTTACTCTATAGTCTGGATAAGCTATGTGTTCCTAAATGTGTGCAATTATAGTTGATTAGAGAGGCTCACACCTCCAAGGTTGCAGGGAACTTTGGTGTAGGGAAGCAAATGACCAACTAGTATAGGTATGCGTATTGGCCCAAGATGCAAGAATAATTAGCTAGGTTTATAAGAGGATGCATGTTTAGTTGTACCAACAAGCCTACCAATTAGAAACATGGATCCATATCATCTCTAACTTGTACCCACCCATACTTGGGTAAAAAATTCCATGGATTTTGTGGGAGGCTTACCAACAACTAGAAAGGGACATGACTACCTATTTGTGGTATTTGATAGGTTCAACAATATGTGTGTTTTGATGCCCTGTAAAAAGACCATTAGTGGGAAAAAAGCAACATACTTGTTATTTGGATAGGTTTTCATGCACTTTGGGATACCAAGGAGCATTGTTTCAGACATGGACATGAGATTTCTAAATGCATTTTGGACTACACTGTGGGAGAATATGGACACCAAATTGAATAGGTCTACAAGATTCCATCCACAAAAAGATGGGAAGACAAACGTAGTCAACATGACTTTAGTGCGACTTTTAAGGGGTTATAATCAGAAGCATTTGAAGACATGGGATGGAAATTGGGTATATATACAACACTCTTATAATAGAGAAATCCACACTTCCACTGGTAAGTCCTCATTTGAAACTTTTTTTGGATATTGTAACAATCTCCTCCCACATTTACCCAAGCTAACTGGTCCACCAAGGTAAACATGTGACAAAGAGTTACTATGATATGATTCAAATCCCCATGTACAGTTAAGGAAGTGGAACCAACATGACAAGGCCAATATAACCTTCCTCAGAAGCTACATAACCTTCATGAGCCAACCAACCACTTCAGGTGTCCAAACCCTGAGAGAACTTGCTTTTTCACTGCCCTAGAGCCTCAGTCGCTCCCATGACAAGGCATTCATGTGACGGGAATCCTCCAGTTGCTCCCACAACAAGGAATCCATGCGATTTTGGCCTTTTCCAGACAGTTCTATGCCAGCGACCCTAGATTCTGTGCCACTTTTTTTAGGGTCAAGACTCAGGCCACTTCCAAAAACTTAATGAAACTTCCATAAATCTTAAATGAAACTTCCATAAATCTTAAATAACACTGAGATAAGGTCACTAATGCAAACACTTGAACAAGAACTTGATCTTACCCCTACTAGCCATGATAGGTATTTCGTCAAACACATCAAGAACATGTAATCTATAGGTTAGAACAATAGATCTAAACATAGGGGTCTCATACTTATCTGGGAATCATTAAATAGAATTGATATCTCCTCATAATAGCTACATTGTTATCTATTAGGTCAATCATTCACTAACATTTCATATGCTAATTGAAACATGATGAGCGACATACATCATAATTGTCGCAAAACATACCTATAAATAGAAAATAACCAAATATATATCAATGAGGGAACAACCATTAAAGCCACATAATGACACACACATTGTAGAAATTCCTTGTAGATTCAAACTGCAGAAATGTAATATGCTAAAACAATTGAATTGAATCTATTCTACTCATCAGTGGAAGTTAGAAACGATCGATGAAATTATGAAGCATACAAGAGAAATAATTCAATCAACAAATTACACAATTATTTTCCGGGGAAATCCATAGCTAAAAACCCCTTCTAGTTGTATATTGCATTAGTCAAAGAATCTGGATGAATAGAATATGCTCTGCTCAACCTTGAGCTCAACTTGCACAAGTCGTTTCTACCCTCTGCATGACTAGCTTCCTTTGGCCAATACTTAGCCAAATTTCCAAGCCTCTAGGCTCCTAATTCCTTGCCCTCATAAGATCCACGCATAAACTTGTGCTTCCTATTGCTTGGTCTCATCAACGTGTGCTCACCAAAACAATTATTAAACGTATGCCTTCATTACTCCTTTTAAAGGCAATTTGAATGGTTAAAATTAGTGAGTTTTCTAATTAAGGAATGATTTATTTGAGGCCTTATTTTGAATGCATCCACCATTTGTTTAATTTAGATGATTTTACAATTGATAGTACATTGTCCCTGAACTCCAATCTCAACTAGGTCTTTCTCTGAACTGACATGCATGAGTTAATTATGAGTGAATCTTCAGTTTATTGTTTGATCAAGGCTAGTTACACCCCACTATTGGATCTCCCACTAATTCCTCCATTAGTTGGAACTAGTTTAACTGAATTTAACTCAGTTAGACTGAATTAAATAATTACAACTCAAAATAAACTCAACTAGTTCTCCTAATTGTAGGAGACACTCTACATGAATCTAGTTAGACCCTCAACTCGAATTAATTGAGCCAAATAAGTCAAAATACCTTATTTAACTATTACAAATTGTCATGAGATGTGGAATTACACTTTTTTCCCTAATTTAATTCAAGGACAAATTAAATTAGGATTTTTCTTGATGTTATTTTTAACATTTCTTATTGCTATTTTCAACACTCCCTCTCAACAATAAATGAATTCAACTCTATCCCGATCTGGTACCTTTGGAATGTTCTTCATGAAATTCTTATCATTGTTGTTGTTTCTACTACAACATATATAACCCAAAAAAACATCCAAAAAAATTAAAGTGAATCAATTGTGTCCGCAACTGTCTACAAGGAAAAACTGTGCTACTGTTGACTCTAGTATTGAGCCTCATGCTCTGCCTTCAACACTACTCTACACTCCTCAATATCTGACTTACACTGATCCTCCTGCTACTAAATACTATGTTGGCATTATGATTCAAGTGTTGTCCTTGATGGCAACTCACTCAGAGATTGGTACAGGTGCTCAGAGACTGGTACAGGTGATGGCAACTTAACTAGTGGACAGATCTCAGTACAGCAGGACAAGAAAGAGATATACGCAGGTTCAGCAAGGAGAATCAGCGTGTACACGCAGGTTGGCTTCAGTAAAAGCGCGTACATGTGAAAACGTACCTTTGGTCAGTGGCAGTTAGTCCTTGGAAGTTGTGCCTATGGTTTTGGACCATGGTGTCTCGACGGACGTGTCGATCCCTAGTTTCGAGGTTGATGGTATTGTGTTACTATGGTTTTGGCTCTTGGTATTGAGCAAGGCCTAAGGCTATATAAGGAGAAGATCACTAGGCCAAAGATACCAAGTGTGAGTGATGAAGATCTGAGAAAGTGTGTGATCCAAGTGCTGGTTATGGGTTGGTGATCTGAACCAAGGTTTCACCCATGTGGAGGATGATGAATGATGGAACGAGATCTCAAGGCTTGGAATGATTATCTTCATATGGTTTGACTCTGGATAGACTAGATCTACTGACGCATGTTTATTATTATGATCTGGGTATGTTTTGATGTCTGATATAGCTGCAGAGTTTTAAGGTTGAATTTATAGATCTGTACGCGAGTTGGTTTTGGTAAAAGAGCGTATACACGCAGGTTGGGTTCATCCAAGTAGCGTATACAATGTGAAGTATGATATTTGAATATGGAGCTGGATCTGGTTGTTGCTATGATTGTCTGGTTATTGTTGATAGGGTTACAGTGATTCAGAATTGGGTGTTTCAGTGATTAATGATGCAGGTTGTACTACAATGATGATTGTCTTATGGATCCAGTATGAAAATGTATGAAATGTGGTCCCTGGTAGCTCGTAGGCCGGCACCTACGTACTGGTAAACATATCAGCCAGTACAAGAGCCAGGGGGTTGTAGCTCCCTTCCACTAGCAGCTGGAAAACGAGTAAAGAAGCATTCTGTAGGTAGGCACCTACGTACTAGTAAATGGATCGGCTAGTACAAGAGCTAAGAGGGTTGTAGCCCTCTGCAGGTTGTAGCCTGCGTGCTGGTAAAGGACTGCACCAGTACATTGTAAAAGAAGTTCTCATTAAAGAAGAAAGAGACAAATTGCAGCAGGTGGTTTTCACCCACATTGGGTTTCCACCTTATATCATGGTGTTCATGTGTGTGGCTTTTGTGTGATGATCTGTTCTGTTATACTGCACCTGTTTACTGTTAATATGCTTAATAATGTTCTGATGCATTTACTGAAGATAAGATTAACTGAATCATAAGATCTCTGGATATACGCTAGTTGCATTAGACACAGTCGCGTGTACACGCGGGTTCACTTAACTGAAGTCGCGTATATGTTTCTGAGTATGAAATTGAAAAGTTTTATCTGATCTGATAATACTGATTCACCCCCCCTCTCAGTATTATTTCCAACAATTGGTATCAGAGCAGGTCCTTCAGAGAAGCTTGATCGCTTGAAGGAGATTCGTAGAACAATGGGGAAGAAAGCACGTCAGAAGAAGAAGACAGCTCAAAGGAAAAATGACAACCTGCCGTTGAGTGGAAGCAAGTGTTCAGATCCTGAAGCATCTCAGATTGAAGATGGACAAGCAAATGAAGCATCAGATCAAATCATAGATCAACAAGATCTACCTAGCAAAAGGGAGAATGCCCTCAAGGAAGAAATCATCAGATTAGAAGATCAGTTAGAATGTGCCTCCAGAATTCGAGAAATGCTGCTAGCACTGAATAAAGAGCAAGAAAACGAGATCCTCAAACTAAGGCATCAGTTGGATGAAGGAAGGAAAGCTGAAGAGACCTTGGAGAAGCAATGTCTTGAAAAGGAAGAACAACATCAAGTTGAGGTAAATATCCTGAAAGGTAAAATAGAAGAAAAGGATAAGCTTTTACGATTTCAAGATAGTACTAAAGTCTTGGATGATATTCTTCATAGTCAAAGATCTCCTGCTATCAAGACTGGTCTTGGTTTTCGTGGATATGTTGAAGGTGAATCTAGTTCACAAGGTGAGGCAAGAAACTCTAATGAGAAATCTGAAATGCCCAACAAGGAACAACCAAGGAAAGAAATTCCTCAAGGAAGATTCTTTACTCCTAACTATGGACGTGATAGACGATTATTTCCTCCACTGAATAATGTTGAATGTTATGTATTTCATAATCTTGGACATGTTGCAGCCATATGTAGAAGAAGAAGGTTTCAAGACCATCATGCAGAAAGATCATCACATTCGAGGTACTTTAATGGATATTGTTTTTCTTGCAATATGCTTGGCCACAAAGCTGCCGATTGCTACAGGAGGAATATGAAACATGTAAGATGCTATGCATGTAACAAGTTTGGACATAAAGCAAGAGATTGCAGGAACAAAGCTCATGATAAGAAGAAATCATCAACATGCTTGAAGATATGGAAGAAAAAGGAAGTTCAGTCAGAAAAATATGGCACAGCATAGGGTACTCAGCACAGCACAGACATAACAAACTCAGGGGGAGCTGAAGGTGTAAAACTTCAGTGTTCTAATTCTCATACGCAAGTTTCATGAAGGAAAGCCGCGTATATACGCGAGTTACAGGCTGCAAAGTCGCGTATATGGAGAAAGGGCAGCAGAACAGACCCAGGTTCAGTCATGGTTGGCTCAGGCTCAGGGGGAGCAGAACAGACTCAGGAAATGGTTCAGACATGGTTGGCTCACACTCAGGGGGAGCAGATTCTTCAAATAATTCATTGTTGGCATTATGGTTAGAAGTTGTTGATAAAGTCTATGAAGCTAAATGATACATCTTGCTGTTTAGGAATCAGGCTGATGGTACAGATCATGATGCTGCTGGTGGCTTTCATAAGTCTTGGTCTAGATATTTCATCACTATGTCATGTTCTAGATGTCAATGTAACGGCCTATGTTGGTTTCCCCAGGCTGATGCTTATGGTCATAATCATTGGTCTGGAGATATTTCATACACTATGTCATGTATATTCTTTGTGATATCTCTTTTATGATGTCAAGGCCTCATGTTTTTTCCCCACTATGCCTGGGATGAATGATGAAATGTTTATGTATTGTCATGAGTAAACTCTTAATGTATCTCCACATGGTTAGGTGGATGATGTCAATATTGGTATATCCCCACTAGCCCCTGAGGTCATTGGTGATAGGAATAGGAAGGTCTTCTATAATGTATAAGTCTTTGTTCTTCTTGAAGAACATCTTTTGCAGATCTTGCCTACAGTCAAGGGGAGCATGAACAGCAAAATTCAGCAAGAGCAGAATGGATAGATTGGTACACTTTGGCATACACAAAGGGGGAGCACATTTGGAGATTTCAGCATGTACTCAGGGGGAGTATGGACAGCAGTATGGACAGCAGAAGGTATACCAAAGAAGAGAATATCTTGGTCCACCCTTTGCCCTTGATGTCAAAGGGGGAGAGTGACTTGGTGTGGTGGTTGCCATCAAGTCCAAAGGGGGAGATTGTTGGCATTATGATTCAAGTGTTGTCCTTGATGGCAACTCACTCAGAGATTGGTACAGGTGCTCAGAGACTGGTACAGGTGATGGCAACTTAACTAGTGGACAGATCTCAGTACAGCAGGACAAGAAAGAGATATACGCAGGTTCAGCAAGGAGAATCAGCGTGTACACGCAGGTTGGCTTCAGTAAAAGCGCGTACATGTGAAAACGTACCTTTGGTCAGTGGCAGTTAGTCCTTGGAAGTTGTGCCTATGGTTTTGGACCATGGTGTCTCGACGGACGTGTCGATCCCTAGTTTCGAGGTTGATGGTATTGTGTTACTATGGTTTTGGCTCTTGGTATTGAGCAAGGCCTAAGGCTATATAAGGAGAAGATCACTAGGCCAAAGATACCAAGTGTGAGTGATGAAGATCTGAGAAAGTGTGTGATCCAAGTGCTGGTTATGGGTTGGTGATCTGAACCAAGGTTTCACCCATGTGGAGGATGATGAATGATGGAACGAGATCTCAAGGCTTGGAATGATTATCTTCATATGGTTTGACTCTGGATAGACTAGATCTACTGACGCATGTTTATTATTATGATCTGGGTATGTTTTGATGTCTGATATAGCTGCAGAGTTTTAAGGTTGAATTTATAGATCTGTACGCGAGTTGGTTTTGGTAAAAGAGCGTATACACGCAGGTTGGGTTCATCCAAGTAGCGTATACAATGTGAAGTATGATATTTGAATATGGAGCTGGATCTGGTTGTTGCTATGATTGTCTGGTTATTGTTGATAGGGTTACAGTGATTCAGAATTGGGTGTTTCAGTGATTAATGATGCAGGTTGTACTACAATGATGATTGTCTTATGGATCCAGTATGAAAATGTATGAAATGTGGTCCCTGGTAGCTCGTAGGCCGGCACCTACGTACTGGTAAACATATCAGCCAGTACAAGAGCCAGGGGGTTGTAGCTCCCTTCCACTAGCAGCTGGAAAACGAGTAAAGAAGCATTCTGTAGGTAGGCACCTACGTACTAGTAAATGGATCGGCTAGTACAAGAGCTAAGAGGGTTGTAGCCCTCTGCAGGTTGTAGCCTGCGTGCTGGTAAAGGACTGCACCAATACATTGTAAAAGAAGTTCTCATTAAAGAAGAAAGAGACAAATTGCAGCAGGTGGTTTTCACCCACATTGGGTTTCCACCTTATATCATGGTGTTCATGTGTGTGGCTTTTGTGTGATGATCTGTTCTGTTATACTGCACCTGTTTACTGTTAATATGCTTAATAATGTTCTGATGCATTTACTGAAGATAAGATTAACTGAATCATAAGATCTCTGGATATACGCTAGTTGCATTAGACACAGTCGCGTGTACACGCGGGTTCACTTAACTGAAGTCGCGTATATGTTTCTGAGTATGAAATTGAAAAGTTTTATCTGATCTGATAATACTGATTCACCCCCCCTCTCAGTATTATTTCCAACAATTGGTATCAGAGCAGGTCCTTCAGAGAAGCTTGATCGCTTGAAGGAGATTCGTAGAACAATGGGGAAGAAAGCACGTCAGAAGAAGAAGACAGCTCAAAGGAAAAATGACAACCTGCCGTTGAGTGGAAGCAAGTGTTCAGATCCTGAAGCATCTCAGATTGAAGATGGACAAGCAAATGAAGCATCAGATCAAATCATAGATCAACAAGATCTACCTAGCAAAAGGGAGAATGCCCTCAAGGAAGAAATCATCAGATTAGAAGATCAGTTAGAATGTGCCTCCAGAATTCGAGAAATGCTGCTAGCACTGAATAAAGAGCAAGAAAACGAGATCCTCAAACTAAGGCATCAGTTGGATGAAGGAAGGAAAGCTGAAGAGACCTTGGAGAAGCAATGTCTTGAAAAGGAAGAACAACATCAAGTTGAGGTAAATATCCTGAAAGGTAAAATAGAAGAAAAGGATAAGCTTTTACGATTTCAAGATAGTACTAAAGTCTTGGATGATATTCTTCATAGTCAAAGATCTCCTGCTATCAAGACTGGTCTTGGTTTTCGTGGATATGTTGAAGGTGAATCTAGTTCACAAGGTGAGGCAAGAAACTCTAATGAGAAATCTGAAATGCCCAACAAGGAACAACCAAGGAAAGAAATTCCTCAAGGAAGATTCTTTACTCCTAACTATGGACGTGATAGACGATTATTTCCTCCACTGAATAATGTTGAATGTTATGTATGTCATAATCTTGGACATGTTGCAGCCATATGTAGAAGAAGAAGGTTTCAAGACCATCATGCAGAAAGATCATCACATTCGAGGTACTTTAATGGATATTGTTTTTCTTGCAATATGCTTGGCCACAAAGCTGCCGATTGCTACAGGAGGAATATGAAACATGTAAGATGCTATGCATGTAACAAGTTTGGACATAAAGCAAGAGATTGCAGGAACAAAGCTCATGATAAGAAGAAATCATCAACATGCTTGAAGATATGGAAGAAAAAGGAAGTTCAGTCAGAAAAATATGGCACAGCACAGGGTACTCAGCACAGCACAGACATAACAAACTCAGGGGGAGCTGAAGGTGTAAAACTTCAGTGTTCTAATTCTCATACGCAAGTTTCATGAAGGAAAGCCGCGTATATACGCGAGTTACAGGCTGCAAAGTCGCGTATATGGAGAAAGGGCAGCAGAACAGACCCAGGTTCAGTCATGGTTGGCTCAGGCTCAGGGGGAGCAGAACAGACTCAGGAAATGGTTCAGACATGGTTGGCTCACACTCAGGGGGAGCAGATTCTTCAAATAATTCATTGTTGGCATTATGGTTAGAAGTTGTTGATAAAGTCTATGAAGCTAAATGATACATCTTGCTGTTTAGGAATGGTATTGCAGGCTGATGCTTATGGTACAGATCATGATGCTGCTGGTGGCTTTCATAAGTCTTGGTCTAGATATTTCATCACTATGTCATGTATCTCTTTGTGATATCTCTTTTATGATGTCAAGGTCATGTAACGGCCTATGTTGGTTTCCCCACTATGCCTGGGATGAATGATGAAATGTTTATGTATTGTCATGAGTAAACTCTTAATGTATCTCCACATGGTTAGGTGGATGAGTCAATATTGGTATATCCCCACTAGGTTGGGTGATGAATTGAGTCATTGGTGATAGGAAGGTCTTCTATAATGTATAAGTCTTTGTTCTTCTTGAAGAACATCTTTTGCAGATCTTGCCTACAGTCAAGGGGAGCATGAACAACAAAATTCAGCAAGAGCAGAATGGATAGATTGGTACACTTTGGCATACACAAAGGGGGAGCACATTTGGAGATTTCAGCATGTACTCAGGGGGAGTATGGACAGCAGTATGGACAGCAGAAGGTATACCAAAGAAGAGAATATCTTGGTCCACCCTTTGCCCTTGATGTCAAAGGGGGAGAGTGACTTGGTGTGGTGGTTGCCATCAAGTCCAAAGGGGGAGATTGTTGGCATTATGATTCAAGTGTTGTCCTTGATGGCAACTCACTCAGAGATTGGTACAGGTGCTCAGAGACTGGTACAGGTGATGGCAACTTAACTAGTGGACAGATCTCAGTACAGCAGGACAAGAAAGAGATATACGCAGGTTCAGCAAGGAGAATCAGCGTGTACACGCAGGTTGGCTTCAGTAAAAGCGCGTACATGTGAAAACGTACCTTTGGTCAGTGGCAGTTAGTCCTTGGAAGTTGTGCCTATGGTTTTGGACCATGGTGTCTCGACGGACGTGTCGATCCCTAGTTTCGAGGTTGATGGTATTGTGTTACTATGGTTTTGGCTCTTGGTATTGAGCAAGGCCTAAGGCTATATAAGGAGAAGATCACTAGGCCAAAGATACCAAGTGTGAGTGATGAAGATCTGAGAAAGTGTGTGATCCAAGTGCTGGTTATGGGTTGGTGATCTGAACCAAGGTTTCACCCATGTGGAGGATGATGAATGATGGAACGAGATCTCAAGGCTTGGAATGATTATCTTCATATGGTTTGACTCTGGATAGACTAGATCTACTGACGCATGTTTATTATTATGATCTGGGTATGTTTTGATGTCTGATATAGCTGCAGAGTTTTAAGGTTGAATTTATAGATCTGTACGCGAGTTGGTTTTGGTAAAAGAGCGTATACACGCAGGTTGGGTTCATCCAAGTAGCGTATACAATGTGAAGTATGATATTTGAATATGGAGCTGGATCTGGTTGTTGCTATGATTGTCTGGTTATTGTTGATAGGGTTACAGTGATTCAGAATTGGGTGTTTCAGTGATTAATGATGCAGGTTGTACTACAATGATGATTGTCTTATGGATCCAGTATGAAAATGTATGAAATGTGGTCCCTGGTAGCTCGTAGGCCGGCACCTACGTACTGGTAAACATATCAGCCAGTACAAGAGCCAGGGGGTTGTAGCTCCCTTCCACTAGCAGCTGGAAAACGAGTAAAGAAGCATTCTGTAGGTAGGCACCTACGTACTAGTAAATGGATCGGCTAGTACAAGAGCTAAGAGGGTTGTAGCCCTCTGCAGGTTGTAGCCTGCGTGCTGGTAAAGGACTGCACCAGTACATTGTAAAAGAAGTTCTCATTAAAGAAGAAAGAGACAAATTGCAGCAGGTGGTTTTCACCCACATTGGGTTTCCACCTTATATCATGGTGTTCATGTGTGTGGCTTTTGTGTGATGATCTGTTCTGTTATACTGCACCTGTTTACTGTTAATATGCTTAATAATGTTCTGATGCATTTACTGAAGATAAGATTAACTGAATCATAAGATCTCTGGATATACGCTAGTTGCATTAGACACAGTCGCGTGTACACGCGGGTTCACTTAACTGAAGTCGCGTATATGTTTCTGAGTATGAAATTGAAAAGTTTTATCTGATCTGATAATACTGATTCACCCCCCCTCTCAGTATTATTTCCAACAATTGGTATCAGAGCAGGTCCTTCAGAGAAGCTTGATCGCTTGAAGGAGATTCGTAGAACAATGGGGAAGAAAGCACGTCAGAAGAAGAAGACAGCTCAAAGGAAAAATGACAACCTGCCATTGAGTGGAAGCAAGTGTTCAGATCCTGAAGCATCTCAGATTGAAGATGGACAAGCAAATGAAGCATCAGATCAAATCATAGATCAACAAGATCTACCTAGCAAAAGGGAGAATGCCCTCAAGGAAGAAATCATCAGATTAGAAGATCAGTTAGAATGTGCCTCCAGAATTCGAGAAATGCTGCTAGCACTGAATAAAGAGAAAGAAAACGAGATCCTCAAACTAAGGCATCAGTTGGATGAAGGAAGGAAAGCTGAAGAGACCTTGGAGAAGCAATGTCTTGAAAAGGAAGAACAACATCAAGTTGAGGTAAATATCCTGAAAGGTAAAATAGAAGAAAAGGATAAGCTTTTACGATTTCAAGATAGTACTAAAGTCTTGGATGATATTCTTCATAGTCAAAGATCTCCTGCTATCAAGACTGGTCTTGGTTTTCGTGGATATGTTGAAGGTGAATCTAGTTCACAAGGTGAGGCAAGAAACTCTAATGAGAAATCTGAAATGCCCAACAAGGAACAACCAAGGAAAGAAATTCCTCAAGGAAGATTCTTTACTCCTAACTATGGACGTGATAGACGATTATTTCCTCCACTGAATAATGTTGAATGTTATGTATGTCATAATCTTGGACATGTTGTAGCCATATGTAGAAGAAGAAGGTTTCAAGACCATCATGCAGAAAGATCATCACATTCGAGGTACTTTAATGGATATTGTTTTTCTTGCAATATGCTTGGCCACAAAGCTGCCGATTGCTACAGGAGGAATATGAAACATGTAAGATGCTATGCATGTAACAAGTTTGGACATAAAGCAAGAGATTGCAGGAACAAAGCTCATGATAAGAAGAAATCATCAACATGCTTGAAGATATGGAAGAAAAAGGAAGTTCAGTCAGAAAAATATGGCACAGCACAGGGTACTCAGCACAGCACAGACATAACAAACTCAGGGGGAGCTGAAGGTGTAAAACTTCAGTGTTCTAATTCTCATACGCAAGTTTCATGAAGGAAAGCCGCGTATATACGCGAGTTACAGGCTGCAAAGTCGCGTATATGGAGAAAGGGCAGCAGAACAGACCCAGGTTCAGTCATGGTTGGCTCAGGCTCAGGGGGAGCAGAACAGACTCAGGAAATGGTTCAGACATGGTTGGCTCACACTCAGGGGGAGCAGATTCTTCAAATAATTCATTGTTGGCATTATGGTTAGAAGTTGTTGATAAAGTCTATGAAGCTAAATGATACATCTTGCTGTTTAGGAATGGTATTGCAGGCTGATGCTTATGGTACAGATCATGATGCTGCTGGTGGCTTTCATAAGTCTTGGTCTAGATATTTCATCACTATGTCATGTATCTCTTTGTGATATCTCTTTTATGATGTCAAGGTCATGTAACGGCCTATGTTGGTTTCCCCACTATGCCTGGGATGAATGATGAAATGTTTATGTATTGTCATGAGTAAACTCTTAATGTATCTCCACATGGTTAGGTGGATGAGTCAATATTGGTATATCCCCACTAGGTTGGGTGATGAATTGAGTCATTGGTGATAGGAAGGTCTTCTATAATGTATAAGTCTTTGTTCTTCTTGAAGAACATCTTTTGCAGATCTTGCCTACAGTCAAGGGGAGCATGAACAGCAAAATTCAGCAAGAGCAGAATGGATAGATTGGTACACTTTGGCATACACAAAGGGGGAGCACATTTGGAGATTTCAGCATGTACTCAGGGGGAGTATGGACAGCAGTATGGACAGCAGAAGGTATACCAAAGAAGAGAATATCTTGGTCCACCCTTTGCCCTTGATGTCAAAGGGGGAGAGTGACTTGGTGTGGTGGTTGCCATCAAGTCCAAAGGGGGAGATTGTTGGCATTATGATTCAAGTGTTGTCCTTGATGGCAACTCACTCAGAGATTGGTACAGGTGCTCAGAGACTGGTACAGGTGATGGCAACTTAACTAGTGGACAGATCTCAGTACAGCAGGACAAGAAAGAGATATACGCAGGTTCAGCAAGGAGAATCAGCGTGTACACACAGGTTGGCTTAAGTAAAAGCGCGTACATGTGAAAACGTACCTTTGGTCAGTGGCAGTTAGTCCTTGGAAGTTGTGCCTATGGTTTTGGACCATGGTGTCTCGACGGACGTGTCGATCCCTAGTTTCGAGGTTGATGGTATTGTGTTACTATGGTTTTGGCTCTTGGTATTGAGCAAGGCCTAAGGCTATATAAGGAGAAGATCACTAGGCCAAAGATACCAAGTGTGAGTGATGAAGATCTGAGAAAGTGTGTGATCCAAGTGCTGGTTATGGGTTGGTGATCTGAACCAAGGTTTCACCCATGTGGAGGATGATGAATGATGGAACGAGATCTCAAGGCTTGGAATGATTATCTTCATATGGTTTGACTCTGGATAGACTAGATCTACTGACGCATGTTTATTATTATGATCTGGGTATGTTTTGATGTCTGATATAGCTGCAGAGTTTTAAGGTTGAATTTATAGATCTGTACGCGAGTTGGTTTTGGTAAAAGAGCGTATACACGCAGGTTGGGTTCATCCAAGTAGCGTATACAATGTGAAGTATGATATTTGAATATGGAGCTGGATCTGGTTGTTGCTATGATTGTCTGGTTATTGTTGATAGGGTTACAGTGATTCAGAATTGGGTGTTTCAGTGATTAATGATGCAGGTTGTACTACAATGATGATTGTCTTATGGATCCAGTATGAAAATGTATGAAATGTGGTCCCTGGTAGCTCGTAGGCCGGCACCTACGTACTGGTAAACATATCAGCCAGTACAAGAGCCAGGGGGTTGTAGCTCCCTTCCACTAGCAGCTGGAAAACGAGTAAAGAAGCATTCTGTAGGTAGGCACCTACGTACTAGTAAATGGATCGGCTAGTACAAGAGCTAAGAGGGTTGTAGCCCTCTGCAGGTTGTAGCCTGCGTGCTGGTAAAGGACTGCACCAGTACATTGTAAAAGAAGTTCTCATTAAAGAAGAAAGAGACAAATTGCAGCAGGTGGTTTTCACCCACATTGGGTTTCCACCTTATATCATGGTGTTCATGTGTGTGGCTTTTGTGTGATGATCTGTTCTGTTATACTGCACCTGTTTACTGTTAATATGCTTAATAATGTTCTGATGCATTTACTGAAGATAAGATTAACTGAATCATAAGATCTCTGGATATACGCTAGTTGCATTAGACACAGTCGCGTGTACACGCGGGTTCACTTAACTGAAGTCGCGTATATGTTTCTGAGTATGAAATTGAAAAGTTTTATCTGATCTGATAATACTGATTCACCCCCCCTCTCAGTATTATTTCCAACATACTATGCCCCCCCATAGAAAGGTAATGATCCATGAGACAAAAAACACCTCAATGGATCTTGCCCAAATTTATTCACTCTTGGACTATTGCTTCACATCGCCCCACCTCTCACCTGGAGGTATGGCTTCATGTGCTCCTTTTTCCCACTTGGCTCGAAATTCCCCCCTACTGGAGGTCTCTGCTTGAGTGGATGTCTTCACTCGGTCTCCTCTTTGCTTCTCCAACTGTGGCTGCTCCACAACTTACTGAGACTGCTTCTGAGGTTGCATGTTGAGAGGTAATTCATGTTCCCTCTCAACCACCAAATATATAGTCTCTTCCTTGCTTCTCAAGGCATTACATGCATGAGATAAATTTAATATACTCATACTACTATTGCTATTTCTTTTCTTCTGCTTCCGCACTGCTGCTACAACTACTACAATAATGAGTCTGATCTCCCCATATCTTGAAGTACTAGCTTCCATAGGGCTTCTCCCTCTTAAACTAGACTCACTTTGAGTCTCTATCTCCCTATGGCAAATCTCTCTACTCCCTCCTGGAAATTTGCACTGTCCTCCTGTAATGGAAACTAGACTGCAAAGCTCTACGTTGGGATATCCTAGCTGGAATTGCACCTGCATACTGGAACTGGGCAATTCGCACTGTATGTGTCTGAAAGGACAACTTCAAATTCTTCTCTTCTATTGTGATATATTCTTTAATACCACATAGAAATTTCTATAAATCTAGCTCTGATACTATGTAGAAATTTCTACAAATCTAGCTTCGATACCATGTAGAGATTTTTACAAATCTAGCTTCGATACCAAGTAGTAATTTCCACAAATCAAGCTCTAATACCATGTAGAAATTTCTACAAATCTAGCTCTGATACCATGTAGAAATTTCTATTAATCTAGCTTTGATACCATGTAGAAATTTCTACAAATCTAGCTCTGATACCATGTAGAAATTCCTTGTAGATTCAAATTGTAGATTGTAATATGCTAAAACAATTGACTTGAATCTACTCTACTCATCAACAAAAACTATAAACGATCGATGAAATCATGAAGCATACATGAGAAAGAATTCAAAAAAAATATTACACAATGATTTCCCAGGGAAATCCACAACTAAAACCCCCTCTATCTGTATATTTCATTAGTCAAAGAATTTGGATGAATACAATATGCTCTGCTCAACCTGCACAAGTATTTTCTATCCTCTGCCTGATTGGCTTCCCTTGGCCAATACTTAGCCAAATTTCCAAGCCTACAAGCTCCTAATTCATTGCCCTTACAAGCTCCATGCACCAACTTATGCTTCCTATTGCTTGGTCTCACCAACTCGTGCTAAAAAAACAATGATTAAACTTGTGCCTTCATTCCTCCTTTTAAAGGCAATTCAAATGGTTAAAACTAGTGATTTTTTTTTTTCCCAGAAAGAAAAATCATAATTTCCATTATCAAGAAAATTACATGTTGTAGATGCCCATGGAATATGCAGTAAGATGATTGTGGTCAACAGTGTAGAGTTGTAAAAACCTGTAACAAAATTTACAAAAAACCCCTGTTGGGTAGTCTGATAGATGCTCAAAAACTTATATAATTACATATTCAGATAGCTATGCAAAATAATAAAAAAAATGACTATAACTAGGGATCATCTGCCCTTTACAAAACTTGGTCTATATATGGTCTATGGTAGTACTGGTAGACCTGTGCCTGAGTGTGTTCTCTGATTAACCATTCTCCTCGAGGATGATTCATTTCCTCTTTCGACAACCTGTTCGTGACTGCATTGCGTTCCCTGTATATATGAGAGCAAGAAACCATGTCAAAATGTGATTTTAAATATAATACATCATCCAATATTGTTCTGAGAGAGTAAGTATGGCATGTGTATGTGCAATTGAACCAATTTATGACCATCTTTGAGTCCCCAAATATCTGTAATTGTCGACAGTTTTTGGTAATGGAAAAGTATAGTAAATGGCGCAGGGTCATAAGCTCCGCATAGTTGTTGGTGCCATTTCCCAGCCCCAAACTGACATGGAAGTAGTGAGAATCTGATATGTGTAGGATGATGCCACCACCACACCCCAGATCTTGTGCAACACCATCAAAGTATGCCCAGGGGTTCCTTCGATCAATGATTTCCAGTGAAATGTGCCGAGTCCTGATGTTCTATGTCTCCTCTGGGATCTCAAGGTAGTTCGTGCAGATTTTTGGGATGATCAAGTCCTAGTTGATGTATTTCCCATGGAATATATTGAAATTCTTGCTGATCCAAATGTGCTAGGACACAATCAGCGACATATTCCTTGTTTTCGGGGATGTACCATTGTTCCACCAGCTATTCCAGGCAATGGTTATGTTTCCCCCAGACCATGTATGCAATATCTTAAGGACATGTAGGACATGAGTCTAGACATTCTGAGTTGTCAGATAGTCAAGAAAGAGGTGATTGGAGGATTCATCCTCATTCTTGCAGAGAACACACCATGTTGGTCCAAAGAAATCTCTCTTTCTGAGGTTATTTGCCGTCGAAATTTTTTTCGCAATAATGTTCCAGATTAGCAATCTGGTGCAGGGAGGGCTCTGAAGTTTCCATTTGTCCCTCCACCATTTTTCTATAACATGTGGCTTGTGCCTTGCATGTGTAATTATGTATCCCACTTTTGGGGAATATTTCCCATTCTGTGTTAGCCCCCAAATTAGCTCATCAGGCTCATCCCTTAATCTGATACGAGATTCAGATAATGCTCACAAGTATGTCCCCCAATCCTTGAGCCATCTATCTAGGATGTCTAAAATCTCCCCTGATAACCAAGCTTGCTTGAAAATAGATGTGTTTTGTCTATCACCAATCTGTGCTAAGTAGAGGATATCTCTAAGATTTAGAAATTCTATCAAGGCCTATGGAAGTAGATGTGAATTCCCACATCCAGTTCATGGGTCAACACCGATGCGGGCCTCCTCACCATTACCTATCCGCCAAGTAAGTCCTTCTCTGATAGTGTGGAGGGTGTTTAGAACTGCCCTCCAGATTACCGAAATGTTCTTTTAGTTCTAGGAAGGAAGTCTAATCCAGTCTGACAGTGGAGTCGGCCAGATGTATTTGAAGAAGATCACAGTGGTCCACAAGCTCCTATGTTTCAGGAGAATCCAACCCAATTTAATTGCAAGCGCCTGGGCGAAAGAAGATAAATTTTTTAATCCCCACCTGCCCCACTTTTTGCGCAGGGCAATGCTGCTCCAATTTACCCAAGCATATGGACTCCCTTCTTTGTTTCCTTTCCATAAGAAATTGCAACATATTCTTTGAATCCTATGAATGATTCCTTGTGGGATCCAGGCCAGGGAAATCTAGTAAACTGGTGTTGCTTCTAGGACCAATTTAATGAGCACCAACTGACCAGCTCTAGAAAGTAGTCGATGGCTCCATAGATTGATTCTTCTTTCGATCTTAGTGATCAACCAGATCTAGTCCGCTATTTGTATCCATCTGGTTTTATCTTGAATCCCATATACTTTAGCCCATACTTAAGGGTCTGAATTTGGAATGGGAATTTTTGAAGAGCAAGGTTGATTTCCTATTGAGAACATCTAGAAAAGGATAAGGTAGATTTAATCTAGTTGCAATCCATCCCGATGGCAGAGCTAACGAGACTCAGAATCCCTAAGAAGGTGATGATGTCCTGTATCCCACCATCCAAGAATATGAGGATGTCATCTACAAAGAGTAGGTGGCTCAGAGAGCATTGATCTGTGATATTGAGTCCTTTGAGGTTCCCATCATCCTTCTCTGTGGCAATCCTTCTACTGAGACCTTCCATGACTAGGAGGAAAAGGAGGGGGGAAAGAAGGCATCCTTTTCTGAGTCCCCTCTCGGCTTGGAAGGAGTGGGAGTTAGAACCGTTGATAAGGATAGCAAAGGAGACTGAATTAATGCAGCACATGATCCATCAAATGAAAGTCGGAGGGAAACCCAGGTGGGTAAGTATCATTTTGATATATAGCCAGCTAACCTTATCAAATGCCTTCGAGAGGTTGATTTTGAGCATCATTCATTTAAGGTTTTTCATCTTGATGGAGTGAAGAGCCTCTTTTTCAGTTCCAATGGCCTCATGGATTTACCGGTTTTGTAGGAAGGCAAACTACTCTGGGGAGATATGCTCCAATAGGATAGGTTTAATGCAGTTGGCTATGATCTTGGTGATGATCTTTTAGAGGCAATTATAGAGGGATATAGGCCTGAAATCATTAAATGATGAGGGGGAATCTGATTTGGGGACAAGGGTAATGAATGTGGAGTTTATGGGATTGTGTAATCTACCCTGGATGTGACATTTTTCTACCAAAGCTAGAAGGTCATGTCCAAGAGTGTCGAAAAAAGTAAGGTAAAAATCCACCGGCCGGCCATCTAGACCCAGACTTCTATCTCTTTTGAACCATTTGAGGGTGCTTTCCAACTCCGCCAAGGTCACAAGTTTAGTGAGGTCCTCCATGCTACCAGACTCTACAAACCTAGGTAAATTCCTAGCAAGACAGATGATATCAGGTAGCGTAACACTAGGAGGGGATTTGAACAACTTTTTGAAATGCAGGACACCTAAGTTGGAGAGCTGAGCATGAGAGTTGGCCAACCCACCATCCTCCGATGGGAGAAGCTAAATCGTGCTGCTGGCATTCCTTCCATTTGCAAATTTATGGAAGAATTTTGTGTTGCCATCACCTGTTGTAGCCAAATGGCCCTGCTCCTAAGTCTCCAAGTCTCCTCCCGAGCCAGAAGAATCTTAGCCCTCTATGCTTCTTTCTCCACCAGCTACAATTTGGAATCTATGGTGTTATAACCCCTTCCCTGTTCATCTGTGAGATTGGAAATCAAAGATTATAACTTAGAGATGGCCCGATCTTCCATGTCTTTCTTCTGCTTGGCCCAGTTAATCGAAATTCGTTTAATATGGTATAGGTTATTATAGAGCCCAACAGCCTTCCATCTCTCGGCAGGGAGGGGGTGTGAATTCCAGAAGTCCGTAACCATCTTGAGATAGTCAGGATCCATTAGGCTAGGATGAGTTGAATTTATAAGGGCCCGGAGGCTTGGCTGAGGCATCCAGTAATTCCAAGTAAATAGGTGAGTGACCCGATATGCCACCCGAGCCCACCCATTGTCTATAGTTGTTTAAAGTCATCAACATCTCTTCATGGATCAGGAAGCGATCCAATCTTCTTCCTAAGGCATCCTCTCCAATTCTTCTATTATGCTAGGTTGGCATCTTCTTATTCATAGGGACGTCAATGAGGCCTTTTTGATCAAATATGGAGCTCAGCTGATCCGAAAGAGGATCAAGTTGAGAGTGGTGACCCCATGATTCTTCGTGGCCAATGGAGAAGTTAAGGTCACCTCCCAAAATAGTAGAGGGGTTGGTCAGTGGTCCATCCAGAAGATGATTCCAGAAATCCAGTCTATTTTGATAAGGATCATAAATATTAATGATACGTATCTATTTTTCTAGAGTGGTAGTGAAGAGATCCAAAATAAGGAAGCTGAGGCCTCCCCAAGATGCGATCACTCTAATGGTCCGAGGATTTATCCTATGGGCAAGGCCCCTATATCTGCCAGCTGTATCCATGGCTTGGAAATGCCAACCAGGTAGTATACTCAGGAGAATTTTAATAGTTTGGTCAGAGGACCCCAAATTTTCTTGAAGGAATATAATATCATAGGGTTTGCATGATATGAGTCTCTTGAGAGCCAGTTTATTTTGAGGGCTGGCCAGGCCTCTGCAGTTGAAGGAGAGCCATTTCATCGGGAAACCATGGAGGGGGAGTTTGCTGCTCTAAGCACCCATTCAATAGTGTTTTGACATCCCTGGGAAATGTCAACCCCAACAATTTTAATAGCTTTGGAAAGTTTGGAGGGCTGCCCTCTAGCAGGATTATGATCGGAGGGGGCATGGATGATACCCAGTCGCAGAGAATCTAGTGTGGAAGGCCTACGGGGCCGAAGGTTATATGAAAGCCCTTAGCAGATTGTTCAGATGAAGGGTGGTCGACCAGGCCCGATATCAGTGGAGGGGTAGAGGAGTAAATATGCTTTGGTTGAATCAAGGAACAAGTAATGGGCACCGAATTGAAGCAGGTGGAAGGAGGAGGAGATACCATAGAAACAGATAAATGATCAAAATGAAAGACAGAGGAGAAGGGAGTAGAGACAGTACCCAAAGACGGAGCTGCTTCCGCCGCAGATTTTGGATTTGGTCTTGGGAGGAGATGGAGGCGACATCTGGGATGCATTGGAGTTTTGGACAGTTTTCCTAGAATCATCCTTAGTGAGATCTGGATTTGGGGGTTGCACATCCACCATCGGCTCTTTAGAATGCCTATGTGACAGACCTATTGTAGTCGGGGCTGATTTCGAGAGTAGGGGGCAGTCCTTGTATAAGTGTCCAACCTTATGACAATGACGACATCAGAAAGGCACCCCCTCGTAGTCCAGGTTTTGCCTGCGCATGTAATGTCACCAGAGCAGGGTAATCTTCTCCTCAAGTCCAACTCTGGTATCTAGATGCACCAGAATTCAGGCCATGGTCATGATCCCAAATGATTCAAAGGATTGGTCATGATCCAGGTAGGTTCCCAAGGCATCCCCAATTCTCTTGAAGATCGAGGGGGTCCAGTATTGCAGAGGAAGGCCCGACAGCCGAACCCATATAGGACCAGCCCCAAGCTATTCTCGCTCAGGATCAAACAAGGGGTCCCAACGCTTCAACAAAACTGGCGCTAACTCGATATGCCAAAATCTGGAGAGGATCCAGTCTGTGTATTCCTCCCGGTGGAAACGAAGGGTGAACCAACCCCTAGCCAGAACATGGATGATGGGGAGCTCTTTGAGGAGGGAGCCCTAGATTTTCTCAGTCCAGAGTCTCAGCCGTTCTACAGAGTAATTCCTCCCTCGGATGCACCCAACCAGAACCTTCTTGGCGGTGTTGTCCACTTCTCCCATCGATAGGTCCTCTCCCAGGGTAAGCTTAATGTCTCTGTCACCAGTGCTAAGGCACTGGCCCTTTTTTTGCTTGTTTGAGTGTCTGGCCATCGGGAAGTCCTTCATTAGTCCATGGATTCCTTGGTTAACTATCTGTGGGGTGGATGGGGTGGGAATGGGGGAGCTGAAATAGCCAAAGTGAATAGGAGTGTTAGGGTTAGGGTTAGGGACAGTAGGGTTGGATGAGCTTCCAGGGGGATGAGGTTTAGGGTTGAGGGTTTCTAGTCATGAACTAGGGATGGAAGCGAAGCCGAGAGGGGCAGAGATGAGAGGTAGATGAGGGAGCGGTGCATCAAAGGATGGAGATGCTTGTAAACAGGAGCCAAGCAGCTTCAGAGTTGTAGGGGAGAGAGGTGGGAAATCTAGCCCAGGGCCATCTTCAAGATGTACAGTGGAGGTATGGGTGGCAAATGGATGGGTTCTTCCGAGAGCAGAGCAGGAGGATGACAACAGAAGCCTAGGAGCAGCAAAATGACCTGGGAGTGACATGACATGGTGCGAATTTCTGATGGTCTCGAGGGAGTGGGGGACTATTGATTTACCCACCGCCTCCATACTAGGTGTAGCCCGTGACCGAGGATGCACAGTTGGGGAAACGGGGGTTCCACCAAAACTGTGCCCGAGGGAAAAAAAATGTAACAGGAGCTGTGACGGTGCCGTTCTGATGTTAGAGAACCAACCAAACCAGACCATCAGCTGTTAGGTAGCTGGGTCAGAACCGCCATGGAAGGGGCACCACCCATGGTGTAGTTAGGGTTACACTAATGCCATCTAGGGTTCCTCCAAGCGCTCTGGTTCTCATTCCATCCTTTCACCATCTCCAAAATTAGTGAGCTTTATAATTAAGGAATGATTTATTTTAGACCTTCTTCTGAATGCTTGTACCATCTATTTAATTTAGATGATTTTTCAACTGATAGTACACTATCCCTAAACTCCAATCTTAACTATCTCTTTCTCTGATCTAACATGCATGAGTTAATTATGAGTGAATCTTCAGTTTACTAGTTGAGCAGTGCTGGTTACATCCCACTACTGGATCTCCCACTAATTCCTCCATAAGTTGGAACTAGTTTAACTGAATTTAACTCTGTTAGACTGAACTAAATAATTAAAACTCAAAATAAACTCAACTAGTGCTCCTAATTGTAGGAGACACTCTACACGACTCTAGTTAGACCCTCAACTAGAATTAACTGAGCCAACTAAGTCAATCTAAGTTAGTTAACTATTAGAAGTTGTCATGAGACATGGATTACAATTTTATTCCTAATTTAATTCTAGGATCAATTAAATGAGGATTTTTCTTGATGTTATTTTTAACATTTCTTGTTTCTACTTTCAACACTCCCTCTCAACAAGAAAGGAATTCAACTCTATCCCAATCTGGTACCTCTGGAATGTTCTGCATGTAAATCTTTTCACTTTTGCTGTTGCTACTGCAACATTTGGAAACCAAAAAAAACACCTAAACAAAATAAATTGAATCGACTGTGTCTGCAATTGTCTACTAGGAAAAACTGTGTTGCTGCTGACTCTGCTACTAAGCTTCCTGCTTTGCTTTCAACACTTCTCTGCACTCCTCAGTATCTAATTGAAACTGATCCTCCTACTACTAAATACTATGGGTCCCCGTAGAAAGGTAATGATCCATGAGACAAAAAACACCTCAATGGATCTTGCCCAAATTTATGCACTCTTGGACAATTGCTTCACATTGCCCCACTTCTCACTTGGAGGTATGGATGCATGTTCTCCTTTTTCCCACTTGGCTCGAAATTTCCCCCTAGTGGAGGGCTCTGATTGAGTGGATGTCTCGACTTGCTATCCTCTTTGTTTCTCTAATTGTGGTTGCTGCACAACTTGCTAAGAATGCATGTTGAGAGGTAATTCATGCTCCCTCTCAACTACCAAATCTATAGTCTCTACCTTTCTCCTCAAGGCATTGCGTGCATGAGCTAAATTTGATCTACTCATACTGCTATTCCTATTGCTCTACTCCTGCTTTTGCATTGCTGCTGCAACTACTGCAATAATGAGTTTGATCTCCCCATATCCTGAAGTACTAGCTTCCATAGGGTTGCCTCCTTTGAAAATAGACACACTCTGAGTCTATATATCCCTATGGAAAATCTCTCTGCTCCCTCCTAGCAACTTGCACTATCCTCATGTACTGGAAACTAGACTGCAAAGCTTTTGCGTTGGGAATCTCCTAATTGGAATTGCACCTGCATACTACAACTGGGAAATTCGCACTGCATGTGTATGCCAGGACAACTTTGAATTCTTCTCCTCTATTGTGATATCTTCTTTGATACCATGTATAAATTTCTAGAAATCTATCTCTAATACTATGTAGAAATTTCTACAAATCTAGCTCTGATACCATGTAGAGATTTCTACAAATCTAGCTCCGATACCATGTAGAAATTTCTACAAATATAGCTATGATACCATGTAGAAATTTCTACAAATCTAGCTCTGATACCATGTAGAAATTTCTATAAATCTAGTTTTGATACCATGTAGAAATTTCTACAAATCTAGCTCTGATACCATGTAGAAATTCCTTGAAGATTCAAATTGCAGATTGTAATATGCTAAAACAATTGACTCGAATATACTCTACTCATTAGCGAAAACTATAAACGATCGATGAAATAATGAAGCATACAAGAGAAAAAATTCAATCAACACATTACACAATGATTTCCCAGGGAAAGCCATAGCTAAAACCCCCCACTATCTATATATTGCATTAGTCAAAGAATCTGGATGAATACAATATGCTTTGCTCAACCTACACAAGTATTTTTTATCGTTTGCTTGACTGGCTTCCCTTGGCCAATACTTAGCCAAATTTCCAAGCCTCTAAGCTCCTAAGTCGTTTCCCTTACAAGCTCCACGCACAAAATTTTGCTTCATATTGCTTGGTGTCACCAACTCGTGCCCACAAAAACAATGATTAAACCTGTGCTTTCATTCCTCCTTTTAAAGGAAATTCAAATGGTTAAAATTATTGAGTTATAATTAAGGAATGATTTATTTTAGGCCTTCTTCTGACTACTTGCACCATCTGTTTAATTTAGATGATTTTACAACTGATAGTACACTGTCCCTGAACTCCAATCTTAACTAGCTCTTTCTATGATCTGACATGCATGAGTTAATTATGAGTGAATCTTCAGTTTACTGGTTGAGCAGTGATGGTTACACCCCACTACTGGATCTCCCACTAATTCCTCCATCAATTGGAACTAGTTTAAATGAACTTAACTCAGGTAGAGTGAATTAAATAATTACAAAACTCAATTAGTGCTCCTAATTGTAGGAGACACTCTACATGACTCTAGTTAGACCCTCAAATCGAATTAACTAGGCCAACTAAGTCAAGCTAACTTATTTAACTATTACAAGTTGTCATGATATGTGGAATTACAATTCTATTCCTAATTTAATTCTAGGACAAATTAAATGAGGATTTTCTTGATGTTATTCTTAATATTTCTTGTTTCTATTTTCAGCACTCCCTCTCAACAAGAAAGGAATTCAATTCTATCTCGATTCGGTACCTTTGGAATATTCTGCATGCAACTCTTGTCACTGTTGTTTTTTCTACTACAACATCTCCAAACCAAAAAAAAATCCAAACAAAATAAACTGAGTTGACTGTGTCCGCAATTGTCTACTAGGAAAAATTGTGTTGTTGTTGACTCTGCTACTAAGCCTCTTGCTCTACTTCCAAAACTGCTCTGCACTCCTCAGTATCTGACTGACACTGATCCTCTTGTTACTAAATCCTGTGGGCCTCCATAGCAAGGTAATGATCCATGAGACAAGAAACACCTTAATGGATCCTACCCAAATTTTTGCACTCTTGGACTATTGCCTCACATCGCCCCACCTCACACCTAGATGTATGGCTACATGTGCTCCTTCTTCCCACTTGGATTTTACCCCCACTGGACATCTCTACTTGAGTGTATGTATCTACTTAGTCTCGTCTATTCTTCTCCAATTGTGGCTGCTCCACAACTTGATGAGGCTGCTTCTGAGGTTGCATGTTGAGAGGTAATTCATGCTCCATCTCAACCACCAAATCTCTAGTCTCTGCCTTGCTCCTCAAGTCTTTGCATGCATGAGCTAAATATAATCTACTCATACTGCTATTTCTATTGCTCTACTGCGGCTGCAACTCCTGCAATAATGAGTATGATCTCCCCATATCCTAAAGTATTAGCTTCCATAGGGACTCTCCCTCTGAAACTAGACTCCCCTCATATATTAGGGGGCATCTGTTATAGCTCCAAATCTCACTCTTATGGTTTGTGATCTGCACTCATGGCCTAGGGCAACCCCTCCTTCCAGACCTGGTCCAAAATTTAAAAAACAGTGTTTTATCCCTTATACGTGACATTGCCCTGAGTTAAATGCGTGTATATGCGGGTAGGCATATACCCAAACCGTGTATATGTATTAAAACGCTTAAAAAAATATAAAACTCCTTAATTTCGGGTGGAGATCGCGGGTTTTACCTGCTGATCACCTGTTAGTGCCCGTGGCCCAACTATTCCCAACCAACTCCCAACTAAAAAAATACTTTGGGAGAAGTATAAAAAGGCTTCAATGGGAAGGCCTAAAGAAGGAGAGAAGAGAGAGAAAGGTTATTATGCTGAGATTTCCCTGACCAGGTCTGAAGATCCTTGTGCCTCCTGCACTTCCCCCATTTGTATAGGAAACCCTTGTTTCCTTGTGTGTTGATGTTCATCCACTACTTGTGACATCATGGAGTAAGTCATGGAAGGAGTTTGTTAAAGGCTTGAGGCTGGACGAATCCAGAAGAAGGCTTTGCTTGGAGCCTGCGAAAGGACGACTCAGGTGAAATTATTCCTTTTTTGTACTTTATTTGTCTATAATAAAAGAAACACATGTCTTGGTTCCTGATATAAATCTTCTTCATGTTTATGATATTCATGTTAGAATTCATATGTGAATGGTTGTTTAAATTTCATAACTAACTACCTTTCTTTATAGCATGAAGATGGTTTCTTTATAAGGTTTTGTCCATATACTGTTGTGCTCTCCGGAATTGGCTGTTTTGCAGGAAAAAGGAGAAAAAGGAACTCGAAGAAGGGTTTGGATCCTAAAGGACCTTCTCAAACGTAGGACCTCAGGTACACCCCTTATCATAGAATTTGCTTATAATAGCATAATGGCTGTGTGAATGTGTGTTTCTCTGTATAGACAACTTTCAGTCTGCTAGGGTTTCAACCCAAAAGCCCTAGGGGAACATTTCCCTTAACAGAATTGGCGACTCCATTGGGGACAACACTGTTGTTGTTCCTAGTTTGGGTGTTTTCAAGCCAATCAGGGCTCAGCTGCCTGTTTGCTTGCTGTTGCTGTGTGGTCTGTTCTTGAATTGTAAGTTTTGCCAGTTTCTTCAGTTTGTTTTTTATTTTTCTTGAAATCTTTTATATACACTATTTTTCTTAGTTACAGAAGCATATATACGCATGTTTCCTTAAGTTAACCCACGTATACATAGGTTTCCTTAGGCACAGTCACGTATACACGCAATCTGTACATAAGTACTGTCGCGTATATCTTGCAATTTTAAAGATTTTTAAATATTTTTGTCTCTGAAGGTCTGTCTGATGGTTTGATTCAGTCTTAAACAGTCACTTTCCAGTATCAGTTGTTAGTTTTACAGCAAGCATCTTGTTCCAAATTCTCTCTGATTGTAAGAAGTATTGGTCTTGTTTTTGTTGTTGCAAGCGTCATCGTTTTTTGCTTAAGCACGCAAGATTTCTTGCTGGGAATCTTGGCTGCTCTGATTCATCAGGGCAGGAAGATTGATCTCAATCTTTGTGTTAAATCTTTCTTTTGGTGACTTTTTGTTTTCTTGACAAAACCGCTTTTTGTGACCATCCACTTCTTTGTTTCATGAAAGTTGTTGATTGATACTTTCTTGAAATTTGTCTTTTTGATCTTCTTGGTCTTTGTTGCCAAAGATTTCATTGCTGATTTTGATTGTTAAGAGCATATTTAAACACATTTATTTTTGTTGAGTTTTCATCCATTGTGTGGTGTCAACTTGCAAAAGTGTTTGTTGCCTATTCTTCAATCACAAAGTTTCAGTCTTGTTGAGAGCATTTTTGAAAAGACATCTTTGTTGTTGCTTTTGAAGAAAACTTTTTGAAAAACTTAGTTTTGCTTTCTTGAACTTTGTTTTGATTTGGTTTCCTTTTAGTGAATGAAAGTGATTTTTGTTTGTATTGAAACTTGTTTTTAGTGTTTAGATGAAATGAATGGTAGCATCTCATATTCCATCTAAACATTTTAAGTGGCAAAATAAAAATTGATAAGCAAGAAACTTTCATTTCTTGATTTTAGAGTAGTTTTGAGTCTTGCATCAACATATAATTGTTGCATTAGGATAGATTTGCATATCTTTTTAGGCATCCATAGCTTTGTTAACTTTTGTGAGTGTGAAGCGTGAATTAATGAAAAGAAAAGGAAAATTTGTTTTATTTGAAGTTCCTCTGAACCCTGTAGAGATTTATTTTCATCGAAAAACGAAAACAAGTGCATTTTCATGTAGTTTGGTTTTTATTAATTTCTTTTGCGTCAAAACACCACTAGTTTCACTTCCGTTTATCCCGTGACTTAAATAACAACCTATTTTAAAATCAAGCGCTAATTAAAATTCACTAAAATTTTTTCTTTATCAAGTTAGATACACCAACAAGTTTTAGGATTTTAGGGCCTTGGATTAGGCGAGTGGAGAGTTAACTCTCCAAGGCCATTAAAACTGTCAAACATAGGAGTCTGAATAGTGAGTGAAAATCCAATAGCGTTAGGAAGACCAGGAAAGCTCCAGATCTGGGAGTTAAGCACGAGGGTCTGTGAAGACAGGGAAGAGAGATACCCCCTCTCCTACTTTTCCAAACTTACCTCATGACTGTTCCGCCTGGCTTCTGCGACGAGTTGGTATCCATAGTTGCTACTCCTAGGAATCTACACAGGTGGCTGTGGAGGGGAATCCCGTGGCACCTGAGGTCGACGTTGCATCACTCTCAATGGTACTACTGGAGGGCACCCTTGCGAAGCTTGGGGGCTTGCACCGGCGCAGGCTGTTGTTAGGAGGTCAGCGTAACTTCCTCTGTTACCTTCACTGATAGGACTGGGCCGTCATTATCCCAGACTATCTTCGGAAGGCCCCTTACTCCACTTTCTTGTATTTTGGTGTCCGGTCCTCATCACCCGGAGTGGAAATACTTGGAAGTTGTTTGACTGGCTGACTTCTTTTAGGGACTTTTTAGTGAGTGCTTTGCTCCTTGTATATAGTTGGCTTTAGGTATTTTTGTCTAGTCACGTTTGGACTTTGTGTTCTGAGTGACTGGCTTACCACTCTACCGATCTTGAAAGGCTTTTGGTTGTTCTTTCAGATGTTATGGAGTTGCCTCCTCAAGGGCAAAAGTTTTGATTGCTTATCCATATTCCTTGAAAAGTTATTTCTACATTCCTATAAGGGAAGGCTCTGCGGATCAGTTTGATATGGCTAATATTCCTGTGGAATCCAACCAAGGTACCCTTCCAAAAGGATATCCTTACGCTTTTCCTTTCTTTGGAAACGTTGGCACTCCCTTGATGGCCACTTTGAATATTCCTGGGTTAAATGTTGGACTACCCGTTTGGCTGTGGTCCACTCCGAATATTCCAAATGCTCTTGAAGCTTCTCAGATGAATGCTTTATTTCAGGGGCATCACATGGGTGCTAATTGTTCATCTTCTTTCAAAGAGAAATCTAGGATTCCTCCTTCTCCTCCTTCTTGTAACAAGAAATCTAAAAAAAGGAGAAAGAGGAAGTCAAAGAAGAAGAATAATTCTATCCCTTCATCCTCAACCTCTGCCAGTCATGTTGGAGATGAGCCTTCAGCCGCTGCAAGTCATGCTGGGGGCACAAGTCTAGTCACTGCAAGTCACACTAACACTTCATCCTCAACCTCTGCCAGTCATGTTGGAGATGAGTCTTCAGCCGCTGCAAGTCATGCTGGGGGCATGTGTCTAGTCACTGCGAGTCATACTAACAAAGAGTCACCGACCTCTGCAAGTCATGTTCAGGACTCTCCGCAAACCACTGCTAGTCATGTTGGTGAAATGGAGGTTGATAAGAAACCTGGACGTAGAAGTTTTAAACCTAAGTTCCCTTGTAAGATATGCAAGGGAGACCATCTTACTCATTTATGCCCTGGTATTCCAGAGGTTCAAAGGATATGGTCCGAGTCTGAAAGTACTTCTACTCCTAAATCTGATATGATTTCTCATCAATCCCATCAACCATTGGTTGATAATGTGGTAGAGCCAGTGCAATCACTGGCCGATTACACTCCTCTTTTGGGGGGTGAAGTGCCTAACAAAAGAGTCTGTTTGGTCTCTAGTAGAGAGTCTTCTGGTATAGGGGGCATTCCGGTTTCTTCGAATGTTCCCCCTCCAAGTTCTAAGAGTGTTTCCTTTGATTGGGACAGTCTTGTTGAGCCTCGTTTTCCTTCCACTGCACCTTTCCAAATAAAGGTTAGAGTTAATTCCACAAATGTCTATCGATGTATGGTCGATGAAGGATCCTCTGCAAGTATTATATCCTCTTTGACTTGGAAAGCTTTGGGTTCCCCAAAGTTGTTGACAGCTCAGAGTCAGTTGTTAGCCTATGATAGAAGACCTGGTGAATCTATGGGTGTTATTCCTCAATTGCCTATCACTTTAGGTGGGAAGACTATCTTAATCGATATGATGGTGGTTGATAGCCCTTTAGACTTTAATATGCTACTTGGGCGTGATTATGTCTATGCTATGAATGTTGTGGTGTCTTCACTCTTTCGAGTAATGTGCTTTCCTCATAATGGGAATATTGTCACTATTGATCAGCTTGCACCTGATAATTACCACCCTAATTCAACTTTACTGCAGAATACCCCTTGGTTTGTTCCAAGTGTTCAAATAGACTCTACCCCGCCATGGGTCAATTATGTGGAATTGAATCCTCAAGGTTCAATTGCTTCTAGGAAGGATCCTTTGACCTATTATTCTCCTTCTTGGGATTTGGTCCCGGCAGTTGACCGAGAGATTCTTCCTATAGGGACATGGGACCCCTTAATTCCCTCTTTTGATCCTTGTAGTTCTCATGATTTCTTAGAACTTGTTTTGCCTTCACACGGTGAACTCTTTGAAGCCATGAGTCTTGACTACCAAAGGATTCTTTGGTCCGATCCCTACAAGGGGTTTGTCCAGAAGAGCTATTATACGTAAGCCAAAAGTTTGTGTGGTTCCCTGTACCATATTGTATATATGAGGTACACATTTTCAAGTTTTGTATTCTATCACACAAAGATTTTATATGAAGTTTATATGTGGGATGCATTAACTTCTCATCTAGTGTTCCTATTTATGTTTACAGAACTTGGAAGATTTCTCCTTTGGAATTTTATGGTTGGTCCGTCCTGACAGGTATTGGTTCTCGAAACTGGCATATAGGTTAGGGTTTTTCGCCTGCATTGTGCACTTATCAGTTTCCTTTCCCATTTGGCCTTAGGATCGACCCCACCAAGTTATGATGTGGAACCTTCTCATTGCTTATAAGTATCATGATGCTTAGAAGTATCATGACTTGTGTGGTAGAGCCTACCTTATCATGGGTGCCCTAGTTAGTACCTTGTTGTCGCTTGGCACTAATGCTGATTTTTTGTCCCTAGGCTCAGGAGTCCTCTTTAGTCCGCCATGACTTATGTGATGAAGACTCATTCCTCTTTGCTTCTTCGCTTCGTTCTGGCCTTATACCCTAGAGGCTCCTTTGTGTTGAGTTGTACTACTGCATTACATGTTGACTATTTGCACCTTTTGGCCTAGAGCTGGCTTCACTTGGACTCGTGTTTAAGCCAACTTTTGACCATGATGACTGCAAAATAAACCTTTCATACCTTTGACTTCTGCAGCTTGACACACCTTGACCCGTGGAAGGAATGCACCTTTGAGTGTCACTGACTAGTTTTCACCTCCCTGCATTGAGCATAGGAATGTTCCATTCCCAGGAACTAGATCATCTATTTCACCAACACTCGTTCTTTCCACTGTACTATAGCATTCTTTTATTCTTTTTCAAGCTTAACAAAAAAAGACAAAAAAATTAAATATTCCAAAAAGAGCGGGAACGAGACAGTATTTCCATTTATTGTTGGCAGCTAGAGTCAGTCGTGTCGCCCTTGAACAAAGCACTCAAAGCAAAGTCTCCTCCGTTTGGGCGGGATTTAGTATTGACTTAGGTATGCCTTAACCTTGTTATTGAGTCAGTTCTCCCTCGATTGGTTATCTCTTCCAATCATCTGGAGGGTTTTTTCGTGCCTCCTGCATGATGAACTTATACAGAGTCATCATATGCTGCCACATAGTCACATTGAGTCATGCTTTTGTTCAAGGGAAGTTAGCCTGAGTCGGCCTCTCTGCAGTGTCCCTTGACTCATTTTTCAGTCGGCCATCCCTAGTTGTTAGTATCATGTCTATCATCACATCAGCTATATTGGTCCTTTACTCGTGCCGGTTTGAGAAGGTCTCCATTGAATTCTTGCTGGCGGGTCTTGTCCTTATCGACGACGACATCTTGCTCTCAGGACAGGCCTAGAGCTACACCCTGGCCCTATTTTCATTATTGATAGGTCACCTTGTGCTCAGCATCGATCAGTATCATGGGTCTTTGACTGAGTGGTTTCCCTTGTGTTCGACATCAGCTTACATTATCACACATTGGGATTCGTGCAGTACCTTGGTTTTCATTTGACCCTATTGGTGGATACCTCACCTCTATGTCAACTTTCATTATTGGTTGGTTCAGAGGGATTCTGTCGTGCGCTAGCCACATCTTGTGTACACCGGAAACGTACTTCGGTTGGGTTACTACAGCTCTTTCGTACGATTCCTTCCTTATTATTGGCCTACGGGTTACACTCGCGCTAGATTGATGAAGGATGCCTTAATGCCTTCCTTCTAGCGGATCTTTCCCTATCGACTCCGACTCATTGCTCTGGGGCAAAGATCTAGAGTCCATCTGGCAGTACCTTGGGGTTTGCAGTCATTAGTGGTAGATCCTTCGCTATCGATAGTGGGAAACCATCATTGTCTCCTGATCGATAGATTCTTACAGGTGTTCAACTCCAGCTCATCTATTCACACTTGTTAGATTGTACTGGGTACCTTGACGCTCATTATCATTATCGGTGAGTAGTCTCGCGTTTGTTAACGGTATACATCAATGACTGGTAATCAAATGATTTCTCACATGGTCGACTTCAGATCATTTATTCCCATGGTGTAGAAATGTACCACGGCGGTCGGTGAAGACCTTAGGTTGTATCAACATTCATTGGTTCACTTGACAGTTGCTCCTGTTGCTGCTAGTTGATACCACTCCACCTTATATGTTGTAGTTAGTCATGGCGACATTCTATATGCTGGCACCTGAGTTTGAAATGTAGTACCATCCTATTCCATCACGTTCAGTTGGTACCTTTTTGGGATCAGTCTTTGATATCAGTGATCCGTTGCATCTTTCAGCATCATTGACAGTGTTATATGTGATATTTAGACATGTACTTGTTCGATCATGATCAGATGATCCATTATGTATTTTCCAGTCATTTATAGTTATATACTTAGTGGATCCGCTTGTACTTGATATGCAGACATGCTTTACTTTTTCTGAGCATGGGTATGCCCGGATCAGACAATGTTTCTTTCTGATCTCCTTTTGTGGCTTGGCAGGCTGAATTTTGGTGAAGTCCTTCTCGGTTTTTGACAGGTTTCCTTTCCATGTACTTGCTTAATACATTTCGGCCATCATGTACCCCTTCTGACCTCATATATTAGGGGGAATCTGTTATAGCTCCAAATCTCACTCTTATGGTTTGTGATGCTGCACTCATGGCCTAGGGCAACCCCTCCTTCCAGTCCTGCTCCATTATTTAAAAGACAGTGTTTTATCCCTTATATGCGACATTTCCCTAAGTTAAACGCGTGTATACGCGGGTAGGCATATACCCAAATGGCGTATATGTATTCAAACACTTAAAAAAATATAAAACTCCTTAATTTCGGGCGGAGATCGCGGGTTTTACTTGCTGATCACCTGTTAGTGCCCGTGGCCCAACTGTTCCCAACCAACTCCCAACTAAAAAACTACTTTGGGAGAAGTATAAAAAGGCTTCAATGGGAAGGCCTAAAGAAGGAGAGAAGAGAGAGAAAGGTTATTATGCTGAGATTTCCCTGACCAGGTCTGAAGATCCTTGTGCCTCCTGCACTTCCCCCATTTGTACAGGAAACCCTTGTTTCCTTGTGTGTTGATGTTCATCCACTACTTGTGACATCATGGAGTAAGTCATGGAAGGAGTTTGTTAAAGGCTTGAGGCTGGACAAATCCAGAAGAAGGTTTTGCTTGGAGCCTGCGAAAGGACGACTCAGGTGAAATTATTCCTTTTCTATACTTTATTTGTCTATAATAAAAGAAACACATGTCTTGGTTCCTGATATAAATCTTCTTCATGTTTATGATATTCATGTTAGAATTCATATGTGAATGGTTGTTTAAATTTCATAACTAACTACCTTTCTTTATAACATGAAGATGGTTTCTTTATAAGGTTTTGTCCATATACTGCTGTGCTCTCCAGAATTGGCTGTTTTGCAGGAAAAAGGAGCAAAAGGAACTCAAAGAAGGGTTTGGATCCTAAAGGACCTTCTCAAACGTAGGACCTCAAGTACACCCCTTATCATATAATTTGCTTATAATAGCATAATGGCTGTGTGAATGTGTGTTTCTCTGTATAGACAACTTTCAGTTTGCTAGGGTTTCAACCCAAAAGCCCTAGGGGAACATTTCCCTTAACAACATGCAACTCATGTCACTGTTACTATTGCTACTGCAACATCTGCAACCCAAAAACAACATCCAAGAAAAATAAATTGAATCAGTTGTGTCTGCAACTGTCTACTGGGAAAAACTATGTTGCTACTGAGCCTCCTGCTCTTCTTTCAACACTATTTTACACTCCTCAATATTTGAATGACACTAATATGCTTACAATTGAATACCGTGGGCCCCGCTAGAAAGGTAATGATCCATGAGACAAAAAAAACCTCAATGGATCAATTTCTACACTCTTGGACTATTGCTTCTCATCACCCACCTCTCACCTAGAGTTATTGTTGCATGTGCTTCTTTTTCCTACTTGGCTCGAAATTTATCCCTACAAGAGGTCTCTGCTTGAGTGGATGTCTCCACTTGGTCTCCTCTTTGCTTCTCCAATTGTGGCTGCTCCACAACTTCCTGAGGCTGCATTTGAGGCTTCATGTTGAGAGGTAATTCATGATCCCTCTCAACCACCAACTTTATATTCCTTTCCTTACTCCTCAAGGATTTTCATCCATGAGCTAAATATGATCTACTCATACTATTGTTGCTACTGCTCCACTACTTCTTCCACATTGCTGCTACAACTACTGTAATAATGAGTTTGATCTCCCCATATAATGCATATAATTCTCTGACAAGGGAAGTCATAAGACCACCCATCCCCTTATTTCCCATCATCTTCCTTTTTTCAGTCTTGATCAGTTACATTACTATGTTCCTTGTGCCTTTCTTAAGGACCCCTTATTGCCTCAACTCTGGCAGGTCCTCCTTAGTCGACTTCAACACATTTATTCCAGGAGATTTATTTAGAGGGAAATATATCTTGTATATATATTCTTCATTATTTGGTGCTTTGGATCAAGTAAAGGGAACCATCATTGCCCATTGACTTGGTTTCTCACATTATCAACTCTCTCTCCTTATCGCACAATCGAGAATCACACACTTGATGGTCCAGTGCTTGAGTAGATTATACCAACCTTTACTGGGTATGTGTGAGGTGTTCCAGACCTCATGAGAGGGTGGTCCTTCAGGTAGTCCCCCACATGCCTAACCATCAATAGTTCATGATCTAGCCTTAGATGCAGTTCCATATATTTGTCAACCCTTATTTTGGCCAATCACAAAGCCCGCAACATGATCCCTTCCTTTAACTATCTCATTCAAATCTTTAGAGCCCTTTCCTATCTAATAGGGATTCTTTGGTTGTGATATTCCCCTCACATAATATTTGTGGCATTGAGTCCTATGTACTCAATTTAACAATATTAATTGTGTTAGTCCCGACCTCTATATTCCAGGCAATATGTATATGGGACTCTTTGTATCATTATGAAAAGTGGTTGGAGGGAAAAATAATTATGTATAAGATACTCCATATGTTTAGTTGAATACTCAATTAGAATTGAAATTTTGAAGACATTTATAACCTATGAATGACCTATAATTATCAAACCTAAAATATGCAATTACATCAAAGATTGATTTCTCACCTTGTGAATCGTGTAAATTTGTTGTGACTAATTTTCATGCCAAAAAGTTAAAAACAATGAGTATTCATGATGCAATTATGAATAATTATCTACATTCTTGAATCCTACTAGATATGGGGTCTAGAAAACTAATTGGGAGTGCTTCTCTTTATTAATTAATTCAAGATGTCAAAATACAACAATAAATAACAATGATCCTGAAATGCGACCACTAAACAAATGTTAAAATTGTAAGCACAAAGTTTGGCTAATATCTGTAGTGTGAACCAGGATACACAGGATATTCATACTCAACAAAAATGAAAATTTTGAGTACCTCAACTTCTACATGGTACTTTGTACCTCCTTAGGAACCCCTGCAGGTAGTCATGTAGCAGCTTCAACATATAAAATGCAACATTGTACAGTAGTAGAAATCACACCAATATTCACTCATCCAACACCTGTATGTATGATTGTACTTTGATGCTTCCCTTTACTAATATTTTTATGCAATGTCATTTACTTGCATATGGGTCAAAACTATATGTAATTATTTTTATGATAAAATTTTATATATAAAAAAGGGATAGCTAAGCACTCTAGCTCGAGCCAAGTGGTGCTCATCTCTTATGGGTAAGAAGTAAAAAGGAGGAAATTATATATATGTTCTCTTGTAATTGGTATATATACCATAGTCATAGTAGACAACAACAATATTCATCCAAAGGGTGACTCAATGTCACATCACCAATGGAGGATAAATGAGAAAAGAATAGAGTTTAACCAAAGAGATATTTATGTAAAGTGCAGGGACAATTAAAGACAAGACATGACTAAAAGTTATGATTATGTTCTTGGTGTTGATCCATTTCATTTTCACCACCTTTTTTGCTCAACCATGCCTACATGCCATTTCAATTCTCCTCGTCAATTTGCTAGAAGAAGAACAATTCTTTCTACAAAACTAGAGCCTACAAGATTGACTATAAGATTGCAATGATCTATAAGAAAGCACAATAATCTCAATAGTAGAAAAGCACAACATAAATTAATTTGGTCTTTTTTCTCTCTTCTGTGATTTAAAAAAAAAAATCCTTCTACTGCAATTGTTGCTAGAATGCATATCTTGATTGTTCAAAATTTAGAACCCTTCCTATGAGAATTTACATAAACATAAGTACAATATACTAAATTTAAGTTTATAAGGGAAGGGAAATAAAAGATAAAAAAAAATAGGACAAACCACTCTCATTCCAAAAAAAAAACTTCTATGTGTTCTTCTATAGAATGGGGGTCGAGTTTAATGGAAGAGAGCCCACAAACGCTGCTAGATTTTATCATAATATTAGGGTTGTAAGATTTTTTAGAGAAGTCGATGGCTCAAGTATTTTGAGAAGATTTTATGATGATGATGATGATGTGGCCCTTGAATTTTCCTCAACTTTCAGAACTACAGGGGGAAGGAGTATGTGACTACAGTGAGAAGCAATACATAAGTACTACCACTAAATATTGAAAAGATTTTAATGTTGATATTGTGAGGCGTGAAATCATCAAACAACAATTATTCTTTACCTTTTTGGGCTTAGATGTCATTGCAATATCTTCTGCTTGAAGTGAATGAATGAAAGCCATGATTGAACAAAAAATTGGAGACAAAAGAAATGCTGAGAAATCAAACTCAAATTGCACAACAAGCACAATATTATATTAGTCTCCAAAAGCATACAATTTATTACACATATCGAGCTGAAATTTATATAAATTCCATGAAATAACAAAACCTAAAATAACAACAATACAATTCAAGAGAGGAATTTTTCTTTAACAAATATGAATCCTTTCCTTTTCTTGAGCCACATTTATTACTTTTACAATCTTTGGGTGGAATATAGCAGTTTTAATTGTTTCCAAAATAACAATAAAGCTCAAAAGAGCCCATGCACACTCTTAAGTTCCTGCCAACTGTCACACTACAAAATAAATAGTTTAAATCCATTTTTATAATCCTTTTCACCTTAGCTCTTTTGACCATGAAGTTGGTTCAAAACTGCATTTTCCATTTTATTTGAATAAACACCTGCATCTTCTGTGTTATCTTTGTGATCTCTATTTGAATTAAGAATACTTCTATGAAGCAGTACTAGAATTTTTGGGTAAAGGCCCCTATCCTTAAGCATCACAACAAAATTAGGATCAATCCCTTTATCCTGCAAAATGTTGGTAAACTCTTAATCACCTTGTCTTGCTTTGGTTTTCAGCATTGAACTAATTCTTGGATCATTAAATATTTCCTAGAAAACCCTTTTTAATGTCAAGTCCAGGATTTGATGATTATCAGAAGTCCCCCCTGATGTATTTGAATCAAACCCTTGACTTTCTATTCCACTACTTGAACCAACTATTGGATGCTTGCCGCATTCTAAGCAATGTATTTCTAGTTTTTGATCCACTGAAGTTATTACATTATCATACTCCAGGCCAGTGGAAGGGAAAGAACTATTATGCAATGCCAAACTTGGCCTTCCACTATTCAAGCTTTTGGAACTATGTATGTCTTCTTGATAATTTTCAGTTCCAACATGTGTCGTACAATTCCAAGATGCCCCACCATCACTTTGACTTTGCACATTACTTCTACAAATAGCTTTTATAGTAGTTCCAATTTGAGCAACTTCAACACTGCTATTCTTTGCACTTGATTCACAGCCTTCAAAGAAATGTGAAGAAATGCCTGGGGTTTTCCTCCTAAATCACTCTCTTAGGAAATATCCTTGCAGTTGATGAACTCACAACAGATAAATGGAAAGTGACATCTTCCCCTAACAATACTGAAGCCACCACGACATAGATAATGTAATGACCAAGCTACCTACAACATAATCATATGGAAACTTAAACCAACACCTTCAACACCTATAGATAGAATAGATCAATTAATTCCATTCATAACATACCAATAATGTACTCTAAAGCATATCAAGAAAACGTTGTATATTCTAGCCATAAATAAAGCACTAATTCGACTTTTGATAAGCTCAAAGACAAATAAACATGCTCTCACATTTGAATCAGGAGATCAAAAGCATGTTAGACAAATATTTTTTTATAACTATTTTACAATAGTATATGTGTACATCAAAAGTTAATCAACCTAGCCAGTTAGCTCTTAAAATTTCCATTACAAAAATACTTAGACCTTGTTTATGGAACATGTTAACTTAAAGGGAAAATTGCAACACAACTCACAAAACTTTGATTACCCAAAAAAACAATAGTAATTTATGTTACTCCTCCTAGACAACCTACCTTCTTGGTAGTCAAACCCCATAGAATAGAATATACAAAGAGTACAACAAGAGACCCAAAGTATAGACACGCTAAGTGGAAAGTTCTGTGAATGACAATATTACGTTATAATCCTACATGAATAACATTCTACGAAACCATCAGGGAGGAACAATGCCAATTAAGAAAACTTAATTATTATTCTCCACATCCAATGAAAAAATTAATGTATACCATTAAATGACAATTATCTCAAGAAATCTCTATTAATCAAATTGAATCAAATGTATCAAAGCTTTAAACCATCCAAGTCTGCCCTTGCCTATTAGGCTTCTATATTAAAGAATCATTAAGATTTGGTGGCTCTAGTAAACAGGCGCCCAGACCAACTTCAATACCATCTACATAAGAAAACTTATAGGAACTCCAGATATACTCATCGACATCTAGAACTGCTCCTGCAATTGGAAATAATGAAAATAACTAACACTTAATTAACTTGTTCTTAGCTAATTTGATAAAAAAGGCAAAAAGTAAATAACCGAAATGAAGAATATGTACAAAACAAAAGAGTCTCCAATAATGTTTATGATGAAAAACCATTCAGCGTATAAAAAGCATGTTGATTGATAGAGCTATTGTGGAAACACCAAAAGAAAACCTATATGTTGAATATACATTCCTACCTGCTATTACATAAACAACTAAAATTTCATATCCAAAAAGTAATGAAATGGATTAAAGCAAAAGTATTGCAACAACTCCTACAAGAATACGAAAAGGTACACTTTTGAAGCAGTATGGATTGAGATTTTAAACCAATGGACAAGGATGTATTCAAAACAAAATGAAAATGCCATAAGAACTTGGAATCCTAAATTACACCACGTCATGCCTCCTTCTCACAGTGGATTGTGACAATATTTTTCTATGTCAAAATTTTCATACCAAGGTTATACATAAGCAAGGGCTACTGCAATCATCCATACTTCATTCTGGAAAATACCTTAGGTTGTTCCTCTTTTACCAAGACCTACACAAATGTATCCTTTTCCAAGCCACTACAATGATAATCGACCTAAGGAGGGTCATTCTTCTTGATATCCTCTCCTTGAATCCATTTCCCTTGAATATTGGCATTGATATCTACATCCCTCCATTACCAATATTTCCTTTTTTCACTTAAACCCAACTTGATCGCTAGGGTTAGTTGTGATATTGCCCTGCTCCTTATTGCCTATGCCCTAGTGATTCTTTAAGGAAGCCCCATTAGAGCTAGAGGAGAGCCATACTAAAGAGGAAATAGTAGGTCACTGAGGTGATAGTGGGTAAGCATTGAGGTTCCACTTGGATTGTATGGTATGAATTGGAGTTTTTATCATTCTACAATTTGAGTGGTGACATGTTTCATATGAAACCAACTTGAAAATTAACTTAAAATGCAATATAATTATCACAGTATATCCAATTAGTGTGTCCAAACAAATGAGTGAAGGTAAAATTAAGTGCTGCTAATGCAATAGATCAAGCCATTCTTTATTTATAAAAATATGACATATGTAGACAGGAAAGCACAAAGGAAATCACCAATCCAATTTCAAAATTTGGGAATCTTGGCAGTAATATATCTTTGAAACTTAAGAAACATAACCATATCTATCTAGCATCCATCTCTTGTAGTGCGTACCTAAAGGATTCAATTAACTCTCTTATTTGTGCTTCAGTGAGATATTATGGTAGACCACCAAAAAACACTCAATCAGATCCATCAGCTACAACGACAACACTACCAAAAGCATCAAAATAAGAGTCAACTTTCACTATGAATTACAAGTTGAATTACTGGAAATTGTTGAAATAATCAAGTAAACCTTGTAATAGTACTACACATAACCTGGAATAAAACAAATCTAGTCTAGAATAAAAGTCAAGAATGGAAAAGCTGCAATAGTAAGCAAAATAACAAAAGGGTCAGAAATCCCATACAACATACTATAGCAAGCCAAATCACTTACCTTGGTGTTAGACCAATAATAAACAAATTTATATGGAGACTCGGATGGCTTGGGACCCGACTGAAATGTGCCGCAATTGTCTGCTACCCAATAAAATCAAGTTAATCAAGATGCCTTTATCACGAAACATAAGAAATGGAAACTAAAAAAATCCAATATCCTTAGGAGAGATGTTTCCAATACGACAATAACATGGATGACGACATCTATAAGATTGAAATGAGGCCAAACCATCCAACCACTTAATAAAGTTCCATATCATATTCTTCCCTGTGCTTTACTTTCATGCCTTATTGATGCATATTAAAATTTGATTGACCTTCCATTCGTCTAATGGGCACAAACTTTGGAAGTAATAGTTTCAAGGGTGGCAAACCACTTAGCTATTAGTGCTTTTAGAATTTTACCTAGGTCCTATATTTTTATGTTGTAAGAAATTCGTTAGTAAAAGAAACAAGAATGCATTCTTGATATGCCATAGTTCTGCAAACAAGACATTATTTATTTAGTATAAAAAATGGTACCTATGAACAATGTAGATCAAGTAAATAACAAACATTCAAACATAAAAATTTCATTTTTAGTTGACTCTTCTTCAAACCACTCAATATTCCCTATCAGTATGTCATTTAAAGGAAATTTACATACAACAACCACCTGGGGTTGAGCTTCTACCAACATTGTGCTTTAACTCATGTTGGGGGAAATATTATTACCACCAGGATATGTGCTTCTGCACAAAAGAAGAGAGGGAAAAATAGAAATTTTAATAATTAGAACTAGACTAGAAACAAAAACATACAAACTATAAACACGTAAATGGATGTTACATCTCTCTTCATGAATTTAAATAACTCTAAATATATGGATGAATTTAAATATTTTGAAAGGTTTGCTATTTGTAGCACAAAATCTCATCTCATCTTTAAAAAAGAAACTAATTCTAATGGTCATGATATAAACAAAAGTATTTCCAAGAATCAATTGAGTTCCATACAATACTCAAAACCAAGCTAATATGTTACAATTTGCTACCTTTGACATATCACATGGGTAGGTTTATTATTCAATAAATTGTTAATAAAATAAAATCACTTCTTGTTGGCATGAATGCTTTAGTATATAATGAATTTTAATAAAATTCTTTTTGAAAGTCATGATGCAATGAAATATTATTAAAACTGCAATGTTTTCCCTGTAAATGTCCTCCATCATCAACAACATTTTAAGTTCAAATCACTACTCTTTCGTCTTTAGAATTAGTCTAATTACATAATACTCAAGGATATTTGTGTCAAACTCCCACAATTATAGCCTAGGTTCCTTGTTTAGAGTGAAGGGTCTCCCTATTGGTTCACTACAAAATCCATATCTTGCATGCATTCTCCCTATTGGTTCACTACAAATCCATATATTGCTGCATTCTGTCTAACAAGGATTAATGTCAACATATCTAATTTGTTTGCAATTTTAGGTAATACTTCCTTCTTAACCTCTCCACTATTATTACTGTAAAGGTGTTCATCCAAAACCTTCTCCTTGTAGTTAATGGCCCACTATTTGAAGTAGTATTGTTTCTTCTGCCTGGTTATTCTTTTGTTTCTTTTTCCATGACAAAGATATTCCTTGCACTTCTTTCTTTAAAAGGTGTTGAATTCTCATTATATATAATAAATTAATCATGGCTAAACCAGAAAGAGGGTTTTCAACAATGAAAATGAGATCTTGTGTTGACAGACCATTAATCCCTCTTTTATGTCTTCGACTTCTATTATCGAGTTTTCATCTACTTCATTGACGTTCCCTACAACAAGCTCATCCTTGGCAATTTTTTTACTGGTTAGAACTTTGTAACAACTTGATAGAAATTTAGAAAGCACAAACACAACTTCTAAAAAAGAATTTGTATTGTAAATTAGATGTTCATACTATTTGCTAGCCACAAACTTAGATCTTTGTAATACTAATAGACATAGAAGAGATGTTTTTATTATTTAACATTTTGATTATTATTGGGCAAAAAATTAGAGCTCTAAATCTGATCGCTAGCATGTAAGAACATAGTTCAAGGTGCTATATCTATTGGTCAAGCATGAAAAACAGAGGATAGAGCTCTTAACAAAATTGATGGAAATGTAAAATGTTGTTTTGGACTCCAAACAAATGTTGAGCATAAAATAATGCAAAATGAAATTTTGTGACATCATAGGGCATAAAACATAACTAAAATGACATTTTCAGTAATTCACAAGGTAAGGCCAAAACACATGACATATATGTAAACAAAATTTCAAAGTATGCAGAATGTAATTTAGGCCTTTATATTAATCCATTGACAAAGATTTTCAATTCATACGCTCACTGTAACCATTCCATGATTCCCAATTATTTGAGACATCGACAAAAGGGAAACTACCAAAATTATTGAATATTAGACACAAAAACTGTTGTAAAACCTATATATAACCTCTGATCATAAGGCTTTGATACCAATGGATATGGTACAAATATCCTAAATTGACAAGGAGAAAGATTCAAGGAGCATGCTCATGAAAACACAACTATAATGTTTTCGTTAACTATCAACTTACATGTATACTTGAAAACAAAACATCATGTATGCTTGCTTGGAAGAAAAGAGTTATTTTTATAAGCAAAGGCCTTTCTTAGATAAATGGAAACTTACACAATCAACAAAGGAATCTCTAGAGAAGTTACAACTTACAAGTTACGCATATGAGATTTCCATTCCATTAAAATATGAACTCAAGTAAAATACCCAAAGGATGAAACGTACTACAATACAGAACAACTAAGATCAAATTAGATCTATATCACAAGAAGAGAAATTTAACTCCATGGTGCTCATACAACTCCCATTCAAATTTTCCTCATATGGCCAGTTTTCATGATCCATCCAATTTAGCATCTCAAACAAGGTTAATCTTTGATGCATTACAAATCATAAGCTCCTATAACTCTATTGGCCATGTAATGGAATTAAATGGAAATTTAATTCTGCAAACAAGTAATACTCGTGAAGTAAAAAGATTACAAATACAAGCCAATTTTAACTTGTAGTCTAAACTTGGGCATAAGAAAATAAAAAAAATATATGAAACAAAACCCAAAAATATGTCCTTAGGATGCACAAATAGAAAAGGCAAAATTTTTTGGATTTTATCCAAAATATTCCCCACATTGACTAAACACCACTGACAATAGAGGCTATATGGATGTTAAGAGTGAAAATAAAAAACAAGGATACATATTTATAAAAGACATTGACTTCACAACCAATAGGAATTTCCTCTGTCATAAATTATGAATAGATGAGGCATTTCCCCTCACTGAGGAAAGAAAAATATTATCCATATCTAAATGATTATTATTTGGACTAAGAATTGGGATAGGGATCACTAGTCTACTTATAATCTACAAAGGAAAGGGTATTGCAGAAGAGTTGACCTGCAAGACTTTCCCCAAAAAGACCAAAGATATTGTCCATGTGGAAGTCAAGTTCATGCAACACCTTTCTGATCATCCTATTGTTGTCACACTGAAATTTGAATACCATTGATGAAGATGCAAATTTTATGTATCTTGTGATGGAGTTATGCTCCAGGGGACACTTGATCGATGACATGCCTAAAAATAGTCACTACTCTTAGCATCAAGATGCATAACTCAATATGTAGTAGTGTCCTCTTCTCCTTCTTAGCATTCAAAGTTAAAGCAGTAGGGTTGCAAAACCTTTTCTCTCTCATATAATTTTTTTAATTTCAAACACCTTATCACCTACCTTGGTTCCAATATGTGACCATGGTATGCATTTTCCTGGTTTCACCTCTTGGACGATAGATTTTTAGTGTTATTGTGTCAAGTGCCTCTCTTTGGTCTCCACACAAACCCTAATGAAATCTGGTACTCCCCCTTGGCACTGCATACAGACACAAGAGCACCTACAAGCACTGCCCTGTTTCCCCTAGTCATCTTCCTTTGGGTAGGCGACTTGGACTCAAAAGGATGTCATTCAAGCAATCATATATTATTGGCTCCATATCTTTGAGGAGGCTAAAAGGGAAATTGAGGACATGGAAAGGAAATGAAGTGGGGATGATAAAAAAATATCCTAGGAGTAGGTGGGAGGTAAAGTTCAAAGAGTGGATCTATGGCTCAATATATGGACTTGGCCTATTTAACTGAGTTTGGTCCCCTTTTCTCTACATAAAGGGTTAGCTGCATTTTTGACTCGACTCTCAACCATATGCTTCTTGTGCTTATCATTTTTACCACTAACCTTGTTGTACCTCTCACTAGATCCTCTTGAAATGTTGATTCCCAATTTATGATTTGTAAATTTTACCCCTCCCTAATTTGTGAGTATACTGCATAGTGCAGGGGAAAGTGCTCTTTAGTTTCTACCAAAGTTTTTAGAGCTAGACTGTAACCAACAAAATCAGTTGGCCAGAAATGGCTTCCCAATATTGGAAATAAATAGTTCTGTATGGAACCAATCATTCCAGTTTGAACCCTTTGGATCTATAACAGATAAGGATGGCCCATTGAAGCTCCCTCAAGATAGAGAGAAAAGAAAATGAAAAACTAAAAACCTAAAATTATTCCTATATCCTTCCCCTATCTATTTCATGATGCATCTCTCCATTTGTCTCACACCCTTCACTTGATAGATTATGAGTTTGGAAAGATTTGGAGTGTTAATTCAACCTAATTCTCATGCTAAGTTGGAATTCTTCTTGGGTGACTTTGGTGTATTAAATTGGAAAATATCTTCTTATGTTTCAAGTGCTCTTTTTGAGAGTTTCCTGTACTGTGTTTTCATGCTACTATTTTGTTGTTTTGGAACTACTCTTTTTCTGATTTGGACATGTTGTTTCACTCATTCGAAGTACATATTTGGATATTTTTTTGGTGTTGATTTGGAGCCTTGATTGGAAGCTTGTGAAGGTATGTAAACATGTTTCATATAACCCTTTGTCTCTCTACGAAAGATTTGCTGTTTTTTTCCTAGAAAAGAAGGAGCAAGGATTTGTTTGTAGATTTGTTTTTGTTTTTGCTGGTAAAGAAATTACCATGATTATCAGAAACAAAAAAATACTTTTCATGGGACCATTGCCAAGTGTTTGGGGGGGGAAATGGTATGAAACCATTACCATCAAACAAGTCAATGGGTGAAAATCAGGTGGGAAGGTGGGGTGGGGGTGTATACGAAGGTGAAAAAAATACTTAACAAATGAGAGAAGGCAAATTAAGCCTCTATTAAATCCTCCCCTGAAATAAAAGCCTAGATGCAAGGCCTTTTGGATTCCTATCATGTAGATGGAGCTAAAATTAAATAGACTAAAAAGGAGACATGTAGATTTCAATTTTATATGATATTGAAAATCCTATTTTTGAATAATCCTCATATTTTATTGTCGTTGAGCTCTCTTAGAGAAGAGGTTGCTTCTAGCACATCCAATCCTAAGAGGTCTAGGTTTGCCTAATTATTTGTACCTTACACCACCCATGCGGCTCATACCACTATTGATAGTAATGGAAGGAGTTCATTTGTGATCATGATACTAAATGTACCTATGTTTATGATCATCTGGAAATGATCTGCACCATGTGGAGTGAATAGAATATATAAAACATGCCAAAAGTTCCATATATTTTTTGGTTGATATTCTGTTGTAGTGGCTACAACCGCGCTCCAAAATTTTTCCTTAGCTTCTTTTTGGAGCCTTCCTACTAACCATCCTCACTAGCATATCTTGCACTGTCAAGTACACGAGCTTTAGCGGTTTTCTAGCAGATTTCCAGCCTGTGCATGATAGCTTGTTGCATCTCCCTCATAGGCTGTTTCTTCGGACTTGGTCCAGCTTCAAGCTAAGCATCTCCCTCAAGAAATAGTGCAATTCTGGAGGGGAACTAGCCTTCCCTCCAGAAATTGCACAATCCTGACTGGCAGCCTGCTGGGCTCCAAAATTGCATAATTTTTCCTATCAAGCTTCACTGGAAAAACTGTGCAATCTATCCCAGCACGACTACTCAGCCAAAAAATTTCACAATTCTAGGCAGCAGTCAGCTGCTCAACCTAGAAATTGCACAATCCCTCTGGGCAGCCAACCCAACTCCCTCCCATAAATGCGTAAATTTTCCCATCCATCAAGCACGCTGTTGTATGTGCCTTTAGGTTGACCGGTTCCTTCCATGACCAAGAAAAACTAATTTTCATGCGGGGACTGCTTCTCCCAAGGCAGCATGCAAAGGCATCCCTTGATTCAAGGATCTATTTTTAGCAACTAGAAGTTACATGCAAGGATCATTTCAGAAACCTCCTGCCAAGTGTCACTTTTCCTAGATTTGTGGCATGTACATCACAACCTTGAATTTATCGAAACTCATCAACCATACATTATAGAGCTAATTCCTCACATCGACCTTGCAACTATGACATCCCACATTGCATCTAGGAGTCGTCGACACATTCAGCTCAGCTCTTTTGGGGTAAGCTCGCTTTTCATGTCTTGCATTGCGTTTCTATCACTTTTTGTGTTTCGCTTCATGTGAGTGACGTCTACTTGACTTTAGTGAGCGCTTGGTGTTGTTTTCATGTATGTTATCTTGTAGAAGCACCGTTTCAGTTTTCGTTCCATCTCACTGTTGTCGCCCGCATGACACTGTTTTTGCACGGACGGTCGCTGTTCCAGAGACTGTCTTCACACACATGCATGCTTTCCTATTTTCTGAATCCTGCACTTGTTGTTTGCATGTATGATCATTCACTCTTGTTTGCACTCATCTCACCATGCATTCAGACTTCTCATGTTTTGAGTCGCCCGTCGGTTGGTCTGGGCTGCCTTAGACCGGACTGTGCCTTACCCAGCTAGAACTGCACATTTTTGGAAGCGAAGGCTTTGCCTTCCCTCTAGAAATTGCACAAGCTTGGCTCAACACTGACCTCTAGACTTGCATTGTGCAATTCTTGGAGGCAATGTCCTGCTGGCCCCATAAACTACACAATGCATTTTGCTGGTTGCATGTCACTGCTGACTGAAATTACGCATTGCATAGTTTAAGTCCTCAGCAGGCCAGGCTGGACTATGTATTGCACAGTTCGAGCAGTCAGTCAGTCTCCTGACAACCCGGACTGTGCCTTCCGCATTTTTCAGAGTCAGTCTCTCGACCTCCCGACAGAAATTGCACAACCTTCACAATCAATCATAGAGGTATGTTGCAAGTCAGTCGATTTTTTTTTTAGCTTTTGATTGACAGATTTCTTTCCATGAGTGTTGCTATGTCTCCAGGCATCACAGGTGTTTTTATGTCTCTCAGCAGCACAAGTACAATGGCCTTCAGGAGAGTTGAGTCAAAGGACACCGTTGAGAGCCCAACGGGGTTTACAGCCAAGCAAGTGTCTATGAGCTCACCTACCTATGAAGACATCAAGTTGTTCGTAGAAAAGGACATCAAGATGATATGGTAGAAACATTACAACAAGCAGCAAAAGAAGGAAGCACACCTGCACACAATGAATGCAAGAGGAAGGTTGTTGACAACATAGAGGGAGAACAAAGTTGCAAGCTCAAACATATCCACTTGTGATAAAAGCAACTTTGGAGAGTTACGCTGTGAGGTGACGATGCAATATGAAGATTGTGCGAAGGCAGAGAACAAAACAGAGAAGGAGTTGCATGTGCTGAAGCAGAAACTCAAGGAATAACAGGAGTTGCATAGATGAAAAAATGAGTTGTAGCAAGAACAGGTACATTAGGGGGAGAAACATGCAAAAACGGATGAAACTGCGCCTGTACAAGTTATAGATCCATCCCAACAGCTGGCACAGAGTAGATATGTTGAGCAGTGTTGTTGATCACATGCAAGGGAATTAAACAGCATGCATGTCATTGTGCGCACACATGTGATCCCACCCATTTGGCACACTCACTGAGGTGAAGACAAGAAGCAAGTCCAACTGGAGCTGAACATGTATTTTGACAAGTTGATGCGCATGACCACCAGCACGTGCTTGGAGAGCAACATAGACACTATGCATCAATATGTTGCCGATATAGTCGCACCTAGGACAACCATGCGCATGCTATTAGACGAGTTGGATAAATGATCCATATCAGTGCACCCACATGCAATGAAGGCAAGAGTTTGCTTCAGCAAGATGTCACCATTGTGCGCATGGACACCATCACGGACCACCAAGCTTGGCATCAGCTCACCACCTTTGACCATCACAAGGATGTCAAAGAGTTGGTCTCACCACAACGGTTCGAGTGTCAGTGATGTCTTGCATGGATTTCTCAAGCCATTTTGTCTCACATGGGCACATGTGCATTGTAATTTAACGTCTTGTCAAGTGGAAGTTCAAGCGTCACTAGTTGAATGTAATAATCATAGAGTAGTTGAAGATTCATGAGGATAGATGAACGGTCTCAAAGGGGAATGTCAAGGGTCACCCCACCCTTTGCTATAAATAGTCCCTCATAACTCATTGTAAAGGATTTTGGTCAGCCAAGCTTGTGATAGGAGTATCTTGGAGAAAGCTTGGACAGTATTGTAATGAGCCTTGGCTTCTCCACTGCACAGATCTAGTATATCTCTTAGAGGAGCAGGCAGTTGTGGATGTAACATTCCGTTGTCAGAACTAGTGGATGGACATGGATGTATTGCATAAATGGAGCTTACACTTCTTAATATAATAGAGCCAACACGTTTCATGTATATATTGTATTATATTTCAGCTATCTTGAGTACTCTAAATGATATATGTATCTGTTTGCTTACGCATGCATGTGTAGCTATTTCTGTATATGTATGTATGAATCTTTCTAAAATGTGCTGTTTGTTTAACCATCACTTTGGATTTCTAGATAACTTTCCTTCCATGTTGTGATGCATCTTTGCTCGTGCGTTCCCTTCTTAACTCTATGCTATCACAAGTTTCCAAGGGGTGCACTCACCTCACCCTCCATGTGTTATAACTACTCATGCACTGTCCTTGACTTACTACATATGTCACACCCTTGCTACTAACAGGGACTTCTTACTTGCCTCTGTGCGAAACCGGGGTCAAGGCATTACCGTACGACCCACTACTAGGACTCCTACCAAATGGTCTGAGGTCTAATTGGGACTTCTTACCGGGGAAATTCCTTGACATGCTGGTGGGTCCAACACCATTAACATTTTGGCGCTAGAAGGAGGCCCAGATGACAAGCTGAGTCCTCACATCTATTTTGAATCTCTACATATCTTTCATGACTAACTACAAATTTTCTCTTCCAGAGTGTATGTCTTATGGAAACGACTTCATTATCTCGAAAAATCTCTCAGATAACTTGTCACATAAAAAATATGATGGTGGAGGCCACGTAGCCTTGGTTAGGCACGTGGTCGGTGTTGTAGGCTCATGCGAAAGACATGGAATATTTGAATAATACATGACCTGCATGTTGTTCATCTACACACTTCAAGGGTACCCAATGCACTGGTGTGCCATGCTTCTTGAAAAATCTATTCATTCTCTTGCTCATCTGGTCGAAGAGATTGGCCATGCTTTCAATCACTTTAACCATAAAGCACTTGATAAGGAAATGCTGAATTTACAAAAATCACCCGATGAATCCATTGAGCAGTTTTATACACGCTTTTGTAACCTTGCATACTGATTTCCCGAAGATGAAATTGATTGGGAATTTCTCGATGAAAGATTTGAGTATCTTCTTCACATATCTGAACCCCGCTTAGCACACTTCGGTGATGGAGCTGCGCAATCATCGGCAATCACAGTTGCTTTCACAAGTGACTGTCCACCTTCACCTCATTAAACAGCTCCATCATGGTAGAATGAAGTGGGAGATTATGCACACACATTTATTGAAATGTCACATCCTCCCACCCCACCTGCTCTTAATATCTATGCAGATTTAGCTTGCAAGTCTGTTGGTTGTCACATGGATTCATTCCCTCAACCTCCATCCCCATGTTCTGTTGATCCTTCAGATTGTACTATCTTATGTTCTTCCGTTCCAAACTCCTCACCTGTTGTGAACGAGGATCAAGCAGTTGATGGAGTTAGTGTTGTGCAACCATCCTACGCCATCATTCATGATGAGTGTGTGCGGGAATCTAAAGACGAAACTATGGTGAAGGATGACTCCCTTCCATCCGCGCCTCACCTTCTCTATCCTGACATCCATTGTGATTCTGCCACTACTGATTTCCCCTATGAAAACTCATTTTCAGATGTTTCTACTTCCAATTGTTCACAGGACACGTTGGATGTTAGTCTGTCATTACATTGTAGAGAGGATACATCTTCCTTCAAAAATCCGTCCAATCTGTCATCTGTCATTTCTGAAAACACAGAGGGTGAACATCCTTGCTTCTCATCTACCCCTCTGCACGATTCATCAAATCATGAGGATGCCAAAAAACATCCTGAATTTTCTGATCTTGGTTGTCGTGATCTCTCTACTTCTTCATCTGATCATGATGTTGATTCAATCATTGTTAATCTGTCTAAGACACTAGTTTATGATGATCTATCTGTCGATGAAGTTGAAACCCCCCAGACTATCGAGGAACTTTAGCCCGAGCTGATGGTTATGTCAAGCCCTTGCTATCCTGAGGTTGGTTTCACTTTTGATCAGGAAATTGTTGAAACACGTAAGGCTCCTCATCACTCTCTTCTTTGCATTGAAGATCAACCAAACACTCAGATTTCACTTCCTCCACTCGAACTACACGATCCCATCTCTCATGCATTGGAGGAATATTACATAGCAAGCACACTTGTACAACGTAAGTGGTCTACCTTTCTCATGTTTTCTTGCATGTCACAGTCAAGAGAATGCATACACTCGACATCTGCACATAGTGTAGCACAACACCATGGCAAGTCCACAGAGTGCATGTCATGCACTTTCACTCATTTTTGTTCTGTGGACGCTTGTAAACTCGGAGTGTGTTTGTCTTCACTGTTATATATTTCTTGTTTGCTGGTTCGCATAGGTGTCTTTTTCGCGAACTATGCCTTCACCAACATGGGTTGATCAATGTGCTGGTGGCTGCATTGGAAATATCACTTCACGTGATCAAGCCCATGCACTGTTAGCTTAGGAGTAGGAGTAGAGTTTTCTTTTGAGTTGTTTGCTTGCATGCATGTTTTCTTCTTTCTTTGTGCATTCGTTTGTTTGCTTGTTTGTTTTCTTACTCACTTTTCTTTCACATTTGTTTTTGGTTCTTGCTTTGCTTTTGGTTTGATTGATTGTTATTTTCCATAGGTTAGTTTCGCATGAACCATGTTCGACTCTTGAAACAAGCTGGGTAAAGTACAAGAGGACTTGTACAACTATCAACATTTGGTTATCTGTTGTCTGCTCTCTTATGTAAGAACTTGTTGTCTTCAGTCCATGATACATCAATGGAAAATATGTACTGTTCGAAGTGAACCTTGGTGAAAACACAACACTTGCATGCTAACTAGTATCACCTACTCTAGTTAGTTGTTTTTGGGTTAATCCTTGTCAGCTCAGTCAAGTAGAGTAAGGTGAGGGGGAAAACCTTAACAAGCACGTCAGAGGTATACATAAACTACTTCTTTGAAGGAACAACCTCTTCTGCTCTCAATAAGTCAGGATCCCTCTTCCGCTTATGAAATCAATAAGTGCTATGCACAGTTATGAAAATGAAAAATGAAAAAGTGAAAAGTGAAAAATTTCCAATGCATAGTTATGAAAATGAAAAATGAAAAAATGAAAAAGTGAAAAATTTCCAAAAAAATGAAAAATGAATAAGGTGAAAGAAGAGAAAGGCTTCTTGCACAGAGAGGTGATGCAAGTAACTCTACTGGGGTACTGACCAGGCTCGCTGGTAGCGGAGCGATGCTTGTGTTCTTGTGTGACTTCGCCGGGATACTATCCAGGCCTGCTGGCAGCGAAGCAACACCAGAGATGAAACTAAAACTCTGACGACCATACTGCTTGTGCAGCAATATACCCCTCATCCCCAATCAAAAGAACTGTGTTGGCTTGGCTTGGAATGTGTGTTGACCGATCAAGGGCTTGGCAGATGCTACATGTTACAATCAAGAAAGTGTGGAAACCAAGACGAACAAAGAACTAAACAATACTTTCGGAGGTGTTAGAATTTCTTTTCACGAACAAGGTCCATTCAGAGAGCTTGAGTTCTACCAGTGTGTCACCAAGTGTTGCAGCGGCTACAACCACCCTCCAAAATTTTTCCTTAGGTTTTTTTTTGGATCCTCCCTACCAACCATCCTCAGCAGCATGTCTTGCACTATCAAGTACATGAGCTTCAGTGTTTTTCTAGCATATTGTTAGTCTGTGCATGATAGCTTGTTGCATCCCAATCACAAGCTATTTCTCCGGACTTGGTCTAGCTACAGGTTGAGCAACTCCCTCAAGAAATTGCACAATTCTGGAGGGGAACTAGCCTTCCCTCCAGCAATTGTGTAATCCTGACTAGCAGATTGCTGGGCTCCAGAATTGCACAATCCTGACTGGCAGCTAGATGGCCTCCAGAATTGTGCAATTCTGCCTGTCAAGCTTCACTGGAAAAAATGCACAATCTATCCTAGCTTAGCCCAAAAATTGTGCAATTCTGGGCAGAAGGCAGCTGCTAAGCCCAGAAATTGTGTAATCCTTTTGGGTAGCCAACCCAGCTCCCTTCCAGAAATGCACAAATTTTCCCATTAGTCAAGCAGGTTGTTGCATGTGCCTTCAGGTCGACCGATTCCCTCTGGGACCGAGCAAAACTAATTTTCATGCATGGACTACTTCTCCCAAGGCAGCATGCAAAGGCATCCCTTGATCCAGGGATATATTTTTAGCAGCTAGAGGTTACATGCAAGGATCATTTCATAAACCTCCCACCAAGTATCGCTTTTCCTAGATTTGTGGCATGCTCGTCACAACCTCAACTTTATCGAAACTCATCAACTAGAGGCTGTGGAGTTCATTCCTCGCATCGACCTTAGATCTCTAACATCCCACATCACATCTAGTAGTTGTCGGCACATTCAGCTCAACTGTTTTGGGGTAAGCCTACTTTTCATGTCTTCCATTGCGTCTCTGTCGCTTTTTGTGTTTTGCTTCGTGTGAGTTCTGTCTACTTGAATTTAGTGAGCGCTTGCCGTCATTTTGAGGTATGTTAGCTTGTAGAAGCACTGTTTCAGTTTTCGGTCACATCTCACTACTGTCGCATGCATGACACTATTTTTTCATGGGCAGTCGCCTTTGCGGTGACTCTCTTCACACACATGCATGCTTTTCCATTTTCTAAATCCTGCAATTTTTGTTTGCATGTATGATCATTCACTATTGTTTTCACTCATCTCACCATCCATTTAGACTTCTCATATTTTCAGTCGCCTGTTGGCTGGTCTAGGTTACCTTGGCCCAGACTGTGCCTTGCCCGCCTAGCACTACGCATTTCTGGAAGCGAGGGCTTTGCCTTCCATCTACAAATTGCACAAGCTTGGCCCAAGACTGACTCCAGACTTGCATTGCGCAATTATTGGAGGCAGTGTCCTGTTGACCCCAAAAACTGCGCAATGCAGTTTGCTGGTTGCATGTCATTGCTGACTGAAATTGCGCATTGCATAGTTTCAGTCCTCAGTAGGCTAGGTTGGACTATGCATTGCACAGTTCTAGCATTCAATAAGCCTCCTGACAGCCCGGACTGTGCCTTGCACAGTTTTGGCAGTCAGTCTCCCGACCTCCCAGTGGAAACTGCGCAACCTTCATGATCAATCACACAGGTATGCTACAAGTCAGTCCTCAAGTTTGTTTTGGTTTTCAACTGATAGATTTCTTTCCATGAGTGTTTTTATGTCTCCAAGCATCACAGGCGTTCATCTGTCTCTTAGTAGCACAAGTACAATGGCCTTCAAGAGAGAAGAGTCAAAGGACACCGTTGAGAGCCCAACAGGGTTTGCAGCCAAGCAAGTGTCTATGAGCTCGCCTACCTATGAAGAAATCAAGTTGTTCATAGACAAGGACATCAAGATGATATGGTAGCAACATTACAACAAGCAGTGCCATCAACAACAACAGAAGGCAACACACCTACATGCAATGAATGCAAGAGGAAGGTTGTTGACAACACAGAGGCGGAACAAAGTTGCAAGCTCAAGTAGATCCACTTGTGATGAAAGAAACTTTGGAGACTCAGGCTATGAGGTGATGACATGACATGAAGATCACATGAAGGTAGAGAATGGAAAAGAGAAGGAGTTGCATGTGCTAAAGCATCAACTCAAGGAAGAACAGGAGCTGCATAGACGAGAAAATGAGTTGTAGCAGGAACAGGTACAACAGGGGGCACAACATGCACAGACGGATGAAACTGCGCCTGTACGAGTTATAGATCCATCCCAGTAGCTGGCACAGAGCAGACAAGGTGAGCAGAGTTGTTGATCACATGCTAGGGATTTCATTAGCATGAATGTCATTATGTGCATGTATGCGATCCCACCCATTTGGCACACTCACCAACGCAAAGACAAGAAGCGAGTCCAAATGGAGTTGAACATGTATTTTGACAAGTTGACACACACGAATGCCAACACGTTCTGGGAGAGAAGCATAGAACCTATGCATCAACATGGTGCCGGTCCAGTCACACCCAGGAAAACCATGCGCATGCTATTAGACGAGTTGGACAAAGGAGCCATATCAGTGCACCCACATGCAATGAAGGCAAGAGTTCGCTTCAACAAGATGTCACCATTGAGCGCACGAACACCATCACGGACCACCAAGCTTGGCATCAGCTCACCACCTTCGACTATCACAAGGATGTCAAAGAGTTGGTCTCACCACAACGGTCTGAGTCTCAATGATGTCTTGCATGACTTGCTCAAGCCATTTTGTCTCATATGGGCACATGTGCATTGTAATGTAACGTCTTGTCAAGTGGAAGTTCAAGTGTCAATAGTTGAATGTGTTGAAATATGGCAACAAGAATATTCCAATTTAATTTGTCGTTGAATTAAATTGTGAATTAAAATTGAATTTAGTCTTAACATCTAATTGGAAATAATTAATTTTAAATTAATTAGTTGGAGAAATTCAAGTTAGAAGTATTTCTGAAGTCATGCAAGAGTTATCCCTTAAATTAAGGAGATAAGATTGAGTTATATTTGAGTTGTAATTAGTTAACTCAGTTTACTGAGTTAAGTCCAGTTAAATTAGCTCCAAATTATTTGAGGAACTAATAGTGAGTTAATAGTCAGTTGATGCATTAATGTACTCAACTAGTGCCACTCTAGTTAACTGAATATTCCCTCATCAGAAACTCATGCATGTCTATTCTGAGAAAGACCCAATTGAGATTAATGTTCAAGGATAGTGTACTATCAATTGCATGTGTTTTCTCATGGAGAAAACTCATGCATGCAGTCAAGGATTCATCCTTGAGGATTGCGCAGTTTTGAAGGCTTGTTATTCCACTTGGTAATGGGCTAATCATCCATAAGGAACAACGCAAGAAAATAGGATATTGGAGGGCAGAGAGGAAGGCTGGCAAGAAGTCGATATTGCCTATGAGCATCTATGAGGATTGTACTGAGAGCTGGCTAGCTATGAGAGCTAAGGCTTTGTATAATTCCTATGAATTTCCACCATGTATGATAATACAATAGTGTGGGGTTTTTTATCTGAGGATTTCCCCAAAGTATTTTCAAGTGGATTGTGCCATTGATTCTTCTTCTTCTGGTTATATTGTTCAGCTCGATCTTTAAGCTTCTACAAATTGATAGTAGAGGTAGGTTATAGTATTATGCTTTGATTTATATTGCATTATTAGGTTAACCTATCACAGATTTTCTACATGGTTTCAGAGCTGTGAATAGTACACTGAGAAGAGAATTTGAAGTTTGAAGTTCGGGGTTGCAAGTGCAAACCGAATTCATATCATACTTCAAGGTTAGCCAATGGTGTTCTATGGCTTGAGACTCGAGTATGCCTTGGAAGGTAGCTCGAATTACATAGCATGGAAAGATAGAATGAAGGCAATATTAGAAGACAATGGCTTGAAGGAATTCATTGATCAAGAAATCCCAAAGCCAGCTTCAACTAATGCACAAGAGTTGTCTGAGTGGAAGAAGTGTGTGGCAAAGGCGGGACAAATCATCCTTGAGGGAGTTCGAGACCATATTGTCTCGAGTCTCCATGGGAAGGATACTCCATTTTCAATGTGGAAGACATTGAAGGACCTCTACCAGAATAGTAGTGACCAAAGGAAATTGGTGCTCAAGGATAAGCTTCGAAGAATCAAGATGGAGAAGGGCGATACTATTTCCATATATCTGAACAAGCTCACCACCTACAGAGATGAGCTTGATAGTGTGGGAATAACTACTGCTGATGATGATATGGTGAGCCTTGCTCTCCTTGGCCTTCCAAAGAGTTGGAATAACTACATGGACTCTATGAATGGAAGGGAGAAACTGCCGGATTGGGAATGACTGTGGTCGGATCTTATGCAGGAGGAGATCAAGAGGAGCACACGAGATGGTTCTTCATCCAAGAATGATGATGAAGAAAATTTGGCCTTAGCAAGTAAGGCAAGGAAATGGAAGGGAAGGCTTCCCATTTCAAATCGAATTCTTCTCATGGAGGGAAGAAGGGTGACATGTCTAAAGTAAGATGATTTAATTGTCACAAGATGGGACATTATGCGACTAATTTCCCATCGAAGAAGTCCAAGAAGGGATCCTTGGAAGGATCGGAAGGTGAGGCATTAGCCTCTCAGTTTGAAATGGACTTTACCCTCATCACATGCATGGTGTCATCGATGATGGGTTGTGTCTAGTATCTTGATAGTGGAGCCTCATTCCACATGACCGGTGATAAAAATTTATTCAGTGCCCTGGAGGTGAAAGACCTCAAGATTCGCAGAGAGATTGGTGACGACAAAAGGTATAGTGTTTCAGGAGTGGGCACGATTACTTTTCAGAGGGAGCATGGAGCTCCTCTCACCTTGACATATGTGATGTATGTGCCTGGATTGAAGAAGAACTTGGTATCGGTCATGATGTTGGAGGACAAAGGCTATGATGTTGTCTTTAGTAAAGGAAAGGCATTCTTAAGACACAAAGCCATGGGTCAGACCAAGAGGATAGGTATTCAGGTGAAAAATCTCTATAAACTAGAGGTAGATGATTGTGCAGCATTGAGTACGAAAGTAGAATTGGTGCAAAGCCAAGACATTGGTGAGTTGTGGCACAGGCGGTTGGGCCATTTGCATCAGGGGGCTTTGAAGATAATGCAGTAGATATCTACAGGACTTCCCAAAGGTAAACTTGAGCAAGTTGACACATGCAAAGGTTGTAGCTTTGGAAAGTACACCAAGTCTTCCTTTCATGATCGAGACAATTAAGCAGAGGCTATCTTAGAGCAAGTTCATATTGATTTGTGTGGACCATTCTCGACGGCATCCACAATGGAGCAAAGGTATTATGTGATTCTCATTGATGACTATTCTTGTAAATGCTAGATTTATTTCATGCAGAAGAAGGACCAAACTTTCACAAAGTTTTGTGAGTTCAAAGCTTTGGTTGAGAAAGAGTCGAGGAAGAAGATCAAGGCCTTGAGAAGTGACAACGGTGGAGAATATGGATCTCAAGAGTTTAAGGACTTCTGTGTAGTGGAAGGAATTAAATGAGAGTTGACGACACCTCATAACCCACAATAGAATGGGGTGGCCAAGAGGAAAAACATAACTATTGTAGGGGCAACACGGGAAATGCTGCATGACCAAGGCCTACCACTTCACTTGTGGGCTAAGGCATGCAACACAACAGTCTATTTGCAAAATAGAAGCCCACATCACATACTTGGGATGAAGACACCAGAGGAAGCTTTCTTCAGTAAGAGACCAGATATGGGTCATTTCAGGGTCTTTGGCTCATCGGTATATTGCCATGTGACAAAGGATGCACGGAAGAAGCTTGAGCCGACAACAGAGTTGGGGATATTTTTGGGGTACACTGATACACCTCACAAATATTGGGTGTACTTGCCTACCAGTTGGAGGACAGTGGTTTGCAGAGATCTCAAGTTTGATGAGTAGAAGGCCATGCGAGTTTCGCTTGAGAGGGAGCTCTAACTATAGGTTGTGGAGGAACTATTGGTTCCTAAGGAGGAGGAGCTCAGACTGATGTGAAGAAACAGCATGCAGAGGTTCCAGGAGTGGAGACATCCACTCAAGTAGAGTTTTCCAGAGATGGACGGAAGCACACAAGAGAAGCTGACAGATTGTTGGAGGATGCGAGAGAGAATGTGGGAGCTCCATATTCTTAGTGCAGACAGAGGAGGTCAACTGAGAGGTACATTTGATACATGGCCCTTGCTTGGGAATGTGTTGAGATCGAGCCATCTTCCTTTGAGGAAGCAATACAACAGCCGATTTGGGTTAATGCTATGGTGGAGGAGTATGACTCCATAGTTCATAACAGTGTTTGGGACGTGGTTCTGAGATCGGAGAACAAGTTAGTTGTGAGTTACCGTTGGCTTTACAAGGTAAAGCAAGCTGCTGATGGTAGTGTGGAGAAGCATAAGCCAATATTTGTTTCCCATGGATTTTCACAGGTCGAGAGGATCATGTTTCTGCAGTATATTTTGACAGAGGAGTAAGATGCTGACATTTTGACAACGAAATTGTCAAAGTGTAAATTCGAGTTCCATAGAGACAGGATGGCAAATAATCCCTTTCTTGTTGAGAAGGAGTGTTGAAATATGGCAACAAGAATATTTCAATTTAATTTTTCCTTCAATTAAATTGTGAATTAAAATCGAATTTAGTCTTAACAACAACTTGGAATTAATTAATTAATTAATTTTAAATTAATTAGTTGGATAAATTCAAGTTAGAAGTATTTCTGAGTCATGCAAGAGTTGTCCCTTAAATTAAGGAGATAAGATTAAGTTATATTTGAGTTGTAATTAGTTAAATCAGTTTACTGAGTTAAGTCCAGTTAAATTAGTTCCAAACTATTTGAGGAACTAATAGTGAGTAAATAGTCAGTTGATGCATTAATGCACTCAACTAGTGCTACTCCAGTTAACTGAAGATTCCCTCATCAGAAACTCATGCATGTCTATTCTGAGAAAGACCCAATTGAGATTAATGTTTAAGGATAGTGTACTATCAATTGCATGTGTTTTCTCGTGGAGAAAATTCATTCATGCAGTCAAGGATTCATCCTTGAGGATTGCGCAGTTTTGAAGGCTTGTTATTCCACTTGGTAATGGGCTAATCATCCACAAGGAACAATGCAAGGAAATAGGAGCTTAGAGAGTAAAGAGGAAGGCTGGAGAGAAGCCAAGATTTCCTGTGAGCATCTGTGAGGATTGTACTGAGAGTTGGCTAGCTGTGAGAGGGCTTTGTATAATTCCTATGTATTTTCACCATGTATGATAATACAATAGTGTGGGGTTTTTTATCTGAAGATTTCCCCAAAGTATTTTCTTGTGGATTGTGCCATTGATTCTTCTTCTTCTGGTTGTATTGTTTAGCTCAATCTTTAAGCTTCCGCAAATTGATAGTAGAGGTAGGTTATAGTATTCTGCTTTGATTTATATTGCATTATCGGGTTAACCTATCATAGATTTTCTACAGAATGTAACAATCATAGAGTAGTTGAAGAGTCATGAGGATAGATGAACAATCTCAAAGGGGAATGTCAAGGGTCACCCCACCCTCTGCTATAAATAGTCCCTCATAACTCATTGTAGAGGCTTTTGGTCATCTAAGCTTATGATAGGAGTATCTTAGAGAAAGCTTGGATAGTATTGTGACGAGCCATGGCTTCTCCACTACGTAGAGCTAGTATATCTCTTTGGAGGAGCAGGTGGTTGTGGCTGTGACATTCCACGGTCGGAACTAGTGGTTGGACATGGATGTATTGTATGACTGGAACTTACACTTTTTAATATAACAGAGCCAACACTGTTCATGAATATGTTGTATTGTATTTCAGTTATCTTGAGTACTCTAAATGACATATGTATCTGTTTTCTTACGCATGCATTTGTAGTTATTTTTGTATATGTATGTATGAATCTTTATGAAATGTGCTATTGGTTTAACCATCACTTTTGATTTCTAGATAGCTTGCCTTCCATGTTGTGATGCATCTTTGCTTGTGTGTTCCCTTCTTAACACCGTGCTATCATAGGTTTCCAAGGGGCGCATTCACCTCACCCTCAGTGTGTTAGAACTGCTCATGCACCATCCTTGACTTACTGCATATGTCACACTCTTGATACCAATAGGGACATCTTACTTGCCTCTGTGTGAAACCATGGCCAAGGCATTAGTGTACGACCCACTGCTGGAACTCCTACACAAAACGGTCTTAGGTCTAATTGGGACTTCTTACTAGGGAGATCCACTGACATGTTGGTGGGTCCAACACCGTCAACATATTCTTAATCAAAATGGTAGTGAGGATCCCATCTTCCCGTTCATGTCCCGTCCAATAAAACTTCAAAGGTATATGGATTATGTTTACAACTTTACATTATTATATATAGAGGCACTCTTAGGCACATGTCCTGGATGCACATTTTTTTCAAGCTCTTTTTTAAAGATTTTTCTTCGAGGAAAATCTTGAGAAAGAGTTTGAAATTGTATATATATTTAGAGTATTTTTCTTCAATTTTGAAAACTAATTGTTAGTGACTATCCTAAACATATGCCAGTTCCATATGACAATATTTGGCTATTTCTTTTATTCAGTAAGGTGTAATACCCCTTAATTGCGCTTTATTTTTTTTTTTTGGCTTGAGTCGAATTGAGCATATTTCCCATCTTATTTTATCCCATCAAGAAGATTAAAATGGGATCATGTGAAAAAAGAGCATATTTCATATATGGAATAGTTGGGGTGGATCTAATGAAATTAATGCAAAAAAATAACATGGTTTTGATGTCTTTGTGAAGTTACAAAATGTCTGCTAGTCTGCAAAATAACAATGCAATTCAATGTTAATGTACCTTTATTAAAGGGAAGTCATATGCCATAGAAACTATGTTTGAACTGAACCTCATATCTTAAATATATACTTTTAGCATATGGATGTAGGAGCGATGCTTCCAAAGCTTTCCTATGGGCTGTTGGAAATAATACTGAGAGGGGGGGGGGGGGGGGTGAATTAGTATTATCAGATCAATAATTTTATTTCCCAAACAGATTTGTATATGCTACTTTAGCTAAGTGAACTAGCGTGTACACGCGACTGTACTTAAAGCAACCAACGTATACGCAAAGAACTTTTGATTTAGCCAATTTATCATGCATTGAAATTTAACCAGTATATCAAAGATTTATTAGATAGTGGAGTACAAGCAGAATAAAGCATCACACATAAGCAACACACATGAACACCAAAATATAAGGTGGAAACCCAATGTGGGTAAAAACCCCCTGTTGCTGTCGTCTCCGTCTTCTTTTAATAATAAGAAAATTTGTTTACAATCTTGTACTGATGCATACTCATACCAGTACGTAGGCTTCTACCTGTAGAAGCTTACAACCTTCTCTCATTCTCTAGCTTCTACTGGAAGGGAGCTACAACCCCCTAGCTCTTGCACTAGTCGATATGTTTACTAGTACATAGGCGGCGACTTACAAAAGGCTACGACCTTCTTTCTTCCTCCAAGGACCACGTTTCATAAATTTTCAGATTGGATCCATAAATAACATCATAACTTCAATACAATCATCAAATACGTCTGCATCAACCTGTTGATGCCTCGAAAATCGCTGCAACAACATTGGGGGATAACCACCCGGTCCGGACCTTAAAAGCAGCTCCTTTTCCGTTTGGTGTGGTGGCTCCGACTGGTTCAACTAGGTCCAGTTACCTTTTCCCTATTGCTATTGATTTATGATGTATCTTTACATACCAATAGACAGGGATATCAGATCACTTCTTCTTGCTGATCATGCAAGAGAATGACCCTTAAGCTGATTTGGGTTCAGCCAAGCCACGACTAAAGTTTTGCCTCTTTGAGGAGAGGACTTAAAAGAATGTAGAATTTACTCTAAATGCAAGCTTATTCTATGATGCAAGCAAAAGAAATTAATATAAATCCTATCTTAATTAGGCAGATATAGATCTAACCCAACTAAGAGCAAGATAATTAAAGTATTGGGATTTAGATATGTCTTGTTTATAATGAATATCAAGTTAATGAAGTAGTTCAATTAACTGATATTATGGATATCAAAACACATCCTATTGAGACCTTTTAACTGAAATAATAAACCAACAACACTCAGGAAGTAGTTCACATAAATGATATTGATTATCAAATCAACAAATCCAATAACTAAACAATAATATGTGGAAATAGTTCACAACATATTACCACTCAATAAATCAGTTTTAATAAGGCAGATTTCTGAGTAAATAGTTACTCAGAAATCAGAAATTAATCCATAAGAACAGAGATACATGATAACAACATTGAGACAAACTACCCATATTGACAATAATGCACAAACATGAATAAAATGACACATTCCTGTTACCATAAAAATGAAACTGATATTTAAAACAGTAGTATTAAAAATACCAATTTATTGCATCCATTTCTCTGATCTTGGTCTCCACAGTCCTTTATATTGCTTGAACATCTGCCTTCAAAGCTAAAGCCACAATAGTGAAAACTCTGCCCCTCATACATAATTCAAGATACAAAGGAAAAATCCTCAATAATCCCCAGATCTGAGATTTTCTCTCCTCTCCCCTACAACTCTAAATTCCTATTACAGTAGTGCTTTTAGAAGTCTAGCATTGCAGAGGAGAGTAGCCCCTTATTCCATTTTGCAATCTATTACTTATACTATTTGTGAAAGAATTCTTGAGAGAAGAGTTTGTTGAAGAGAAATCTGCTAAATCCAATTGCTGGAGCATTCTCATTGATTGAGATCATTTTCTCCATATTTCTTCCATTGTTTTCCTGCAAAAAGAAATCAAAATAAATTAAAATGCAACAATAAAATCAACATGGCATTGCTGGCATTTAAATCAAATCCAATCAAATTCTATAAAATATAAATTCTCTATTGATGCCTGGGATGATTTAATTGGCCAAGAATATCATTGACGAGTGAATCTGCAATTTTGTTTTCAAAATTCGGAGCTTGATCTTCTACCTGATTTTTGACCCAATAAATGACCAAATCTGTCAATGAAATCTCCTCAGAAATATTCTCCTTGATTTTCTCTTTCCAATGAGCCGTCCTGGGCCTCATTTGGCCAAGTAAAACTCATTCTATGAGCTTCCAAAGTTGATGAGTCAAATCTGGCATGAATCTGGAAACTCTGTTGCTGGGCTAAAAAAAACAAAATTCTCATTAAAAATCAAATCCTAAATTAGAATTCTAATTAATTCTAAATTAATTGTTAATTATAAACTAAACTAATAATTAATAAACTATTTAACTAATTGATATCTAATTAACTATTTATAAACAAATTTAATCTAATTAAAAAAACTAATTAATATTAATCTAAATGATATTTAAATTTAAATTAATCAAATTAATTAAATATTATAAATTAATTTAATCTGATTAAATTAAAATTCATTAATTAATTAATATATATTAACTTACCTTACTTACTCATTTGTAACCAACTTATCTTTCAACGAATGAATGAGTATTAGAATAAAAAAAACAAAGCTTATATTGTTAGTATTTTTTAGTAGTGTTTCATGACTTTTATTCATGAGTGAGTCGGCACTTAAAACACATATTAAGTTAAGTCCTTTTCCCCTTACGCTATAAGCAAATCGGATCGGGAGGGAGATGGCTCGTTAAACTTGTTTCGCATACAAGCTCCGATGCGATAAGACTCGGTTAATGCTACTTTGTTTTATGCTTATCGGCAACTCGCATCGGGGGTAGCTTATGGGGTATGTTGGGGGTTTGTAAAACATGTTGCGAATAAAACTTGCGATGCGATAAAAAGTCCCGATGCGATCAAACAACTTTATTATATGTTTTTTTTTTGTTTTAAATTTTAATTTAATTAAATTAATTGTATTTAATATATTAATTAATTTAAAATTTAATTTTAAACATAAATTTTATTTTGGTTTTATTTTTATGAATTTAAGTTTCTAAACTACAGCCACTCTTAATAAAACTACAGCCACTCTTACGTTTGGGTTTTCGAGATTAGGATTTGATTAAGAAATTAGAGTGAATTTCTTAAAATCCCGATAATTACTGATTTGGCTACATAATGAAAAATGTTAGTAAAACTCTCTACGAGTTAATATTTAAAATGAATGCCTTATTGAACTAATTTATTTACAAAATGCAATATTGTACATTTTATGCATTTTTAACCCAGGCTAGATAAATGATGGGACTTCAAAGGAGTGCCATTTTCAAATCAGTTGACCAAATGAGACGAAACAAGCGTCAATGAGAAGCTTGTAAAAAATCGATTCTAACAAAGCAATCAAAACAAGAATCCAAAGAGAATGTAAAATTAACAAAAGCGTAGGGCAATCAACTAAATAAAAATCCAAAAAGGTGTTTAGCCAAATTTTTTATAGAAAGGGTCCATATTATTTGAGTTGTGAACAAGTCAAAAATGGGGGGGTTGTGTTTTTACCACAACAATGGCGACACACAGGAGAAGAACCAGTTATCTCTCTTTGATATGAATGAGATTTTCCTAAAATTAAAGTAAAAATAATTAAAGAAGAGAAAATTATTTTTTGGAATGCTTGACTAGGTTCATTAATCTTAATAAAAACAAGAATCATCTAACTGTAATTTTCCTCAAAATTTCTCATAAATTAAAATATTTCAAAACTCTATATCAGTCCTTAATTAGTTGTAGAGATAAAGCAGGGGTCACTTTACAGCTTAGCTTTTAAAATATACTCCTTTGTCATAGGTAGAGCCACTACTGCAAGCAAACATCTATAGTTTCGACAGGGTTACCTTTTAATCATAAATGATTCAGAATCCCATCTGTTTAAGAATTATTGATCTAGAGATAAATCCATTTATATATGTTTTTTTTTTTTTGATTTTTTTTTTTTTTTTTTAAGTAAATCTTAAAAGCCATTGTCCTGGTATGGTAGCTAGATAGTTGACAATGCCATTCACTGGTTAAAATTGGGTTGAACAAGCTGGCTCATGATGAGACCCCTTGTCTTATAATTGTTTGCAATCATAAGCCATTACCCTGGTTTGATTAGCAGTGTTGGTAATGTCAGCCTATTTTTCCCCTATGATCATGGTAAGCAGGCTCATGATGAGACCTCTTATCTTTTAAGTTTAAATATATTTCTGGATTATACTCTAGAAAAATAAGACTCTTGGGGACAGGGAGAATCATTGACTCCTTAAGAGTTAAGAATGACAATTTCAGAGTTAAAGGTGCCTTGTTGTAAAGTGTCTTTACTTGGTTAAAAATAACTTTTCTTGACTGATAATAAAACTTTGAAAGATCTTAATAAAATTTTGAAATCTCAAAATGATTACAATTTGATGAAAAGAAATTTTCAGATTTTATGATACTTTGCCAACTTCTCTTGATTGGTAATCTCTTCCTTAAGTATGTCTACTTTTATAATAAGAAAATCAAACTTTACTAAGAGATTTAAGAAAAAGCTAATAGGTGACTATTAACAATTTTTCTCCATGTATGTTGACCATTGTTAGGTAACAAGTAGACCTTCCATATAAATCATGGCAAAGTCACCAAAATCAAAACTGAAAACCAAAGGAAAAGAATTCTTATGCTAAAATGAGAAAGAAATCAACAAACAAAAATAAAAATGATGAAATTTTAAAATTGGAAAAGAAAATCCAAGTTTTGAAAGATAAACTCAAACAAGAATGTTTATACCAATGTCTCAACAATATGAAGAAAAGGAAAATAACCGTATAATCATTCCTTCTGATGTCGAGATTTAGAAAAATCATACCTTGCAGGGTTGTAAGTGTTTTAGGCCTTTTGGATAGCAGTGACGATAAAATTCAGCCACCATGAAAACTTTCTGTCTGATATTAATTTTCTTGTTTTAAAGCATCATCTTAATTGTTTTCTAATGAAAGGAATGCTTAAAGAAACAAACTAAAGGTTCAAAGACTTCCTGGTGTAGCTGTTTCAACGAAGATCATCGCTGCTTCATGAAATTAAGCCAGGAGAAGAGTATGGACTTCGAAAATATGATCTGGCAGAGGATTGAAAGCTTTAAATGGAGAACTGCAAAAAGAGATTTTTTATATCAGCAAAAACAAAACTGAAACTAAAGTAATGAAATGGAAATTAATGAAAGTGGGTACATGAATCTTACCATTGGATAGTTTCTTTTGATCTTACCTGAAAGGTATCAATTTCTCCAAACTAGCTGACTTCTTATTTTAATTATCATTAAAAAACAGAAAGAAGTCAAACTAACCAAAATCCTATAACCCAAAATCATTGTTTATTTTATTTGAACTAAAGCAAGCAGTAAAATGTAAAAATGGAATGCTTAGTGTTCAAGGAAATTGAAATTAAAAGAAATGCATCAAAGATGAGAATGAGAATTTGCAGTAATGACTATTCCTCAAAATATTATAAGTTTCATATAAACTCCATGATTTGATAAATTGTCCAGAATCAAGACCAAATCCAAGTTAATAAAATTCAAATATGAAGATAGAGAGGTCTTGAATTCCATTTTTAATTATGGAATTATATATTTAAAACTAAAATGTATGAGAAATTGAAATGATTTTTTGTATGCTGCAAATTTGTCATCAATTGCCTCTTTCCCATAGTGGTTACCCAAGCTCGTTTTAACACATCGCCTCATCGGATGATCCACACAACATGTTTCTTCACCATGCTTGAATTTTAATTTGCAAAACTTCACTTTTATTGCTATGCCATATATTGATTAAATGTTAACGGCTTAGAGGCATGCATTGGAAGTTCTCGCATCAAAGGTTGCAACGGCGAATTGCCGATATGAAGATATGCGATGAGAAGTTGTGCTATGAGATGGAGCGATCGCATCATTAAAGAAATATTATATCGGGGGTCGGGGCATATTTACTCTGTGCTTCCCAAATCGCGCATCACACATCGCCGAATCAGAGATTTGATGTAAGCATAAATAACAATGCGACGAAGCGATTGCGATATCGGCGATTGGAAAACTTTTGGTACCCGATGTAACACGATATGATTCTAGCGATGCCGATATGCGATGAATGACGTGGCTAGTCGGTGATCGGCAATTTTTAGCACATGGTGTAACAATATTTGATATGCCGATATGAGATGAAGAGTGGACCCGATAATTTTATGATGAAAATTTGATAACATATCGGATCCGAGACATCGACCGCTTTAAAGTTATGCTCCTACCATTATTGCGATTGAGTGGATGCGATAGTTTTTGTAAACTTGATTCGAATTTCATATCGGGTCCATAATTATGTGGTCATCGCAATATCGGTCAAGTCATTTATCGGAGATCAGCGATTCACTGATCATGGAAATATACTTCACTTGCAAACCTCCGATATGCGAAATGCGATATGGCATATGAGTAAGATAATACATCGGAGGTCTTTGATGAGCAAAGAAATGCTAAGAATTACTTCCGATGAAATCTTATGATGCAAATGGTCTTATGATATTCCTTGGAATTTCAATTGGGTTTTCTAAGTGAATAAAAGCAAAATTAAAAAATGCTTAAATTCTAATGCATCACAAATAAAATTTCCCTGAGCCTATTGCAAATTTGAAATGGGTTTACTGCTTACTTCAAGTTTTTTGAAAACAAATGAAAACTTGTAAATAAAATAGAACACGAATCAAAAATAAACTAAGGAAAAGAGAAACTAATAAGAGATGAGAACGAACTTGCAAATGCATACCTGGAAGGAAATTGTTTGTGAATTTTACCTTACGAATCTTCAAATTCTTCCTTTGATTTATCAAAATTTTGACTTTGTTCAAAATCATCTCATCATTTATTCTAAATCTAAGTGTGCAATCAGCCTAAATAAAATCTGTTTATTCATGTCCAAGGAATATAAAATTTATCAGAAATAAATATTAAGCTATGCTTCCCTTTCGAAGTGAAACAACAATTTATTACCTCTGCTCATTCCGAATTAATCTTGAGAAAAATCTGTATTGTTATAGTGACTGTTCAATGATGCCTTCAGTAAATAAAGATGATGCATTTTACAACATCAGATAATAAACTAAAGATTAGAATGAGATTAAGCCACTAATTGTGGAAAAATATCAAAACAGATTTGAATGTGTGCACTTGGCAAAATGGACATTCTTAAGGTCAGCTTTTAGCAAATTCCGAGGAAGATAATATGAACTTCATATGATTACCGTGAAAGATTGGACTGGATAATAATGATGGAATTAGAATTAAGCTTATCATAGACAGTCATACATTTCATGGGATAATGGGGTCACGAAGCTTTTTAATCCTCAAATCCTTACCATATAAATTTCAAAAGAAAATCTTAGAAGGAAATCCCGAAATGAAGGAAAGTGGTTTTGAGGCAATCGATACCAAGTGCAACTTAAATTGAATTTAATCAAGACATTATTCGAAATAGGCAGAGTAGAGGTATTGCTGTAAGAAATTTAAAAGAAAGCAATAATTAAAGTTTTCTGATAGGGAAAAATGTTTTTACTGAACATGTATGAGAATGGCTGATTGCTTTGTTTTATTTTTAGTCTACAGAACTGTTAAAAATAAATTATCTATACAAAACAAACTAACTAAATTAATTCTACTCCTATTCTAACCATATACATGGAAATGACTAAGTATAGTCATATTTCCAGTGTAGCCATTTTTTCATTTTTATTCCCGCGTTTATGTACAGTTCAAATGTTAGTAATAAAAATACAGATTTGTCTAAACTAAGGAAAATAAATATGAAATCAGAATGTACAGTTATTGTTAGGAACTTAATTAAAATCTCTCTCTCCTGAAATTTCCTTTCCAATTGACTACCAATTGGATCATAAAAAACTGGATGGATTTCTATTAAGGATTGAAAAATGTTCAAAGGAAGAGATAATAGGCCAGATTGTGAAGATGAGCTTTTAGATTCTTTGACCTGAAAATTTTTGTTAGTGTTATGTACAAATGTTAAATCATTGACAATTTTCCTTGAAGGAAAAATTTCCAAACAATTTTCAAATGAGTCAATGAAAAATGGATGGAAGCCTTTCAAATAAAATGGCAATTTGTTAATTGAATTGAATTGCTTGCCAGATTGCAAAAATACATTCTCTTGTTGACATTGCCTTTGAAAAGATAGAAGCTTTTGATAAAACATTAGCATTGATATAAATTGGAATATTAATATCTTTCGATGCTGATGATTATAATATGAAACTTGAATTTCCCAATTGGGCAATGCATCAATTGAGTGTTTGATAGTAAAGTATTCAATATGCCAGCGAAAAGTGTGGAAAATTTGAAAAATTAAATCTGATTTTATACAAAATAAGTGGGGAAATAAAAATAAAATGAAATTACTAATTTTACAACTAATGTTACAGCACATTTGGGATCGTTTTGAAATGATTTCATTTTCACAAGGAATGGCCAGAGTTATGGAATTTGAATAATTTTGAATTCCAACTTGTGAAATAGAAAACGAATTATGATTATGAATAGGAATGGAAGTTTGATCCTCATATGAATCATAAATTGGAATGTTTTCTTGAATGGTGAAATCATGAAGATAATTTGCTGCTCTAAAATGAGGATTAGTTGGGATAATTTCTAAATTGAAGCATTCCTCATTCTCAGATGTTATTTGAATTTTATCATGAGGATTCTCTTGAGAAAAATTGAAATCAACATCCTCAATATCAGAGTAATCATCATAAATGACCTCACAAGACTCTCTAGAATTCCGTTCAATTTCATCCAATATACCAAAACAAGGAAGAACAAAAATCTCATGTTCATTAATGGCAAAAGAATGATCATTAATTGCTTCTCTATCTTGATAAAAACTTAATGGTAATTTATTTAAATCATCCTCTTTAATTTCTGAAATATCATTAATACCAGGAGGAAAAATATTACCATTATTGAAAATATTAGGATAAAGGGAAAAATGTGAACCTGAAACAATGCATTTAAAATTGTCTCTATTTGAGAGCTCTTGTGCATTATGCTCATTGTAAATTTCAGATTGCAGATCATTCCTTTGCGTGCATATGTTTTCTTGAAGAACGTTGCTTTTCTTCTCTGATTTTGGCATTTGCTCATCATGGAGAAATTCAGAAATTTGTACAGCAGTTTGCATTTTATTTACTTTGATTGCTGCTTGTACTCGCTGATTTGCGATTTGATTTTCCGAATTTACTTCGAAATAGCTTTCAGATTTCAAGGCGGTTTTTTCTCCAAAATTGCTGCTGTTGTCTTGTTGCATTTGAATAGAAATATTTTTCAAGTTTTGTGAAACCACTTCATCACAATTTATTTGCACATCCATATTGGGATTCTCATTTATATTAGAAGGGGATGGAACAAAACTCGAATTAATTTCATATGGATTGGGAATGGTTGGAAGAGAAAAAATATATTCAAACCAATCTAATGATTCTTCTTCCGTAGGTTTATCTTCATCTTTAAATCTTAAACAATTCAAGTGAAATCGAATATTAAAATCATTAACAGACTCATTTTCAAACCTTCGTAGATATTCAATTTCTTCACATACCTGTTCATAATCATAGCTGTCAAATTTACAAATGAAAATTGTAACAAATTGATCCCAGCTGTGGATTGAAGCAACTGGAAGAGTTCTGCACCAGCTTCTGGCTTTTGCAGTAAATGTGAGAGTAAAAATTCTGCATAAAATGCCTTCATCAATTCCTTGAAAATCATATTTTGAAATATTTTGAATAAATTGAAAGACATGATTAAAAGCAGAAGAATTTCTCTTACCATTAAACTTTGCCTGAGACAAGAGTCTTACCACTTCGGGTGGAGTATTGGAGGATGCTCGTCTATGGATACAACTCCAAATTGGAAGTTTAAGAGGAGTCATCACAATAAATAAAATATTAAAATTGAAAAGACTCCAATAGACAAAAATCTCAGGCGCTCCTTCTAGCGCAAAAAATGTTGATGCCTCGAAAATCGCTGCAACAACATTAGGGGATAACCACCCGGTCCGGACCTTAAAAGCAGCGCCTTTTCCGTTTGGTGTGGTGGCTCCCACTGGTTCAACTAGGTCCAGTTACCTTTTCCCTATTGCTATTGATTTATGATGTATCTTTACATACCAATAGATAGGGATATCAGATCACTTCTTCTTGCTGATCAGGAAAGAGAATGACCCTTAAGCTGATTTGGGTTCAGCCAAGCCACGACTAAAGTTTTGCCTCTTTGAGGAGAGGACTTAAAAGAATGTAGAATTTACTCTAAATGCAAGCTTATTCTATGATGCAAGCAAAAGAAATTAATATAAATCCTATCTTAATTAGGCAGATATAGATCTAACCCAACTAAGAGCAAGATAATTAAAGTATTGGGATTTAGATATGTCTTGTTTATAATGAATATCAAGTTAATGAAGTAGTTCAATTAACTGATATTATGGATATCAAAACACATCCTATTGAGACCTTTTCACTGAAATAATAAACCAACAACACTCAGGAAGTAGTTCACATAAATGATATTGATTATCAAATCAACAAATCCAATAACTAAACAATAATATGTGGAAATAGTTCACAACATATTACCACTCAATAAATCAGTTTTAATAAGGCAGATTTCTGAGTAAATAGTTACTCAGAAATCAGAAATTAATCCATAAGAACAGAGATACATGATAACAACATTGAGACAAACTACCCATATTGACAATAATGCACAAACATGAATAAAATGACACATTCCTGTTACCATAAAAATGAAACTGATATTTAAAACAGTAGTATTAAAAATACCAATTTATTGCATCCATTTATCTGATCTTGGTCTCCAACAGTCCTTTATATTGCTTGAACATCTGCCTTCAAAGCTAAAGCCACAATAGTGAAAACTCTGCCCCTCATACATAATTCAAGATACAAAGGAAAAATCCTCAATAATCCCCAGATCTGAGATTTTCTCTCCTCTCCCCTACAACTCTAAATTCCTATTACAGTAGTGCTTTTAGAAGTCTAGCATTGCAGAGGAGAGTAGCCCCTTATTCCATTTTGCAATCTATTACTTATACTATTTGTGAAAAAATTCTTTTGAGAAGAGTTTGTTGAAGAGAAATCTGCTAAATCCAATTGCTGGAGCATTCTCATTGATTGAGATCCTTTTCTCCATATTTCTTCCACTGTTTTCCTGCAAAAAGAAATCAAAATAAATTAAAATGCAACAATAAAATCAACATGGCATTGCTGGCATTTAAATCAAATCCAATCAAATTCTATAAAATATAAATTCTCTATTGATGCCTGGGATGATTTAATTGGCCAAGAATATCATTGACGAGTGAATCTGCAATTAGAAGAGGCTTGGACCAATGAAAATAAAACTCAGAAAAATGATTTTGTTTTCAAAATTCGGAGCTTGATCTTCTGCCTGATTTTTGACCCAATAAATGACCAAATCTGTCAATGAAATCTCCTCAGAAATATTCTCCTTGATTTTCTCTTTCCAATGAGCCGTCCTGGGCCTCATTTGGCCAAGTAAAACTCATTCTATGAGCTTCCAAAGTTGATGAGTCAAATCTGGCATGAATCTGGAAATTCTATTGCTGGGCTAAAAAAAACAAAATTCTCATTAAAAATCAAATCTTAAATTAAAATTCTAATTAATTCTAAATTAATTGTTAATTATAAACTAAACTAATTATTAATAAACTATTTAACTAATTGATATCTAATTAACTATTTATAAACAAATTTAATCTAATTAAAAAAACTAATTAATATTAATCTAAATGATATTTAAATTTAAATTAATCAAATTAATTAAATATTATAAATTAATTTAATCTGATTAAATTAAAATTCAATAATTAATTAATATATATTAACTTACCTTACTTACTCATTTGTAACCAACTTATCTTTCAACGAATGAATGAGTATTAGAATAAAAAAAAACAAAGCTTATATTGTTAGTATTTTTTAGTAGTGTTTCATGACTTTTATTCATGAGTGAGTCGGCACTTAAAACACATATTAAGTTAAGTTCTTTTCCTCTTACGCTATAAGCAAATCGGATCGGGAGGGAGATGGCTCGTTAAACTTGTTTCACATACAAGCTCCGATGCGATAAGACTCGGTTAATGCCACTTTGTTTTATGCTTATCGGCAACTCGCATCGGGGTAGCTTATGGGGTATGTCGGGGGTTTGTAAAACATGTTGCGAATAAAACTTGTGATGCGATAAAAAGTCCCGATGCGATCAAACAATTTTATTATATGTTTTTTTTTGTTTTAAATTTTAATTTAATTTAATTAATTATATTTAATATATTAATTAATTTAAAATTTAATTTTAAACATAAATTTTATTTTGGTTTTATTTATATGAATTTAAGTTTCTAAACTACAGCCACTCTTAATAAAACTACAACCACTCTTACGTTTGGGTTTTCGAGATTAGGATTTGATTAAGAAATTAGAGTGAATTTCTTAAAATCCCGATAATCACTGATTTGACTGCATAATGAAAAATGTTAGTAAAACTCTCTACGAGTTAATATTTAAAATGAATGCCTTATTGAACTAATTTATTTACAAAATGCAATATTGTACATTTTATGCATTTTTAACCCAGGCTAGATAAATGATGGGACTTCAAAGGAGTGCCATTTTCAAACCAGTTGACCAAATGAGACGAAACAAGCGTCAATGGGAAGCTTGTAAAAAGTCGATTCTAACAAAGCAATCAAAACAAGAATCCAAAGAGAATGTAAAATTAACAAAAGCGTAGGGCAATCAACTAAATAAAAATCCAAAAAGGTGTTTAGCCAAATTTTTTATAGAAAGGGTCCCTATTATTTGAGTTGTGAACAAGTCAAAAATGGGGGGGTTGTGTTTTTACCACAACACAACCAAACACTTTCTGAATCAACCACAATCGAATCAATCAATAACTTTAACAACCCATAGTCACTATAGCAAATCACAATCAATCTGATCATTCAGAATACTATCACGAGAACCCAAAGCAGAACTCAGAACTCTACAATAGCAAATAGAAAAAACTGAAACATACTTCATAAGGTATACACTACTTCCATGTGTCGAACCAACGTGTATATGCGCTTTTATCAAAGCCAACCAGCGTACACATTTGCAAATGTTAATTCATAATTCTGCAGCTATTCTGGATTTCAATTATACATAGATCATAATATTTACCAAATAACACATGCATCAGTATTCAGATCTAGACTATACATGATCAAACCACATAATGATAATTCATTTCAAGCCTTAACATCCCGATCCATCATTAGATCTTATCCCTCATCAACTGCTAAGGTTCATCCTTGGTTTAGATTAAGAATAGCACCATAAGCCAATAACCTGCATACTAGATCTCACACTTCATCAGATATTCGATACTTGCACACCTTGGCCTAATGATCTTCTCCTCCTTATACTGTTTTAGGCCTTTCTCAATACCATGGAACAAAACCACTTAGGACCAATACCTTGGACCAAATACCAAGGGTCAATACCTTGGACCAAATACCTTGGACCAATACCTTGGGTTAAAATACCTTGGACCGAATACCTTGGACCAAAAACTTAGTTTTCCAAGATATACGCGCTTTTACTTCTGTGAAAGTTCATGTGTACATATACGCTACTGGTGTTTAGTGAACCTACGTGTATACACAACTTGGTTAAGGTGAACCTGCAGATAACTTTTTTTCTTCATTCTTTGTAGTTTGAACTGTAATTCTTTGCTGTTGACATGTTGCACTATGATCTTTCATTTGAGTGAGTTTCCATCAAGGACAACACCTATATCATAATGCCAACAATCTCCCCCTTTGGACTTGATGGCAACAACAACACCAACTCACTCTCCCCCTTTGACATCAAGGGCAAAGGGTGGACCAAGATATTTTCTCCCTTTGACATACATTATGCTGTTCATGCTCCTCCTGAGTACATGCTAAATTCTCTAATTGAGCTCCCCCTTTTTTTTTGTACATGCTGAGATGCACTGAAACTGTCCATGCTCCCCTAGAGCGCAAGAAAAGTTTGCAAAAATATTTTCTAAAAGAATAACATGACTATATAACTCAACTATGTGAAGATGACCTTCCTATCACTGATGACTCATACATCCATCTCCCAACCAAGTGGGAATATACAAATTTGACTCATCCACCCAACCAAGTGGGGATATACCAATTGTTTATACATGAAAAAAACAAGAAATATTACATCATCCATCCCATGTAAAGTGGGGATACAAATTACATAATTTGTCTAAGAGGACTCATTCAAATGTATGAGAAGATATATCACACCCTAGACTTTTACATGACTTGAGCAACAAATGGTATAAATAGCTAAAGCCATGGCTGGACTCAACAACCATAATGCAAACAATGTTGAATGTACGTGAAGGCTAATGCTCGCCCTGAACCTGTGCTACTTGCCCCACTATTTTTCTTGTCTGAAACACATATACGCTTCTTGACCCATAGAAACCCGCGTGTGTACGCGACTATACTTTATGAAACCTGCGTATAATAAACTTTCTCTGAAAAATTGGATTTAACAGTAGGATGATGCAGCAACTACTCCTAGCTTTTGTCTGAGATATTCAAATGTCCCTCTGGGTAGAGGTTTAGTGAATATATCAACAACCTGTTCTTTGGTGGGAACATACTCCAATTTGACCTTTTGTTCAAGCACTTGTTCATGTAGAAAATGGTATTTGATGGGTATGTGCTTGGTCTTGGAGTGTATGACTGGATTCTTTTAAATACTGATGGCACTTATATTATCACATAGAATGGAGATGGGTGGAGTACATGTGATTTGAATGTCTTGAAAGGTTTGCATCATCCAAAGTAGTTGTTTGCAACAAGATGCAACAACCACATATTCTACTTCAGCTGTAGATAACGCAATTGAACTTTGTTTCTTGCTGAAACAAGATACTAACCTAGAACCCATGTAGAATGCACCACCACTAGTGCTTTTTCGGTCATCAGCACTTCCTGCCCAATATGCATCTGTATATGCATGAAGAGTGAGATCTGTATCTCTAGGATACCATAAACCAAGGTTATGTGTTCCTTGAAGATATTTGAAAATTCTTTTGACTGCCTGAAGGTGTGATTCTTTGGATTTGCTTGGAATCTTCCAACTATTCCTACTGCATGCATGATGTCAGGTCGGGTACTTGTTAGATAAAGTAGACTGCCAATCATGGATCTGTAAGTCAATTGATGTACTGTTGCTGATTCATCATTTGAGCTGAGACTGCATCCTGTTACCATTGTGGTACATACAGGTTTAGAATCTTCCATGTTGTACCTTTTCAAGATCTGTTTGAGATATTTGGTTTGTGAAAGAAAAATATCATCTTTATTTTGTTGAACTTGTAGACCAAGAAAAGAGGTAAGTCCACCATGCAAGGACATTTCAAATTCTTACTGCATTACTGAAGAAAAATTCTGACTCGGATTCTTCATTGCTACCAAAAATTATATCATCAACATAAATAACAATAATTAGCAATTTATCAATGTCAATCTTTGTATATAGATTACTATCTGTTGAACCTTTTGACAAACCTTGTTGGTGTAGATATTTGTCAAGGTGGTAATACCAGGCCCTTAGAGCCTGTTTCAGACCATAGAGAGCCTTTTTGAGCCTGCATACAAGTTTTTCATCATTTCCAAGAATGAATCCTTCTGGTTGTTCAATATAATCTTCTTCTTCTAATTCTCCATTAAGGAAAGCAGATTTAACATCCATTTGGTATACTTTGAATTTCTGAAAGCTAGAAAGAGCAAGAAACATCCTTATGGCTTCAAGTCTAGCAACAGGTGCAAAAGTTTCTTCAAAATCTATACCTTCTTGTTGAGCATACCCTTTACAAACAAGTCTGGCCTTATTTCTAATGACTTCTCCATTTTCATTCAACTTGTTTTTGAATATCCATTTAGTTCCTATAATATTTTTATCATGAGGTCTAGGAACTAATTCCCAAGTATTATTCTTTTCAATTTGCTCAAGTTCTTCATTCATGGCCTTGACCCAAAATTCATCTTCGCATGCTTCATTTACATTTTGAGGTTCGGTGGAGGATAGTAATACTAGATAGCTTGAGGCTTCTGTAATAGTTCTTCTTGTCTGTACACCTGCCTATTTTTCCCCTAAAATTTGAGTTTCTGGATGATTTTTCTGAACATACCTGGACGAAGTCTTTTCTTCTACCGTTATCTCTTCTTCTGGTGCTTCATTGGTTTCTTCTTCAAAATCATTGTGATCTGATGTGGGAAAATGATCCCCATCTTCTTCATTGTCATAATCTTCTATTTTTATCTGTTTTGGATTTTTGCATGCTTCATCAACTACAACATCAATACTTTCAACAATTTTCCAAAGTCTTTTATTATAACATTTATATCCTTTACTTTGGGAAGAGTAACCAAGAAGAATACGTTCATCTGCTCTCGGCTCAAACTTACCAAGTTTTTCATTAGTCCCTTTGATATAACATTTGCTTCCAAAAAATTTAAAGTATTTTACAATAGGAGTCTTACCATACCAAAGTTCTTGTGGAGTTTGAGCGCTGTTTACCCGAACATTTTCTTGGTTGATAATAGTTATGACAGAAAATGCAGCTTCACCCTAGAAGGTTGCAGGAGTTCTAGATTCATCTAGCATAGCTCGAGCCATTTGTTGAATAGTTTTGTTCATTCTTTCTACCACTCCATTTTGCTGAGGAATCCTTGCAGTGGAGAATTTCCTTTTTATTCCATGTTTTTCAAAAAAGTCAAAAAATTCATCCGAGGTAAATTCCCCTCCTCGATCAGATCTGAGGCATTTGATTTTGCGATCTGATTCATTTTCAACCAAAGCTTTGAAGGCTTGGAACTTTTCAAAAGCTTCATCTTTGTGCTTGAGAAGACCTATCCAACACATTCTAGAAAAATCATCAATGAACAAAATAAAGTATTCTTCTCCACGAGGTGACTTTTTCCTTGATGGTCCACATAAATCAGTATGGACAAGTTTAAGAGGCTTACTAGCTGACCCTTCCTTTTCCATGAAGTGAACTCTAGTTTTCCTGCCGATTTGACATGGTTTGCACATTGTATTTTCTGGGATGCTGATATCTGGAAGATCATGAACATCTTTGAATTTGCATGCTTTTCTTATTTGAGAAAAGCTTAGATGTCCCAATCTTCTATGCCACAACCAGTTTTCATCATTTTTTCTTAGATAGCACTGTTGTTGCCCTCCCTTGAGTATGTATACGTTGTTTGGAGTTATTGTACCTTTGATCATGATCTCTCTTGTATCAATCTCACGAACAACACATCCGTTTGATCGAAACACCACTTCATTTCCTTGATCACACATTTGACTGACACTAAACAGGTTATGCTTTAAACCATCTACATACATAACATTTCCAGCTTTAACCTTTTCTTTCAAGAAAACAAAGCCTTTACCTTTTATGACAGCAGGAGTGTCATTTCCAAATGAGACATTCTTTTCCTTTTCTAAGGCATAATACGAGTGAAGTTTTTCTTTGTCACCTGTCATGTGTTTTGAGCATCCATTGTCGATGTACCACTGATTTTATTGTCCTTCTACATACAAGGCTATACCACATCTTTCTGTTTGAGATTCTTTCCTTCTCCATATCTTGGGATTTAATGTAGTTTTCTCCTTTTGAGATGTTTGCTGAAATTTGCTCCTGCATTTAGATTATTCATGACCACAGTTGTTATAGATTGAGCATTCTATTTCATTTTCAAGAAGAGAAAAGTTATTATAGGAACTTTTATTGACCCCTGTTACATTCCTTTGATTTCGTGCTTCTCTAGTCATAATGGTTTTATAAGCAACACATTGAGCAACTTTGTGTCCAAAATTATGACATGAAAAAAATTGCCCATTAAGGAAGTTTTTGCGACTATTGAATCTATTGATTTGGTGACTGTAGTTTCTATTGATATTCATCTTTGGAGAAAATTGAGTATGATTGACCTGATGTTGGTTGTGGCTTCTATTCATCCTTGGAATAAATTGAGTCTGATTTACCTGGTGATTTGCTTTATGCCTTTGCTGACGATTGTCATACTATTCACTGGCCTTTGTTGCATCAAGGTAGCTTTTAGTGGAGGTTGACGACTTCTATGATTGAGATGCTTCTTCAGTATATCCAAGGCCTATCTTTATCAGAGGAGAACGCTGCACTTTGATAATTTCATTTAAGGTTTCTGATCCTTTAGCAAATCTAAGATTGAGAGATTTCGTTTTCTCAAGATCCTTTCTTAGATCCACAATTTCACATTCTAGTTTTTCATTGTGTTTTTATTTTTTCAGCAAGTTGACATGTCAAGGTATCTATAATCATATTATTTTCTTCTAAACAGATTTTGAGTTTAGATATTTCTTCATGAAGGTCATCTTCTACTAAAGTATCCCAAAAATTATCATCATCATAAGCCATTAGAAGTCTATAGTCATTACTATTTTCATCTTCACCACTATTTGATAAACCATCGCTGTCTTCATGAGTATAGTAACTCCTTTTATTCACAGCTTGTTTTCTATTCAATTTTGCATACTCCTTCCCTTTTTCATTTTTATCTTTATGGGGACATTTGGCAGCATAATGACCGACTCTGCCACAAGCAAAGCATTTGAAGGGTAGCTTACCTCTAAATATTCCGGAACCCCATTGAAGCTTCTTGACAAAATTTACCTCATCTTCTTCTTCTTTTGAAATATGTCCTGATTCATTGTGTTCTTCCTTTCCTTTTGTTGAAGCTTTAAATGAGGCTTCTCTCATATCTGATGGACCTCCTTTTCTCATCTCAAAGGCAGTTAAGATTCCGTGAAGTTGTGTCATAGTGATAGTATGTAGATCCTGTTTTTCTTCTATGACAGACACTTTTGATTCAAATTTAGCAGACAAGGATCTAAAAACTTTCTCAACTGAGGTAACTTCCTTTATATCTTCACCTAGATTCTTCATACAATTAACAACCTCATCTATACGTAAGAAGTAACTAGCAATACTTTCATCATTGTGCATCTTAAGAGTTTCATACTGAATTCTGAGAGTTTGAAGTTTAGCACGTTTTACCTGAGAGTCTCCTTCGTAGCTCAGAACGATTTTGTCACATATTTCTTTGGTTGATTCGAGCTACATGACTTTGACAAACTCTGATTGTGATAGACTTCCCAATAAAGTATTGACAGCCCTGGCATTGGTTTCATATTGCTTTTTACCTGCCATATGTGTAGGTATTGCTATTGGAAATGTATATCCTCCTTCCACAATTTCCCAGACATCCGTTCCAAGTGATTGTAGATAGGTTGTGGTTCTTATTTTCCAATAAAAGAAGTTTCTCCCATCAAAGATTGGTGGTTTGATGGATCCCACCCTTTCTTGATTACTCATGATGATGGATCTCCCTTCAAGCGATCAAGCTTCTTTTGAAGGACTTGTTTTGATACCAATTGTTGGAAATAATACTGAGAGGGGGGGTGAATCAGTATTATCATATCAATAATTTTATTTCCCAAACAGATTTGTATAATCTACTTCAGCTAAGTGAACTAGGATGTACACACAACTGTACTTAAAGAAACCAACGTATATGCAGAGAACTTTTGGTTTAGCCAATTTATCATGCTTTGCACTTTAACGAGTATATCAGAGATTTATTAGACAGTGCAGTAAAAGCATAATAAAGCATCACACATAAGAAACACACATGAACACCAAGATATAAGGTGGAAACCCAATGTGGGTAAAAACCACCTACTGTCGTCGTCTCTGTCTTCTTTTAATAATAAGAAAATCTGTTTACAATCTTGTACTGATGCAGACTCATACCAGTATGCAGGCTTCTACCTGCAGAAGGTTACAATCTTCTCTCATTCTCCAGCTTCTACTGGAAGGGAGCTACAACCCCCTAGCTCTTGTACTAGCTGATATGTTTACTAGTACGTAGGCGGTGACCTATAGAAGGATACAACCTTCTTTCTTCCTCCAAGGACCACGTTTCATAAATTTTCAGACTGGATCCATCAATAACATCATAACTGCAATAAAATCATCAAATACATCTACATCAACCAAACACTTTCTGAATTGACCACAACTAAATCAATCAATCACTTTGACAACCCATTGTCACTGTAGAAAATCACAACCAATTTGATCATTCAGAATACTGTCACCAGAATACAGTCACCAGAAGCTAAAGTTACAGTCACCAGAACCTAAAGTAGAACTCAGAACTCTACAAAAACAAACAGAAACAACTAAAACATACTTCATAAGGTATACTCTACTTCCATGTGTCGAACCAGCGTGTATACGCGCTTTTATCAAGCCAACCAGCGTACACATATGCAAATATTAATTCATAATTCTGCAGCTATTCCGGGTTTTAGTTATATCCAGATCATAATATTTACAGAATAACACATGCTTCAGTATTCAGATCTAGACTAAACATGATCAAAACACATAATGATAATTCATTTCAAGCCTTAAGATCCCAGTCCATCCTTAGATCTTATCCCTCATCAACCGCTAAGGTTCATCCTTGGTTCAGATCAAGCACAACACCATAAGCCAATAACCTGCATACTAGATCTCACACTTCATCAGATATTCAATACTTGGACACCTTGGCCTAATGATCTTCTCCTCCTTATATAGTTTTAGGCCTTTCTCAATACCATGGACCAAAACCACTTAGGACCAATACCTTGGACCAAATACCTAGGGTCAATACCTTGGACCAAATACCTTGGGTTGAAATACCTTGGACCAAATACCTCGAACCAAAAACTTAGTTTTCCAAGATATATACACTTTTCTTCTGTGAAAATGCATGTGTACGTATATGCTACTTGTGTTTAGTGAACCTGCCTATATACGCAGCTTGGTCAAGGTGAACCTACATATAACTTCCTTTCTTCATTCTTTGTAGTCTGAACTGTAATTCTTTGCTGTTGACATGCTACACTGTGATATTTCATTTGAGTGAGTTGCCATCAAGGACAACACCTGTATCATAATGCCAACATGGGAATTATACTTTCTTGCATTATTAATATTTTCATTTATTTCCCTGTACGTTAATGTTGTTAAACTTTGGGTCATTGCAGAGGATCTCCAACTACTATGTCTACAAAAAGTGTAATGTGGGATAGAACATCCCATGATGGCTAATGGGTTAGTCTATGTACATAGACATAAACAACTAATAATGAGTATTTCTTGCATAGATTCAACCTCAATTTTTCTTGTTACACAAAAATTTCTCGTATAATATTTGTTCATGTTTGTTTTCTTTTTTGAGCTAGAACTTGCAAAATTTCACTATGCATTGCACAATTTTAAAATTCAAGGGTCTTGGTTGTTTTCTAGATCCTGGTTCACTATGGGCTTGGTAATTTGTTTGGCCTAGCATTTCAAATTCCTTTTTCTGGTTCAACCACATCCAAATCATTTCCTAATAGTTTTTCTCCTACCAAAGGAAGTCTATTGTGTCAATGTATAATGATGCATAAAAAATGCCTATAATTATTCATGGTTTTGAAATGCATGCTTAAAAGTTTTGACGTATTAACCTTCAATTTCAAGATTTTGTATGCTTTGAAGGAACATAATTTTCATACCCCGTTCTCATTTAAGCTTTTATTCTTCAACGAGGTCTAGTATTTTCTCCCATTGTATGCACAATATTGTGATAATGGTTGAGAACTTCTGGCATTTCTAGATCACATTTCTTTATTAATTTTCTTTATCTCAGAATTTCAGGCTTTTGGTGGATCTAAAATATGTTTGTTTATAAATTTTGTGCATAAAATGAAGTAATTCAAACAATATAATTTTGAAATTGAAAAAAACCCTAAAAAATATTTAGCTTTTGAAAACATGGACAATTTTCCAACTAGTTCCAATTGACTAGCATAAGGCAAAATATTAAGCCACGATACACATCCTTAAGAAGATCAAGTAATTTTTATTAGTAGATTTATTGCTTTAGGCCTATATAGCTTGAGGAGCATCCTAAAACATCTAAGGAAGAAGGATACATAGTTTCTTCTCCTTCTTCTTCAGATACTTTAAAAAGAAAAGCTAGATTACAAAAGATGTAAGGATAGTTTGTAAAACGTGATTTCATAGCAGAGTAACTGTGTCGTTGTTGTATAAACTCCAGAGTACTTGAAATAGAGAGTTTAAAAGAGATGAAAAAACAAAAAAAAGGACTTGCTAGCCAAAAGGGGAGCACAGATCATGTTTTTTTATAGGAAGCCACCGAACTAGAACATCTAGACTCCATATGATCTCAACCTTGGGGGTGGGAATTTTGTCCTTCCTGATCTCCTGGTTTGATGCTAAATATTTGGTTCATATAATCTTCACTTTATCTTCCCCAACCATGTCATGTCTCCAAGATACCTAAGACTTGGCATTAGCTCCAAAATCCCCTAAAAAGGGATCAATCGCTTCGACCACTTCTTGTAATTTTCAGGGACTAGAATGTTCCACTGTGTCTATTTTCTTTAGTTTTTGTATAAAAATATTAGAATCTCATTCCTACACAAAAGAAGATTTACGGTTTTTTTTTTTACACAAATAATTTAAAAAAAATGGGAAGCTATAATGCCGCATTTATATGACTTGGAAGCAAATATCTCTTTCAAGTATGACTCCCTTGGGTTGCAATATCACTCCCTTGGGTAGCCATCAATTCTTGCAAAAACTGGCAAACCTTTAATAAACATCCCCTAGTTCTCAAACACTCACCTCTTTAAAAGGGACATTAGAAGGTCAAGGGAATATACACCTAAGAACAAAGAGATTAGGTTCCATATAATGAACTCAAAGCCAAATTCAAGCTAAGAAATATATATATAATTACATATATGATTGAAGAGATAATCCCTGATTCTATGTCATTAAAACTTGGTAGAAATCCCACTCTTAATTGGGGAAATATTGAATGTAGAACTAATACAAGAACCCTTAGAGTTGTAATCCTATTAATACTAATGGTTCAAGACATCATCACAAATTGAATTTGGACTTAATCAACTTCGAGGCTTATATCCAAGCTTGCGACCTACCAAGACGTACTTGCAATGCTTTGGAAGGTTGGCTAGACATTTCTCAGTATGTTGGTTTCATTTTTGCATGAGACTATAATTTTGGAAGTACTCAAGTAGGGGTTTCCAAAGAGAGTTACTTTTTTTTTAGTTTGTAACATCAAGTATCTCCAATATGTATATTAGATTTGATCTGTTGTAACAAAATTTGCAAGGGAAATATTTTTCCATAGAAGATCAAGTTTATGCTTGTCATGGTTATGTGCAAGATGAGCCTCTTGTTAGTTCTGGTGGACTACTATCCAATTGTAGATTGGTTGAAAGCTAAGGGATACAATAGGCACAATAGAGAGATTCTCACAATCTGATCCATGTGGAGGTAAGCATAAGAGAAGGAAAGGCCCTAAACATTCACATGTTTTGTTTGAAAAAGTCAGGATTACTTCTATCCACATCAAAGCTATGGATGGACTTGATCTTGATGTCAATTGATCACTCTGGTTGGACTTGGTCTTGATGTTAATTAAACAAATATACCCTGATCAATGGATTTTTACTAGATGTATTTCAAGCAGAGAAATATGAGATATTAATATTCTGAACCCCAAAAGAGAGGTCCATCTTCAAGACAAAGAATTGATCATATAAAATCCTATAGACTTTTGGAACCCTACGAAATAAGGTAATTGTGAGTAAGGATATGAGAATAAATGACAATTTAAACCTAAATAAGGTTGATGATGGTTAGTTTGGCACTATAAAATCAATGGATTTACAAGGAGTAGGAAGTTCAGAATGTTGGGCACTCATTATATATTGATGTCCACATAGCACAATAGACAAAAAATGTCAATATCATATCAAGGGATGCTATTGAGGTTGTTGGCTTAGATGTTCAAGAAAGGAGGAAATGATTGAAGACATGAAAAAAGAGTTCCCAAATAACAATAAGAGAAAATAAGGGAAAGGCTAGATAGTGAAGGTGAGAAAAATATATTCAACAATTTTTGAATTGGTATATGTTGATTTGATTAATTCTATAAATGGTATCAAATTTTAAGTTGATGAAGAAGAAGAGTGTATGAAACCACTCATGGTTACTATGGTGAAGTTGGATGTATCCAAATCAATGCCAACAATTGCACAATAGTATGATTGGTGAATGAATTTGAATGGAGCACACATAAACCACATGTAACAATGTTTACAGGTAGGAATGATACTCTTTACATGTCATGGTAGGTTCCTAAAACCTAGTTTGAGAATTTTGAAATATCACATAGATGTGAAAAAGGAAAAATATTCAAAAAGGAAATCAAATTCTTCATCTATAACACATATTTCATTAAATTTGGAATTTTTTAATTACAATGACATCATTAGAATTGAGGTTTTTGGTTATTTTGAAATTCTAGATTCATCATTTAATTCCAAATTTAATGAAATATGTGTTCTATGGTATATGGGTTGAAATATTCAACCAACCTCAATCCTCATCCCACTAGTGAGTCAATGGTCAAAAAAAAACTTGGTGGCACAACTTTTTCAAAATCATCCTTGCCAGATATTGTTCACTTCTAGTTGCAAAAAAAACACACCTCTTAGAAGAAAAGTGATCAAAATTATTATACTAACATCAACTTGAAGGAGATGTTAGTTATGTCCAAACCTTGTTAGTTCACCTGCCTTTGAGGTTAGATTGGTCATTTTTTTTCTGAATTGGGCCCAAAATATCAAGGCATGACTATGCACCTTCATGCCCAAAACACCAAAAATACCGAGCACAAAAAGTGAAAGAGGGTACCCCACCTCCCAAACTCTAAGTTATGAATATGTACCTATTTACTACCCTATATTAAACCCTCATGTTAACCAATTATCAATGGCATTCAAAATTTTGCAATCGCAATCCCCAAATCTCAGTCCAACTGCAATATTTTTCATGAGAAATTTAGAAGCTTTTTACAATATGCAGAATATTTGCATATATGAAAAGCCCTAATAATTCCAACATGAAACATATATATTTTCTCTATAAAATCATTGTTGGAGAAGGACCCCAAATGGTAGCCACTTATACACTTTATCTAAATCAGTAACTTGGAAGTCTTGGATACGTCCAATATGTAAGAACCACTTATAAATTTAATTTGATAAGTGAATATTTCATTTCATAACCATGCACAAATGATGAATTCAGAAGCCAACTTCGACTAGCTTTAAGGTGAAACTTGAGATAATCTCATCATAATTAATAATACAAACTGCAAGAAAGAAAACATTCCGCTAAACTCCTAGATGGTCTTAATCATCCATGTTAATGTGAAATCAAACCTCCCTAAAAAAGTTTCCACTTTTATCTTAGGTGAGCTTGCAATTATAAGAGTATCACAAGGAAGGGATCTACATATCACCCAAGCACCTCTAAGTAATGTTAATACTGAAATAAGGCACTGCTCTCACATAAATCTAGGGACTTGCACCCGAAATCCAGCTCCTAGATTAAAAAAAGCTTTTGAAGGGCGTGGTGTTTCATAAACATCCGTTATCTCACAATTGTTGCCAATGTTAGATTATTTCACTCACATTCACACATTTTTTTTGTATTTGGCTTACGCCAGAGAAAAATTGTATTGATCAATACCAGAAATCCATTTAAAGTTGACCAAGTTTCATCAATTATGACCTTTCAGCAAATTTAAGTGCCCTTGCGCCAAAATGATTTTTAAGGATATGTCGCATGATAAAGGGAGAATGAATTGTGTGATCCGTTATTGAGTTGAAAATGCAATGAGATGGTAGTATTATTAGATTACCATCAATTTACATCGAGCTTATGGAGACAATTCAATGGAATTTTGTCTCCTGTAACGATCATGACATGGGGTCTTGATTTCAAAAGATGAGTAAAATTGTGAGCTCGTGAAACATAGTAAGCAACTGGTGTGGACCTTCCAAGCCTGTGAAAGTGGGAGCCTCAGTAAGCATGAACCTATGTTTGATCCTTGAGGTTTACAAGGATTCCAAGAAGGTTTTTGGAAAGGAAATCGTTATTTTGTTTGAGTTTTATGGGATTCCATTCAGAAACTGACCATCAAATCTATTGTAAGATATCAAAACATTGATCTAAAATTGAAAATGAAATAAAGACAACAACCTCTTCGAGACTAACTATAAAAGGTAGTTTCAAATAATGATCAGGAAATTGTTCTAACTGGATATGACATAAGCCATTCTTTGAGAAAGGAAATGCACTAATAGTTTACAAGTTTTCACTAAATAATGTATAACTGAGGCTTGCATTAACCTAGCAATCACGTGGGCACAATATTTTACCCTAAGATAAAAAAATGGTCTGCAATGATTGAACTGATGGCAATACAAGTGATGTGCATTTACTATCTTCTAGTGTTTGTGAAAATTCGTTCCTTATACAACCACCACCAACACCAAAAAGACCCCAAAATAAACATTAATGGCAACAATAACATCATTGTTTTCAATCAAAATGAGGGTCTCAGAAAAAAATCTGAAGATAGTTACTCAAAGTGAGAACTCGAGCAAGCATAGCTGCAATTTATGGTTGTTAACACTCCGTCAAGGGGAAAACGGTAGACTGGACAAAAAAACTGCCAAACTAGAAAATGCTTCCATCAAGGAGTTGTAAAAATGAGAGCTCCAAGAGTAGATGGGCTTCAACTGGGTATTATAAGCCAAAATGGTACTTCACAGAGTCTAATGAAACATGATTCGAGCCAGAGCCACTAAAGCCCTGGCGAGCACCGAAAGAAAGTACAACTGAAAACCTTGGAGGATTTAAAATGAGTCATGAAGTTATCTTTTGTGTCACTTTCTTTAAGGAATGTACCTATTTATTTTTTAAGTTTAATATTTTCATTGGGTTTATGTTTTCTTACGTTTTTCATTCTTATTGGCCACATTTCTTGAGGTTTTTACCACCATTTTTTAATAGATTTTAGATTAATGTGTCTTTATAGGGTTTTTTAAATTTAATGGTTTACACAGTGATATTTGCAAGGTGATCAATTCAAATCTCTCATAATGTAAGTCTAAAGGTGTGAAATAACAATTTTTTTGTTTGTTTGTTAACAATATGTTAATATTATGTGTGAGTTAAATCATCTCAAAGAAATAAATTATTCAACATAATCATTTTTTCTTAGTTGTTATTGAGATTATTTAAGATCTGTATCTATTTTCAATTGCTTGTTCATTCTTCCACAAGAATTAAAACTGGATGGATGTGATATTGCAAGTTGACTTTATTGTTTAATATTGTGTATTTTATAACTCCAAATTGAAGTATATTATTTGATTCATTAGTGGGGCTTATACAAGTGGACAATGTCTACATAGTTATTTTGGAGTATTTCTCTCTTAGATGATGGATGTCTATTGCAACCAAAATATATTGGATCTTCAAAAATTATAGCATGAATGAATCATGGAGACATATCCAAAACAAATCAAATTTTATTTTGGTAGATAAAATTAATGAACATTTTGCTACCACCACAAAAAAATTATGCAAGCATACACACACACACACACACATGTTGGTGATCCTTTTAATCTTCCACATTTTTCTCAAATACCCATACTATGAATAAGACATAAAATTAACCTACCATATTAACATTGGATTGACTATCAAACCAATTACAACTCATAACCAACTAGTATACAAAATAACCATAGTGTCTGATTTTTTAAACAAATTAGTTTATTGCTAACAATATAAAAAGATTACTATGCCTAGCAATGGTAAAGAGGAAAATTTCCTATAAGAAGGCAATCATTTAAAAAAATAGAGAATAGTGGAAAAAAAACTTATATATACAAAAACATGATTGGAGATCCTTTAGTGGGACCAAATATGAACAGGTAGGCAAAGCTAGTGGTATATGCATTTTGTATCTTTTTTAGAATCACATTGTCAAAATGAAGGTCTGCCTAAGAACTATCACTCTCAGGTTCCTTCCCAAATGTCCTTTACCAAAAAAAAGTCAATCCAATGTAAGCCTTTGGTGACTCAATGGATGAATGACATAAAAATATTGCTACACCTAATAATGGTAAACAAGAAACTTGGCGATAACAAGCAAATCATTTATAAAAAAGAGAGATAATAGTGGAATTGTTTTTGTAGACACAACAAACCAATTTGAAGATCCTTTAATGGAGTTGAATAAGAACGATGAGTCAAATTTAGTGTTAGATGTATTTTGAATCTTTTTGATAATCACATTGCCAAGATGAGGGCCTAGAAATAATGGCTCTAAAGTTACTTCTTAAATGTTCTTTAAAATAAATGTCAAAACCAATATAATATTTTAGTGACTCTATCTTAAACATAAAATGGATGAATGACACACATCAACTGCTAAAAATATCTCTAAATCCTTTGGTGATCCATTAAGAGTACTTGAAAATTCACTTGAGACAATTTCTTTCACGTGATTTTAGAGAACAAATTCTGATAGCAAATTTTTTTTTAAAGGAGGCTTGAGAATAAATGAGGAAAAAATTGTGACAAAAGAAAACAATGATTGAGTGACATATATATTTAAATTCAACATGTGCTAGGAAGTGTTAGGGAGTGCCAGGGAAACACAAGGGAAAACTAGGTCAAAATGCATGGAAATGAATGACTAAGATTTTGTGATAGGAAGTGTCAATGAGTTCTAGGTGTGCTAAGGAGGTTGTGGCAAGGTATGCTAGGTAGTGATAAGACATGCTAGAAGCTAGGGTGGCATGCCAGGATGTGTTAGTTACTAGGGTGTGCCAACGTGTGCTAGGGAGTGTTAGGGAAACACGAGGTAGCACTAGGTCAAAATGCATGGAAATTAATGAATAAGAGTGTGTGATAGGGAGTCATAGTGAGTTTTAGGTGTGCTAAGGAGGGAGTGACAAGGTATGTTAGGTAGTGCCAAGGAATGCTAGAGTGTTTGGGCGACATGCCAATATGTGCCAGGTGTTAGTGTGTGCCAATGCGTGCTAGGGAGTGTTAACATAAGGGAGCACTGGCCAAAATGCATAGAAATGAATGAATAAGAGTGTGTGAAAATGAGTTCCAGGGGTGCTAAGGAGGGAGTGACAAGGTTATATGTTAGGCATGCTAGAGTGCCAGTGTGTGTCAGGAAGTGCTAGGGTGTGTTAGGGAGTGTCAAATATTACCAAGGAATGCAAGTGATGCTAACAAATTCCACATAGTGCCAAGGGACTCTAATCAGGGAAAATTTTAAGGATGGAAATTTATCTAAAAGTTTAGAAACCTTGGCGAATCCCACTAGTCCATAATATGAAATCTATAAAATGTTTGGAGATATTTCTGTAAAAATATTCAAATTTATAATATTTTTATATAGTCTATATATAGTTTTTTGGCAATTTTTAGGGTAAAATAATTTCATTCTATAAAATTTGGGCGAATCATTTTTACAAAAAAATGGAAATTAGCGAATTGTTTTTTGGAAAAAGTATAGAAAATTAGCCCATGAGCGAATATTAGCCCCTAAAATTTTCCCCGACTCTAATACATGCCCATTTATATGATATGTCAATATGTAAATGTTAGAAAATGTAGCAAGAAAGGATAAATTTTACATTACCCTTAATCAAATTGAGTAAATCGAATTTCCACATCAACATGACAATTTGGAGGTAGTTAGCTAGTGTGACATGGCTCTTATCACACAATTAGATCAACAAATTTAAGTTATTAGGCTTGGAGTTTAGTCATGCATGTGTTGATTTCTAAATCTTAGCAATCTAGTTTAGTTATTTTTAGTTGTACTCAGTTAACTGACCTCTAACTATTAATAGAGTTAGTTGAAGGTTAGTTTTTCAATGAGACAACAGTCTAACTCAAAGATTTGTTAGTTAAATAATCAATCAGACCAAAATAGATCATGCAAGCATGGAATTTAAATTACTCAACTGGACTGGAGGAGACAAAGGCTAGTGTAACATGAGTTTTATACTAGTTGAGCGTACAATTGTTGCAATTAGTCAAGAGATCAATTCCTTGGGAATTGCACAAGAAAATAAGGACTTCCTTATTGTTTAGAAGCTTGAATTAGCTTAGATTTGTGCAAGGAAATAGGAGGTTGGAGGAGGTAGAAATTGGCTAAGTGTTGGCCAAAGGTTTTCATTCAACAGAGAGAATAGTTTTGATTTTGTAGGTTGTGCTCAGAGCTGGAGCAAGCAATTGTAATAGTTTCTTTATTCAACTTTAATGCAAAGACGCTTGAGGGTTTTTTCCTAGTCTGGTTCCCCTAGAAATCATTGTGTACTTGTGGTTTTGTTTGTTTAATGTCTATGCATGTTGTTTTAAATTGTGATTTCCATTCCGTGGATTAGTAGAGTAGAATTTGTGTCTCTTATTTTCAATTAAAAATCTTGAGAAATTTCAATTTATATCATTTTTCTACAGTTGCTTAGTTGTTTTACGACCACCATTTGATGTGAGACTTGTCTTGGTAACTTGTTAAGTGGGATGGGTCGAGATTGGACATTAGTAGCATAAGATTATTTATAGGAAATTCTTAAGCGAACAAGGAATAATATAGTTGTAGTAACCGTAACTTGGTCAAACTATTATATTTGAGGTGGGACATGGTTGGGTTCCTAAGTCATAATAAATAAGGGTATTTGTGATGACATGATGACTAGAGAGTGCTATGGCATGCCAAAAAATGAGAAGGCATGCTAACACATGTCTGATAGTGTTAATGCATGCAGAGGAGTGTTAGGGAGTGCGAGAGCATGACAAGGGAGAACTAGGTCAAAATGCATGGAAACGAATGAATAAGAGTTTATGTCAGGGAGTGTCAGAAAATTCTAAGTGTACCAAGGACGAAGTGTGTTAGGAGAAGTTCAGATTAGGATTTGCAAGAGGTAAGACTAAAGTTGCAATAAGCGGATAAATAGAGAAATTTTAGACAAAGGGAGACCTTGTGCTAGGCACAACACTAATTTTCCAATGACTTAGTCACAAAAAAAGTAAGGTTTAGGGAAAATTTTAAGAACCCCCCCTAAATTTATAAATATAATAAATGGGCGAATCTCCATGGTATATAGGAAAAATGGAAGGCGATTTTATCAATAATATAATATGTATATATAATTTTTTGGCGAATCTCTCACCAGGCATGGCGAATATTTTACTCAATTATAAAATCTTGTAAGATCTTGGCGAGTCTTTCACTAAATAATAAAACTTTGTATGGATCTAAGACGATATAATTTCCCCTTTAAATAGTCTATGCTCACATGAATACCATGGTATTACCATGGGTCAATACCATGGGTTATCATAAACCTGGAGCTTAAAAATTACTATTAGTAATTTATAAAAATTAATAGTTGATTTTTATTTTATTTTTTATTTTAACCAAGCTAAAATGTTTAACCTACATTAAATTACAATCAAATATTTTTTCACTCTATGCTAGTTTGCATATCATGATATTTGATACCTCTCGGGGGTTAGTAGATCCAGAGTAAAGATGGATCTATGCTGGTTTAATTCCCCCATTTAAATAGGCTACATTCCAGGTGAATACCATGGGTCAATACCATGTGCCATTTTGGTGAATACCATGGGTCAATACCATGTGCCATTTTGGTGAATACCATGGCTCAATACCATGTGCCATTTTTATTTTTATTAATTCTAATATTAGGGTTAATAATGGTTTTTTGCATGGTATTAATAACAATCTAGTCCATGGTATTTATCCCATAGTATTTTTCCCATAGGTTTCACCTAAATATAACCCATTTTTTGAGTGTTCGTAAATATAAGGTGACTTATGGAGTAAATATAAAAAAATGTTTTATTTGTTTACCATACCTCTCGTTTATTTATATTTTTATTAATTTACCATACCTCTATTACAAATATGGTATTTGTCCCATAGGATTCACTTAAATGAAACCTCTTTCTTGAGCCTTCATAAATAGAACGATGGTTATGGACTAAATATAAAAAGAGGTTTTATTTATTTACCATATGTCTAGTTTATTTATATTTTTATTTATTTACCATACCTTTTGAGTAAGTATAAAAAGACGTTTTATTTATTTACCATACCTCCACTTTACTTATATTTTTATTTGTTTACACCAGGTGACTTATGGAGTAAATATAAAAAATGTTTTATTTATTTACCATACCTCTCATTTATTTATATTTTTATTAATTTACCATACCTCTTTTATAAATATGGTATTTGGCCCATACGATTCACTTAAATAAAACCTATTCTTGAAAATGGGCGAATGGATTCACTTAAATAAAACCTATTCTTGAAAATGGGCGAATGGAAGGTTGTAACTCCTAATTTCAAGGGCTAAATTTACTTTTTTTACCCTCTCCCTTAAAATAAGGTGGGCTATTTGAGGTGATTTGTAAAAATGTACTATGATACAAAATATTCGCCCACTAAAAATTTAAAACCCCTTAATTTCGCCAAAGGGCGAACATTCGCCCCTAAAATTATCCTTGAAGGTTATCTATGAGGGCATGACCAAGGAAAATTTTAAGGATGGAAATTTATTTTAATGTGTAGAAACCTTAGCGAATATCACTAGTACGTAATATGAAATTTGCAAAATGTTTGGCAATGTTTTTGTAAAAATATTCAAATTTCTAATAATTTTATATAGTCTCTATATAAAATTTTGGCGATTTTTAAGGTAAAACAATTTTATACTATAAAATTTGGGTGAATAATTGATTAAAAAAAATGGAAATTAACGAATCTTTTTTTTGGGAAAAGCATGGAAAATTAGCCCACTTGCGAATATTAGCCCCTAAAAATTTCCCTAGGCATGACATCTAGGGAGTTCCAAGGTGTGCCAGGAAATGAGAGGATGTGATATCGCATGCTAAAAAGTTCCAAGGCTACATGTTAGTCATGTGAAGACATGCTAAGTGCTAAGGCATGCCAAGATGTGCCAATGCATGCTAGGGAGCGTTAAGGAGTGACAGGGAAACATAAGGGAGAGCTAGCTTCAAATGCATGGAAATGAATGAATAAGCATGTGTGACATGGAGTGTCAACGTGTTCTAGATGCGTTAAGGATGGAGTGACGAGGTATGCTAGGTAGTTCTAAGGATTATTAGAGTGCCAAGGCAACATGCGAAGATGTGCTAGGTGCTAAGGTGTGCTAATGTGTGCCAGGGAGTGTTAGGGAGTGCCAAGGGAAAACAAGGGAGAATTAGGTCAAAATCGATGGAAATGAATGAATAAGAATGTGTGATAGGGAGTGTCAGCGAGTTATAGGTGTGCTAAGGGAGGTTTGACAAGGTTATATGCTAGCCAGTGTTAAGGAATGCTAGAGTGCCAAGTTGTGTTAATGAGTGCTAGGGTGTGATAGGGAGTGCCAAATCATGCCAAGGAATACAAGGGATGCTAACATGTTCCATATGGTTCCAAGGGATTCTAAGACATGTTAGATTTTATGGCATGCTAAGATGTAAACTATCTTACTTAGTTGTTTTATAGCCATGGTTGTACGTGAGCCTTGTCATCATAACTTGTTAAACGGGATGAATTGAGATTGGACATGAGTAGCTTAAGTTGAGTTAAGAAATTATTAGGTGAACAAGGCAGCATCTAGTTGTAGTAATCGTAACTTGGTCAAGCTTTTGTAGTCGAGGTAGGACTTGGTTGGGTTTCGAAGTCACAAAAAAATAAGGGTAGTTGTGAGGGAATGATAGCCAAGTGCTTGTGCATGCCAAGGAATGAAAATGTGTGCTAAAACATGTCGGACAATGCCAATGCATGTTAAGGAGTGTTAGGGAGTTCCAAGGGATCACAAGGGTGAACTAGGTCAAAATGCATGGAAATGAATGAATACAAGTGTGTTCCAGGGAATGTCAACGAATTACAAGTGTCTCAAGGATGAAGTATGTTAGGAGAAGTTCAAAATAGGAATTATAGGAGGAAAAGCTACGGTTGTGATAAGGGGCTTGGAAGAGTAGTTTCAGACACAGGGAGACTTTAGGTTGGGCACAACACTATTTTTCCAATGACTTGGTTGGGTTCCAAAGTCACAAAAATAGTAAGGATATCTATGAGGACGTGATATCTAGGGAGTGAAAAGGTGTTCTAAGGAATGATAGGTAGTGCTAACACATGCTAGATAGTTCCAAGGCATGTTAGGCATGCCAATTCACACTAAGTGTTAAGGCATGCCAATAGGTGCCAAGTGCAAGGGTGTGGTTAACACATGCTAGGGATTGTCAGGGAGTGCCAGAGAAACACAAAGGAGCACTAGTTTCAAATGCATGGAAATGAATGAATAAGAGTTTATGATAGGGACTGTGATCGACTTTCAGGTGTGCTAATGAGGGAGTGAAAAGGTACGTTAGGCAGCACCAAGGAGTTCTAGAGTGCTAGGGAAACATGCCAATACATTTCAAGTGCTAGGGTGTGACCATGCATGCGAAGGAGTGTCGCTAGGGAAGAAAAAGGGAACACTAGGTAAAAATGCATGCATATGAATGAATAAGAGTGTGTGACAAGGAGTGTTAGTGAGTTCTAGGTGTGATAAGGAGGGAGTGACAAGGTATGTTAGGTAGTGCTAAGGCATTCTAGAGTGCCAGGGCAGCATGCCAAGATGTTTCAAGTGTCAGGGTGTGCCAACACATGATAGAAAGGGCCAGGGAGTGTCAGGGAAACACAAGGGAGCACTAGGTTACAATGCATGGAAATGAATAAACAAGAGTTTGTGGTAGGAAGTGTCAGTGAGTTCTAAGTGTGCTAAGGAGGGAGTGGCAAGGTATGTTAGGTAGTGCTAAGGCATGCTAAAGGCTAAGGTGACATGCCCATATGTGTTAGGTGCTAGGGTGTTCCAATGTGTTTTAGGCAGTGTTAGGGAAACACAAGTGAGCACTAGGTCAAAATGCATGGAAATGAACAAATATGAGTGTGTGACAGGGAGTGTCGGAAAGTTCTAGTGTGCCAAGGAGGGAGTGACAAGGTATGTTATGTAGTGCCAAGGAATGATAGAGTTTCAGGGAGACATGGTAAGATGTGCCAAGTCCTAGGGTGTGCCAATGCATGCTAGGGAGTTAAGGAATGTTAGGGAAACACAAGGGAGCACTAGGCCAAAATTCATGGAAATTAATGGATAATAGTGTGAGAGGGAGTGCTAGTGAGTTCCAATTGTGTTAAGAAGGGAGTGACAAGGCTTATGTTAAGCAATGCCAAGGCATGCTAAATTGTAAGTGTGTGTTAGGAAGTGCTAGGTTGTGTTAGGGAGTACCAAAACATGCCAAGGAATGCAGGGGATGCTAGCATCTACCATGCATGTGCCACCTAGTGCCAAGGCATCTAAGATGTGTGAGGTGTTTTGACATGTTAAGATGTAAAACATGTTTCTTAGTGATTTTATGACCATGGTTGGATGTGAGCGTTGTATTGGTAACTTGTTAAGTGGGATGAGTTGAGATTGGACATGAGTAGCCTAAGATGAGTTATAAGAATTTATTAGGTGAAGAAGGCATAATTTAGTTGTACTGACCATAACTTGGTAAAACTGGTTGTAGTTGAGGTAGGAATTGGTTTGGTTCCCAAGTCACAAAAAATTTAGGGTAGTTGTCATGAGGGCATGATATCTAGGGAGTGCCAGAGTGTGCCAAGAACTAAAAAGGCATGCTAACACATGCTAGAAAATTTCAAAGCATGCTGAGGAGTGTTAGGGAGTGCTAGGGCATCACAAGGGATAATTAGGTCAAAATGCATGGAAATGAACAAATAAGAGTGTGTGCCAGGGAGTGTTAGAAAATTCCAAGTGTTCCAAGGATGAAGTGTGTTTCGAAAAGTTCATAATAGGATTTGCAGGAGACATGCCTACAATTGCGATAAGGGGTTAGACATAGAAGTTATAGACAAAAGGGGACTTTATGTTAGGCACAACACTATTTTTCCTTTGGATAGCTATTATTTTTGTATGAGATGCGGTACACTTTGGTTGCATGCTCACGTTTTAAGCTATTTTGGACTATTGCATATTGTACATTATTATGTATAAGTTTTGGGGCACTTGGCTTGTGCCGACTTATCTCTTGTGTGTCTTATGCATATTGTGGTTCTTGCAAACTCTCAGTTAATGCTCTACTGTATATATGAACTTCACATACATGTGAAATATTTCCTAAGTTTATGTTGTGTTTCTTAGTTGTTTTATGGCCATGGCTAGATGTGATCCTTGTGACCTTGGTAACTTCTTAAGTGGTACAAGTTGAGCTTCGAAATGAGTAACCTAATTTGAGTTGTAGGTAGTTCTTAGGTGAACAAGGCATAATCTAGCTGTAGTATGCACAATTGGTCAAGTTGTTGCGACTAAAGTAGGCCAATGTCACATGAATTGCAATAGCCAAGGACTTAATTGGGTTTGCAAGTTGATACATATGGAAATTGGCATCCACCCATGGTATTCTTCAGTGCATGGTATTTATCCACTCATGGAATATACCCATGGTATTGTAAGTGGCATCCACCCATGGCATTCTAAGTGGCATCCACCCATGGTATTTACCCATGGTATTGTAAGTGAGATCCACCCATGGTATTCAATCACCCATGGTATCTACCCACCCATGGAATTTACGTGTCGTATTACAACTAAAAAAAATTATAAGTAACAAGTCACATTTTGTAAAAATATATTGTCCACCACATTGTAGCTTTTACAGTTATTCTCTATTTTAATAAAAAAATTATTGGTAGATTTGTTTAATGCGTGTTATCCTATTTTCTTCTGGCGTTTCAATTTTTCAGATCTTGGAGACCTCCCTCCAAGATCCAGATCAGTGGTATTAGAGGTAGGTTACAACTCCATGGGAATGAGGGTTTGACACATACTTTAGTTTTAAAGTTTTTCAACAATATTCAAAAAACTTCATACACGTGTTATGACCTCCACAGAGCACTTTCTTGGGAAAACGAGGAAGATTTTTTTTTTTTTTTTCATTTTTTTGCAGGAATTTTTTGGGCAACAATTTTGTAGATGAGATATGAAATTTTTTGTGAAAATTTTACAAAAAAAAATAACATATCTTGATTCCTTGTGAAATAATACCCAAATTCAAAACAAACATCGGTCGAATCGGAGTCCAGATGAGGGAGATATCATTGATTTAAAATTAGCAGTGTTGCATAAATTTTTCTGATGGAAAATCGTGGGCGACGACTCTCCTATCAATTTTTGCAGTTTTTGTGTAGGATTTCAAAAAATTAATTTTAGATCTGATCTCCTCTTGAAAAATCAACCAATAAAAAAAACAAATTGGTCGAATCATAGTTCGGATGAGGGAGATATCACTGATTTAAAATCATTTTTTATTTTTATCTATTTTCAGAAATTTTGTGGTGGCAGGAGTGTTACAACATGAATATGAGTTTCCATAGTGTCAAGATAGGGATTTCAATCACATGGGAAGATGCTGAATGGTTATTCTATTTCCAAAAGCAGGTTATAATAAAGTTTCTGAGTTTTATTGACCGAGTTATGTCCATTTTAAATTAGTTTTTATATTTGGAGCAACATTTAGAGTGGGTTCCCTTTGGAGACGTGCCCTGCCACCCCACTTTAGTAGGCACCTGCCTCAAATTCATCAGTTTCAGCATAGTAGCATCCGACTTGGTTTCTTTGGAGACATTCCCTCCCACCCCAGGCTATGTAGGCACTTGCTACTTCATCAATAGTCAACATCACGATTATGGGTCAACTGCACAAAATCTGTGTCATCGAAGTCCATTTGCTAGGTCGCACACTATTAGTATCATAGTTACTCACAAGAATTACAGGGTATCTTTATCCTCAGATCTTCATGTTTCATGGTTACGGGTTATCCAAAAACCCACACTTCATCAAAGTCCATTTGCGAGGCTGCACACTATCAGCATCAGAGTTGGTCACAAGAATTATAGGGTATCTCTATCCTTAGATCTTCGTTCATCATGGTTATGGGTTAACCACACAAAACCATTCTCTTCAGTGGCTCTTCATATTGAAAAAATGCTTCTTAGGAGGGAACTTCACGCAATGGGGACCATTGCTTCTTAAGGAGGGAGGAATTATCTGAATGGAAATTGACATCCACCCATGGTATCCTTCGAACCATGGTATTTATCCACTCGTGGAATATACCCATGGTGTTCTAAGTGGCATCCACCCATGTTATTCATCCACCTAAGGTATTTATGCACCCATAGAATTTACCCATGTGTTGGTCATGCTGGACATGCCAACATATAAGGGGATCTCCCCTGTAAGAAGTCCAAATGAGACCTCAGACCATTTGGAGTAGGAGTCTTAGTAGTGGGTAGTACGGTATTGCCTTGAATGCAGTTGTACGTAGAGGAAATTAAGATGTCCTTGTTGGAAGCAAGGGTGTGACCTTGCAACAAGTCAAGGAAGGTGCATGAAAGGGGTCTAACACACAGAAGGGGGGAAGAGTGCACCCCTTAGAAAATTGTGATAACACATAGCTTGAAAGGGAACACACGAGTAGAAAGACATCATGAGATGGAAAGCAGGATAGCCAACAATCCAAAGTGATGGATTATATCAACAACACAATTCGATAAGATTCATACAAAGACATACATAATAGTCCATACATACATGCATAGATTACAACTACATACATCATTAGAGTAACGAGGATAGCTGAACTAGAATAACTATATATGCATGAAACGTGTTGGCTTTGTTATATTAAAAGAGTGAAAGATCCAATCATACATACAACATGACAACCACTAGCCCCGATAGTAGAACATTATAGTCGCTGCCGCCTACTCCTCCAAAGAGATGTATTAGCTCTGCATTGTGGAGAAGCCAAGGCTCGTTACAATACACTCCAAGATTTCTCTAAGTTATACTTATAGGAAGCTTAGCTCACAAAAGGTTGTACAATGAGTTATGAGGCTCTATAAATAACAAAGGGTGGGGTGACCCTTGACATTCCCCTTTGTGACTCTTCACCTACCCTCATGACTCTTCAACTTACACATGACTGTTACATTCTACTATTGACACTTGGCCTTTCACTTTACACCATGTTTACAATACAATCTGCACATGTACCCATGTAAGATAAAAATGGGCTTGAGTAATCCATACAAGACATCACTAAGACTTGGAAAACTGTGGGAAGAATAACTCTTCGACATCCTCTCAATGATCGACGATGGCGAACTGATGCCAAGCTTGGTAGTCTGTTATGGTGTTCGTGTACTTTGTGGTGACGTCCTTCTGATTTGCACCTCTATTGCATTTAGGTACACTGATTTGGCACCTCTGTCCAACTTGTCAGATAACATGCGCATCATGGCCTTGAGTGTAGCTGGACCAACAACATACTGGTGCATAATGTCTGTGCTCATCAACAAGTCTGATCTGGTGGCTATGCACATTAACTAATCAAAGTACATGCCAGGCTCTATTTAAACTTGGTTATTTGTGTTCACCTTGGTGAGTGTGCCAATGGATGGGATCGCATGTGTGCACATAATGACATCCATGCTTCTGAACGCTCGTGCATGTGAAGCCTGTAAGCTGGTGATGAGCTGCAGGAGTTCTTTGTAGTTCTAGATTTGACTCTGGATGCATGCCTTCAACTTCACTGCCTTTGGATTCATCATCTTTGACAAGTGCAATGGGGATCCATTGTACCTCATTGTCCATATCTGCATGTGATTGAAAATAGTGTGTATGTCTCTCAATATGTGTTCTCTCCTAGCACAACAGTGCTGCCAATCATTAAGATGAACAAATGACTTATGAACGGTGATGAACTTGAAGTATAGTGTTGGGTAGCGGATGTCCCGCGTAACAGTTTTGGCTCTAATAGCCTGGAAAGTAGGATAAATATATTGTAAACCTCCGAAATATGCGGAGCATGAAATGTAAAAGGTCAAGTCAAAGGGTTGTCCACCCAAGAAATAATATAGAATAATAGGAAGAAAGTCGGTCCGCGGACCATAGGAAGGTATAAATAGAGCGTGGCTCTATGAGGGAAAGGCAGTTCTCTTTTTGGTATGTACTCTTGGATTTGATATGTAATGGGTTTTTGAGAAGGAAAGTTTGGAATTGTCTGTAAGTTCGAGTCAAGGGTTTGCGTAGTGGATAGAGGCTCTGCAGTTGTGTGCAGACCCCTGCAGCTGAGTGCGAGGGGCGGATCTGGATGTATTGGTGAAGAAGTTGAATAAAGCTAAGTTGTTTCTAAAATTCTGTGTTAAATCTGAATTATCGTAGATTTGGTTTTTGTATTTTCACTGTAATTGTTTGATCTATGCGCATCTGCTTATAAATACATGAATCTGTGTCTATTCTAAGTGTGCGAACTAGTTAACTTTGATAAATGTTTTCTTAAAGATCACAATAAGTAAATTGAATACATATATAGCGCAATAATAAGTAGTAAGGATTATTCAGGGTTCGGATCTACGTGAAATAGAGTAGCGCGGAGCTGCGGAATGGTGCACAAAACCTCCAGACCACATCTAGACATCCCAAGGGTGCAAAAACCTGGTTCCAGCACCCTCCCCTGCTACCTTGGGTGAGACCTCAGTCCGTGTTCCACGGGCTATTGCCAAAAGGGCCGGTAGCTACGAGATTTGTTTGGCTAAATAATTTTACTGAACCTGGGTCAGGCCCATATAAGCCAACAAATGGTTCCATTGATGGGATCGGGATTTTCCTAAGGGGTGTCTGATGTGGGGCGCGGGGACTATGTAGAAAAAGAATTGAAGGATCGAAGGGACCAGAAGCAGTAGTAGTTCAAGGTACAGTGGCAGAGTTGACAATGACGAGCGCATTCCAACTACTGATATTCAAAGGAGCAGGAGGCAAAGACTCAGAACAATTCTGGTTCATGTTAACATCAGTATGGAACACACAATGAATTGTGGATGATAATATAAGAAAGACTACCTTAGTCAGCGCGCTGCAGGATTGAGTGCTAACATGGTACATAAAGTAGTCAAGCGATCACCCAACGGCAGGGACAACAGAAATCCAGACCGAATTAAAGAAAGAGTTTAGCTGGCCGAAGTTAGAAACACAGTAGATCATAGGGTTCAAGGAGATCGCGATGATGCCTGGTGAAACTCCTGTGGGATTTGGACCAAAGACTAAAAAGTACTATTCGTGAGGCTAACATGACATTGATAGATGCGCAACACTATGCTTGGTTTATGGCATCCTTAACACCACATTTGAGGATGACTTTGTCACAACAGAAGATCTCAACCCAGGCTAAAGCATTAGAGACAGCGATGAGGTTGCACGAAACTCTGTTACAAGACTCGGGGTTGGGAGTTCAGCAAATCCAAGCGCAGATCCAAAATTTGTGTTTGGAAATGAAGAATTTAAAACAAGAACAGGCACCGTGACCAGAAGTCTGGGAGGAAGTATGGTGTATAAAGTGCAGGAGCCAGGGGCATGATAAAGATCACTGCCTAGTCTCAGTGAATTATGTGGCAATGGGGGGACCAACACCATTGCGACCAGAGGCACAGGCAGGGCCGAGCATAACAACCCCGCTCTGGTGCACAATCTATCAGGTGGGAGGAAAGCACAACACAGATAACTGTCATCTGTTGCCAAAATACAACCAGACCCCCCAGCAGCTATTTTGCAACTTTTACAGATTGGTGGGCCACGAGGAAAGAGACTGTCGTAGCTACCAATTATTAATGGACCAGTCACTTGCTTACAGAATGTAGACTGAGATGCGAGGTCAGGATCCAGCCGCGATAATCACGCGTGATGGGTTCCAGGGCCGTGGACGAGGAAGGGGCAGAATGGGGCTAGGAAGGGGTCGTGGGTAGCTAATTTGTTATGACTACGGAGGTCTAGGGCATTACGCACGGGATTGTACCAACCCAACTAGAATTTCATTCAGTTTTTGTGAGAAATTCGATCATGAATTGATAGATTTCCCTACGCTGATAGCATAGATTTGGGAAAAAAGGGCAGCGCAACCAGTAACGACCCAGAACGTGTAGATGATGAGGTCCGAACCCTGCGAGGAAGATCCCAAAGTAAACATGGTATTGAGGAGTGGCACGGTCACAGGAGCAGATAGAGGGAACTTAAGTAAGGAAGATGTAGGGGTTGGTAAGGAGGCATATCTGGAAGCTCGGGAAAGCTTCGCGGAGGTCTCTACCCCAGGTAGTAGGGATCAGCGGGAGCCGGACAGGGATCCCTCAATGATAACTACCTTTTTAGAGACATGCATAAAATTGCTTCATGACAATAGGGAGTTAAAGGCTTACATGAATTGATAAATAGATGCGCAGGATGGAGTGAACCTCGTGTAGTTCGAAAGTTGGGAAGACATGCATCATGGACTGGGAGGGAAATGCGACTAACAGCACAGATCGACGATTATGAGATGGATCAAGTCATTCTGGATTTGGGCTCAGATGCCAACGTACTGCCTAAATAGACTTGGGAGCACATGGGTAAGCCTACACTACAATGGTCCCCTATCCAATTGTAGATGGAAAACTAGCAGAAGGTCCTGCCCATGGGAAGGCTGCAAGGAATTACGATAGATATTGATGGTGCAACTACTCAAATAGACTTTGAAGTGATTGAACTCATGGATGAAAGTACACCTTATCCTGCATTGTTAGGAATAGACTAGGCTACCAACATGAATGGGGTTATTAATTTAAAGAAGTGAACAATGATATTTGAAACAAAGTCACTCTGCGTAGTCGTTCCGCTAGATCCAGCTGAAGGACCACGCTATATTGAACCCGTGTGCAACAAAGAAAGCAACGACGAATTAGATGGTATATACACAATAGCTACACAAAGGCAAGAATGGGTCAAGACAACAGAGGATAGAAGAATATCATGGGGCTATGTAGAGTCTTGCACCACCAATTTATATGAAGAAGACGAATGGTGGTGTAATAGGTTGAACAGAGTGACCACGCTACACTGCAATATGGTGACTAAATCTTTGTACTGCGTAAGGGCCTAGGATCGTGAATTGCTGACATATGATGGGCTGACAATAATAGATGAATTCCTGACCAAATTTGAAATTGCAGCACCAAAGCACCAATGGTTTGATGTGTTGAAGTGGGCGTTGCACGCGATGCCTGCGCGATGGTGGGGCACACATGAAGGGACTTTCGAAGACCAGCGCGACTACAGGTGCATGATGAAGATTAGGTTTGGGAAGCTGGAACTATGCATAACAGAGAAATATGATGGACGTGATGACCTGCGCATGCAACTTACCAGATGGATCAAAGCCTACGGAGAGGAACCTCAACCAGAATGGGTGCACTTATTTTATCACACCCTGGACGTCATTCCCAAAAACTGGTATACTGAAGCGGAGCTCTGGCACAACACAGGTGAGTGGGATATCTTGCGTGAAGGGTTTCTGTCAACATTCCTCTTTGAAGATCAATGGATGGATCCCGTGGATGACGCATTATAGCTGGTAAAGGCTGCCATTTTCAAGATGCCACTAGAACTAGAAGAAACTGTGCAGCCCAACTGGTTGCGACAGCTAAGCCAGGCTCTCGAATGCTATAACGTCCAGGTAGAAGATGATGAGGATGATCCACGAAACATCAATATTCCAGAATCAGAGGGGAGCCATGAGGTGCGTGGACTCGAAATTGAAGATCCAGATATCATGGTGCCATTGAAAATGAGACAAGTAAATATCAGAACAAAAGAGGAGCTGAAGTATGCAACACTTAGGGACTATTGGGACGATGCCACAGTGGAGAAGGTCGTTGAATTTCTTCGAGAATATCGAGTTTTATTCCCGACAAAAATCACAGAGCTAAAAGGGATATTAGGGCCTGGGAATGATGAAGATAACGTTGAAGCCAGATGCGAAACTAGTTAAATAGTGACCCTACCGATTGAATCCAAAATATAAAGCAAAGGTTCACGAAGAACTGGACAAGATGCTGGCAGCAGGAATCATTGAACCAATCGAGGAGTCTAACTGGGTAAGTCTGACGGTTGTACAGGAGAAGAAACAGAGGGGTGAGATTCACATCTGCGTAGATCTTAGGAAGCTCAATGATGCCTATGTTAACGATCCATTTCCAACACTGTTTATAGATGAGGTGCTGGAAAATGTGGGGGGGGCAGGAAGCCTAGTCATTCGCGGATGGGTTCTCAGGATACCACCAGATCAAGATCACGTCAAAAGACAAGAGTAAAACAACGTTCGCCACCGAATGGGGTTACTTTCAGTACACGGTGATGCCCTTTGGAATGAAGAATGTTCTAGCGATATTTTCATGAATTGTGGTAGCGACATTCAAGGAATTTATACAAAAATTCTTAGAGGTCTATCTCGATGATTGGACCGTGTTCGGACTCGTTAAGAAACACATAGTGAGCTTACGGTTAATGCTGGATACTTGCTGCCGACACCAGATTGCGCTAAATCTAAAGAAGTGTACTTTCCTTGTCCCATTTAGGAACCTACTGGGCCATGTGGTCTGTAAGCAAGGCCTGATGGTGGATCTGGAAAAGATCACTGTCATACTCAATCTGCAAGCACCACAAAGTGTCAAACAACTACGCGCCACACTAGGACACACGGGCTACTATCGGAAGTTCATTAAAAGCTATGCCCAGATCACGGCTGCAATGGATCAGTTGCTGAAGAAGGATGCTACTTATTGCTGGAATGAGGAATGCAACAAAAGTTTGGAGACACTTAAGGAAAATATGGCATCTACCCCTATATTGGTCTTTCCAAAATGGGACGTCGAATTTCATGTGCATGTCGATGCATCATGTATTGCGTTGGGGGCGGTACTTACTCAACCAGGAGCGGAGGGAATTGACCATCCGATTGCATTCACAAGTCGTCGGTTGTCAAAAGCTGAGAAGAATTACTCCAATACCGAGTGAGAGGGATTAGCAATGGGATACATGCTTCAAAAATTCCACTACTATCTGCTCGAAGGCCACTTTAAGATGTATACCAATCACTCTGCATTAAAATACCTAGTGAATAAGCCTGTGTTGGGGGGGCGCATTCGTAGATGGTTGCTGTTATTCCAGGAGTATGAATTTGAGGTCGTCGTAAAACTAGGACGTGTAGACGCAGGCCCCGATCACCTGTCCTGAAATGAGACTGGTGAAGAGCCCATAAATTTAGAGGACGAACTCTTGGATGTGCAGCTATATGCGGTGCGCATCATGGATGGCCATTTTGAGGATATAATCCATTTCTTAACTACAAGAACCGTGCCACAGGGATATTCTATTCAGTAGAAGAAGGAATTGGTGATACGCACATCAAACTTCACTGTGATTGTAGGACACCTCGACAAAATGGGCAACGACGAAATACTACGTAGGTCAATCCTGGAGTTCGAGCGAGGACAAATCCTGGCCGAAGCACATGGGGGAGTTGCCGGCGGACATTATACAGGTCACACCATAGCCTAGAATATTCTTCGCATCGGATTATGGTGGCCCACTCTGCATCAAGATTCGAAAGCATATTGCCGAGCCTGCGACGTATGTCAACGGACAGGGAAACCATCGCAGAGAAATGAAATGCCACTCCAACCACAGATGACGCTATAGCCATTTGAAAAGTGGGCAATCGACTTCATCGGACCTATCGAGCCACGAGAGAAGACGGGCTCGCACTATATCATCACTTCGACAGAATATTTGACCCGATGGGCAGAGGCAAAGCCGGTTAAGGACTGCACGGTTGTGACAACTGCGAAGTTTTTGTTCGAGAACGTACTAACAAGGTTTGGATGTCCACAAATTTTCATGAGTGATCGGGGAATGCATTTTTTGAATGAAACGATTAGCGCACTCACTGAGGAATTCCAGATATATCACCAATAGAGTACGCCATACTACCCGCAAGCAAATGGGACCGTTGAGGCATTCAACAAAATCTTGGAAACCACATTGACCAAGGTCTATAATGAACAATGAAATGACTGGGACTTGCGCATCCCTGCTGTGCTATGGGCATACTAAATGACGTGCAAGAAGTTGACAGGCCAGACACCTTTTCGGTTAGTCTATGGCAAAGAGGCCGTTATGCCTATGGAATATCTTGTGCCTAGTTTATGGATGGCGATAATAACAGGTATGGCAGATCACGGGGCTTTGGAGGAACGGTTCGTGCAGCTAGAGGAACTAGATTAGGAACGATTTTTGGCTGGATTCCATTAGCAAGTATAGAAACAACGCGAGAAAGCATGGCATGATTGCCATATCAAGGCGCGCAACTTCAAGGAGGATGATCTAGTATTACTATATGATAGTAAGTTCGAGAAATTCCCTGGCAAACTCCAAATGAATTGGTTGGGACCCTATGTCATCAAAGAAGTTACCAATGGGGGCGCGGTTCAGCTTGCCAAACTCAATGGAAACCTCTTCACGGGACGAGTGAATGGCAGTCGCCTGAAGCTCTATACGGGCGGGCCAGCCACTTGACTAATTGTTCGAGGGATAGTCTCATCGCTCTAGCCAGTTGAAAGAGAGCGCGGGATGGTAAAGCAGTCTGGGGGAAAGAGGCATGATTTCCAGGATACATGTCGAGTTGGCCCATCACCAAGATTGTGGTTGTGTGGTAAGAAGTGCGTTGATGCATTGCTAAGAGGAGAGGTGACCATTCCTGTCACTATTCATGACAAGATGTCTGCATTAGGGAAAAAGGGAGCGAGTGGTAGGCAATTAAGAGGAGTACAAGCCGGATATGGAACGAGCTGCCATAGATTTTACACGAGGATGCTAGAACGGGCGGGAACCAGTGAATTTGAAATTTGAACCGCTTATAACTCATTGAGGGACATTCACCGGGCGACCTACTTTTCTGGAAAACATATGTTGGTTATCGATATGGAACTTTTTATCCCCTCTGTGCAAGGAGTAAGCCCGAGGGTGGTTATATGGCCGAGGGAAAGGCAAGACTCTCTAAGGACCATGGTGTTGACAGCTGCAGGCATCCCGCAGAGTGTAGCACCAACAGTAGGGGATGTACCGGAAAAGGGGAGACATGAAGCATAATTGGTCTGGATTCCATCTCCCCTCTTGGGGGCAGGCTGGCGAACTAAAACAAACAAGATAAAGGATGGAAAGATGGTGACCATTGCTAGCAATGCAGTTAATAAGTCATCTTTGAGGTACCTTGGGGATTGGGATTTCGCGGACAGCAGCAAAGGTCTTGCAAAATTGCAACACAAGCTGTAGCAGACAGTGTGAAGAGTAGATATAAAGGTCGGAAGTGGCTGTGGTGGTACAAGGAAGTCCCGTATGCGGCTCCCCTGCTCGAGTTAAAATCCTATGAGGGGGTGTCCTGTGTTAACCGAGTAGAGCAGAATGAGCATTATCGGTCACAATAATTGGTAGAAACAATGAAGCAGGGGTCGGACGAAGCATTGTAGGAGAGAACGAAGAATCAGAAGAACGACGAGCGTCACTCAGAGGGAGGTGAACCGCGAAGCCAAGGTAGCGCATCTCATCGCACCAATGAGTGACTTAGGATGAGTCATGATGATTGTGTTGGGGGACTGTTGGGTAGTGGAGGTCCCGCAACAGTTTTGGGTCTAATAGCCTAGAAAGTAGGGTAAATATATTGTAAACCTTCGAAATGTGCGGAGCGCGAAATGTAAAAGGTCAAGTCAAAGGGTTATCCACCCAAGAAATAATATAGAATAATAGGAAGAAAGTTGGTCCACAGACCATAGGAAGGTATAAATAGAGTGCAGCTCTATGAGGGAAAGGTAGTTCTCTTTTTGGTATGTACTCTTGGATCTGATATGTAATGGGTTTTTGAGAAGGAAAGTTTGGAAGCGTCAGTAAGTTCGAGTCAAGGGTTTGGGTAGTGGATAGAGGCTCTGCAGCTGTGTGCGTAGAGGCCTAGAAGAGTTCACAGCTGTGTGTGTGGACCCCTGCAGCTGAGTGCGCGGGGTGGATCTAGATGTATTGGTGAAGAAGTTGAATAAAGCTAAGTTGTTTATGAAATTCTGTGTTAAATCTGAATTATTGCAGATCTGGATTTTGTATGTTTACTGTAACTGTTTGATTTATGAGCATCTACTTATAAATACATGAATCTATGTCTATTCTAAGTGCGTGAAATAGTTAACTCTGATAATTGTTTTCTTAAAGATCACAATAAGTAAATTTAATACATAAACAACACAATAATAAGTAGTAAGGATTATTCTTGGTTCAGATCTGCGTGAAACAGAGTAGCGTGGAGCTGCGGAACAGTTCATGAAACCTCTAGACCACATCTAGACATCCCAAGGGTGTGGAAACGTGGTTCCAGCACCCTCCCTTGCTACCTCAGGTGAGACCTCAGTCTGCGTTCCGCGGGTTGTTGTTGAAAGGGACAGTGGCTGCGAGATTTGTTTGTCTAAATAATTTTTCGAACCTGGGCCAGGCCCATATAAGCCAACATATAACTTCCGCATGATTGTCTCAAGAGATGATACTTCATCAAGTATCGCTTTCCTCAACTCGGCTCTAGCGGATGCTGTAACTTGCTCTTCTCCCTGCTTGGCCACTTGTAACTCCTTAGCCATGCGCTCGTTCTTAGGTATCAAGAATCTAACGCTCAAGCTGGTGGCTTTGGCATATGCCCTTGTAGCATCATCCAATTTAGCTGGATGTTTGCGCACATCAAACATGATCACTCATTCTTCAAACTACATAGGAGATACATGGACATCCAGAGTGGGAACTCTGCGCAACTACACAACTATGTGTTGTGACTCGTTGAAGGATATGTTGTGCACATCTGCTTCCAGATTGTCTCAAGGATTTCAGTGTCTCCTTGATCGCTTGGGACTTGTTCTACTCCTAGATCTGGTGAAGCTGGTGAAGTGACCTCTTGGTTCTAAGGCATGAGGTCAGTTTCCTGATCTAACTCGGGATGAATCATATCTATGTCCACCTGCTCTAGCGTCTATTCAATCTCTTGAGCGAAGTCCTGCTCTTGCGACTACTCACCCTATTTGCTATGTGCCAGCTATTCATATGAATCAATAACCTGTATGGCACAGTTTCATCAATATGTGCTTGTTGTGCCTATTGCTGTTCTTGTTCTTGCTATGCTTCCTTCTCTCTCCTGTGCAATTCTTGTTCTTCTCTGTGTTGCTGCTTCAACTTCTACAACTCCTTTTCTACTTCCTCCAGCTTCTACTTCTCTCTTTGCCTTTCGCGATCCTCCTGTCGCACTGTCACCTCTTTGCCTCAATATCCAAAGTTAATTTCAACACAAGTGGATCTGCTTTGAACATGCATCTTTTATCCACCTCTACGTTGTCAGCAACCTTCCTCTTGCCTTTGTCAAGTGCAGGTTTGCTGCCCTCTACTGCTGCTAATGATGTTGCTCTCTCAGATGCTGCTACCTTTTGAACTGCTAACCACTCTACAACTATTTTGATTGGTAGATTGAGCCTAAAGAAGTTGTAGAAATATCTCCATGGGTCTTCCTCAGGCCAATGACATGCCCTGTGGATCCAAGGATGATACACTCTCGCACAGTGGTCCTTCACTAAGCAATGTGGGTCATATGGATTGAAGCTTCTGGTGCTGAAGGTGAACCTCTTTAATTCCTCCATCTTAGCCTCAATATGCTTGAGATTCTGGATCTCATACAACCCAATCCACAAAGGAAGAGCGGTCCAAGGTGTCTTCTTCTTTGTATGCAGTCTCGCTAAACCCTATCGAGATGCAATATGGAAGCTCTTGCATGACCAACTTATCCATGACAAACTTTGACAAAACATTTAGAGGCTTCTCTATGTTGTACATCCGGATGAAGGTGTCAAGGGGTGAGGTATATCAATCTACTATGTCAATCAATGCCTCCATTGCTTCCTGCGAGATGCAAGGCAGATCCTGCTCAAAGATCATCATGTATACTAGGGTGATGAAGTGGTCTGATAGTTGTATTATAAATCCACAGAAGTTTCACTTGGAGAGAAATTTGGAATAAGTGAGCACAAAGGTTTGTGAAGGTGTCAATGCCCAACCCGAGCCTGGGAACTGTTGACGAGCACAAATTGCATCAAGTATGTAAACAGACACGAAAAGCTTTGCTTGCTAACCCTTGGGTAGATGTAGGGATTTTGTTACTTGTTCCTTCAACTAGGGAGCCAACATGTCAGACCAGTTGAAAGGTCTTCCTTCATTCGCCAACTGATCCAACACAATCACCCAACTCTGTGAGAATGTTTCTATACTCTCTTGGCTATATAAGGAGAATGAGAAGATGACCAAGAGATGATATGCCTTCTGCAATATCCTTGTCTTGTAGACTTGGTTGGGTGTTGTCCTAAACTTAGATGGCTCTTTCACCCAGCTCTTCAAGATGTCTCTTGAGTTTTCATTGCTGTTGGGCCTCATGGAGGGTGCATCCATTATGACCGCCGGCTGTGGCAAGTGATACATCTCCTGGAAGTCCTTTGACCTGAAGGTAGAAAGTTTTGTTCCAATGACACTTCTCAACACCATTTTCTCTATATCAATGTGCAAGACAATCCAATTTATCATGTCTGTGCATGGAAACGCGGGATACCTGCATACAATCCGATACAAGCCAAACTTGTGTATTCTGGCATAGACTTTGTGGTCCTCTAGATTCTCCTCAAATGTGCCTGAAATATTGTCATTGGCATCCTGCTATTTCATCTTGATCTCCTTGTCTATGAAAAAATTACCATCTTCATAGATGGGCAAGCTCATAGACACTTGCTTGATTGCATCTCTAGTTGCACTCCCAATGGTGTCCTTTGACCCTGCTCTCTTGGAAGCCATTGTACCTGTACTACTGAGAGATGGATGACCACCTATGATGAATGGAGACAAAGCAACACTAATGGCAAGAAAACTATCTGTTGAAAACCAAAATCAACTTGAGGATTGACATGCAACACACTTGGGTGACTGACTAGAATATTTGCACAATTTTCACCGGGAGACTAATTGTAAAAACTACGCAGAACATAGTCTAGACTGTCAGTGGATTGACTGATTGCTGAAACTGTTCAGAGAATAGTCCATCTTGGTTTGCTAAGGACTAAAACTGCGCAATGTGAAGTTTCAGTTGGCTTGACTACAACCCGGTAAAATTGCATCTGCGCAATTTCCGGGGCCAACGGGGCACTGCCTCCTAGAATTGCATAGAGAAAGTCTGGGAGGTTAGTGTGAGGCAAGCTTTATGCAATTTTTGGGAGGAATTGAGAGCCTTAGTTCTTAGAAATGTGTAGTGCAAGCAGGGCAAGGGAAGGTCTGGGCCTAGGCAACTTAGACTTGCCGACGGGCGACTGAAAAATGGTAAAGGCTGAATGCATGTGTGAAGATGAGTGCATACATGAGTGAATGAACATGCATGCAATCGATGAGAGCATGATTTAGTAAACAAGAAAACAATTAAGTGTGTGAATTGAGTCACCGCAACGACAACTGTTAGTGAAAAAACATTGTCATGCATGTGACAACAAGGAGATGCAATGGAAAACTTGAAAAAGTGCCTCTACAAGAAAAAATGCATTAAAAAGATGAAAAGTGTTCAAAAAAACCAAGCAAACAACACTCACACAAATTGAAATACAAAAAGTGATAGAAAAGCAGCAAAAGACATTAAAAGCAGACTTACCCAGAAAAAGCTGAGTTGAGTGTGCTGAATGCTCCTAGATGCAATGGGGAATGCCAGAGCTCCAAGATCAAAGTGAAGAATGAGCTCTGAAGCATCGAATAAATATTTTTGATAAGATCGAGGTTTATCACGTGCATGCCAAAAATATAGGAAAATGTGCATGCTAAAATAGATCCCTAAAATATAGGGATGATTTTTACTTTTTTCTTTTTGCCTTTTTTGGAAAAGGCAGCCCATGCATGTAAAGAAAGATTGGCCAGTCTTGGAGGGAATCGATTGACTTGGGAGCACATGCAATAGACTACAAGCCTCTGGATGACTTTTGCACAGTTTCTGGGTTCAGTGGCTCTGGCTGTCCCTCTGGCTCTGTGCAATTTCTGGACTGAATCCAAGGTCGTCAGCTAGATCTATGCAAATTTTGAGAGAAAGCCCAGTGATGGGCTTCTTTGCACAATTTTCAGAGGGAAGGCAACCTGCATTCTTTGCACGTTTCTGGAGAGTAGTAGGTTGCCTTGATGCTTTGCCCAATTCTGGAGAGCAAGGCTAGTTTCCCTCTAGTTCTGCACAAATCTTTAAGTGAGCACAACAACAAGATATTGACCAAGTGATAGGATATCACATTGCAGGTGGAAGGAAAACAAGCTAGCAAACACAAGCTGATAAGCCACAACAACTCAACTAAATCATAAGTACTTATCAGTGCAAGACATGCTGCTAAGGATGGTTGGTAAGGAGGCTCCAAAATGAATCTAAGGAATTTTTTTTGAGGAGTGTTGTAGCCGTTACAACACCATGGTATTGGAAGTAGCATCCACCCATGGTATCGTAAATGAGATCCACCCATGGTATTCAATTACCCATGGTATCTACCCACCCATGGAATTTACCTATGGTATTACAAATAAGAAAATACTATAAGTAACAAGTCACATTTTGTAAAAGGATATTGTCCACTACAATGTAGCTTTTACAATTATTCTCTATTTTAATAAAAAATTCTTGGTGGTTTTCTTTAATGTGTGTTCTCCTATTTTCTTCTGGCATTTCAATTTTTCAGATCTTGGGGGTCTCCCCTCAAGATACAGATCACAATTCATGAAAAACGTAAGGTTATCTGTGAGGGCATGATTTCCAAGGCATGATAGATAATTCTAGGGCATGCTAACATGTACTAGATAGTGAGAAAGAATGCCAAACATGCTAACATGTGCCAAGTGCTAAGGTGTGCCAAGATGTGCAAGGGGGTGCCCACGCGTGCCAAAGATTTTCAAGGCAAAAGAAATGGAGAAACAAGTTAAAATTCAAGGCAATGAACACATAATAAGGTTAATAAGTCACCAATTTACCTTTTACAAGAGGGGCATGTTAGTCACACCATCACTAAGTGAAAATATGTGCCAAGTGTAAGTGCATTCTAAGTGCCAAATCTTCCTCTGTTACTTGTCTCCTACTTTCCAATAATTAATCTCAAATAAATTTAATCTAAAACCATGCCAAACCATTCCAACACATGCCAAAACATACCATGGCATATCAATGCATTCTAGGCATGCTAAGACTTTCCAAGTGCCAATGTGTGTTAGGGAGTACTGTTACACATGTTATGGACTGGCAGGGCATGTCGAAGATTGATAAGGTGTGACAAAGAGTGTCATTCCATTGTAAACAATTGTCTAGCCTCTTGAAGCTTAGCAAGGTGTTGTGCGGCAACAATGGTGTGCACCATGCCCTTACTGCGTCATACTGTTGCTAGAGTTCACGAGCTTCTGTATTCAAGGCCTACAGGGTGGGATCTTCCTGCAGAGCCGTGACTACCTCCATTGCTTGCTCAAAAAAGCATGGTGAAGCCTATCACCACGACATCCACTGTCGTGACTCCATCCTTCACAGAGGCTTCATGCTGTTCCCTTACCTTCGGCAGAGTTTGAGGGTACAACTTCAACTCTAATTCTGTGATCTTCAAGTTCACCTCAAATTGAACTCTAGGCACTTTTGTCTGGGTGTTGTGCATGCCAGTAGCTAGATTTCTGATCTTCACTTCCATCGGTGCTTCCTCTGGTATATGTAGTTCGGACACCGTTCTAAAGGCTTCTGCCACTGTGGTTGCAAGATAATCATTCTGCACCTAGATTTTCTTCTGTGACTCCAACACCTCTGACTTCTCAGCGAACATTTATTCATTGTTCACTCTATACTCACTGATGAGGCTGAGTGTGCGTTGCTCCCGAGCTCTGAATTCTACTATCACTCCTGCCTGCAACATGTGCAGGTACTCATTCGGGAGCGTTGCCAGGTTGAGGCCAATGTCCTTCAAAAATAACTCACTATGGCATTTTCATCAGCTGCCTCCATGCTCAAAGATCCATCTAGCAGCGTGACTACCTAGAGGTCTAGTAATCGAACCATCTCAGCTTCCTGAGTGGTCCCCAGTTCCAAACTTGTTGCAGCGATGCTATGCCCTGCGCCTACCCGGATTCTAGTCGTTTGAATCTGCAACTCGCACATATCCTTCTGGATGGTGCTCAGTGCATGTTGTTGTTGTTGCTCAAACTGCTGGAGTAGTTTTGCTATAGTATCCCCTACCTTGTCGCCTATCTCATCCAGGTCACCATCTGTTAAAGTTATTGGATCCAACGATGGCTTTGTCACCTTGGACCTCTTCCATGGTGCTTCCTTTCCCTATTCTCTTTATCTCTTGACTCGGAAGGGAGTGCGCTCCTGCTCCTCCTAACTATTGGCTTGAGGGGTTCTGAGCCAGGTTCAGAGTTAATTAGCCAAACAAATCCCTACACTACTAGCCCTTTCGTCAATAGCCCACGAAGCGCAGACTGAGGTCTCACCCGAAGCATTATGGGGGGATGTTGGAACCAAGTTTCCGCACCCTTGAGAATTCTGAGGGGTTGGTTTAGTCCAACTGTGAATACCTTCGCGCAGGTCACTTCGCGTGTTGTCCTGACCTGCGAGACCTTCGCGATCTATTATAATCGTCTTTGTGCAGCCCTAACTAGGGGTTGAGGTGATTTCGTGTTGCCCTAGAAGTGATCTGTGCTACTTCCCCAAGTTACACCACATATCTTACTTATCTTCTTATAATAGCTAGTTATCTTCGCTTAAAAAAATAATTTATCTTATATTCACTTTATCAACACATTCATATAAGTTTGCGCATCATATAAACAATAGAAATTCAATTTATATCTGATACATTCAATGCACAAAATAGGAAAAAGATACACAGAAATGATGTAAAAATTCTCTTTATTACTTCTCCAAAGGTTACAGACTTGACTCGCCCTGCGCACTCAGCTGTAGGGGTTTGTGCACTCAGCTATGGACTACTAGGCCTCTGCGCACTCAGCTGTAGAGCCTTCTCCTACTGTACAACGCAAAGAATCGACTCGACACCTAGATAAGACTCAATTCTTCATCCTTCATTCTTGACTATCATTCCCTTCTTTACAACTTAGAGCCTCGCTCTATTTATACAAATCCCATGGTTTGCGGACCATGGGTAGATCTCTAAAGTTGACATTACATTACAAAAATGAGGGCGAACAACCCTGTGACTCATTTACAAGCTCGCGTTTCGCGCCCACAAAATGCAGAGTCTTTACATCGGATTTGGTCAAAGTGCCAAACAACCCCCCAAAACAAACATTGTGACTCGCCCTCGTGTCACTCTGTCAGTGCGAAGATCTTCACGTGGAGACCTCCCAACTTTTTCCGAACTACTGCAAGATCGGCAATGCACTGAGTAGCTGCCTGTTGTACCTCCTGCACGTGCTGTTCAGAGACTGATGCAGCTGAACTACGTCCTTGTATCTGCACCTGCGTTCCCTGCATCTGTGCGAGCTTGGCTTCGATTGAGGCTGTAATGACGAATGCCTCATCGATCTAGGTTTGGACATGCGCCTTCAAAACCGCTTCTTTGTGTTGTGTTGCGTCGACCTTCTCCTTAAGCACTTTTGCCTGTTGCATCCGCGCGAGCCTCTTTGTAAGGGCCACCATTTGCGCGATCCCTTTTATATCACCATATCTTTTCTGCAGCTCACGCGCCTCTGTTTTTAAGCACTGAATGTTTGGGTCCTCCTTTAGAGTGGTGAGGACCTTGAATGACTCTTCCAACATTTTGGTGCAGTCCTTCATTGCACTGTTGATCTTCTCCATCCACGATGTAATGGCGTTGGTGCGTTGTTCCCTTACCTCTAGAGGAGTTGAAGGCTACGCCTTCAATTGTAGCTCTCCTATCTAAAGGCTCAGCTCCAACTGAACCTTAGCCATTTCTTCTCGCGCCTCACGCACCCCTGCTACGAACCTCTGGATGCGCACCTCTGCTGGTGCCTCTACTGGGATGGCCAACTCAGGGACCATTTAGCAGGCCTCCTCAACCACCTGCACCATCTGCTGGTTTTGCACCACTACCTCATTTCATTGCAAGCTCAGTTGTTCCATATTAATTTTCTGCTTGCTCAACACCTGTAGTCCATGGCCCTCCCTAGCCTGCAGTTCTATAGTCACTACATCCTGTAGGACATAGAGTGTTTCCCGAGGGAGCGCAACCATGTTGATCCTTACTCCCTTCAATGCACTGACTATAGGCCTATCAGCCTCATTCTTTGTAACTGGTGCCCCCTCTTGTAGCACTATGGTCTTGGTCATGCGGGCGCGCAGCATTTCCTCAGCTGTGGTCATTCCTACTGCAAGGCTGGTTGAGAGAGTACGAGCCTGAGGAGTGCGCACCTACAACTCCTATATCTGTGCCTGCAGGGCCTTCAACACAATCCGATTCTCCTCCGCGAGTTGCTGGAGGTCCTCTGCGGTGACGTTGTGCACCGTCTCCCCTATATCATGGAGATCTCCTTCAGTGAGGGTGATTGGGTCGACAGAAGTCTTATAAGCTTTCGAATTCTTTTGCGGCCCCACTTGCTCTCTTAGGTTCTGGCACTTCAACTGTGTAGATGATGTTTTTGGGTCCACACCACCTTCCTTTGTCTCTAGCTCTTCCTCAGGTGATGGCAACTTATGGACCTCACACTCCTCTACTGCCTATTGCTGTTTTGTGGCTGTCTTCTGCTATTCTGCTGTTGCCTGTGTGGCATCCTGCACCTCCTGTGCCTTTGCTATTGCTACCTTTTTTTTCTCTTCTCTGCCAACTGTACCATCCATAGTTTTGCCTCCTCCTTCTTTCGTTGTGTAGCAGACTTTTTTGTTTCTGTCACGGAGATGGCTGGAGTGTGCCACTCCAGCGGCAATGACTCAAGCACGGTGAGTATAACATCATTTGTGGTTAGGAACAATAGATCATTCCACTTCTTTGCAGGGTCCTTGTGCGCCCTGATGTACATGTGATGGAATTCCACCTCGAACTCCGCAAATATTTGCAGACTATTATAGACAGTGGGTGATAACTACAGTTTGCAGTTAATCCCCATTCTGATGTTCATCTCCATGAACCCCTGGAATATATTACTGTCTTGGATCCTTTGCGTGTATTTAGTGGCGCACAATGAAGCATTCTTCATTGCCTCTAGAAGATCCCATGCAATTGTGGGGAACTGGCTTTCCTGAGGCAACTCCCAAGCTGCCAGTACTATGGAAACATAAGCCATGCATAGTGGAAGGTCTTTCCCTATTCCTATGCATCACGACAATTCTCCAGGCATTCCTTGCACAAGTAATCTGACTAGTTAAACTGGACACCTTCTGCACACTATGCGGCAAGTGCTACCACCGGCGGGGCACCTCATCCGCGCAATACTTCTGCATAACCTTGCCAGCCAATATCTGGGTGGAAAATTTGACTGCCTTATTGTTGATATTGGAGATCGTGTACCCTCTCTTCTTCTTCTCTAGCTTGAATTTTTCCTTCATGGCCTCTGCGATGGCCAAGTCATTTCTCTTACCGTCTGAAATATCCACTGGGTCCTCCCCTTTGCAAGGAAGTTGGGTAATTCTATGAATCAGGTGGTTCGTGATGGGGATGGGCTCCTCTAGCCACAAACACCCATCATGCACCAGGCAGAGTAGCTGGCTGATGACAAAGATAATTACTGGGGTGCGATGGTAATGTGGCACCTAGAGAAGGTTCAACAACCCTGCTTTCTCTAGCTTGCACAAAACACATATTTCATTAAAATTGGATTTTTTTAATTACAAGGACTTCACTAGAATTGTGTTTTTTGGTTATTTTGAAATTCTAGATCCACTACATAATTCCAAATTTAATGAAATATATGTTACAACCACTTGTGCAGTTCCAGTTCTATGACTCCCACTGCAGTGTTTTTATTTGGCTTCATGAGTTGCGTGGTTGCCAAGTGTGGGAACTTCTCGTGGTCCGCGATATCCCAGTCTTCAAACTTTAGACTTGGCATCCATCCCAAGTGCGCTCCTTCAAAAATGATATTGTCAGTTAGCAGCGAAGTTTGTAGAGAGCTCTTGCTCTCATCTAGGTCCTTGGGCACCCTTGCCTTTCCCTTCTACAAAGGAGCATACGCGGCTAGCCTGGTTAGAGGGTCCGCGCCCTCGGTTTCCACCTCCATGTCTTCGTCCTCCTCCTCTTCAACAAGGATTTCCTCCTCCTCATCAGTTTCCAGATTAACCGCTTTCCCCTTTTCTTCCATGGTTAGTTTAGTTCGCAGCGGGTTTATAGGGGACACACGCACCGAAACCATGGGTTGCCTATCTTTCTGAGGTCTCAGCGTGCGTGGTGATTTACGGATCTCCATGACTATCCTGACACTCTTAGGGGAATCTCCTATTTTCATGGCCTGCGTGGCCTCTTCAACGGTCATTTCGTTGATATCCATGGATTCCTCTTGTGTGGTCATACTGTTGTTCCAAAAATATCTCAACAGCTCAGGTAAGTGTTCAAACAATGCCTTTGACTTCAAAAAATAAAATAGATCTAGGTTCATAGAGCTCTGGGCACGCAATAGCTCAATTCTCAAATGACCAAGTGTTGTTTGATGGGTAGCTCTTTGCAATTTTTAGCGCCTTTTGAATTCAAATTTGACCATTCCCCCCAAATCGTGTTCATTACTGCTCCCTTGGCGGTAGATTTTCCCAAATCTAGCCCATAAAGCCTACCTTAAATGCTTTCCTCCTGCTCCATTTGGTCTCAAACCGAGAACCAGATCATGAATTGTGACTATAACGGTCACTTTCCAGCCGACCCACGCGGCAGCGTAACTACCCTTGCGCTGTCGTGGACCCTGTGACACTTCGCTCCTCCGCACGGCCCTTACACCACGTAGCTCTCAGGAAGAGTAGTTTATAGTCCCGTGCTTCATTTCAACTGCCTAGAGTGCTAAGACTGTGCTTCCCATGGCTAGTCAAGTGGTCGGGCCACCTGTATATGGCTTGAACCGACTATCGCTTACTTCTCCTAGGAAGGGCTCACCATTTAACTTTACCAACTGCATCGTGCATTTTACCAACTACATTGCGCCACCATGTGTGATCCCCTTAGTAACATATGGTCCAATCCAAGGCATCAAACTAATCAACTCTCGGTGGTAGTCCCCAAATTCATCAATGTAATCATATGCATTCTGTTTTATCACCATGGTTTTATTATCAAGAAAGTCCTTCTGTATTCCTTCCTCAAGCTTCTTGACTTCTGCTTCCACCATGGCACTTTTCTCCCTCAATCGAACTCTTTCATTCATGAGTGCTTGGAGCCTAAGATCACCCTGTGGAATCTCCTCATAAGGTCCCAAGCATTCTTATTCAAGTTCTTCCAACTGTGCGATCCCTTCTTCCAAGGCTCCACAATCCGTCATATCCACAGGCGCTACTATGCACAGACTAGGCATGATATACTCCATTGGCATTACAGCGTTCGCTCCATAGGCTAGCCTAGAAGGCGCTTTTCCCATCAATTTCTTGCACGTTTTCCTATAAGCCCATAAAATTGTTGGTACGTGTAGGTCCCAATCACTTCGCTATACACTACCTGCCTTGTTCAATGCTTCACACACCTTGTAGAACATTCGCATCCGATCCTAAGTCTTGAATTACTTGGTCCATCTCATATTCTCCAATCTGTGTGGTTAGCCTCATTTCTCTCCCTGTCCTAGTCTTGTTTTTTCCAATCTTTCAGACTACGCACCGTTCTCTTAGCGCGGTCCCAACGCATTTGTTAATGAGTTCTTGCAATCCTTTTATAGCCTTACTATCGCGCAGTAGTTTCATGCATGTTTCCAGGAATGTCACAAGCATAGATGGGTCCATTTTTAGCTCCAGCTTATTTTTGCTTTCTGAAGTGGAGGCATCAGCGAAGCTCTTCTTAGCTTCCATGAAGGTATTCTTAGCACACTCCAAATCAAACTTTGCTTCTTTTGTTGGAGCCTTGAGAACCCAAGTACTATCTTTGGGTTGTTTTCCTTTATCATCTCCTATCGCAATTCCACTTTGGAGCATAATGTTCACATTTGGATCTTCCTCGCGCAACTCAAACCTCGTCATCTACAGGTTTTGAGTCGGGGGAGGTGATAGCGCTCCCTTGTCGTGTATCCTAGCTATCAATGTAGGACAATCTTCCGTCTCATGATCAAACAAGGTATAATACAGACATGATGGAAGTGTTGGGTTCATACATTCATGGGCATAATTTCCTAGCCCTCTGCAATTGTAGCATATCAACTGTCCGCGACCTCGTCCAGGTCCTCCTCCACCTCAGCCTCGTTCGTGCCACTCTTGCATTCGGGTGTAGGGGCCGTGTTTCAGCCTAAACTCTATAGGTGGGAGTTCTATCCATCATCAGCTCATAGATTCTAAAAGTGCACTCATCATGTCCAAATGATCTACAAAAATTACAGAACAAATGTTGCGAATTCTGTGTATACTTTTGTAACAAATGGCAATTGTCTGTAGCATGCTTTTCTCCTATTTGAAAAATCGTGCACCACAAAGAAGGTGTCATGCTAGGTCCTGCTTGCACTTCTAGCATTCATGGCATTGGTCCTCCTCCCGCGAGGTAATTCATGAACACAGGGCAATGGTCCTTATCATGACCCTGACCCTTTCATTTTACGCACCACACCTATTCACGAATTTCTGGTCAGGTTGTCCTATCCTATTTCAGACTTTGCATCTCAAGGCATAAGTTTTTCAACTGCATGTGGATCTGATGAACTCCCAAGTTAGAATCCTGCATCAGGGTTTCATGCAGCCTCATTGTGATCTCTAAGGCCTCTGCCTGAGTTGTTAACCTCTATTGCGATAGCGTGTTCCTCAAATGAGGCGTTAGTGATGCTACAAACCATTCACGGTGTTGTCCATACGTCAAAGTCATATTAGATTCACGAATCGTACACTTTAATCTCTGATCCAGCTCCCAAGGAGTCTTGCCTAGTAGCATTGTGATCTCTTTGAATCTAATGATCGATTGTGCTTTTGACTTCGGCCTGCTAAATTCTCTGTTTAGTGAAATTTGGATATTCACGATTCCTGCATTTGGATTGTCATTAGAATGCTTAATATAACAGGTTAGCACGCGATCTTGTAGAGCATTGACCAAAATCATTTTCTTTATATTATCATCTATAACTCCCTACACTTCCCATACGGCTCTTATCATGAACCAAAACTGGTGCAGATCTTCATTTCCTACTCCCTTGAACACAAGAAACTTTATCGTGCTTGCCATATTGAATCGCGGTGGCGGTGGAGGTGGTATGGGTGAAGATGGAAGTGATAGCGGTGAGACTGGTGGCAATGTGGGTGGGGGTGGTATGCATGGAATCCTTTGCCTTATCAAATGGATCGCACTTCATGGCGAGATCTTCGTGAGCTCTTCCTCTTTCCCTCGCGGAGGTTAAATCAAAGGGATATTCTCTGGTCCCTTACTTCCTTCGTTTCTGTAGGTTTTTCCACTTCGTGTAGCTCTGGACATCAAGGTAATTGCATAACCCTCTTTTCACACAATAGCATTTTAATCCAAGTATTCAGAGACTTTACGTACTTACCTCACGGTCCTTTGAGAAAGCGTCACTCTGCCTCACTATAGCTGACTGAAGTATCTACCGCGAACTTAGTAATGAATCCTCCTATAATCCGATTGAGCCAGTGATCAACAGTGTGCGCGATCTTATCCTCCGATTCTTCCAATTTACGCAACAACTCTGGGGTCCACACAATAGGATTGTTAAGTTTCCACCTTCCTTGGTTATCTGTTAGCTTTGCGATCCACTCATATAGCTCAGCAGGGAAAGATGCAAAAAATATTTCGTGGATCTCTATGTATAGGTAGCGGTCTAATCAATCTTCTTTTGTCAGTCACGGGTTCCTGTTCTCCTACATTGTGAACTCGCGAATTCTTCTATCCAACCAACCTTCAATTTCCTTCTTAGTTGGATTCCAATGATACGACATTAGACATCTCTACGCAGATTCCAGTCCCAACAACGAAACCATTTGTTGGCACGAGGGAGCCTGACCCAGGTTTAGAGTTAATTAGCCAAACAAATCCCTACACTACTGGCCCTTTTGGCAACAACCCATGGAGCGCAGACTGAGGTCTCACTCAAAGCAGTATGGGGGGATGCTAGAACCAAGTTTCCACACCCTTGAGATGTTTGAGGGGTCAATTTAGTCCAATTGTGAATACCTTCGCAAAGGTCACTTTGTGCGCTATCCTGACCTACGAGACCTTCGCGATCTGTTATAATTGTCTTCGCGTTGCCCTAGCAGTGATATGTGCTACTTCCCCAAGTTACACCGTGCATCTTACTTATCTTCTTATAACAGTTAGTTATCTTCGCGTGGATAGATACTTTATCTTATATTCACTTTATCAACACATTCATATAAGTTCGTGCATCATATAAACAATAGAAATGCAATTTATATCTGATACATTCAATGCATAAAACAAGAAAAATACACACAAAAATTATGTAAAACTTCTCTTTATTACTTATCCAAAGGTTATAGACTCGACTCACCTTGCGCACTCAGCTGCAGGGGTCTGCGAACTCAACTGCGGACTACTAGGCCTCTACGCACTCACTATAGAGCCTTCTCCTACTGTACGACCCAAAGACTCGACTCGACACTTAGATAAGACTCAATTATTCATCCTTCATTCTTGACTATCATTCCCTTCTTTACAACTTAGAGCCTCGCTCTATTTATACAATCCCATGGTCCGCGGACCATGGGTACATTTCTAAAGCCAACATTACATTACAAAAATGAGGGTAGACAACCCTATGACTCATTTACAAGCTCGCGCTCCACGCCCACAAAATGCGGAGTCTTTACATTGAATTTGGTCAAAATATGGGTTTTAAGCCCCAAAACTTCTCTTGGGGATCCCACGCCCAAAATTGACCATCGCTACCCTGGTCTAACTGCTCTTCCTCCTATGTTTGGGACGAAGGAGACTTATCACTCCACTGAGAGCTGCACTCCTCATGTTTAGCCTGATGCTTCGCGACGAACTCCACTTCCACCCGGGCATTTTCCTTGACCTCTTTTTTCTGTTTCTTAGTCAATTGCTGAACCTTTAGCTTGGCCGCTTCCTTCTTCTTCTTCTCTATGGACTTGCTAGTACCTGCAGACAGATCAGATGGAGAGTGCCACTCCATTAGCCAGCTCTTGATGACCTCCTCAATAGCGTCATTTTTGGCGAGGTAGGGTAGGTCGAACCATTTTTGCTACGGATCCTTTCGTGCCCTGATGTATACGTGGTGGAAGTCAGCTTTAAACTCCGCGTACCTTGAAAGATTTTAGAACACAGTTGGGGACAACCATGACTTCTGGTTAATGGCCATGCGAATGCTCACCTCCATTGAGACCCAAAAGAATTTGGTTGCGGTGACCTACACAACATATTGTGTGGCCCAGAGAGATGAAAACTTTGCAGCCTCTAGCAAATCCTTATCCACAGGAGGAAACTGACTGTCCTCCGGAAGATCCCAAGCGACGAGCACAATGGAGAGCAACAACCACGAATAGTGGAATGTTTTACTCTCATCCTATGCCTCTCGATAGTTCATGAGGAACTCGTTACAGAGGAAGAGTGGCCAGTTGAACTGTACACCCTCCACGCATAGGACAACCAAAGAAATCACTAGCGGCGGAACCTCGTCCGCACTGAATTTTCTCATAACTTTTCCTGCAAGGATCTGTGTGGCAACCTTCACCATGGGGTCAGTGATTGAGGTTATAGAGTACCCATGTGACTTCTTCTCGAGCTTGAATTTATTCTTCATTTTTGGTGCGAGGTCACGCTCACTCGTCTTTCCACCAAAATCCTTCGCCGGATTCAACCTTGAGTGTGGCAACAACGTTATCTAATGGATCAGCATATTGGTAATGGGGATTGGTGCGCTCAACCATAAATAGCCATCATGCACCAGGGTTAGCAACTGCTTAATGACAATCAAGTTGATATTGGAGTGATGGTAGTGGGGCACCCACAATAGGTTCAACAACCTTGACTAATTCACCCCGCGAATCAACTCCACCAGCTCCAACGTGGTGACACATGGTTCTTTGTAGAGCACCTTATTAATTTAATTTTATGTTGCTAAGTGGGGGAACCTCTCATGGTCCACCAAACCCCAATCATCTAGCTTGAGATGGGGAATTGCACCAAGCACGGACCTTCAAAAGTGATATTCTCTGGTAGCAGGGGTGTGTTAAGGAGGAGTTTTCCTATATCTGGGTCCTCAGGGACCTTCACTTTCCCTTTGCGCAGGGGGATGTAATCCAACAACTTGGATATTGGATCCATCCACTCAGTGTCAATGCCCTTCGTGCCCTCTTTAGCCTCCAATTCCACCACTTTCCCCTTCTCTTTTGTGCTCGATTTGTCTTTCTTTTGAGCTTGGGTGGCTACATGCTTCCTCGGTGACTCACACATCGACATGGGCTTCTTCTGCTTTTACTTCTTAGGTTTGGGGACATCCCTCACCACGAAAGTGGTAGGACCGCGAAACTCCAATATATCAATATTCACTGATATCTAATATCATTCTATCTTACCTTATCATCATTTATTATTCCTCCTCGAAGAGGGAAGGGGAAGGCCTACTCCGTTCATCATACTCCCAGCTCGATAGGGAAAACTAGAAACCATTGTCTTCAGCCTAGGCAACCTCGGCACCATAGGCACAATAGTTGGAGCCTCCATGCTCACAACTTTCAGAACTGCTCCCTCAGAAGCGACACTCCCATTAGTACTCAAAGTTTCTGCGGGGCTTGGTCCTAGCATATTTTCTAGGATGAATGTCTGATTTACCTCTGATAACTTGGAAAATGCAGGGCTCACAACTAAATCCTCCCAATACGAGAAATTCATAGGAAATTGACAGCATAATGCAAAAATTCCAATGATGCAAAGTGTTTTTCGCTGGATGGCCATGCGTAATTTATAGGTGATTTCGAATTCAAATTCGACCATGCCCTCAAAAATCCATCCATAAATGTTGATTTTCCAGCAGATCTCCAAATATTTCAGCCTTAAATGCCTTAACTGTTGTCCCCCCGCTCCTCTTAACCATCTCTTGGAAGTCAAATAATGAACAATGACAGTAACGGTTACTTTCTGGCTGCACTGCGTGGTCTCTCCCCCTATAGTGCAGCTCCCTTCGCGCTTCTCCTGGTACTGTGACAATATTCGTTTTTGCGCAGACCCCTTATCGCGTAGCTCTACCTACTGGGCAATATAGTTGTCTGGAGCGCTAAGACTATGCTAGCATCATGTAGTCATTGAGCTAGATCCCTGGTGTATGGCTTCAATCAGCTTCCATTTACCCTTCCCGGAAATGGATCTGCCTTCAACTTTGCAAGCTGAACTGCTCCACCATCTGTAATCTCTTTGATAACATATGGCCCCATCCAGTGGATTTGAAATTTTCCTAGAAACTTATCAAACTTACTGTCATATAATAAAACTAAATCATTTACCTTGAAGGTGTGTAGTTTGATGTGCTGATCGTGCCAAGATTTTTCACGTCCCTTCTGAACCTGCTGATGGAATCCAGCCATAACCTATCTTATTCGAGCTCTATTAGCTGTGCGAACCATTCTTCTAAGGCTCCGCGGTCTACCATTTATGTGAAAGTCACTATACGTCAACTAGGCACAATGTATTCCATAGGCATTATAGCTTCTACACCATAGACCAACCTAAAAGGTGTCTGACCTGTAATCTTCTTACATGTAGTTCTATATGCCCATAAAACTACTAGTACATGCACGTCCCAATCATTCCACTGCGTGTTGCAAACCTTAGTCATCACATTCTCCAATATCTTATTAAAAGTCTCAACTGTTCCATTGGCCTAAGGATGGTATGGCGTACTCTTCTGATGGTAAACATGGACCTCCTCTGTTAGTTGGCTGATCGTTTCATTGAGAAAATGCGTACCACGATCACTCATCAATACCTTCGGGCAACCAAACCTGGTCAACACATAGTCAAATAAGAATTTCGCTGCTGTTGCCCCTGTATAGTCCTTCACAGGCTGTGCCTCCACCCATATGGTCAAATATTTGGTCGCGGTGATGATAGATTGCGTGCCCATCTTCTTGCCTGAAGGCTGAATCGGTCCTACAAAATCAATTTCCCATTTCTCAGATGGCTGCAATGACACCTATGGATTCAAAGGCAACTCATCCCTTCATGATGGCCTACCCATCAACTAACATGCGTCGCATGCCCTACAATATGTTTTAAAATCCTTATGCAGCGTCGGCCACCATAACCCAATGCGCAAAAGCTTATGCGTTGTTGTTTTCCATGCATAATGTCCTCCCGCAGCTCCTCCATGAGCTTCAGGGAGGATACTGGTTCTTTCAAAGTCAGGCACATAGCGTCCAAGTATTTCATCTGAGCCCATCTTATACAAATGGCCTACAATTACAGAAAAGTCTATTGCGCGCAACACCAATTCTTTCTTTTGTTAATTGGTGTATCCCTCTGGAGCCATCCCTACAGTCAGAAAGTGGATAATGTCTGCAAAGTGATTTTCTACTATGCGCACCACAATGAGTTGTGCGTCATGCAACCCTTCCTCCAAATTGGTAGGCTCCTCTCCTGTTTCAATGCACGACAGATGGTCTGGCCTTGCTTTCAACCTTCCTGGCTTCACAATCACCTCAAAATCATATTCCTAAAACAAAAACAACCATATGCATATTTTCCAACATTAAGCGCACACTGTCTACATAGCGCTTAACTAGCCCAAACACTGTCCAGTCATCGAAATATACCTCCAAGAACTTGTGAATGAACTCCTTGAATGCCACGATGACCATGCGCGAAAATATCATCGACGCATTCTTAAGTTCGGAAGGCATCATTGTATACTCGAAACATCCCCATTCTGTCGCAAAGGTGGTCTTACTTGTTTCTTCTGGCATGATATTTATCTGATGGTATCCAGAGAACCCATTAGTGAATGAATAGGTCTCCTGCCCGCCAACATTATTTAGTACTTCATCTGTGAACGGAGTTGGAAAGGATCATGAACGAAAGCATCATTGAGCTTCCTAAGATCTACGCAAATGCTTATTTCATCCTTCTGCTTCTTTTCGTGGATGACCATTGGACTCAACTAATCAGATTCCTCCACTGGTTCAATAATACCTGATGCAAGCATCTTGTCCAACTCCAAGCAGACCTTTTCCTTGTATTTGGGATTAAGGCGATATGGCCTTTGCTTAACAGGCTTCGCGTCTAGTTTTAAAGTTATTTTCATCACTCCCAAATCACCTATGATGCCTTTCAAGTCCAAAAATTTGGTAGGGAATAAATCCTGATATTCACGGAGAAACTCAGTGACTTTATCGATTGTAGCATCATCCCAGTAATCCCCTATCTTCACAAACTTCAGTTCTGCTTCTGTACCAATGTTTACCTGCTTAGTTTTCAAGGGCGCGGTGATATCGGGGTTCTCTATCTACGGTTCCTCTACTTCGCGGTGGCCTTCTACTTCAAGGATGTTAATATTCCTTGGACACTCATCCTCTCCTTCAGTAGTCATATTATAGCATTCCAGCGCATGGCATAACTAGGTGCTTCAATACAGTTGAATCAATTCCAAGGGATCCTGTGGAATTCTGAAGATTGCTGCCTTAATATCCTACAATGCTTCATCAATACTCTCAAATCCATATTCAAAGCTGAACGTCCTCACGAACCCCTCTCTCAAGATATCACATTCCATAGTAATGTGGCAGAGCTCTGTTTCCAAATACCAGTTCATATGGATGATATCCAAAGTGTGACAGAAAATATGCACCCACTCTGGCTACGACTCCATTCCATAAACCTTAGTCCACTTTGCCAAATGATCACGCAGATCATTTCTCCAATCATACTTCTTAGTTAACCGTACCTTTGGGTGACCAAATCACATCCGCATCATCCTCCTATAGTCGCACCATTCTTCGAAACTATCTTTATGCGTACCCCACCACCACTTAGGCGTAGCGCACAATGCCAAATCTAGCGCTTGAAAGCAATGCTTCTCAGGCACTTTCCTTTCAAATGAATCCATAAATATATCCACATCAGTTATACCATCATAATAAGGAAAACATCTTACCTCAAATGATACACAGCGCAATGATTTAGTCATCATATTACATCGCAGCATAGATACTTTGTCTAACCTATTCTGCCAGTGCTCCAATTCTTCATCTGAATTTGATGTACATGAGATTTCACGTTCCCATGCAATTCATCCATCGGCTATCAGATTAACCCAATATTGGTCTCGTACCGTTATCTTATAGATCTAGTCCAAATCCTCGTCGCTTTCCTCATAGTCGCGGACCGGTTTAGTATAGTGCAGTCCTTCTGTGGGGTCCAACGGTACTACCATGCGGAGCATTTTCCTTTCAAACGACATTGTCTGCTTCTTCAAATTGATGACCCCATTCATGTCGATAGCCCAATCAATTCCCAGGAGTGCGGGATATGGATTGCTATCATCAACTATCTCTATCACTTCAAAGTCAGCGAGCGTGCTCGCACCTTCTATATCTATAGTTACTCAATGCAATCTCCCCGTAGGGATAATCTTCTGTTGATTTTCCATTCTTAATTGAATTGGAGACCACTGCAGCGTAGGCCTCCCCATATTTTCCCACATCTATTTAGGCAAAACATTTGCATCTAACCCTAGATCCAAAATAAATTCATCCATCTCGTATTCTCCTATTTGCGCGGTGAGCCTCATCTCGCGTCTTGTTCTTGTCTTATGTCTACCAATATTTCTGACCGCGTAGTGCCAATCAAAAGCATTATCCCTACCAACACATTTGTTTGTCAACTCCTATAATCCTTTGAAATCCCTGCTGTCATGCAATAGTTTCATGCAAGTCTCCAAGAAAGTAGTAAGCATGGAGGGGTCAAATTCTTTAGATAGCCTACCTTGACTTCTTGAGGTGGAGGCTTCAACAAAGCTTTTCTTTGCTCCCATAAATGTTTCCTTTGCATGCTCCAGATCAAACCCAACTTCTTTTTTTGGAGCTTTGCGGACCCATCCACCTTCTTTAGGCTGTTTTCCCTTGTCATCACCAGTCATCACACCACTTTGCATCATGATATTGACATTGGAATCCTCTTTGCAAGGCTATGCCCTCATCATCTGTAGGTTCTGCGTAGGCTGCTAAAGCTATGCCTTCTTCTCCTGCCATTTAGCTATCAATACAGGGCATTCTTCTATCGCATGGTCAAAATAAGTACAATACCAGCATGACGAGTGTGTCTGGCTCGTACACTCCCATGCATAGTGTCCTTGTACTACGCAATTATAGTAAATAACTTTCCTTTGACCTCTACTAGATCTCCTCCTCCTCGGCCTCATCCACGTCCCTGATATCCTCCGCGCACTCCCCCGACGCCTTGATCTAGAGGCCCACTTTTTGTTTGCATCTGATATGTGGGTGTTTTCTCCATCATTAATTCATAGCTATAATAGTTACGCTCATCATGACCTACCGATTTACAGAAGTTGCAGAATAACTGTTGCGGCATCTGTATAAATTTTTGTAGTAAGTGGCAATTGTCTGCTACATGTTTTCTTGCTACTTGATAGATAGTGCACCATAGCATGGGCCATGTACTTGGTCCTGCTAGGGTTTTTTGCCTAAGAGGCATGGGCCCTCCTCTTGCCATATAATTCACAAAAACAGGGCAATGATCCTTATCATGCCCTTGGTTCTTACACTTGAGGCACCAAACTTCTTCGCACACTTCCGGCTGAGCTACTTTTTCCTTCTTCAAGCTCTGAAACTCCATGCAGAGGTTCTGCAACTCCACATGAATTTGTTGAACTCCCAACATCACGTCTTGGATAGGTGTCTTGTGTAATCTCATTGTGATCTCCAGCGCTTCCGCTTGCATTCCTATCTTTTCTTGTGACATAGCAATCCTTAAGTGAGGCAGGAGCATGACTATAAACCAGTCGTGGTGCTGACTGTTTGTGAGATTCATATTGGCTTTGTGAATTTTGCACTGTAGTTTCTGATCCATCTCCCAAGATGTTTCACCTATCCTCATCACGATTTCCTTGAACCCCACTACTGATTGTGTTTTAGACTTAGGCCTACTAAATTCCTTGTTTAGAGAAATCCGAGTTTCCGTTAATGACGCCACCAGGTTATCAATGCAGTACTTAATGTACCACGTCATTGCACCATCTTTTAAAGTAGTAATTAACTGCGCTTTCTTCATATGGTCATCTATAATATTTTTTTTTGTCCACACAGCCTTCACAACGAACCAAAGCTGGTCCCAGTCAACATTTCCGAAGCCCTTGAAAACGGGAAATTTCATCGTATTTGACATATTGAACAGTAGTGGAGGTGGTGGTGGTGTGGGCGAAGGTGTATTCTATGGAGGTGAAGGTGGAGTTGGTGTGGATGGATGAGGTATTCATGGAAACCCTTGCCTTATTAACTGGACAACGCTCTGCAGTGAAGCCTGTGCTGCTCCCTCGTCATCACTCAGAGGAGGCTCAATCAACGGGCTATATTCAGTACCTGCTCTCCCTCTATCCCTGAAGAACTTTCCACGTTTCGTAGCCCCAAACATCAAGGTAATGGAATAATCCTCTTTTCACACAATAACATCTTAATCCAAGTATTCAAAGATCTCAAATACTTACCTCGTGGTCCCTTGAAAAAGTGTCGCTCTGTTTCACTGTAGCTGACTCAGGTATCGACTATGACTTCTGTCATGAATACTCCTATGACTCGATCAAGCAAGTAATTGACAGCACATGCGAGCTTATCTTCAGAAGCTTCCAATCTCTGTACTAGCTCTAGGGTCCACACTATTGGACCGTCAAGCCTCGACCTTCCTTGGCCATGTACTAATTTAACGATCCACTCATATAGTTTGATCGGGAAGGTGCAGAAGAAGATCTCTTGTGTTTCTATGTATAGATATCTTTCCAACCACTATTCTTTCGTCAAGTGTGTGTTTCTGTTTTCTTGTGCTGCGAATTCATGGATCTTTCTGTCCAACGACTCCTCAATTTATTTCTTGGTTGGATTCCAGTGATGCAACATCACACATCTCTTTATGCAGATCTCGGTCCCGAAAACGGAACCATATTTTGGCTTAGTGGGTCTTGACCGAGGTTCAGAGTTAGTTTTTTTAAACAAATGCCTACACTACAAGCCCTTTCAGCATCAATCCGCGTAGTGCAAACTGAAGTCTCACCCGGAGCAGTATGGGGGGATGCTGGAACCAAGTTTTTGCACTGAGGGATGAGTGTGAGGTCATTTTATGCCCTAAATTTTCCTTCATGTAGATAGATAAGCCTTTAGGGCTTATCGATATAACTATCCTTGATCAGCTTCTATACATCCACGAACATTTACGACTGTCTTTTGTGGACCTTGAGTAGGTGAATTCACTACTTACGCACATCAAAGATTACGTACAACCCTGTAATTACTCAGGTTATCTTAAGTGTTCGATAACTTCAACATATATCAAGATAATATTCACATAAATAGTTAATAATAATTGCATATATATAATAGTATAAGTCATGTAAAGTCGTGCATCAATACATCATTATTTCATAAACCCATTATAACATAAGGTGCATTCATATAAACAAAAGTAAAGATATAAACACAAGTATTTAGGCAATAATCTTCTTTATTAATACTTAGTTTTGCTTACAGACTCAAGACTTCCCAGTGCACTCAACTGTAGGGGTCCACGCACTCAGCTGCAGACTCTACTCTAGGCCTCTGCGCACACAATTGCAGAGCCTTTCTTCCAACTCTTCTTCACGAACATTAGTTCTCCCTTACCATGCCTTAGACTCTCTAAGACACTTATTTATACAATCCCATGGTTCGCGGACCATGGGTAGATCTTCAAAAGCTGACTCAACTTACATAAAGGAAGGGTAAAACCCTTTATGACATTGTAACTATCTACGCACTCTATGACCACAACTTACAAAGACCTTATATCTTTATATAACAAAACTTGGGCTTGTGCCCCAAAACTTGGGCTTTTTCCCCAAAATTGACCCTAGGGGACCCCATCCCAATAGGGTGTGCTACGGAGTGTAAGCACCAATGCCTGGAGGTGACCTAGAATGGATTGATTCATATTGAATAACTAAGGGAATAAGGTGTCGTGGAGGAAGCACATGCACTAAAGAGGGGAAAATATGATTTGAATAAGAATTCAATAATTAAGAAGTGGTGGGTGAATAGAACAAAGGGGATTCATCGCAATACTATGGTAATGAAGAGGAGTATTAGTGAGGATGGAAACATAGAGGCATGAGTAAAAGCATTCAAAAGGTTTCAAAGGTGTTGAGAAAATTACCAAACATTTGTTCAAAGAGGGGGATATAATAATTAGAAATTTCTCAGAGAGAAGAATAGGTGGGGAGAATATGTCTAGAAATTTGGAAGAGAAAAGAGAAGTGATGGCACAAGGAGGTGAGCATGTTCAGTTAGGTGGATCATGATTGTCCAAAAGGAAGCCTTAGTTTGTAAGGTATTAATTAGCCTATGTAGAGAGATATCATCACAAAGGAAGAAGAGGAAGAAACACTTGGTAATGTGTTCTAATTGTTTGAGCTAGAGGAAGGTCAAGTAGTATACATGCTACAACCTAAGAAAAGTGGATCCAATCTAAGCCAACCCCCCTATGAATTTTAAAATCCTAGAGGTAGTCCCAACTTTTTCTTCTACTTTTGACTTGAAAGCACATTTTCTTAGTAGTTTGGGTATAGTAGTAGTGAAAAACAAAATGAAGATGAGAATACAAGTAGAAGAAGTGGCATATGTTATTCTTGAATTTTATTTCAAGCGGGGGAGTAAGCTTGATTATTCAAACACGCCCATAAGGTTTTATCTTGGTGAACAATCTAGCCAATGATATGGTTATAGTAGTTCCAAGATATTTATGAAGGGTGTTGGTGATGAAAAACCACATTGGTTCTTATGTGGATTTCTCTAGAAGGTGAAAAGGATTGTAATGTTAGATTATAAGTTGAAAAAGTTCCTAACTACAATGCAGGGTAAGCTTCTCTAATGGTGCATGAAGTTCATATACATTGATCCCTAGGGTGTAACTGATACCTTGGATGAATTAAAGGTGGGATTTATAGCTATGTTATAGAGGCTAACCATTGAACACATTCTTTTCACTAAGCTAAAGGAGATTAAGAAAATGGTTGAGAAATTTCTTAGGAGTATGATGAAAAATTACAAAACTCAATCAACAAACTTTCCTATACTATCCATGAAACTCAACACAAATAATGAACCATTCAAAGTTTGTTTTTCTTTAATAGTGTACCATTAATGCAATAGTCATGGGTGACATAGAGAGATGCCTTATCTTAGGCCATGAAGATAGAATCTTGTAGGGTGAACATCCATTCTACTAAAAATTGTCATTCTTGGTAGGATCTAATCACTATCATCTTCCTCAAATTTAAACTTCTTTGTCTCAACTTCAATATTTTCTTCCTCATCATCCTTGTTACAGTAAGAAAGGATTTCCCTAGAATCTTCCTGAAGATATTTAACAGATTAAGAAAATCTTACAAAAATATTGATAAAGACTCTTTACCAAAAAGATTTAGTGATGAGTATCAATCTCATAGTCCAAAGAAGAGTCCTAGTGGGGGTTTGGGGTCATGGGTTAAGGGTCACATGTTAAGAGGATTTGGAGTTAGGGTTTAGTGGGTTCATGGATTTTAGGTTAGGGGTTAGTGGCTTAAGGTTCTATGGGTTAAGGGGTTAATGGGTTATGAGTTATGAGTGTATGTGCTAAGGGATTATGGATTCGGGGTTAAGGGGATAGGGAATTTACGAGTTATGGGTTAAGGGCTTATGATTTGTGATAATGGACCTCACAATCCCCTTATCACCACTATTGGGGGTTGATCTCCTGTCAATTTCTCTCATTATCTTCCCTCTAGGCCCCTTAGCCCATTTGACATTAGTTCATAAACTTCCTCCTCATTCTCTAATTCTAGGATTGTAGATCTTACTAAACCATGCTTGGACCTCCCCTTGCCCCATTTAATACACAACAAGAAACTCATCCCACCTTTTTGGTTATACCATTCCACTTCTCCTAATGTGATGAACACCCAAATTTGGTTCAAATACCCCTACAACTACACCCTTGGGCCCGCTTGGCTAAAGGCTTAAATGCATTAGGAATTATAGGTTGTGATAAGAGATTCTCGAATCCCCTTATTGGCCAGGTGCTAGGGTGTGATAATGCATGCCAGGGAGTGTTTGGGAGTGCCAGGGAAACACAAGGGAGAACTAGTTTCAAACGCATGTAAATAAATGAATAAGAGTGTGTGATAGGGAGCGTTAGTGAGTTCTAGGTGTGTTAAGGAGGGAGTGACAAGGTATGCTAGGTAGTGCCAAGGAGTTCTAGAGTGTCAGGGTGGCATGCCAAGATGTGCAAGGTGTTAGGGTGTGTCAATATATGCTAAGGAGTGTTAGGGAGTGCCATGGAAACACAAGGGAGAACTAGTTCAAAATGAATGGAAATGAACAGATAAGAATGTGTGATAAGGAGTGTTAGTGAGTTTTAGGTGTGCTACGGAGGGAGTGACAAGGTTATATGTTAGGCACTGCCAAGGAATTATAGACTGCCATGGCATGTTAGGGAGTGGTAGGGTGTGCTATGGAGTGTCAAATCATGCCAAGGAATGCAGGGGGTGTTAAACTGTGCCACACAATGCCAAGGGATTGTTAGATGTGCAAGGTGCTATGACATGTAAAGATGTAAACTATGTTGGTTAGTTGGTTTATGGCCATGGTTGCACGTGAGCCTTGAATTGATAACTTGTAACTTGTTAAGTGGGATAAGTCTAAATTAGACATGATTAGCCTAAGATGCGTTATAATCAACTCTTAGCCTAAGATGCGTTATAATCAGCTCTTAGGTGAACAAGACATAGTCTAGTTGTAGTATCTGTAACTTGGTCAAGTTGTTGTAGTCAAGGAAGGACTTGCTTGGGTTCCCAAGTCCCAACAAACATAAGGGTAGTTGTGAGGGCATGATAGCTAAAGAGTGCTAGGGAATGCCAATGAATGAAAAGGCATGCTAACACATGCCAGATAGTGTTAATGCATACCTAGGAGTGTTAGGGGGTTTTAGGGCATCACAAGGGAGAAGTAGGTCAAAACACATGGAATTGAACGAATAAGAGTGTCTGCCAAGGAGTGCTAGTGAATTCTAGGTGTCCCAAGGATGAATTTTTCTAGGAGATGTTCATAATAGGACTTGTAGGAGGAAATCCTATGCCATTGCGATAAGGGGCTAGATAAAGCAGTTTCAAACAAAGGGAGACTTTGGGTCGGGCACAAAATTGTTTTTCCAATGCCTTGGTTGGGTTCCCAAGCCGCAAGAAAAGTAAGGTTATCTATGAGGGCATGGCATCTACAAAGTGCCAAGATGTGCGATGGAATCCCAGGAAGTACTAACACATGATAGACAGTTCCAAGGCATGTTAGGCATGCCAAGACATTCCACGTACTGAGGCCTGTCAGGATGTGTCAAGTGCCAGGGTGTGGTGTGAACACATGCTAGGGAGTGTTAGGACCAGGTGCAAAGGAAACACAAGGGAATACTATTTTCAAATTGATGGAAATGAAGTGTCAATGAGTTCCAGGTGTGCTAAGGAGGTGTTTTAGTAGCTACAACCACCCTCCAAAATTTTGGCTCACATGTAAATTTCAGAGCCTACCTTGTATCCTGTGATTGATCGTCCTTGGTCACTTGTTGGTAAGTTGATGATCTCAAGCTTGCCCTCCTTTATCTTAAGAGTTGCTCATGTTCTCATCTTTATGTAGCATGTGTCATCTTTGGGCATAGGGGTTGTTGTTTTTCATGCAAAGGGAATGTTGTTTTGCTTCAAGGGAAATCATGTGTGTGAGAGTTGCTATCATCGCATAGACATGTTTCACACTCGCTACACGCACTGTTGTCACAGAGGTTGTTGCATCAAGTAGAGTGTGTTTATTTTGGATGGTCTGTGTTGTATCACTAAGTGTTGGTGTGAGATCATAGTAAAGTCTTATCAATATTTACATGTGTTTCATTGATATCACAATTAGAAAATTTCCCAAGCAACTTACCTCATCCAGCCTCTCGAAACTGTGCTCTTTGCTTCTATAACCCTCAAGCTTCCTCCCTTGCGTACGAAAACCCTGTAGTGTGGAGAGACCCCAGCCAACACTTCTCTCCAGAAACGCACAGAGAAGTCAGGCAGCCAGCACTGCTCTCCAAAAATGCGCAGAACAATCCTCCCAGGATCCCCACCCCACAACAATGTCCTGTGTCTCATAACTGCGCAGTGTTGTCCAAGTTGTCCCATCTATATTGCATGTAGATACTGCATGGATGGTCCTCCCAGGGTGTCATTACAACAACAATCACTTCCTACTGAAACTGCGCTGATCCATCCCTCAGTGACTACATGAAATGGTGAGATGATGAGATCACTCCCAAGGAGTTGAGGAGAAGGACCAAGAGACCAAGTAATGGGAAAGATTAGGACCACATGCAAACTTTTTTGGATGCATGATCATCTCGAGGGGAAGTATGGTAAGTAAAGAAAACCTTTTGAAGTACACCTCTTAGTTGAGTTTGCAGTACTTATCATTGTCATATCATCTCATCCTTAGTAACATGCATGTGAAAAAACACAAAAGGTCATTTCATGTGTTTCCTCTACATGTCTTGCTTCCTTTTCACTGTATGACTAACTATCATCTTCGACATGTTGGTTGCTATGTCATGCTTGCAACCTTATACTGGTGATGTTGAAGGTTTGTGTATGAGTTGTGTTCAATATGTAAACATGTATCGCACTCGCACATGATGTTGTAAGCACTATTGTGCAAGTGTCGTCACAGTCATCCAAAGATCTATCTAAAGTGTCACATTTGTCGCTTTCACCATTAGACAGTCCCATAGTCAGCCACATTGAGCATATGTTGTGTTTTTGGTTCAAGATGTCTTGACATCAAGTCATGTTGAGTGTGTGTTCGCAACGTCATGTATACACGAGTTCGCTCGCTCACACACTTAACCATTTCTCCAAAGATCTGTCGACTAGACCACCCTCCATCGGCTGGACCTTTGCTAAGCTGCATTGTGCAATCTCAGCCCTCAATGCCAAGTAATGCTACCCATAGAGCTTCAGGCTACCTCCCAAGCAGTTTGCACTCCGCAATCCTGGAATTAACCTGGCTAACTGTAACCTAGAACAGTGAAAAATTTGCCCAAGAATCCATCTCAATTTGTGCTATGTGCAAGCCAATCCATCAAGCCTCCTACTGGTCAACCAGAGATTTTGACCGGGAAGTGACCCCGAGCTTCACTCTTCTCAAAAATTGCACAGAAGATGTCAACATGGCTGCCTCTGCTGACTGAAGAAATTACGTAGAGAAGAGGGACAGGTAACCGCTGCCTATCACTCCACTGTCTCTGAAAATTGCACAGTTTAGTTAGTCAGTCCTCCTGCCAGTCGGCCTACTGCTCCTCTCGAAAATTGTGTAGTTTTCTTGGACTGTCCACTAGCTGCTCGACACCCCGCTTATCCCGAAAACTGCGTGGACATGTTCAACATGGCTTCCTCCTAGTTTTGCGCATTTTTAGCCAACAACCTCCAGCAGCCCGCTCCTAGTCTCCCCTAAAAATCTATGCAATTTTCACTGCCACTGTCCTCTGCTGCCTGCACTGCCTTCTTGGGAAAAATTGCGCAGTTTTGACTCCCAACTAAGCCTAATATCACATATGTCATTGCTATTCTAGACTGCTCAAACCAGTTTCTTAGTGACCTCTCTACAATTTTTCCCAATAGTGTCTTGGAGCCTCACATCTTGGCCTCACATGAGCTCTGCGTTGTTTCAGAGCCTTTTCCTTTCTCCCAGTCACCTGCACCCAGAAACAAAAGACAATGCATCATGGTAGACTAGGGGATTTCTTGATTTGATGTCGTCTCCTCATGAGTGTTTGCATAAACAGGTACATGGATGAGACACGATGTGATGATGAATGGGATGAACAAGGAGTGCATGCTAGAAGACTTGCTCGCGGTTGGAAGAACACATGAAGCATACCAAGTAACAAGTGAAGGAGACACATGCCCATGAATGGACCATCAAGAGAACACCAAGACCATTGAAGACTCTGTGCACTTTTCCATGTGGAGGTAAATCTATGGTACACCACAGGCACACTCATCACTCAGCAACACAACAGCTCAACATGAACAACACATCCAACATGTGCATACTAGCAGTGTCATGTCGAGTTGTGTCATGAGTCGCCTCAGCCACTTCACTATTTTGGGTCATACTTGTGTAATCAATGTAATGTAACATTTAATTCCAAGAGACCCACATATGAAGTAAAAGAGTCATGTAAGTTGAAGAGTCATGTAATTTGAACAACCACGAGGGAATTCGAAGAGTCACAAAGGCCAGTTTCACCCTTGGCTATATATAACCCTCATTTGTACATGTAAAAGAATTTTCACCTTGGCTCCTCCACATAGCCTTGAGAGTCTGTAGTATTTTATTTGAGGAGTGAGTAATGGCTCCAATGCCCCACTATCGGGATAGTGATGTAATGGTGTACACATGTGTCTTGGAACTTTTGCTTAATTTAGAAGCTTGCTAACATGCCAGAACATCACACATGTATTGTATTTGTTAGTAAGACTATTCTTTGGACGCTTGTATTGCATGTTTCTTTAACTTGTATTAAGATAGTTGAACTATTTCGGTTTTTATAGTACATATGTTGTTTTAAATGTGTTGTATCAGTTTTTAATGCTGTCTTGCCCATGTGGACTATCCCGCGGGACACTCAACAGATTCATTCTCGTAAAATTGTTATAATGATCGTCACACTCATGTGGACTATTCTGTTGGGTATTGTACATGTTATCTATTCACTTTGTGTTTGTGACTACCGCATCTATGTGGACTGCTCTGCTGAAAGCTGTGCATGTCATGCTGTGTTGTGTGTCTCTAAAAGAGTTGGGACTATTCCCTTTCTACTTGAGACACACTCTCACCCTCTCCCTCTGTAGTGAAAGAACCTTGACACAAGCAACACTAAGCACTCACCATGCACATGAACCTCGTTGTTTGAAGACTAAGTATACCACTCTCGTGTTCTCACAAGAAAGAGCTAAGGCATATCTTTAAGATAATGGAAACTGAGCCGTCATATCGGATGGGCTCCTACACCAAATGGTGTGAGGTCTAGTTGGGACTTCATACCGTGGAGATCCCCTAAACATTGGCGGGTCCATCACCGTCAATGGGAGGGAGTGAAAAGATATGCTAGATAGTTCCAAGGTATACTAGAGTGTTAGGGAAGCATACCAAGATGTCCCAGGTGCCAAGGTGTGCCAATGTGTGCTGAGTGTTTAGGAGTTCTAGGGAAACACAAGGGAGTACAAGGTCAAAATACATGGAAAGGAATGAATAAGAGTGTGTGACAAGGAGTGTCAGTGAGTTCCAGGTTTGATAAGGAGGGAGTCACATGGTATTCTAGGTAGCGCTAAGTCATGCTAGCGTGCTAGAGTAGGATGTGGCCAAGAAGTGCCAGGTGCTAGGGTGTGCCAACACATGCTAGGAAGTGGTAGGGAGTGTTAGGGAAACACAAGGGAGCACTAGGTCAAAATAATACATGAAAGTGAATGATTAAGAGTTTGTGATTGGAAGCATCAGTGAATTCTAGGTCTGCTAAGGAGGGAGTGGCAAGGTATGCTACGTAGTGGTAAGGCATGCTAGAGGCCAAGGAAACATGACAAGGTGTGCTAGGTGCTAGGGTGTGCCAATCCATGCCAGGGAGTGTTATGGAGTTCCAAGGAAACAAAAGGGAGCTCTAGTTTCAAATGCATGTAAATGAATGAATAAGAGCGTGTGACGGGGAGTGTTAATGAGTTCTAGGTGTGCTAAGGAGGGAGTGACAAGGTATCCTATCTAGTGCCAAGGATTGCTAGAGTGTTAGGGCGATGGGCCAAGATGTTCCAAGTGCCATGGTGTGGCTTTGCATGCCAGGGAGTGTCAAGGAGTGATATGGAAACAAAAGGGAGAACTAGTTCAAAATGCATGGAAATGAATAGATAAGAGTGTGTGACAGGGAGTGTTAGCGAGTGACAAGGTTATATGTTGGGTAGTGCCAAGACATGCTAGAGTGCTAGGGCATGTGAGGGAGTGGTAGGATGTGTTTGGGAGTGCCAAATCATGCCAATGAATGTAGAGGATGATAAAACATGCCACATAGTGCCAAGAGATTGTTAGGTGTGCCAGGTGTTATGGCATGTCAAGATTTAAAGTATGTTTCTTTGTTGTTTTATGGCCATGGTTGGACGTGAGCCTTGACTAGGTAAGTTTTTAAGTGGGATGAGTTAAGATTAGACATGAGTAGCCTAAGATGATTTATAGGCCATTCTTAGGTGAACAAGGCACAATCTAGTTGTAGTAACTGTAGCTTGGTCAACATGTTGTAGTCAAAGTAAGACTTCGTTGGGTTCCCAAGTCTAAAAACAAAATAAGGGTAGTTGTGAGGGCATGAGAGATAAGGAGTGTCAGGGCGTGCCAAGGAATGAAAAGGAATGCTAAAACATGAAATAAAATGTCAATGCATGTCGAGGAGTGTTGGGTAGTGTCAAGGCATCACAAGGGAGAGCAAGGCCAAAGTTCATGGAAACAAATGAATAAGAGTGACTTCCAGGGAGTGTCAGTGAATTCTAGGTGTTCGAAGGAGAATGTCTGTTACGATAATTTTAGAATAGAAATTGTAGGAGGAAAGCCTATGATTGCGATAAGGGGATGGAAAAAGCAGTTTCAGAAAAATGGAGACTTTGGTCTAGGAACAAAGTATTTTTTCAATGACTTGGTTGGGTTCCCATGTTACAAAAAAAGTAAGGCTATACATGAGGGCATGACAACTAGGGAGGGCCAAGGTGTGCAAGGAATTCCAAGAAGTGATAACACATGTTAGAAAGTTCCAAGGCATGTTAAACATTCCAATACATGCCAAGTGCTAAGCTGTGCTAGGTGTTAGTGTGTGCCGCCAATGCATGCTAGGGAGTTCCAGGGAAACACAAGGGAGCACGAGTTTCAATTACATGGAAATGAATGAATAAGAGTGTGTGATAGGGAGTGTTAGAAAGTTCTAGGTGTTCTAAGGAGGAAGTGACAAGGTATGCTAGGCAATGCTAAGGAATAATAGAATGTTGGGAAATCATGCCAAGATGTTCCAAGTGTTAGGGTGTCCCAATGTTTGCCAATGAGTGTTTGGGAGTTCTAGGGAACCACAAGAGAGAACTAGGTCATAATGCATGGAAATGAATGAATACGAGTGTGTGACAAGGAGTGTAAGTAAGTTCCAAGTGTGCTAAGGAGGAGTGACAAAGCATTCTTGGTAGTGTTAAGGAATTCTAGAGTGTTAGGGTGGCATTCGACCATTATGTGCCAACACGTGCAAGGAAGTGTTACTGGGAGTGTCAGGGAAACACAAGGGAGAACTACGTCAAAATGCATGGAAATGAACAAATAAGAGTTTGAGATTAGAAGTATCAATGAGTTCCAGGTGTGATAAGGAGGGAGTGAAAAGGTATGCTAGGCAGTGTTAAGGCATACTAGAGGCCATGGAAACATGCCAAGATGTCCTATGTGCTAGGGTGTACGAACATGTGCCAAGGAGTATTAAGGAGTGATAGGGAAACAAAAGGGAGTGGTAGGTCAAAATGCATGGAAATGAATGAATAAGAGTTTGTGATCATGAGTGTTAGTGAGATATAGGTGTGGTAAGGAGAGAGTGACAAGGTATGTTAGGTAGTACCAAGGAATGCTAGAGTGCTAGGGTGACATTCCAAGATGTGCCAGGTGCCAAGGTGTGCCAATGCGTTCTAGGGAGTGTTAGGGAGTGTCAGGCAAACATAAGGAAGAACTAGGTCAAATTCATGGAAATGAACAAATAAGAATGTGTGACAAGGAGTGTCAATGAGTTCTAGGGTGTGTTGAGGAGGGAATGAAAAGGTTATATTCTAGGAAGTGCCAAAGTATGATAAAATACCAAAGCATGTCAGGAAGTGCTAGGGTGTTCTAGGGAGTATCAAAGCATGCCAAGGAATGTAGGGAATGCTAACACATGCCACATAGCGCCAAGGAATTCTAAGACATGCCAGGTAATATGGAATGTAAGGATATAAATTGTGTTGCTTAATTGTTTTATGACCACGGTTGGATGTGATGAGCCTTGTCTTGGTAACTTGTTAAGTGGGATGAGTTGAGATTGGACATGAGTAGCCTAATATTAGTTACATGTAGTTCGTAGGTGAAAAAGGAATATGTTTAATTTCCACGGCACATCAGAATATAGGTTTGGTCTTAGAATATTTGATGCAAACACACTCAAGTGCCACAACACATCTACTTTGCACAACAAAGTCTACATACATCGGGGAATCAACTAGTGCACATGATAATTTTTAACTTTTTCAAAACCTTCTTCGTTCTATTACAAACTGTAATAGAACAAGATAGAGCTCCAATAAGGGATCATGGCCCTTTATAATCACATTGATATAAAGAATACAACTAGGTCTTGGTGCCACTCCTTTGAAAACCAATCTACCTTGAACAAGAAAACACTTGACCTACTTGTTGATGGTGGCCACACACAACCCTTTTAGTCCATGTGTCCTGAACACTTCTAGCAGATCCTCTTACCTCCCATTCTACAACTCCTTAAAATGCCTCTATCAATGAACTAAACACAATTAGGTTATTAAACTCAGATCAACAAGCTTTTCCCTCTATCTACCACCTTTTCCCTTCAAGGTCTGCAACACTTAACATCTTCAATCAGTTGTTATCATATTGCTACTCCAAGATGACATGTTTAGGGCTATGGAGGGTATCCTTTTCTCACTGACTCAATCCTCTAAAATAAAGTGAACTAGGGCTAGTTGGCTAGCCCACTTGAATTCTACTTTAGTCCTTCAAAGTCTGTACATCCTTAGGCCCAATACACCTAACTTTCTACCTGTCCTTTTGTCCCCCAGTACATGACTTAGGGCTCTTATTTGATAGTCACCTAAAAATGCTCCACATGTACTTGGATTTCCATCATTTTTCCTAACAATAGTCATTTCTTTTACTGATTTAGGGCCCACAAAAATACCCTCATCTAGGGCTCTTCAAATATGCCAACTAATAGTGATTTGAGTTATCTCAAAATCACTATTCTCGTGTACTAGTTTATTTGTTGTCCAATCTATGAAAAAATATAAAGTACTGATCTTATCATTCTTCTAAAAATGTTTATATGATTAAACTAGGGTCACAAACCATCTACTAACATTCCATCGACAAACGTTTTATAGCCTACTTAAAATCTCTATCCAAAACTCTATGGAAATTCCACCAAAATCAACTCCTCTTCATGTCAATCAATTCCTCATATGGCACATTTATTTCGCACAATTTTCTACTCAGGTTCCACCCTCCTTTGGATCTTCTATCTCCATGCATACTTATTCAAAATATCTCCATATATGTGGTCTATATTTCATAGATAAACCTTTCTCTAAGGGTCACGACCCCTCTTCTTCCTTTTTAATTTTATTTTAGATTTTAAACCCCATCTTGGGTCCAAAACCCCTTCGCATGGGTTCTTTTCCCACAAATCCTTTTGTGACAAAAATCACACAAATCCATCTCACTAGGCTTGTGGAGTACCTCCCAAGCTACACAATTCAACAACATAGTTTAGTTGTAGTAACCTTAAATTGGTTAAGCTCTTGTAGTCAAGCAAGGACTTGGTTGGGTTCCCAAGTTGAAAATTAATTAAGGGTAGTTGTGAGGGCATGATATCTAGGGACGGTTAGGGGATGCCAAAGAATGAAAAGGCATGCTAACACATGCCACACAATGTCAATGCATGTTGATGAGTGTTAGGGAGTGATGAGTCTGTTGAAGAATCTAGAGCACTTAGAGTTAATTTGATTCTTCTTAGCTTGATAAATATTTGTGAGGTGTTTTAACTTTTCTTCTTAGCATAGTATTCACTTGTTATTATTAGAGTTTGTATTCTTAGTTCAACAAATAGCTACCAAAACAAAGAGACAAGAACACACGACGTTGGATTTCTGAAAGGGCCAAAACCTATCCCACTTGGAGTGGAAAACCCACACAAAATTCTTCTTATAGAGATTCCAATTGATGAATACGAAGACCATGAGCCTTGATCTACTATGCCACTCCAAGAACAAGACAACAATTCTCTTCTTTGTCACTATTGAGATCATCATCATTGTTGCTCCTCTTAGGCCATCACTACTGCACCATCTAGATCTTCATTATTGCTGCAACACCATTGCTGCACCTAGATCCTCCGAGTTCATGACTATCTCACCATAGATAGACCTTCAACGAGATCATAGCCTGCACTTTCTCTTAGATCATTACCATGTATTCATATGGATCTTCATCATGATCTTGACCTTAATTACATGGTTGCCATTGTGTCTTGTTATGTCAAGAGTATATCACTGTTGGATCATAATTAAGTTGAGATAGTGATTTGAGACATGTATACAGAGATAGAAGTATGTCGAGAGTATATAATTCAGAGATCTTTAATTATAACAAGACCATGACTGTGTTTTATCCTTATGGAGTATCCATCCAAAATCTACAATGATGTTGGTCTGTACCTATTCGAAATACAAATATGCGAATATGTACCCATATGAAATTATAGTCTTGTACCCTTCTGAAATTACAATCTTGTACCCACCCGAAATACTGTGCCACTTGTTCAAGATCCTATACTTACTGTGTCATCCGAGATCTTGTAATAGACCTCCGAAAACCTCAGACAAGTTTGAGTTATGTGTCTCTATTTTGTGTAGACCTTGACGGGGTATATATAGTGCCTAGTGTCCCAAAAATAAGCCGACATGTCACAATGAACCTTTGTGACTTTATTTATGATACGAATTTTCATCTATATATGATTTGAGGTTGATATGATTGTCTTCTTCATTGTTTCTCTTGAAGACTTCTTCTTGTGCTTGTCTTGGAGGGATGTTATTACACATGGTATTGATTCTTTGACATCCTAAGGCTCTCAATGGGAGCCACTAAATAAATAAAACTCTTGCTCATGAAACCCATGCAACAAGGAATAATAAATTCATTTTACAAAAATCATAATTACAATGTGATGAAGACCAAACCTAGTTACATTTTCTCCAACACTCCCTCCTAACTAGGGAGTTATTCATGATGGTACTTGGTCATTCTCAATCTAAATAATTTCTCATAAGAAGAATCAGATTGGTAACCCATCTATATAGCATCGTAGTAACCAACATTGTTTCCACAAAAAGGCCTCAATTAAAAGATCTATCTCTCATAAGATCAGACCACAATGCTGGCAAGACCAATGGCTATAGACACCTTCATCATTGTCTCTCAAGGTAAATACCCACCTGGGTGTTCACTGAGTATGACCTTCTAGAACTATTCTTATCTTGGGTTCCCAGCCCTCAAAGAATATCGATCCTCTTACCTATTATTGTCTTGGATGCCCTACACATCCTCAAAGAGCATGAGATGCCAGAAGATTACCCAATCCTCTATTATTTCTTCCAAAGTGAAGACAATAATGTTGTGTCTATCTCTCCCTCTCAACTAGGGAGGATATTATGTGTTTACTTTTCTTTTCATGGGCTTCATCTAGAATTACGATTGTTAATCTTGGTCTAGTGCATGACACATGGAATAGAAAAGCACAATTGTCACTCCTTTTTAATAAGGGGTGATCTAATCCAAGCTCCCTCTTGATCAGAGACTGGTCAGAGCTCTTTCTTAGCTAGGGAATCTTCTATACATCAACAACTTCTTCTTCATGGGTCCTTCAGCTGCATGATCAACTTCTTTCCTTGATTTCATGAAATTTAGTTGAGATTATTCCTTGTAGGCAAACAACCACTAATCACTTTCCTCCTTAGTTCATCATGTCATTCCTTTCTTCATCTGGAGACCTACCTTAGGTGTTTCACTTCAGAAAAGCAACACCTATGGGTACAGTGGTTACCTCTAGCTGAATGGTGGTATAACACTAACTATCAGTTGCCACCACCAAAATGACTCCATATGATGCAATTTATGCTAAACTCCCTCCTTCACCTACTTCTTATATCCAGGGATGCTCGAAGGTACAAGCAGTGGATCAACTCCTATAGAACCGCACAACCATGTTGGCCCACCTCAGAGAGAATCTCCATCAAGCTCAAAACCGCATGAAGCAACAAGTAGATCAACATCGTTCAGAATGCAAATTTCAAGAAGGGGATTAGGTATTGTTGAGGCTGCAACCATATAAGTAAACATCACTCAAAGACAAGTGTTGTCAGAAATTATCTCCAAAATTCTACGGACTGTATCAAGTACTTCAGCGCATCGGAGAAGTAGCCTACAAGCTAGCTTTGCCACCCACTGCAAAAATCCATCTAGTCTTCCATGTCTCATGCCTCAAGAAAGTGATTGGGAACCATTGCCGAATTCAAACCAGTCTACCAGAATTGGATGAAGAAGGTTCAATTTGGCTCCAACCTGAACAGGTTCTTGACACGCGATAATGACACCTATGCGACCGCACGATCAAGGAAGTCCTCATCAAATGGAAAGACACCTTTATGGAAGATGCGACCTGGGAACCAGCCACTGTCCTTTAGCAGTTTCCGCAGCTTCAGCCTTGAGGACAAGGCTATTTTTATGGGGGAGGGCATGTTAGGGTCCAACCCTAACCCCCTTATTTATGTAATAGGGCCGAGTCATAGTTATAGTTAAGTAAAGAGTCAATATTAATAATTGTAAGTGGTTGACTCACATTTAAAGAAGGGACCACAGTTAGTTGCAAATGGGCCATGGTATTAGATAGATGGTATTAATAAGAACCATGGTATTGACCCATGGTATTTCATGTATGAATCCTATATAAAGGATAGAGACTCCCCTCGAGGGGAATCATGTCTTATTTTGTAATTGAGCCCAGCTCTATTGGAGGTTGCCCCCTTGAAGAGGCAAGTGAACATTGCTTTCCTTTCTGAATAATAAAATACATGTTGTTATTTCTTATTGTTCTGTGTTCTGGGTATATTTCTTCACATATTTGGTATTCTGATATCTTCTCACAGGTCAAGAGCATAATAGAGCTAAATGATCTTGCTTGATGCTTAGGTTTGAATCAATATATGGCACTTATATGGACTCATATGTAATGAATTTTATTGTAAAATAATGCAATTTGCATAGTAATATGCTAGACTAATGGATCTAGGTAGCACAACTCATCAATGTAATTATATATATATATATATATATATATATATATATATATATATCTATATCAAATAGGGTAAGCAATCCCTATGATTTATGGAAACTTTCTTTATCAGTTTAAACCATGGTGATAAATTCAGTTTTCAGAGTGTGAAAAATTTAGTTCTATATAAAATATAGTGTATTTGCAAATTTATTGGCTAAGGCCATCGTGAGTATTATATATATTTAAAAAATTATAAACAAATAAATCAAATATATGGAAATACTTTATAAATGCCCAATCAAAGTCATGTCTCCTTCAACTTACCACTCTATATATAGGCATAAATATTTATGTAATGTTAGTTAAAGGATTAGAAATTATAACTAATGAATATAACGGAGTAAAAATTATTCTATACTTCAAAGACAGATTTTAGCCTACAATTTGAACATTATTGATGCATATACATCAGTATTGACACTTCTAATTTGTATGGTGTTTTTGCACAAAGCTAAAGCTATAGAATTAGATGTCAATTTCATATCTTAATTTGGTTTTTTTATCAAATGTAATTAATTATGTTTAATGTTATTACGTTTTGGCATGAATATTTCATTAACATATTAAGTTGAATTGCATATATAAAAACAATTTATATGTATCTTATTGATTAATGAAAAATGCCAAGTAGCTAATTGAGGTATAAGAATCTACACAGACCATAATACCATGAGTGGGGAACAATGTGGGGGGTTTAGGGGTTCACCTTCCCAATGATTTCCAAATCAGCCTTGTCAAACCCATTTTGTGGATAGTAGAATTTTGAAATGTCTCATCCAAAATTTCTCTCTTACCTAAATCATTGAATGTAAAGAACTTGATTGGTAGAGGTTGTAACCTAAAAAATTATGAGGAGATGACAAGGTATTTGAGAAGGTCCTCTTAGTATCAAATGAGGGGCAGGGGCCAAGTATAATAGCTTGGGAAATCATGGATGACCCGAAATATATTGGGGAGAGGTCTGATGGACCGCCAAATTAGAAATAAATTAAGGCCCATCTGACCATCCTTCAGCAAATTAAACCTCTGTTTTTGCATTAGATAATGTATTTTTAACTTTAATATGTTTATTAGGAAGTTTTATGGATAATTGCATATGTGTACCTAATATTATTTATTTTTGTGGAATATTGTGATAATATTGGGCAGATTATGAAGATTTGGAGGAGATAATTTAGGGACTTTCTCCCTACTGTAGGAGGATCAATATTAAATAATAAATAAATAATATATTTTAAAATTATTACACAGATTATGAAGCTCCAATGATTGAGAAAATCTAGGAATATGTTCCCTGTCATTTAATGCAGATTCCTAGTGTTGGGAACCAGATCCACTATTAGAGGTATTTTGGAGGGGAAACTTCTTCCTTTCATAGGGAATGATTCATAATCATTTTTTATAAGTACCAAGTCGAATTTTCCTCTAGGGTTTGATTTTTATTAGTCTTCTTATGGAGACAACCCATATTTTTGCACCTCCACTTTCTTTTATTGCAAGGATGTAATTATATGGATGGAAATAATGAATATTAGTGCCATGTTCAGCTTCTAAATCATAGTATACTTCATAGAACTCCAAGTTTCCTTGAGCTTGACCATCCTAGGAACCTCAGAGCCCTTTTATATCATTTATCTTTCTTCCTTTCACTTCTTATTCACATGCATCTCTTGTTTTTGTCTTTTTTCTATTTCTGCATTTAGTATTAATGATTTCTTATTGTAGGATTGGGTTAATTGGTTGAAGTAAATTATTTTACAAGATCAAAAGCAAAATTTCATCATTATAACAAAATTTCAAGTTCATAGTAATCATTGACCTACTTGGATTAGTTTTCTTATTCCCAAATCTAGATTTCTGGAAGTCCCTTGTGGCAAACAATAGTAAATTTATGCTATTTTTAGAGCATGCTAATGAGCTTCAATCAAGTTGATTCTACTTGCATTAGATCAAAAAAAAATCTAGTTAATAATAGAATTTATCCCATTTCATTTATACTTTATTAGGTTAGACATTTGATAGATTTATTAGCTCACTAGTTCTCAAATTTCTAGATTTTAGACTAGTAATTTTCTGGTATTTGTTAGCATGGGTTAATAGGGGTCTTTTTCAGTGATTCCACTTGGAATGGTCACATAATAAATCCTATTCAATAAAAAAATTTGTCCCATTCAATTTTGATTTGATTTTCTTGGTCATTCAATGATATATAACTTCCTATAGTAAATTTGTAACATCCTATAGTTTCATGTAGTACTCTTCCAACGTGTATATACTTGCCCAGATTTTCTCAAAAAGATTATTTTTGGTCCCTTAGGGTTGAATCATGACCCCTAGGGTATAAATAAATGATTAGGAGGTATAAACACCACTTAGGACTTGCCTTTGTACCCATGAAAAACATCTCAGCGATTTGGGTTAATGGACAAATTTATGAATTGGATAATACAATGATGATTTTCTTGATTGCCACATCCAATGAACTTTATTAATGGATATAAACTCTTTGAAATGTAATGGTTGACATTTAGTTCATGATATTTACTTTATTAAATTAGAATAGGTTCATTTTCTTGTATTTTCTTTCTTGTAATAGGTTAAGGTTTCCATTTCGAGCATTTCATTTTCTACAATTAGTTTAGGATTTTATTTCATTACATGCACTTGATTACATCATGAAAACAAAGGAAGGACACATTGTATATTGCACATATAGTGCTGATACCTCTTAATTTTTTACAAACCACAAGTTAATAATTAAACTTGGTAGCTTTGGGAGTTGCAGCATTCTTGTTGCAATACCGAGGCTCATCAAGGGCAAGTCACAATTTTTTGAGTGCATGGAAAAGTCATAGATTTTCATGTAGAAGAGAGTTGAAAAAAGAATTGGACATAGATAAAAATTTTGGTGAGTGAAACCAATTAAAATTTCATTGATTCAAGACTAGAAACTACAGGGGAATCTAACAAGTTTGTTGGAATGTGAGACAATGAATTCAAAGCATTATTAGGTGTAGATGGAAACACTAGAAGGAGGAGTTGCTCGAGGTACCATATTATAGTGAAGAGAGCTCACTCTTGTGTTGTGATGAGATAGTATAAGTGGGCACATAGAATTTTGGGGTTCCTAAGAGCTAGTGACAGAGCTTCCATATATTTTTACCATCAAGGTGTTGCCAAATTCCATAATTGTTAAGAGTTTTTCCCTAATTTTTCCCTAATAGTATCATGGATAAGCTAGGAGGTGGACAATTGTAGAAAGGACCAATGCAACTTAGCCTATGGTTGGGCAGATAAGTGCTCAACCTCAATCAATTTATTAATTAACTTTTAATTCATACATGCATTCTTGTATTGCATTAAAAATTTATATCTAGTCTATTTTGTTCTATGAAGTAAGCATGCATGTGGGTATGAGGATCCATTGGATATATAAAATTGTATGTGAGGTGACGTTCAATTTAAATGTTTAGATCCTTTTACATTCTATTGTCAATCTAGGGATGTAAACTTAGAAATACTAACACTATATGTGCAAAACTAGTACATGAATGGTTCCTATGCTATGAAAGAACTTTACAATTTAATGTTATAAGAAATATTCTTGCAATAAAATCCAACCAAATCATAAATTAAAATTCTATAGAATTTTATTTGATCACTGAGCTTATCTTTACAACAACACTTTATGGGCACCGACTATAGTCCTCTACTTTTGGCTTAGAGGCATCAAACAATTCTATGATACCTTGACAAGCACTTTCATTCTTTAATTCATTGTGCCTAAATTTTGTGGGGAATCCAGACCTTTGCAATTAAAAATTTTCAATTAATTCAAGAACATAACAGGATTTGAAAAAATGATCTATAAAGAAAAAAAAATGTAAATCTAACTATTTTAACTAATATATCTAAGAAATAATGAGTTGTAACACAAACTATATGGGGGCATTACCTAACTAACTTATGTTGCAAATAAATACGCAACACAAGTACTATGTTACATGGAAGATATTATAAAACATCACTTTATATTAATAAAATGGTTCACAAGTTCACATTAAAATTATAAATCAAGCTTTCATAGAATTGGAATAGATTCCAAATAAACTTTGTTCTCAAAATACACCACACATCAAAATTCAAACATACATTTACTATACTCTGATCGATATGACTAACTAAATTATTGACCCCATTCTTTACATTATACATTTTTTTATATATAACATTGGAGGGCATGTTATGGCCATGATCAACTCCCCTAGTTTGAGAATGGATATAATTATCCAAAACTATTTAAACCAAAAACAGAGACATGACACAAGGCCACAACACAAATATATCCACTTGCTAACAAGAATAACACCATTGGCGTGGGATTATTTTATGATATGTAATGCATGAAAATATCCCTACCACGTTCCAATAACCTTGAATTCATACATCTATTAACTATTATCATTCTCTATGCCCTTTTTTAACTTGCATTTGACAAAAACATTGACCACAAGGTTGCACCCTTTTTGTCTAACTCGGGAGTGATTTAGGCAACAACAAACCATCTTAGGCCACTTGGAAACAAAAAACCATGGTGAATTTTTACTTGGATGTGTGTAGATATGCCAAACAATAATACAATTTATTGAACCTAAATTAGGTCTACATGATCTAGAACCCACATTAGGAAAAAAAAGTTCTAGCTCTAGTATTTCATCAAAAATAAGGGAAAATCATTAGATTTGACAACATTATACCTCATGAGCTTGTTGTGATCATTTTCCTTGCAAAAAAAGTGATTATGATGAAATGAGATAGTGATAAGGTTGTAAGAGGGATTGGAAAAGGTCAACATTGACACTTTTGATAGTGGGAAATACCTCAAAATGAAGGCCTCGCATTGCCCCAACACATGATATATTGCATGTCCTCATGAAATTTTGGTGGAGAACCAAACATGGCTTCAAAATTGGATCCAAAATTCTTTGAAACTAATCAAAATTATATCTCCAAGCCTGTTCAGAATAGGGTAGCTACATTTATTAAAATATTTAGGTTATAGGTTAAGTCCCTCTAGGGTTTCTACTTCTACTCCTAGCATTTTGAATTTGATATCTAACCTTCTATTTATCCACTTCATTTGTTGAGATTACTAGTACCATTTCCTTGCTTGTTTGATTAGGGTTGTATTCTCATGTATTATTTGCTCACTTTTCCTCTTGTAGTCTAATGCTCTAGTTCCTCGTGGTCCCATATTCACTCTTAACATATTGTTCTAAGAGATCCAATTATTTGATCTCCTCTTTTCGTTTTCTTATTTTCCCATTTTTATTCCTTAATTTTGAAATCATATAGGTATCCATAGGGCTAAAGGATACAACCTATTTCATTGGCTTATGAATTTCTGATTCATAATAAAAATCTCCACTTGTTGGCTTGACATGTTTGGGTTCAATGTACATAGTAGTTTTCCGATTAGAGAACTTGGTTCTTGATTTCTTGGGCCCTATTTTAAATATGGCCAAAGCCTCCTCCTTCCTGTCATGGCTAGTTCAACCCCTGCAGCCTTTCAGTGTCCTTGGAACAATGTTGGCTAGTTGGTAATGAAACTTCAAGACCCTAATTTTGTGGCTTTTGTTGGCCATGTTCTTGGTGACCCGTTGAGTGACAATGGGCTCCAATGTTTGGGTGCTCTCTCTCCTTTATTACCTTACATGTTTCTTTTTAGGGTTTCTTTCAAAAATAATAAAATCAAGGTCTTCACCTTGATCCCTATCATTTTCAATGATGACAACATCTTCTTCTTGATCTTCATTCATGACTATTTGATTGAATTAGTTAAAGTTTAAGAATTTTTTCCAAGGATCATTTATCTTCATCAATTTCTTTGTAGTTAAAATCTTGACCAGCCCATTTTCGTATAGGATTTTCCTTGTGTTTATACGGTTTCTATGGATGTTTTTAGACATTTTGCAGAGACTTTTCCACAAACAGAAAGGAAACTTCACCTTTTGATTTGCGTCAAAATGCAACAATAAATGGATGTGATATTGAAACGTGACTAGATACCTACCCTCACTTGTAATATATTTTTGTAGAATGAACTAAATGTTCCTTCATTCCTCTTTGATCCATGTTTGTGACATTCCTTTAGTCCAATTTAGATTATGTTGTTTTGCACATAGAAATCGAGCTCAAAACCCCTTCTCAATTTTCTTTTTTTTAAACCAACATTGACATGTTTGTGGAATCCAGTGGATCGAGCCAATATTTCCTCATAAACTATGATGACTAGGTCACCAATGTTGGTAATTTTACCATTGAAACCCTTGGAAAAGGATTGAGTTACTAAGTCATTGCACCCTTGGAACTTCTATAAAAATAGATACCAACCAGCTACTTAGAACATAAACATGCATGTGTTGAATTACAAATATCCTTCCAACACCTCCATGCCTATGGGTTCTTTCCTTACCACCCCTTGTTTTCGTATAGTACCAATCCTTAATGTGGGGAATACTATCAAAACACTTATTCATGGGTTACCGCTATTAATGGAGTGAATGAGCAGAAGTTTAAGGTATCATTTTGAAGATTGGCTAGGTTTTAGGCATACCCTTCTCAATATAATATTGTGTATGTTGAAAGATGAGGTGGAGACTATCATGGTGAGAGAAATATGGTTAGAAGGGTTTCAGAGTGTTAGATTCCCAAAACTCAATGGCTATAGTGGTATAGTTAGGGGTCAACATACCAATGATAATGTAGAAAGGTGGAAACGAATTGAGGGTGGTGAGTGTATGAATGCAAATGGTGTAAAGTGGGTCATACATTAGTATGAGGTATGAGGTACCACATACAAATGAAAATGTGTGATGGTGAATGGACATAAAGTTAAGAGCATAAGACAAGCATCACTTTGATAATCACATAAGAATATGCATAAAATATCATAGGAGTTGTTCATTATTTTCCCCATACTTTTAATAAATCAAAGAGTTTGAAACCTACTTTTACCGTGTATTACCTGAATAAGAACTTTGGTTGGCACTCACATGTATGCTAGTATTTGAAAATAATATGGATGAGAAGTAGATAACTAAAACATGAGAACCTATGGATTATATCAAAGGAATGTTGATGCTCTATTGCTGATAAATATTGAAGTGATGTTGAGTATTGACATTGGATTCGAAACAAATGAATCTTTGAAGTTGAAGAAGACCACTCAACGAGTTGAAGTATGACGCCAAAATTTGCTTGGTCAGTTATAACCTTTGAATTGGTATTTGGTTCCCATTAAATTAAACTCAAGCCATAATTCTAATCTCAAAAAACATGTTACAAGTCATCCAATAACTAATATAAAGTTCTGATAATTACTAATATGTTTTTCTTGAATGGTGGAATCAATGAATATTGAAGCTAACACTATAAATATTTGAGGGTGTTTCCATCCTTTTAACACAAATTTGGTATGTTGACATTCTTATGATTACAAGAATAGAGGGGACTCATGCAATTGACACCATGATCATCCTCAAGTTTTCATAAGAAAAGTTCAAATCTTGAAAGATTTTGGAAACTTTATGTCTTATTAAGAAGGTTATGTTGATGAAGTCAACATTCCTTACACTCATTGATGAATTTGAAAAGTGAAATACATCTCATTTATTCTCTTATCCTAGACTACAAGAAGAAGGTCATTTGTTGGATTAAAAGTAGCATTTTGACCTTTGAAACTTATAAAAATGAAAATGGAAACTAAATTATGAATATTGAGGAAATTATAAAATTGAGCACATGGTAGGACTTGGATGACATTACAATTATTAAAGGGTATTTTGGTAATTTTGTTTGCTAGAGACATAATCTTCAAATAGAATTCAAATTTGACTACACTAGAGGAATCGTTTTCATAGTTAATGATCTGTTATTGAATGTTAGTTTTGTTGTGCTAATTTCAATTACATATTTATAAACACATGATTGTTCATTACTTCCTGTGCATAGGTTTCCTTAGGTTGTTTGGTGTTTGAAACACATAAATTACATCAAGTGTAATGTAACATTCATGAGAAAAATAGCTTAAAAGAACAATGTTGAACAACAGCAATAAAAAGTACAACAAACCATCAATTGAACACTTTAACACAGTGTTTTGATGAAGGAGTTCACCCCTCCTGGGCTACATCTCCTTGGTCTAGCTTCCATGGCTTGGGACTCTGTATTAGCTCAATATGGAAAAAATGTTGTTTACAAAGCTCTACTACCCTGATACCTACACCAATGTGTTCAAAATGTCGAAAAATGCTCCATTTATGGCTCAAACAATTTTTCCCTACAATTTCTCCTCCAAATCTGGAAGAACTCCAGTTAGGGTTGCTAAATTTGGGGGCAGGCTTGAAAATAGCAAAGTCCACCAAAAATCCGTCATTTTAAACTTGAGTTTAATTAAATATTAAACAGTTATAATTAAATATTAAATGTGATTAGCGTTGAAATTAGGGCTAACTGTAACCCCAACAGATTTGGAGGAGTAGACACATGCAACGGTTTTTTGGCGCTGTTTCCCCAACAACTACAAAACTATAACCTTAACCTAGCAGTTTCCACAGTAGTGTCACATGGTGAGATAAACCATAAGGGTTAACCATTTGATAATTGTTCTGTGCTCACATAGTGCAGTAATTGTCACAGTTTTGGAGCCACTAGCGGTTTTGTTAACCATTTGTTGTAACAATGGGTGTGTTCACATGGGGAGGGATGGCCTGCGAGCTGCCCCCCCCCCCCCCCCCCAAAAAACAACCGCCAACCCTCAACACAATACATGTTAAATATATGTGTGGCACTATAGTGGTTAAGCAACAAACATAGCGGAGTTGGTTATGTGTTGTGGACTGTATGCCGAAGGGCTGGTGGGGTCGAACCTTGACACCTCCATAATATTTTGTTGAATTGTGCCGAAGTCTACCTAGGTCATTGGGAGGTTCCACATGGCATTCTCTCATTGGTCCCGAATTAATCAATAGAATTGCACCAACAAACCTACCACATAACTAAACTGCAACCAATCACATTGTGGCACTTGGCGAAGCATGATTGAATGTTGATCAAAGTTGATCCTGCCTAGTCACTCGCCACGTCAGCAGTACGGACTAAGGATTATTTAGTGACTAGGCATTTTTTTTGCAAAATTTCACCTGTTTAGTAAACCGAACATAACTCAACAACTTCCTCATATGAACTCAATTTTCAGTGAAATGAGTTCCATTAGGATTGTTTTACCAAGACAGACGCAATCATTTAGGTTTCGAGCCATTATAAGAACTTTGATTTTTGAGCTAAATACTAAGCGCCTGATCATTCCTCCCCACTAGAAGCCTTTTGGACCCCAAAAGATACTATCAATTGAGGTGAGGTTAAAACTCCCTCACCTTCTTGATCTGTAACTGTTTGGCTTTAGAAGGCTTTTGTCCCTTGAGTCCCACTCTAAGTAATTCGACATCCCCTCTTTTCAAAGTCCTGGTTCTTCTGTCAAGTATGAGATCTTGGTTAAGTTCATCAAGATAATTTGGTGAGGAATCATCTATTGATGGCAGTTGAACATGCTCTCCTTGATCATCAATCAAAGTGAGGCTTAAACAATCTCAAATTCTCAACATTAACAACAGAGTATATTTGCATATAAGGAGGAAAATCAAGCTTAAATGCATTGTTACCAATCTTTTCCAGAATTTTAAAAGGACCATAACGGATTGGATTAAGCTTTTTACCTTCCCCTTGAAGTATCTCTTTGCTAATATATAACCATACTTCGTCTCCAACTTGAAATTTGTGATCAACCCGGTGTTTTCCATGCCTTGCCTTATAGTTGCTTTGACTTTTCTCAAGGTTTTCCTGCACTGTATGATGTGTCAATTGAATTTTCTCTATGAACTTCCTTGCCTTATCAATGTCACTGTGACCATCGATGGAGACATATTTCTCAAAGATGAATTCTAATGGCGATCTTGGAAAGTACCCATAACATGCCTCAAATGGCGATGTGTTTGTGGAAGAATGCTTTTCCCTGTTATATGCATGTTGTATGTAACGCAATTGTTCATCCCACAACTTGGGATGTTTGCTGCAATGTCCTCTAAGAAGATGAATGACTATTTTGTTGACCACCTCGGTTTGTCCATCTGTTTGTGGATGAAAGGTTGTACTCTTTTTCAACTTTATGTACATCATGTCCCATAAATTTGACCAAAAATTCCCAACAAATCAAGAATCTCGATCACTTACAATGGAAATAAGAAGACCAAAATGAACCCAAATGTTTTGGAAGAAATGATGAGTTGTTTGTTCAACTGTAATTTTATTTTTACATGGTGTTAGTATACACATTTTATTGAACCTATCTACAACTACATACATCATGACCTTTCCTTGATAATGGAAGATCTCCTACAAAATCCATTAAGATACTCTCCCATGGAAGTGAAGGTATCGGAAGTGGAGTGTACAATCTTAGTTTCCTATTACTAGGCTTACTATTTGCACACAAAGAACATCCTCTTATGAAACGAGATACATTATCAAACATGCGTGGCCAATAACAATGCCTTTGGAGATTCGCTATTGCCTTGTCTACACCAAAGTGTCCAACAATCAATGAAGTGTGTGCCTCCCTTATGATATTGTTTCTTTCTCCCTATGGAATACACAACTTGCCCAAATGATACAACAAACTATTATGTACATGATAATCCAACTCTTCGATTTGGTTTCCTTGACTCAAGCTTGCGTATACATCTTGAAAGTCACTATCATTTTCATATTGTTCAATGTAACTTTCATGTAAAACAAAATTATGCTTGATTATAATAGATGAATTTACAATAGGCCTTGAGAGCATATCAACTACCTTATTGTAGATTCCCTTTTTATACCTGATAACCAAATGCAAATGTTATAGAAAAACCATCCATATGAAATGCCGTGACTACTGCAACTTTGACTGTGATTGTAAGTACTGTAATGGTTGATGGTTGGTATGGATAATGGTCTCCTTTCCCATCAAGTAGTGTTTCCATTTTTTGATACTTTGTACCAATGCATAAAAGCATTTTTCATAAGTGGGATAGTTAGTTACAGCTCCATTAAAAGTTTCAGAATGAAATGAAATGGGCTTACCATGCTGCATAAGAACTGCTCCGATGGCATAATCACTAGCATCCGTTTGAATCTCAAATGATTGTCTAAGATCTGGAAGAGCCAATACCAGTGCTGAACTGATCTTTTCCTTCAAAGCATCAAATGTGTTTTGTTGTACATCTCCCTAATGGAAGACTTTCTTAACACTTGTCAATGCATGTAATGGAAGAAAAATTAGAAATAAATTTCCTCCAATATTGTGTTGCCCCTAAAAATCTTCTTACCTCTGTAACTATATTGGGCTTGTGTCAATTCAGAATGACCTCAACTTTAAAGGGGTCGGTCTTCAGCTCACCTCCTCCAACAATGTGTCCCAAATACACTAAAGAAGTCTTGCCAAATTCACACTTTGACATCTTTAAAAACAATTGTTCTTTTCTCAAGACATCAAGTAGTTTGTTTACATGCATGACATGTTCATCTTTGGATTTGCTGAATATGAGTATATCATCTAAGTAAAAAATGACGAAGTCATCTAGAAATGGTCTCAATACATCATTTGTAACTCTCATGAAAGTAGCTGGAGCATTTTTAAGACCGAAAGGCATAAAAAGCCACTCAAACAATGCTTGTTTAGTTTTAAATGTGGTTTTCCAAATGTCTTCTTCATCTATTCTAACTTGATGATAACCACTTTGTAAATCTAACTTAGTGAAATACTTTGCATACCTCAATTGATCAAGAAAATCATCAATTCTTGGGAGTGGATAATGATTCTTTACTATGATTTTGTTCAATGCACAAAAATCCACACACATGCGCCAATTCTTGTCCTTCTTTGGTACCAAAACAATGGGAAAACCACATGGAGAAGTAGATGGGCTTATGATACCTTTGTTCAACAATTCTTGAATTTTCTTCTTGATTTCCATGCTCTCCATAATCGACATGTGATACATGCCAATGTTTGGAAGTGGAACATCTTATTCTAGTTGTATCTCATGATGAATTCCCCTCTTGGGACGTAACCCCTTTGTTTCCTAAAACATCTTGCCATGCTTCCTTACCACATCAAACAAATCAGATTTCAATTTGTGATCACAACCTTCAATAGATTCATAATCAATATCATTATTTTTCTTGATCATGAGAAACACAAAATTTTTACTTGAATTTACTAGTCTCTTCATTTGCCCTACATTAACCAAAGAAATGTTTATCTTTTTGCGATGGACTCTCACAATGTACTCCAACCCATTCTTTAGAAATAAGTATTTGTTTTCATGGTGATAAAATACTGCTTTCCTATCATACAAATATGGACTACCCAAAATTATTCCTGAGATGTCAAGTGGAACTACATCTAACTCAAATTCATCAATGAACTTTTCAGTAATGGCGAACCTAAATAAACACTTCCTTGTAACTTGTAAATTTGCATTATTGAATATCCAACCCAATGGATATGGCTTATGATGAGGTACAGTTTCAAGGTTGAGCTTTTTGACCAAGCCTTTTGAAATTAAGTTTGATTTTGACCCACTATCAAATAATGCATCAATCTTTGTATGATTTGAAATTATCCTTATATGAAACAACTCTATTCTTGATTCTTCATTTGGAGTGTTGTTTTGACTTTTTGAGGAACTAGTGCTTGCAACAGCTTCTTTCCCTTTTGTAACCATGGCTGAAATATTGGTCTCATCACCAGAATCTGATCCAAGGTCTTGTTATGTGGTAGTGGTCGTCTTTTGTTTTCCCTTATTCACTAGTACACAATGACTAATTAGTTACTGAAAAACAACTCTAAATTTGCATATAAACGACCATTTTTCAGTCGATGACCAATAGTAGCTAATTTACAGTATCTTATAACGCGACCAACTTTTAGTAATTTTTAGCTTAACCATTAATTGGTTTCCTCAATTTTACCATCTAGTAGTATATTTAGTCATAAATTTGGTCAGTAATTTTTCATTGGTTTAGTCATTAATTATCGCAATTAATGACCAAATACATAGAAAAATATATTACTATATGAATCCTCAAGAAAACCAATTAATGACCAAATAAATATGACCAAAACATTGGTCGTATTATAAGATACTGTAAATTAGCTACTAATACTCGTATATATGCAAATTTTAGTCATCATTTAAAACCAATTAATGTCCAAAGAAATATGACTAAATTTTAGTCCCGTTATAAGATGTTGTAAATTAGCTCCTAATAGTTGTATATATGAAAAATTTAGTCATCATTTAATAGTAAAAAATTTATCATTTGCAGTAGTCATTTATCTTTTTTTGGTATTTTCATATTCCTTATATAAATGACTGATTTAGTAGTTTCTATTCATTTCATTTATTCATGTTCATCATTAATTAATATAAACTACTAATTTAGTAGTTTTATATTGATTTTATGTGTTTATTATTAATCGCCATAAATTAATTAGTATGATTTCGCGACTAAATTTTAAGAAAATGTCATACAATGCGCATTCTTATCTAATAGGATAACGCAAAGTTACATATGTTAATTACAAGCCTAAATAATATCAAGTGAAAATAAAAATAATTTCAACCATATAAATTTTATTATATAAAATATCAAGTATTATAATAAGAGTTTCCAACTTAATATGGGTTGGACTACATTTTGCACATGAAATATTGTTTCATCATTTCAAAACATTATCACTGTGTTTCCAAAGCATTGCAAGTGAATTCACTAACTATAAAGGCCTGACCATCAGTGTCTATGAGTGTGTCTTATGCAAGATATTGGCTCTAAGGGTATCACCAGACAGATTCTCTTCTCTCTCTCTCATTTTTCATTTGTCACTCGAGTGTTATTGTTCTCCTCTTTCTTCAATTGTTGCTTCTTACCATCAATATTGAGTTCCTCTCCTGAAAATAGAGAAGATACAATGCATAGTATAAGACATGAAAGACGATGAATACTTGAATATAAAATAAAGTAGACTATAAAAGATTTAAATGACATATACCTCAACATTCGATAGTGGCCACTATGTAGCTAGATGACCTGTATAAACAAAGCAAATAAAATGTCACCATAGAAAATGGAATTGGAGGGGATTCATCATGCATGCTAGGATTTTTTGTGTCTGCACACATCATATTTCTCACTTCTAATTGTATAAAAAACAAAGAGTATGCACAATGACATGTAGTGACATGTGGGTGTCTATTTGACTCAATGATATGCTTGATTTTTTAGCCCATTCCAATCCTACCACAATGAAATTAAGAGAAACAAGGACACAAGAAGGACTATCAACAAATGAAATTAGAGACTTTAGAATGCAACTCAATTTTACTTGAATGTAACGATAAGTATTTGCAGCTTCCTGGTCACCGATGAGCATCAAATCACACTATGAAAAATTCCTTTCATTATGATAATTTGGTTGCGCCTGCACTAATCCTCTGTAGTAGTCACTTGACTTGCCTATAGATAAAATTTTAGAAACAATCCTACTCTTGCAATTATTCCCTATATGGATCATCTTTGTCCCCCCCTATTGATAGTTATTTTTCAAGGCAACAGAATAGAACTCTCCAATTGCATCATTGCCTTTCAAAACAATGCTTGAGTATTTGCAGGTGATTGTTGAACCAGTCTCTACTCAAGTCCATGAAATCCTTGATTTGTCTCCCACATCTGCATTCCTCTTCCCCGACATACCAATTCTTTCAAGTGGAATACTTTATCATTGCTCCCTCGGTGCAATAGAGATCCACTACTATGGCATGGAGATGATTGGTGTCATAAAATGGTATAGTTCATCCTTCAATATATGTCACAGAACTCCTCTCACCTCACAGAACTCCTCTCATATACAAAAATAAGAGTCCTCTCAAAATGCCTGGTCTCCATCTCATTCATCCTGAAATAAGTGGATATTTCCATGGGTGACAAAGTGCGCTTGGAGATTTAATAGAAGGAGTTATCACTAAAAAACTAAAAATAAAATGCGGAATAATAGTTATCAGCAGGAGCAACAATGTTGCCAAGCTGCTTCCTAACTAGATAAAGATACTCTTGAATTACCTCTTATAATGAACAAAATATAACCTTAACTACCTATAGAGTCTACCTATGCATGGTAGCAATGAAAACACTGTCGAAAACAACATCTACAACAACGTTGGTCAATCTCTTTTTCTAGTCAAGGGCATGCCCAGCTTTTCAAAAGTATCAAGTAGGTTAGGGTGCACCTTATCCAGGCTCCTCTTCTTCTTCTACTCTCTCTCTCTTTAGGTTCAAAATAATAGCAAAGGTCTTAGAAATTGATGGGTGGTAAAAGTTATTAGACTATTTGGGTTCTTCCATTTTTAATCATTGTCTGTAAGCATTGAGTCTAAATTGAAAAATCCATTCAGATTCCTTCTTTTTAGGTGAAATTAACCTAAGATTTGGAGAGTTGTAAGGTTTAATGGATCTAAGTATATTCTACTTAAAATATAGTAACATGGTTTAAAACTGTAGGCATTGAGATCAGAATCTAAGGATGAAACAGAAAAGATTTTATGTTCATGATTACCAGAAATTTTAATTTCATGTAACAAAGTTTGAGGAAGGTCTAGTATTTACATCGTACTAGGAAATTTTCTTGCATCACTCGAGCCCTTTGAATTTTTTCATGGTAGAGTCCATTACACAAACAATCAACCACTAACAAAAAAGGTGAAAAGAAAAAATAAAATTCCATGCATTCTGACCCTAGAAAAGTTAGGGAGGAGCAAACTCTACAATAAGGACATGCAAAGTGATTACTTATCCATTGTCTTTTGATCAATTGTTGACCGCAATCAATATCTGCATTATCCTAATCATTAAACCCTTTGTACAATAAGGACATGCAAAATGCTTACTTGTGCATTGTCTTTTGATGAATTGTTGGCCGAAATCAAGATCTGCATTATCATGATCATTAAACCCTCAACTCTAGATGAAATTTATGCTTTGATCATATAAACCCTTGAAATTTTTTTACCCATAAGAATAAAATTCATCTTTAGTAAAAAGGAAGAACTCTCTGGAGTCCAAATTCATACCCATGTACAAATGGCCAAAATCTCCACGCCCAATGATCTTTCCCTTCCTCCATCTAATCATTGATGCTATGTTAAGGTGTTTCCCATGAAAACTCCATTTGGGCTTTGAATCCCATGAAATCCATAGATCACGTTGATGGTCTTCCTTCTTCTGGCATTTCCACGTAGATATCAAGAAGGAAGAGAAAAATGCAGTGCTACAATGTGATGTTGTAATCTGTGAATATTTTATTTGAACCTAGCGCTAAACTGGAAATGGAAAAGAAAATAAATATCTATAATGGAAAAAATAAAAGGAATATTTATAATATAAAATAAAATATATAAATTGCAATTGGGTTAAATTATTTATTTTTAATAAGAATTTGTTATTTTTGTGTAAGACGCTAAATTAAAAAGAAGAATAAGAAGTTAAAAATGATATTGGGATGGGTTTAAACATTTATATATGGCCTCAATTAATAATAAAAAGTTAAGTTAATAAAAATAATGAAATTCAATTTGTTATATTTTGATTTTGCTATTAACTTGTGAATAGGCTTTGTTAAAATACCATGGGCCAATATGATGGCTTATCAATACTACAAGTCCAAAAACCATAACTTATTTCACAACCAAAATATTTTATAACAATATGACAAGATCCTTAACGTGTATATTCACCCCCACATTACGGTAGATATTATTAACTTGTAAAAAAATAGCCTTTGTTACAATACCATGGGTCAATACCATGGATTATCAATACCACATGCCAAAAAAACATAAATTATTTCACAACCAAAATATTTTATAACAATATGACAAGATTGTTAACCATGGATATTCACCCTCACATTACCATGGATGTTAACTTGTAAATCGGCTTTGTTACAATATCGTGGGCCAATACCATGGCTTATCAAAACCACATGTCAAAAAACCATAGATTATTTCATAGTAAAAATATTTTATTTTAATTTAATTTTACGACATTTTTTTTAATTGAATCTAAAAGGGAAAATGTTACAATTTGAGATACATCTAAACGTTGTATCCTCATGACTACTAAAAATATTCCCATAAAAATTAAATTAAGTTTTTAATAAAATTAAGCTAAGATGGATAGGTTCTTTATATATTTTTAACCGGGATAGATCCATATTAGTTAAGGATCCAAGGGGTGTGAGCAAGCAAATTGAATAATTGTAATGGATTAAATATAGTGCATGATTTTTGAAAGTTTTTCATTATTTTATTTTCTTTGACATGATCGATCCAAAATATAGGTTTAATATTTTAAAACGAATTAAGTTTTTTTGATTTAGATAATTTCTTAAACACAATACAATGTGATGAAATTTAAGAGAGTTGGGGAGGGGGTGAAGAGAGGGAGGGAGATAGTGAAAAAGTTGGAGGGCAGAGAGAGAGAGAGAAAGAGAGAGTGATGTGGGGGGGGAGAGTGAGGTGGGAGAGAGGGAGCAAGAGGAAGGAAGAGAGAGGAGAGAGAGAGAGAGATGGATTTGGATTGGGAGAGAGGGAGGAAATAACAAAGACATAGAGAGATAGATGTGGAGAGAGAGAGGAGTGAGAAGGGAGAGATGGAGAGAGAGTGAGGGAGAGAGGAGATGAGGGAAGAGAAAGAAGAGGAGAGGATAGAGATAGGGAGAGAGATGGAGACATAGATATGGATAAGAACAGGGAGGAGGGGAGATAGTGATGGAGTTAGAGAGAGAGAGAGAGAGAGAGAGAGAGAGAGAGAGAGAGAGAGAGAGGAGATTTGGGGGGGAGATATGGAGGGAGGTGGGAGATAAGGGATAGAGAGGAAGGAAGATAGAGATGAGGAGAGAGATATGGAATTGGAGGGGGTAGGAGAGGGAGGGAACAAGAAAAAAATAGAGGGAGAAAGGTGGAGAGAGAGAGGGGGTGACAAGGGAGTCATGGAGAGAGAGTGAGGGAGATAGGAGAGTGGGAGGGAATAGAGAGAAGGATATAGATAGAGCGGGAGAGAAGGGGAAGAGATAGAGAGAGAGTGTGTGTACGTTTGGCAGGTGAGATAGAGAGAGGGAATAAAAAAGAGACACAAATACAAATATAGATATTATATAGTATTATATAACCAACCTAGATCCATATTAACCCTATAACTATCAAGTGTCGAGAGGGATCCAATCTCTCGAAGTGAAAACATTTCCTCAAGTTTTTTACTAGAAAAAAAGTTTGCATCTCGAGGGATTGAATCCCTCTCGGTGCTTGATAGATCCAAGGTTAAATGGATCTAGGTCGGTTAATATGAAATTAAAGTAGTTTTTATTTGATATTATAGCCTCAAAAAGAAAAAATTTCTCTTCAAATGAATTTCAAATTGGAACTAGCTCCAATTAGATTCAATGAATAGATTTTTTAAAAATACATAAAATATAGTTTTTTATTAAAAAATATATTTTTAAAATTACCTCACCTATACACCAGGTGAGGATGAAGAAGTGTTTAAGGAAATATAACGTTCAGCCAATCTTTAACAACCTTTCAATCCCCTATCACTAGTAATTTTAGATTGTTTGATACAATTAAGATGACTAATAGAGAAAACTGATTTATATTATTGTAGTGCTTGATAGGTAGTTGTATTTTTGTTCATAGACTAAATTAGTCATTCATGTTAGTTATTTTTAGTTGTATTACTTATTCGCTAGTCACATATTTTAACCCGCGACTAAATTAGTGATTTATGTTAATCGTTTTTAGTTCGGTCACTTAAGATTGCTTATTTTTTGTAGTATTTCACTTGGAAAAGTTGTGGTGACTAACTTTTTTAGTCACCTAGTCACTAATTTATCATTCTCTACTAGTTCTTTCTACTGATCAAATGAATCTAAGAATGATATGAGAAAGTGAATGGTAAATTATGTCAAAAGTTGCATGAAATCTAACACATCCCATTGAACCAATAAAAAATTGACATGTGGAAAGAATTGGTTTGGAGCATACGTGGGAGATCCAAGTGGACTTACAAGATACATGGCATACATTGGCTAGTCATCAGTGGTGACATGGACCCTTTTGCATGACATGAGGATCTCATTCCACCTCAACAATGACCTAGCAACTAAAAAACGTGGCAGCAAAGTACAGGCTGTGATGTGGCAACATGTGTAATAGGGCATCAATGTGGCATGATAAATCACTAGCTAACATAAAAATGATTACATGGAACTACTAGGGAATTCCATGTGGTAGGGAGATATGATAGACTTTGATTGATGGAAATTCCTAATTTGGGTGACGTGTTGCAACCCCCACAATCTGCCATGTGGAATGATGACATCATACGGATCACCAAGGACCCGTAAGGACCCAATCATATGGACCTCGACTAAAATATTAATAACATTGTCTCATTAAAATGGTAATATGGACCTTAGCTCAAACTTTAATGACATGGTCTGATTTCAATGGTCATATGGATGATCGGATGTGCAGGGTTGGGTACATTATTTTGGAGCTAGTTCCATTTTCCTCGAGACCACTGATGGAATACACACACACACACACACACACACACACACACACACACACACACACACACACACACACACACACACACACACACACACACACACACACACACACACACACACACGTACACACACACACACACACACACACACACACACACTTAATGTACTCAACTCATAAGACAACCACAACTACGATTGATCTCACATATAGAAGAATGAATGGTCTACGATAAGAAGTATAAACTAGATAAAGGAGACATCCCATGTCTATGAATCATATTTATTCTAGAAAATGTCTAGTTATATACGTTTGAAGAATGCCTATATATGGTGGTGACTTGTTCCTATTGTAAAGTCTAATAGTGGTTGAATGTTTGAGACTAAAGACAAATCTAGTATTGGAGAAGTAATAATGGTTAATAATTAGTATTTTAGAGATATCTGGTAGAGGTATAGTGGAGGTTCTATTGCAAGAATTTTTGGCCACATATATTTTCACATAACAGTGTTCGAGCCTTGGAGGCACATTTTTGGTTTGTTTTCACATAACAATAATCAAGCCATGAAGAATTTTACGAGGATTTGATTTGAACACACAAGAAACATGTATTCATTCATATCAACCCATGTAGGAACATTTGAGCATCTACATTATGGATCAATTATTATGTGGTTAGTGCTTAAATTATCTAGTCATGACGAATCATATACAACATGTCAAAACTCATAGATGGGACTGGTTAGCAATGTGGCATATAAGATGACATAGTACGACCAATTTGTCACACCCATTCCTTGAATCTAGCCTTGCCATATTAAAACAACTTGGAAAGGGTGAATTAAAAAGTCACATAATATAGCGGAGTTGGAAACACATGAGTGTTTTATATTGGAGTTCATGGCATTGACCTCTATTACGCAACTAGCTCAAAAAATAGAAGAAAAGATAGATCAACGACTTCAAAATCAGCCTCTTCAAGGGGGAAACCTCCTTTACATTACACAAATGAACAATTCTTGGATGATACAAATGACAAGACCTCCTTTCTATATATAGGATTCTAAGGGGTCACAATATAGTCAAGACGACATAATAATAATAATGTAAGGGCACAAAAATAACAATAATGGGCTTCTATGGGGCACAATAATGACAATATGGGGACAACATCGGCACAACAATAATAATAAGGGGCTACAATGACAATAATAATAAGGGAATACACTAGTATTATAAGGGCCTAACATGCCCTTCTCCTTCAAAAAAGTGTTGTCCTCAATGCTTGAGTATTTTTGGATGCTTATGTATAAAATTCTCATCCTCCCATGTGGAATCTTTTGTGGGTAAGTTCTTCCACTTGATGAGATACTCTAAAATTGATTGATTTCGTAGCTGTCGAGTTCTTTTTTTTGTGACTGCTTCAAGTTCCAATATGAATTTTCCTTCCTCATCAAGTTCTGCCAATATTGTTTGAACTGGGAGCTTGTCACTAATAACCTTCTTTAAGCATGAAACATGGAAACTGGGTGCACTCAGGAAGTTGTAGGAAGCTCCAATTTGTATGCCATAGTGCCAATATTTTGCAACACCTTGTATGGACCATAATACTTTGGTGATAATTTATTATCCTTCTTAGCTTGCTTGAGGGACATTTGTTTTTATGGTTGTAGCCATAGAAATACCTAGTCACCTACATCAAAACTTCTTTCACTGCGATGTTGATCTGCATGTTGTTTCATTCTATTATGTGCTAAAGTTAGGTTATCCTTTAAGAGTTGGAGAACTTGATGTTGATGCTCGATGTAATCTTCCACTGCTTGAACATTAGAATTTTCTCTTAAATATGATGTGATGGATGTGCATGATATCCATAAGGTGCCATAAAATGGGTCATTTTTGCTGCAGTATGGAAGGAAGTGTTATACCACCATTTAGCTAGAGGAAACCATTTCACCCATTGTGTCTATTTATAAGATACAAAGCAACAAAGATAACCTTCTAAACATTTTTTCACTATCTCAGTTTTCCCATCAGATTGAGGATGATACGATGAGCTATGAGCTAACTGAGTACCTAGACAAGAAAATAATTCTGTCGAAAATTTTCTAGTGAAAATGGGATCTCTATCGCTTACAATAATATTTGGCTTTCCATGTAGCTTTTGAATTGTTTCCATAAATGCAGTAGCAACTATACTGGCTTTAAAGGGACGAGATAATGCACAAAAGTGTGCATACTTGGTAAGTCTATCAACTACCACCATGATGACACTCTTTCCTTCAAACTTGGGTAAACCTGTGATAAAATCCATTGAAACCTCCTCCCAACATTGATTTGGAATGGATAAAGGTTGTAATAGATTTGGGGTCTTAATTGTTTCAACTTATTTTATTGGAAAACAAAACATTCCACCACAAACATTTGACTATCATATTTAAGTCCATCCCAATAAAATTCCTTCTTAACTCTGTGGTAAGTTTTTAAAAATCCTGAGTGCTCTCCTAAGGGAGAGGTTTGAAGTTCCATAAGAATATTTTGTTTGAGTTGGGAATTCTTACAAAGGTATAAATGATCTTTGTACCATAACGAATCCTTTTTCCAGCTAAATGTATCAGATGTACTGGGGTCTTGTTGTAACTTTTGAATGTGTTCCCACACTTCTTCGTCATTCTTCCATTCATCCCTTGCTTCGTTTATCCAATCTGGTTTGATAATAGAAATGGTGCAAGGCAATGCTTCCACATCCTCATCCTTTGTTGAGAGTGCATCTGCAACAACATTTTGCTTCCCTTTTCTGTAGATGATTTCAAAGTCATGACCCAACATCTTTGTGACCCATTTTTGCTGCTCTTCTGAAGATAATATTTGTTCTAAAAAGTATTTAAAACTATCATGATATGTTTTTATGTTGAAGTGTCTTCCCATTAAGTAAGGTCGCCATTTCTTAAGTGTGTGTAGTATTGCCAACATTTCCTTCTCATAAATAGCTTTGTGTAAATACTTTTCGTTGATTGGACGACTTTCAAAAGCAATGGGTCTTTATTCTTGCATTAAAACAACACCATTTCCATTTCTCAGGGCATCAAATTCCACAATAATGTTTTTTGTGAAGTCTGGTGTAGCTAAGACCAGTGCTTGGCACATTGCCTCTTTTAGATGTTCAAAGGCTTTCGTTGCTTTTGGAGTCCATGAAAATGCATCTCTCTTCAGTAATGTTGTTAAAGGTGCTGTTATTCTCCCATAATTCTTAACAAACTTACGGTAATACCCTATCAACCAGAGAAAACCTCGCAAATGCTTTATGGATGTGGGGATTTTCCATTCCTTAATGGCTTTAATTTTTCTAGGGTCTACCTTAAAACCTTCATGAGATACAATATGACCCAAATATTCCACCTCTTGTAATCCAAAGAAACAATTGGAGGTTTTTTCATTCAATTGTTTCTCCTCCAATAGTTCGAGCACTCTATCAACATGTTGAACATGATCCTTCCAAGAGTTGATGTAGATTAGTATATCACCAAAAAATACTAACACAAATTTTCTAAGGAAGGGTTTGAAAATGGAATTCATCAAATCTTGAAATGTAGAAGGTGCATTGGTAAGGCCAAAGGTATGACCAAACATTCATAATGACCCTCATGAGTTCTAAATGTTGTTTTCAGAATATCTTCAGTCTTCATTCTGATTTGATGATATCCTCAACAAAGGTCCAACTTAGTGAAGTAAATTTCTCCATGCAATTCATCCAATATTTCATCAATGTCAAGAACGGGAAATTTATCTTTAATAGTGAGCTTTTTGAGCTCCCTATAATCTAGACACATGCGCCATGATCCATCCTTATTATGCACCAATACTACTGGAGCAGAGAAAGAACTTTGACTAATTTAAATTATACCAAGCTCTAGCATTTCTGCAACCATACGTTCAATTTCACTCTTTTGGGCATAGGGATATCTATAATGCATGATGTTTGGAGGAATATTTCCTGGAATCAAATGAATAGCATGATCATGATCATGAATAGGTGGGAGGCCTTTGGGGGTCTCAAATACCTTGGAATTATTGTCCATGACTTTTTGGAGATATGGAGAAATAGATGATTTCTACGTGGGAACCTGTAGCGAACATAATTGTGCAATTACGCCACATTGTTCTTTCTTTAGAAGCTTTTCCATGCCATTAGAGATAATTATCTTTCCCGATTTCCATATGATACCCCTTAATTCAAATTCCTTTCCTTCTGAAAAAAAAATCAAGAAAATTTCTTGAAAATTAAAAGCTACCGTACCCAAGGATTATAGCCATTGGAATCCTAATACAACATCAGCACCACCTATTGGAATGGAAAGAATTGCACTATTCAACAGATATTCTCCCATGGATAGCTTGATATTATGGCACTTTCCAAATTAATTTATGGTTCTTCTATTTGCACCCATCACTTGACACTCTGGTGCTGGATATATGAGAAAATTCAATCGCTTTGCTATCTTACGATGAATAAAATTATGGGTACTGCTCGAATCAATCAAAACTATTACTTTTTTCTTCTTGATATGTCCTTCTATCTTGATAGTTTGAGGAGTGGTTATTCTGGACAATGCATTACAAGATATGGTTAGATTCATTTCGTCTTTCTCTAGGATTTGTTCCTGGTGTGTATCCTCTTATTTTGATGTTTCTTGTTCATTTTCTTCTTCCTCTTCACAATCTATGTAAAATCATTTCTTCTCAGCACACTTATGACCTTTAGTGTATTTGATGTCACAACTATAATAAAGCCCATTTTCTCCTTTTTCTTCCAATTTTTGTGGTGTCAACCTTGTAGGATGTGGAAGGCTAAGGGCAACAATACTTCCATCTTTATAGTTGTGATTGGTAGGCTTCCTTGTTGCCATAATTTTTCTTTCAATTTTTCTTGCAACCTGAATTCCTTCTCCAATGCATCAGGTTCCCAAATGTGAACCACGTGTTGGATGTTATCATTTACTATCCCTATGAATACATCAATCATATTCTCCTCTAGAATATCTTTTACCCTTATATTCAATTGTTCAAAGTCTTCAATGTGCTCCACCATTGAACCTTTTTGTTTGAGATTTATCAATTGGATAAAAAAGGCGTCTCTTTTTGTATCCTCATAATATGTTATCATTTCTTCTATAAAAATTTCCCAAGTGACAATTTGTTTACGAGAGAAAAGCCATCGATACCATACAAATTGATTAGGTTCCAAATATAAAGTTGCAATGCATACCTTTTGTGTGTTTTGCACATTATGGAGATCAAAATATTGCTCCATCTGTAGTATCCATGTTATAGGATCCTTGCCATAAAACTTACTCATATTGATCTTTGGAACATGGTGGGCCTTCAATCCAACGTTAGAGTCTATGAAATAATGATTAAAATTTACTTTGTTCTCATCATGAGTTTCCTTTAAGACACTTTCGCCATTAGTAAGAATTTCTTGTAGAAACTTTGTCAAATCTATCTTCAAATCTTCCATGTTTCCTTTAAGTTTTGCTTCTTTACCATCCATCTTATCTTCCATGCCATCCATCTTAGCTTCCACGCCATCCATCTTATATTTCATGCCATTCATCTTAGCTTCCATTCCATTCTTTAAACCATAAATCTTAGCATCCACGTCATTCTTTAAACCATCCATATTAGCTTCCACACCTTTCTTAAAACCATCCATCGTAGCTTTTGTTACTTTTTGTGAGAGTGAAATTTGCTGCACTTGGTCTCGTAATTTCGATATATCATGTTGCATTTCTTCCTCTTATTCATGAGTCATGCTAGAGATTTTAGGTTGCTTACTAGGTGTTTCCCTTCTCAACATTGATCCATCATAGCTAAGGATCCAAGGGATGAGCGCAAGCAAATTGACTAATTATAATATATTAAATATAGTGCATGATTTTTAAATTTTTTTCATTATTTTATTTTCTTTGACATGATTGATCCAAAAAATAGGTTTAATATTTTACACCCAATTAAGTTTTTCTAATTTAGATAATTTCTTAAGCACAATACAATGTGATCAAATTTAAGAGAGATTTGGGGAGGGGGAGGAGAGAGGGAGAGAGACAGTGAAAAAGTTGGAGGATAGAGAGAAAGAAAGAGAGAGTGATGGGGAGGAGAGAGAGTGAGGTGGGAGAGAGGGAGCGAGAGGAAGGAAGAGAGAGGGGGGAGAGAGAGGGAGGAAAGAACAAAGACATAGAGAGATAGAGGTGGAGAGAGAGTGAGGGAGAGAGGATAGGAGGGAATAGAAAGAATAGGAGAGGATAGAGATAGGGAGAGAAGGGGAAGGGGAAGAGATGGAGACATAGAGATGAAGAAGGACAGGGAGGGGGGTAGATAGTGATAGAGTTGGATGGAAGAGAGAGAGTGAGAGAGAGAGAGTGATTTGAGGGGAGAGATAAAGGGAGGTGGGAGATAAGGGATAGAATAGAGATGAGGAGAGAGAGATGGAATTGGAGGGGGTAGGAGAGGGAGGGAACAAGAAAAACATAGAGGGAGAAAGGTGGAGAGAGAGAGGGGGTGACAAGGGAGTCATGGAGAGAGAGTGAGGGAGAGAGGAGAGTGGGAGGGAATAGAGAGAAGGATATAGATAGAGAGGGAGAGAAGGGCAAGAGAGATATAGACAAAGAAGGGGAAGAGAGGGAGAGAGAGTGTGTGTATGTTTGGGGGGTGAGATAGAGAGAGGGAATAACAAAGAGACACAAATACAAATATAGATATTATATAGTATTATATAACCAACCTAGATCCATATTAACCATATAAATATCAAGTGCCGAGAGGGATCAAATCTCTCGAAGTGAAAATATTTCCTCAACTTTTGCACTAGAACAAAATGTTTGCACCTTGAGAGACTGGACCCCTCTCAACGCTTGATAGATTTGGGGTTAAGATGGATGTAGGTTGGTTAATATGAAATTAAAGTAGTTTTTATTTGATATTATAGTCTTAAAAAAAAAATTATCTTTAAACTAATTTCAAATTAGAACTAGATCCAATTAGATTCAATGAATAGATTTTTAAAAAATACAAAAAATAATTTTTTTATTATTAAAAAACATATTTTTAAAATTACAAATTATTAGAGATACATAGTGAAAAGTTGGCTCACCTATACACCATGTGAGGATGAAGAAGTGTTTAAGGAAGGATAACCTTTCGACTGATATTTAACAACCTTTCAATCCCCTATCACTTGTAAGTTTAGATTGCTTGACACAATTAAGATTACTAACATAAAAAATTGATTCATATTATTGTAGTACTTGTTAGGTAGTTGTATTTTTGTTCTTAGACTAAATTAGTCATTCATGTTAGTTATTTTTAGTTGTATTACTTATTAGCTAGTCACATATTTTAACCGGTGACTAAATTAGTGATTTATGTTAGTCATTTTTAGTTCGGTTACTTAATATTGCTCATTTTGGGTAGTATTTCACTTAGAAGAGCTATGGTGACTAACGTTTTTAGTCACCTGGTCACTAATTGCTCATTTTCTACTAGTGATTGTTTTGTTTCTTGGGCCTTATTTTGGGATGTAATTTCCAACAATGGGCTTCATCATGCCTAGCTTTGGAACAATGTTGGCATATGGTTTTCTCCCCTTCTTTCTTCACACTTGAATTCTTCTTTCCCTTCCATTCCCCCCCTTATCTTTCTCCTTACTGTTGAATGGCTTCTTCTTACTACCCTCTTCCTAAATGTTCTTTCCCCTTACTTCAAGGTGCGTGGCTTGCACACATACCACATACAAATTGCTTGGATTGGACATAAGGATAGTATGTTTCAAATAGGAGACAATATATTTCAACAATGTATCTTGTGAATTCAAGTTTACTACTAACAAGAAAGCTCTCATTCTAAACTCTTAGGTACAGTCTTGGACTATTTGGCCTTTGAGCTACCTAAAATTCTACCAACTCATAATGCCTTTTTTCATATAGGCTAAAGGGTAAAACTGTCTTTTAATTGCAGAAACAAATTCAACCCAAGAAATGGATATCTTACCATGAATTCACATTTCCTCTTGAGTCTTTTCTTCCAACCAGACTAATGTTGCTCCTTCTAGCCTCAATGAAGCCAACTGGATCTTTATGACATCTTATTGAAGGTTCTGAATTCTGCAATATACCTCCAATTGTAGAATCCAATTGTCTAACTTTTTTGCATTCACTTCATCATTGTACATGGGAAGTTCAAACTTAATGTCCAATTTGAGTAAGGGAGTTTTTCCTTTTGGGATTTGGGAATGAGTATGAATAGTTTTGGTGGTGGAAGTGGAAGGTGTTTATGTTGAGGATGATGAAGATGATGAGGAAGATGATGAAGATGGTGGATATGGAGGTGGCTTTCCTCCATTACACTTGGAATCCTTCTTATCATCTTTTTTGTCTCCTAAGCTTCCTTCTCCATGTGGAGGTTTAGAAATTTCTCCAACCATTCTAGTGTTCCTCTCTTCATAGAGGACTTTAACCATCTTAGTTAAAGTGTAGAAAGCTTTCTTTAATTATTCCTCTTCTGAAGAAGGACCTTTAGGCTCTCTTTCTCCAGACATAATGGTTGTGGATTCAAGCTCATAAATTGGTACTTCTTGTACTTCTTCAATCTCAATTGAAGGAAAAACTTGAGGTGTTTCAAGTGCAACTGAAATTGGAACTTTGGGTGGTGGAGATTGTGGCCTTGTGGCTCTCCTTCTTTTGGGACTTACCTCAAGAGTTGCAACAAATAGTTTCCCTTCTCCTCTCTACAACTTTAACCTTGTAAGCATCACAATTTTGCAACCATTAAAACCCTACCAGACAAAACTCAGGCAATCAAGAAAATAAACCTTTGCTCTGATACCAACTTGGTGTGTTATTGAATGTTAGTTTTGTTGTGCTAATTTGAATTATAGATTTATAAACACATGCTTGTTCATTGCTTCCTATGCATAGGTTTCCTTAGGTTGTTTGGTGATTGAAATAGGTAAATTACATCAAGTTTAATGTGACATTCATGAGAAAAATAGCTTAAAATAATAATGTTGAACAACAACAATAAAAAGTACAACAAACCATCAATTGAACACTTTAACATAGTGTTTTGATGAAGGAGTTCACCCCTCCTGCGCTACATCTCCTTGGTCCAACTTCCATGGCTTGGGACTCTGTATTAGCTCAATATGGAAAAAAATGATGTTTACAAAGCTCTAATGCTCCTGATACCTGCACGAATGTGTTCATAATGTCGAAATTAGCTAGGAACACATTTTCCTGAGCTCAATTTGGTCGAAAAATGCTCTACTTGTGGCTCAAACAGTTCTTCCCTACAATTTCTCCTCCAAATCTAGAAGAACTCCAGTTAGGGCCACTAAATATGGGGGTAGGCCCAAAAATAGTGGAGTCTACCGAAATTCTGTTGTTTTAAACATGATTTTAACTTAAATATTAAACATGTTTAATTAAATATTAAATGTGACTAGTGCTGCAATTAGGGCTAACTGTAACCCCGACGGATTTGGAGGAGTGGACACATGCAGTCATTTTCTAGCACGGTTACCCCAACGATTACCAAACCGTAACTTTGACCTGGCAGTTTCCGCAGTCGTGTCACATGGTGACATAAATCATGAGGGTTAATGTTTGTTGGAGCTATCAGGTTAATCATTTGACAATTGTTGTGTGCTCACATGGCATGATAATTGTCATAATGTTGGAGCCTATGATGTTTTGTTAACCATTTGTTGTAACAATGGGTGTGTTCACATGGGGAGGGCTGGCTTGTAGGCTGGTCCCCCTAACTGCCAACCCTCAACACAATACACGTTAAATATATGTGTGGAACTATAGTGGTTAAGAAACAAACATAGCGGAGTTGGTTATGTGTTGTGGACTGTGTGCCGGAGGTCGTGGGATCGAACCCTGACACCTCCATAATATTTTTTTGAACTATGCTAAAGTCTTCCTAGGCCGTGTGGAGGTGCCACGAGGCATCCTCTGGGCTTGCCACGTGGCATTCTCTCATTGGTCCAAAATTAACCAATATAATTGCGCCAACACACCTACTGCATCACCAAACTGCAACCAAACACATTGTGACACTTGGTGAAGCATGATTGAATGTTGACCAAAGTTGACCTTGCCTAGTCACTTGCCACATCGGAAAGTACAGACTGTTGATTATGCAGTGATTGGGCATTTGTTTTCAGTGAAACGAGTTGCATTAGGAACATTTTTCCAAGATAAAAACGTTCGTTCAAATTTCGAGTCATTTTGAAAATTTTGATTTTTGAGCTAAATACTGAGCTCCTGATCAACTAACCTTTTATTTTTTGTAATTTTAAGCTTATATTGATACTGTAAAAAATTATATTTGAATGGAGTTTTTGTTTTTCTTTGGCTTGTCTCAAGGGAAGGCAAGCTAGAGGAATAGTAGCTATTGCTCTATAATTTAAAAATAATTTTGGGAAACACACCCAACAAATAAAGTGTTTAGACAATTGTGTTGCCCCACGGAAGGGAAGACTAACTGTTAAGAACAAAAAAATATGGATAGTCTTGGATGTATGCATGTTCAAAATTAAAAATGTCTTTCTAAATGGAAAAAATATTGTCCTACAAAGGGGAAAGTAGCCCATAGAGAAAACAACAGACGGATTAAAATTTTAAATAGAAAAAACATAACAATTGTGTTGAAAAACTTGAGCGTCAAGAAGAAACGAGGTGTCTAGATTGATGGTATAGTCCATCCCCTTGTAGGGTTTCACTATAGAACTGGGAGGTAATCACATTTCCAATCACTCCAGTTGGCCCTCCACGTTTGCTATTAGCAACTTCAATTCTTCCAACTTGTGCAAGAGGTTGTCCTGTGCTTCCCTCCTGTCAATGAGAATGTTCATGAGAAATAATTTAACATGACAATAAAGTTCAATAGTTTAAAAATAATTATTATGGTGGCCCATACTATATCTTATGTTCATAATTGTAACGAGCAGAAAATGTCCTATTTTACGCCTCTTTTTCACTCCCTTGTTTTACAAAATTTTGTCCCTTTTCCTAGCATTTATCTTATCTATCTTATATAATCATGGTAAATCATGTTAAATTGAAATCATATGGAGAACTTGATAGGTATTAACTATTTCAAGTCAAAATCACTTATTTGTATGTATTTTCCAAGGTACTATGATCATAACAAGTCATTAACCAAAGTTTACGTAGTTTTTTCACTTTGTGGAGTTCTTGCACTGGGATTGAGAAATATGTGCTTTGGATTTCCTACACTAAAGTTAAATATTTAATGGACCTCTTCAGTACAAGATTTCCACGAAAGCTAGTGGTAGTTGTCAGTACAAGTGTTAGTTGAGACTATCTTGAATTGATCATGTTCAAGGTGCGCATCTCTCCTTTACTATTAGTAACAAGCCAAGAAAGGAGGGATTGCTTGCCAAAACAGAGACTCCATCCCCAAATCTAATCATTTTGTTATCAATTTCCTATTGATGGAAAACAATTTTGATATGCCTATTAATCTATCTATAATAGACTGGATTGTTAAAATGTATTTTTTGTATTGTAACAAGTATATAAGCTAAGTCATGGTTTCAAATCAGGTTAGCATACCTCTGATAAGTAGATGTTGGTAGTATGAAGGTGTCACTCCTTAGCCGAATCCGGTTTTATCTATTGATGTAAACAGATTGTTTAGAATTAATACAAAGGCTTTCTAATGCCAAGTTCTTTTTTATATTTCTTGTGTATTTAAGATTATCTCGACTCTGTAAATTTAATCTTTAAACAAGGGTGCTAGCCTGACTGATAGGGCCCACCAAACCAACTTGTCATCCCTTCGATGGTGTAGTTTCAAGTGTGGTTCATATATGCCTTTCTTTGGTATGTTAAATCATAGTAATGGTGTGTTAATAGAAGGTTCTTTTGATAAAACAATGAATGCCTCTTCTGAATGTTTTTTACCTTATGAATATTTGGTTCTTTCTATATGTGGTTGGGAGTGCTTAGATCTGGGAATTTATAAGACCAAAGATGTGATTCTCTTTTGAATGTTGTATTTGTTTTTATGTTATGATCAAAGAGTTGTTTGGTTGTAGAAATATTCTATTTTGAACACAAAAGAGAATTATTGCTTGACAACAATAGGTCTCTCTATGGTATTGCAAAAAATATTTGAGTTATTTTATTGAGTAAGTCTAGACTGGGGCTTTTAGTTGATGTTGGTTATGTTTTTATTTATTTAAGAGAATTTTATTGGGAAACCTCAACCCTTGCTACCAAGAAATAGCTTGGGGTTTTAATAAGCTTCAACAAGCCTTTCTTATTCTTTAATCAGTTGGTAACTCTAGTATGTATGACTAATGTTGGCATATGATCTATGATTGTTTGAGGGTTGTGGACATTGATAAAAACCCTAGCTACTCTAGATCTTGGAGAATATTAATATTGTTGTGTTGATTGGGGTAACTTGCTTAGCCTATGAGGCATGAGTATTGAATAGAGCACACAAAATTGACTTCTCTTTCTTAAAAAATTCAAAGATAAATATGTAATTATTTCAGATTACTAGGGTGAAAGATATAATTTCTCTTTTGTTCTTTGAAAAAGTGTTCTAGATTGTGAGTTGGAGGTACCTTGTCACTAAACGAGATTGGGGTTTACAAGAACGTCTGATGTAAAGTGTTGGAATTGATGTGTGAATATGATTTGAATAGGAAGAAAATTGATCTTTTTCCAGATATGAGGTTTTCAATAAGTATTATTGACATTGTTCATATGAAGTTAAGTGAGATAAGACTTTGACTCAGAAAATAGGAATATTACCTGATAAAGTATAAGACATGCATGTTTTGATCATTTAAATATTTAATATTTTACCTCTGGTCCTTGTGATAATTTATGCATACAAATATTGATATAGTGGACTTTCTTGAGATCCTATAGCCACTAATGCAGGAACAAGTATTGAAAAAATAAGCTCGGAAATTGAAATTTCATATACTTTATTAGTATTTCTAAAGAGTGGCTCGAAGAGAGTGTCATTGCAGTGAGAATTACAATATAGGTAAACAACATTTCAAATGAAGTAGATTTGGTTAGTGCATCTATTACCTATTTATCTTGTGAGGTTGATTTTCACACAACTGTGATTTTTCGATTGATATAATTCTTGATCCAAAGTCATATTTGAGTGGTATCCTTTATACTCAGAGTGAGGTAATTTGGATGGTTTGCATAAAAGTTAAGGTACAAGAACATTTATAAAAGTTTGGTTTAAAATTGAAAGTCTAGTTTAATGATTAAAAGCCTTTGATTTGTTTGATTCTTATTCTTGAAAACAATATTTTTCAGGAGTTGTTTTCCAGTTCAAAGGTTGATTGGTAGTTTAGGGTTTTTAATAAACTACCATTCATTGTTAGGGTTTTCAATTAGGAATATTAAGTTTAATGCAAAAATTGATTTGGGCACTTATGCATTGATTTCTAGAGCATAGATTGGAGTGAAGGGAACTTTTGTAGGGTTTATGGAATCCTTTGGGCATTACCTGTGCTATGCCTAAAAGTGTATGACCCCTGGTTTGAAAAGTAAGTGTTGAGTTAATTGTTCAGACAAGATCAACACCCAACATTTTTGCATCATTGTCGGGGATGCATTTAAAGATATTCTGGTAAATTCCGATTGAATTTTTTTCTAGCAGTAGAGGTGAGTTGTAATTTTTTTTTGTTAGTATCTGTGGGATTATATTGGTGAATGCTTATGGAAGGTAATTTATTTTGGTTAAAATAATTGTTGTAGGTATTTTTTTTTAGAAAAATACAACCTTGAAATTGAGCTGGAGTTTTCCCAACAAGTGTTTTTTTACAGTTTTTAAATTTTTTGATTTTATTTTTCTTTTTCTAAACATTAATGACTAAGAGGGGTAGAGGTCCAAATCCCAACATTGGCAGAGGAAATATTAATAATTTGTAAATATTTTTTTTTCTTATAGAGGGTCTTCTGATGTAGGTAAAAACTCCAGGCATATACAGACTGATGAGGCTAGTACTTTGCACCTGGGCTCTAGGGACTGTTCAGGGGTGTCACAACCAATGGTAGAGAAAAGGTGAGTTTTGTAGCTGAGGGATCAAATTTAAAAACAATCAAACTTCACAATTTACAAGGGATATTTTGCTTAGAGGAAAGAGCATGAAAATCATGAGGATGTCAATGGTGAAGGAGTTTGTGAAAACCATCCATAGGAAGAAAAATCCACCTTTGGATTTCCAATTGTGGACCCTATACAACAGTGAAAAAGAAGAATATATGACCATCAATTCTTCCTCACTTTCATGATAAGGTACACGAGGACCCTGACACTTTTCTTTTTGAATTTGATATATTATGTAGGAGTTGTGAATATGCATTGGATGCCAAAAAACTGAATTTTCCCCACTACCCTTAAAGACTCGGCACTATGTTGGTTTATGGGGCTAAGGGGAAACACTATAACTACTTGAGATCAAATGAGGAGGATTTTTCTAAAAAAAGTATGAAGAGTGCTACCAAACCCATGAAATGTAGAATGAGATCTTTACAATCACACAGAATGAGGATGAGAGTTTCGAGGACTATTTCGACAGGATTTTCTATATCCTTCAAAGGTCCAAACATAAATTTGATCCTAGTACTATCAAGACCCTATGTATATAAGGGCTTTTGGTTGATTCTAGAAACAATTTGAATTTATTAGAAAAAGGAGATATTTCTCAACTCACTTTTGACCAAATTTGTGACTTCTATAGGAAGTTTCCACGTAATCAGTCTAGATCTGGTAAGGAAACAAGAAGCAATTTTTGAAATAGAAAATATGGATCTATTGATGCTATGATCATTGGACTCGAAATAAAATGGATAATATGAAAATCAAAATAATGAATATTGTTAGTAAACAAATAAATTCTTTAAAATTTTAGCAAAAAATAGCATAGGAACAAGCTTCATTGTCCATTTATTGTCCAAACTGTAGAATGAAGCATATTTTATATGAATGTCCTATACATGTTAAATTTTTTAATAGTTGTGTTATATGTGCAGGTAAACATTCTATAGAGGAATTCCCTTCCATACCTAGATTGAAAACAACTTTTGAAGAGGAGCATTCAACACCTAAACCACTACATGCCATGGGATCATGGAAATAATGTCCTCAGGTAGGTATAGGTATGCATTCTGAACCTGAATCATATTTTTCTAGTGTTTATGTGTCACCACAGTATCCTTAGCAGAATTTGAATTATTCTTATTCTTGGAAACAAGGGTATTATCCACATTTTGGACAGGATCCTCCTCCTCGAAAGCAAGGATGGAGGGGGCCATCACCCTCTCACTTTCCATACCCTTTGCCTTCCCATACTTATCCTATACATTAGTGTAACCCTAATTTCCAACTGCTCTGCCTCAACAAACACAACCTATTTCACCACCATTAAGTCCACCTTAGTTGTCAGCACAACTTATGCCCAACCTCAAAAATAAAGTGGTATAAATGATTCATTCTATTGGATTGCTTACTTTCGTTACTTAGTAGACTATGCTAGTTGGGGCCCATGACCTACAACTAAGATCGAGAAAGGTGAGACAATCATAAAAAAAAAAAGAAAAAAAAACAACCCATGGTGATCATTAAGGAGAAGACTCTTGATCAATCAAATAATGGTGTCGTTTCACACCCTATTCCTGTAAACTCAGAGTCCTCACCTTCTTCTTCAAACCATCCTTCCTATCTAGAGAGGTTGGTTATAGAGAAATTCAATCCTCCCCCTGAGCTTCACATGGTTGCTAAGCTAAGGGATATATATATTGAGATTCCTATGTGTTAGGCTTTAAAAGAGATACCTATTTATGCCAAAAAAATTAAACACCTTGGTATCAAAAATCCAAGAAGGAAAAGAGTGGAATCCCATACTATCCAGTTTGTTGGTAAGGCAATCAAATTGATGACAAGATGCACTTTTGTAGATAAATATACCGATTCTAGAAATTTGTTTGTCTTCGTACAAATTGGTGGCACCCTAGTTCCCAATGTTTTGATTGACCTTGGAGCGGCCATCAATGTAATGGCCAAGAAGACTATGGAGAAACTTAGGCTAACTCACATGTGTTCAAATCACACTGTGTTAGAATTGGCTGACCAATCTAAAATTAAACCAGAGGGGGTATTTGATGATGTGATCTTCTCGAAAGATTCATTGGAATACCCTACAAACTTTATTGTCTTACAACCCAAAACTTCTATCGGGGGACATCAATACTCTAGGATGGCCATGGCTTTCCATGGTTGATGCTTACATCGTGTTAAAGGTGATGGACCCACCAACAAAGGGGATCTCCTCAGTATGAAGTCCCAACTAGACCTCACATCATTTGGTGTAGGAGTCCCATCCTCTACAATGGCCCAGTTGCCATTATCTTAGAGATTTTCCTTAGATCTTGATGTTCAGCACGTGACGGTGTTGTGCTTGTAACTTCAAAAAGTTAGGTAAGTAGGCCTGGTGAGTGCGTAATGTAACTTTGTGTATAGGTTCTCTTATTGTAAGGGAGAGGGTAAAAGTGAGCCTCTAGATAAGAGGTACTAGTACCACCTAGGGAGAGACACATGCAAAAACAACAAGGGTTTGTCCAACATCCAGTGGAATAGTCCACAGCAAAGGCACAGTCGTTAAAACCAAAGTACAAGGGAAAACATGTCCATCGTCCAGCGGAGTAGTCCACATAAGGGTGACAGTTGTTATAACCAAGAAAACACAAGAATGGTTTCTCTAATGTCCAGAAGAGTAGTCTACATTAGAGAGACAACAGTGATAAACAATAGAAAACATATTCAACAATGTAAGTACTAAAATAACCGAAGTAGTTCAACTATTTTAGTACAGGTTAAGAAAACATGCATTACAAATGTTTAAACAATAGTCTTACAAATGAATACAAAACATGTGTGAAAATGTGTTGGCCTAAGACAGGCTTCTGAATTAAGAAAAAATTCCAAGACATATATGTACACCATGCATCACTACCCGAAATAGTCGGACATTCGAGCCAGTCCTCGCTCCTCAAAGAATATATTACAGACTCTCAAGGCTATGTTGGACGAGCCAAGGTGAAAATTCCTTTCCTCATATAATGAGGGGGTATATATAGCCAAGGGGCATACCTAACCCTTGTAACTCTTCAACTTCCCTCATGACTGTTTGACTTCCTATGAATTTTCGACTTAGATGACTCTTCAACTTCATATGTGCATCTCTCGGACTTTCACATTACATTATATTTGATTACAATAAGTATTTCCCATAGTAGTGATGTGGTCGATACAACTAATGACACAACTCGACATGATACGGTTGACATGTATTGGCTGACTATGGTGTTCGTGTCGAGTTGCTATGTTGTTGAGTGATGGGTGTGCTCTCAGTCTATAATATCTTCACCTCAACATAGAAAAGTGTGTGGGGCCTTTCATGATATTGGTATTTTCCTGATTCACTTGCTACTCAATGTGATGCGTACATTCGTTCAACTATGAGTAAGTCTTCTAGCATGCACTCCTTCTTCATCTTGTCCATTGTACCGCCATGTTTCATCAATGTACATGTTCCTACAATCACGAATGACGAGACAATATCAAATCCAAAAATATCCTAGTCTAGCATGATGCATTGTTTTATGGATATAGTGCACGTGATCGGGAGGGAGGACAAGGCACTTAAACTGTGTAGAGCACAGATCAAGCCGCGATGAGAGGCTCCAAAGCACTGTCAAGAAAATTTGCGCAGAGGTGACTGGGAGGAAAACTTGTGCAATCAGGGTTAGCAGTGTCAACTGCTAGGTGAAACCCAACTAGGCAGAATCTGTGCAATTCCTGAGAGGAATACAAGGCAAGGTTTCCAGGGAACTACCATACAATTCTGCACAATTTCTCGAGGGAGACAGAGTAGGGCAATAGGAGGCATAGACAAGACAATCTATGCAATTTTCCAGAACAATGCATGATCGAGCTTCGAGAAGTTGTTGGTCACAACTGCGCATTTCTGAGAGATAGTGCGAGACTGGCATCCTGGTGGACTTATGGGAAAACTACGCATTTCTAAGAGACAGTACAAGACAGGCAGCCCGGGGACTGTCAGCCAGTTCTACGCATTTTCTAGGCACAGTTCAAGACAAGCATCCTGGGGGGGCTGCTGGGAAAATCTGCACATTTCTTGGAGGTAGAACTGAGCGGGCCAACAAGAGTCATCTGGGTAGCTCTACACAATTCTTGAGAACAGTGCAGAGTAGGACTGCAGATGACCATCTGGACTGCTCTGTGCATTTCTGAGGAAGAGTGCAATCCCTTGTTGGAGTGCAGAGAAGACTTATGGTAGACCAGAGGGAGCCTTGATAGTTAATCTTGTTGGAAGTGTAGATTGGATCTGACTTGGAGGCAACTTCTACATTGTTCTGGGAGTTAGACAACCTACTCACTTCCAATATTGCATAGTGTAGCTACCTGGGGGCAGCCTCAACCACTGTACATTTTTGGGCAGCATAGTGGGGTCACTGAGATCGGGGTCTGGTTGAAGGGGTTTGTTCACTCAACGTATTTTTGAGGAAAAATGTCTAAGCGTGAGAGAAAGTGAACTTATGTAGACATGACATTGTGATCATACACAACATATTTTGACAACAAGACAACACATACCAACAAGACAAAACATGTGCTCAATGAGACTATCTTAAATCTAAGAGTGACAAGTGTGAAACTTGAGATAGACCTTCAAACGACCATGACGAAACTTGTGTGACTCTACTAGCAACTTTATGTGTGAGTGCGACCGATCTTCACAGAGAGAAGACAACTCATGCACACAAGGAAAAACCTTCAAAAATTACCAGAACGAGATTTCAAGCATGAAAAATAAATCTGTATTGCAGAAGATGACCACTAGTGCAATAAGAAAAAGGGAGAAAGACCATACTTACCCTCTGGATGGTTGTACATTTGACGAAGTTTGCATGCAGTCTGGATCTTTTATCATAACATGGTTCCTTGGTCTTTCTCCTCAACTCCTTGAGAGTCATCTAGCATGTCATCCTTTCTTGTGGTCACTAAGCGATAGATAAGCGTAGTTTTAGCAGGCAGTGACTATTTCTAGGATGAGGCCCTAGGAGGCACATCTGCCCAGTTTCTGAATGCAAGATAGAATGGACAACTAGGAAAATACTACACAATTTTGGGAAGCAAGACACTGCTACGGGACGGGGTCCAGGGAGGACAGTTCTGTGCGATTTTCCTGAGCAAGGCTGTCAGACTGCTCTATGCATTTATGGAGAGCAGTGCTAGTTACCTAACTGCTCTATGCATTTATAGAGAGCAATGCTAGTTGCTTGCCTACTCTGTGCATTTCTGCAGAGTAGTGATGGCTGGGCAACTGAGGGGAAACACTGCATAGATTTTGGACACAATGGGTTCCAGCTGAGGGAAAGACATTGGAGTAGACCACTACACAGTTTTGGATTCCAAGTGAGGCTAGGGTTCCTACGCATTGCGTAGTTCCAATAGGCAAGGAAAAAGAACTTAAGGGTTATAGGAGCAAAGCATGCAGTTCTGAAAATCTGGATGAGGCTAGGTTGCTCGAGAAACTGGCTAAGTGTGAGATCAGTGAAATTTATGCAAATAGTGATAGAACTTGACTATGATCACACACTAGAACACTTAGTGATACAACATAGACCATCTAGAACATATAAAACTTACTCTTCTTGATGCAACGAACTTCGTGATAAGAGTGTGAAGTGAGTGTGAAACATGTCTATGTAATGAGAACAACTCATACGTACAAAGCTTTCCCCTTGTAGCAGAAAAAAATTCCATTTGCATGACAAACGATAATCCCCATGCCCAAAGATGACACATGCTGCATAAAGATGGGAATGTGGACAACTCTTAAGATCAAGGAGGGGCCTTGAGATCATCATCTTGCCAAGAAGTGGCCAATGAACGATCGATCATAGGATCTATTGTAGGCTCCGAAATTTGGATGCAGGACAAAGTTTTGTAGGTTGTTGCAACAGCTACAACACTTGACGACACATTGGTTGAATAATAGCTTCCCTGTTTCGATTCATTTTAGCACATGGCCTTGGTCTTTCAGGGGGTATTGACTCATTGTGCAGGTTACTTTGGCTTCCCCACTTACCCCATATATAGACATGGTTCACCTTGTAACAACTCATTCAAACATAAAAGTTCCAGCTAGATCACAACGTTTCAAAATCGGGAAGGGTAGTTTGGCTCACGAGCTTGATATTTTTATAGTATAAGTTTTCATATTTGGTGTTTCTCCACTTCCAACAGGCTTGGATAGTACCCCAGCAAAGTCACATAGGAACACAAGCATTTATCCATTTCTAGCGAGCCTGGTCAGTCCCTTGGTGGAGTTTCCTGCTTCACCTCTCTTCGCAGGAAGCCTTTCTCTTCTTTCGCCTTTGTATTTTTTATTTTTTTGAAAGAGGATTGTGCATAGGAACTTATTTATTTTTTGGAAAAAGAGGGATCTTGACTTATTGAGAGTAGAAGAGGTTGTTCCTTCAGAGAAGCATGCAAGACCTCTAATTTAGATTTGCTCATTTAGATTTTCCCCTTCATCGTTTCTACTAGTTGAATAAGCTTGGTCACACAAAGAAGAAGATTGAGTACATGCATGGGGTTTCCTAGTTTCAACACAAGTTCATGGTTTGACCAAAGCTTCCCTTATAGATAGATTGTATTTTCCCTCAAGAATTCATCAATCAAAAGTTACGACCAATCACAGAGAAGACAGATACATGATTGGCCAAGCACTGCAATGTCACAAGAATATTGTACTTTAGCCACATACTTAATCAAAAGCCATAACACAGTGTAGGCACAACACTTATTTACGCAGTGAAAACAAATAGAAAACTCAACACGAAAGGAGAAAAATATGAAAAGAAAAGCATACACAACAAGAAAACAAAACTAAAAGACTAGAACACAAAATAGTCAAGGAAAATAGGATGTACAAACGGAATAAGAAAACATGTTGTACTATCAGTGCAAATCGAGTGAAAGGAAAGGAAAACTACAATGCAACTAATTCTACTCCTATTCTAACTGCTAAACAGTCAGGGTTACGTGAAATGAAATTACGAGTGAAGCCACCATAGTTTCTCCCAACATGCACCCACAAAGATACAAACAATTAAAACAGGCAAAACATAGTGTGCAACAGAAAATACAAAAACTTGAAAAATTTTCACACAGAAAGGAAGGCCTTGCCTGTGGGTAGAAAAATGTGTCACGGCCACCCAATACATGTGCTTACCTCTATGATGGATATCGTTATTCAATAAATCTCAGAAGCCTCTTGTGAGTGTGTCTTTGTCTACATCGAGCTTCTTAGCAAGCACGATGAAGGATTGAAGCTTGTTACATACAACATGGCTTGCCAAGTAAGATTGTTCCAGCCACTAATCGATTGGATTATAAAATTCATGATGGCTATTTGGATAACCTCATGATCTATGAAACAATGAATTTTTTATTTGACAGACAGGATCACGATGGGAATCTTCTAAGGAAAAATATGTCTGATCATTCTCAATAGTCATGCCAAGACAGTGAGGACCTACCTTAACCATCAACACAGGCTAAAGTGCCTCACTTGCTTGACAGAAATATGAGGAGGAAGATGCTAAATAATGAAGATCAGAGAGGGCAGAGCAACTGTCATCGGATGTGTTGTTGGGAAAATGATAAGTTGAATGAAATTTGGCCAATATAGAGGAATGATCAGATGAGCTGGTTGAAACACCATATTCCCAGTTTGAAATGAATAAAGAAACATCCATTTGAACAACCTTGCGAATCATTTGAATAATGGAACCAAGTTTGTTGTGAGCTAGACATGATGGACCACCTTCCTGCAACTAGTAAAAATTTGCACAGACATCATGGTCAACATAGGAATATAAAAAGGATGCCAGCATTGTGAATGCATGAGACTAGTTGGGGCATGGTGAATAGAGAGGAACTTGATTCGTGTGATCACCTAGGGATATTTCTGGTGTGATGAGCAGATAGATTTGCAATGCAAGGATCACAAGAAGACCAAGGAGCTGATCATTAAAGGGAAAATTTGACAAGTATGATCAGAGGAAAAGACAATATTTGAGATGATCAGCTTCATAATTCCATGATTTCATGAGGGACGGGCATTCCCATCCTAAGTTTGATGTTAGAGATGTGCATGAAGATAGATGCGTTGGGATAGATTTGTGAATTCGGTCATAAGTGGAATTTTGAAAATTTGAGAGATCACATCCGGAATACCAAACATTTTTTACACATGAATTCAAATCGAGTGAAACCATGTAGATAGATGGATTGTGCATGAGAAAGTAGATTTGATTTGGTTCTGGGGGCTTACAAGAGTTGCAAGGTCCTAACATAACCATCAACGGACGTTGAAGTGCCTCGACTCGCTGGCATGTCCCAAAACTTTCTAGAATTTCATAATTGTATTTTGAAGTGTGAACCAGATCATGCATGGCTTGAGGGTGGCTATTGTTGCTGATTTCAAAACTACTCTCGAGATGGTAGCCATCTTTGTCATAGGCTGCACCAGATTTTTCAGCTCCAGCATGCTGACTTGAAGAGTTGTCTTCATACAAGAGAAGAGATGATTAGGGGTGGGAAGACTCATGTGTGATTAGACTATGTTCATCATGGCATAGCCTCACTGCCTTGTTTCAATTGAGGAGATAGCTTATCGGATGAAGAGGCAAGAGAACATGGAGTATCTCTGATGCATGTGGATACGTTGTGAATGGTAGGAAACACGGGAAATTGAGGTGAGAGGAAGTTACGATATGAATGGCCTCTTTTATCAGAGAACATTCTAGATCTGAGTTAGAGTCTTCATGAGGCAATAGAAGATCACATGATATGCTTTGGCATTTGTCACAACATATGGAAACACTGGAGGTGACTTCCCAAGATAGAAGGTTGATCGAAAGAATTAATTGTACAAGATGTTCCACTAAGATTAGCATATTGAGAATTATTCAAGAATGGAAGTTCATTGTCTTAATGTGCACAATTTTGAATCAGAGAGGGAAGATTGATAATGTCCTCACCTTTCTACTCCTCTTCATGCTTGATGTGACTTCCTTGCACCTGATCGCAATTTTAGCCAGCGGCTTGAGAATCAAGATAATGTGAACAACTAGCTGATGAAGCAGATTGATCAAGCGAGTCATGGTATAAGGAGTCATGGATTGTAGATGATGTAGAATGGCAGAGATGCAGATCATATTCAAGACTTGAGTTATGAATGGTGACATCCTCTTTCATAATGGATGAATGAGTCTTTGATATAGGCTTCCTGAGCCATTCTGTAATTTCCTCCATTAAAGTGGGAGATGGATGAGAAGATGGGCTAGGGACATGCTGCGCAGATTCCTTAGCTTTGAAATCACTGCAAGGGGGCACCCACATTGGGACTGGAAAATGAGGAGGATGAGGAACAAATGGGGTGTTGAGCTCCTTCTCTACAATTTGAGGCGCCTCATGATCCGCAAGAGTTGGGAAGGAAGGGAAATCAAGGGGTTCACCGTACTGAGAAACATGAACCAAGTGTTTAAACTCTTCTCTCAAGAAATTGAAGTTCAAAAGTTTTTCAAGAATTTCGTAACAGAGTTGAAGGAAGTGATCAACAATGTCCTCAACTGATTCGTTAGGCTCCATTCTTAAACGGGAAATTTTTTCAAGGAAATATCGGTGGATATACTCATTGAACATTTTAGTCATCATTTTGACAAGATGACCAAATGAATCGATAGAGGAAAAGGGTAATTTGTGACACCATTTCTTAACATGACCTTCGAATGTGAGGGTGATTAATACAATCCATAAATCTTCATACTCTATCTTGTGGCATAGGAAAATTTTTATAATTTTATGCACATGCGCATGAAAATATGGTTCACCTTCACCACTGAACTTTAAGTTGGACAAGTCATGGATAACTTCCGTGGAGGTGGTAAATTCAAACTTTTTAGAAAGACATCTTGAGATTATGATGTCAGGAAGAGAAATTTTTAAATAAGAGATTCAAACCAAACTCTATGGGCACAACTTGTTGTCTTGCCCTCCTTCTAGTTCCATTTTGTTGATGGTGCTGGACCTACCAAGAAAGGGGATCTCCCTGGTATGAATTCCCAACTAGACCTCACACCGTTTAGTGTAGAATTCCCATTTGGTATGATGGCCCGGTTTCCATTATTTTAGAGATTTTCCTTAGCTATTTTTGTTCATCACGTGAGATTGTTATGCTTGTAACTTCAAAAATCAAGGTAAGTATATCTGGTGAGTGTGTAATATAACTTTGTGTTTGGGTTATCTTACTGTAAGGGAGAGGGTAAAAGTGAGCCTCTAGATGAGAGGTAGTAGTACCACCCAGGGATAGACACATGTGAAAACAACAAGGGTCTATCCAACATTCAATGGAATAGTCTACAGCAGATGCGACAATCTTTAAAACCAAAGTACAAGGGAAAAAAAGTACACCGTCCAACGGAGTATTCCACACTGGGGTGATAGTCGTTACAACCAAGAAAACACAATAATGGTCTGTCTAATGTCTAACAGAGTAGTCCACATGGGCGAGAAAGTAATGATAAACAATACAACACATCTTCAACATTGTAAGTACTAAAATAACCAAAGTAGTTCAACTATCTTAGTACAAGTTAAGAAAACATGCATTACAAACGTTTAAAGAATAGTCTTACAAACGGATACAAAATATGCATGAAAACGTACTAGCCTGAGACAGACTTATGAATTAAGAAAAAGTTCCAAGACACATTTGTACACCATACATCACTAAACATAGTAGTGGGACATTGGAGCCACCCATCGCTCCTCAAAGAACATACTATAGACTCTCAAGGCTATGCGGGAGGAGCCAAGGTGAAAAGTCCTTTTCTCATACAATGAGGGGGTATATATAGCCAAGGGGGATACCTGACCCTTTTGACTCTTCAACTTCCCTCATGACTTTTTGACTTCCTACGACTTTTCGACTTACATGACTCTTCAACTTCATATGTGTGTCTCTTGGAGGACTTTCACATTACATTACATTTTATTACAACAAGTATGGCCCATAGAAGTGACGTGGCCAAGACAGCTCATGACAAAAATCGACATGACACTGTTGACTTGTACTGGCTAACTGTTGTGTTTGTGTCGAGCTACTATGATGTTAAGTGATGGGTGTGCTCTATGTTAGCATCTGTTAGTCTTTCCAGTCACTAGTGATCAAATGTACTCTTTTAAAATTGTTGATAGGGTTATTAGGTCAAATTATTATATTTTCAAATAAATTTATTATTGGTTAGTTCTAGGTCGTTACTACTCTCTCCATTCTCAAGGTTAATTAATTCCATCATAGTCTTTTCATCACTCCTTGTCAATAAAGAGTGTCGGTCATATCATCAAAGAGTCATATAGGGGTCATGTCATCATCATGGGGGTAGTAATAGGGAAAAATGATGCTCAAGGAGATCTCATCTTGTTTCAATATCTTTATTCACATTTCATATGCCTCCCTCAACTTCCCTCATAAATCCCCTCATTCCCTTTAAAACCCAATTTTCCTTGGAAAACACCCATATTTCACATTTATTCCCAAAATCTAGCCTTATCCCAAAGTCCCTTTTTATATTCCTCTATCTACATTTCCATTGATATACATTGAACCTTAGTTGAAATCCCTTTTAAATTCCAAAACTCTAGCCAAAAATCCATTTGATACATTATATCAAGTCATTTTCCCATATCGTTAAACTGGGCCCACATCACCCCGCAACCTGCAATTGACGCATGTTACATGAAATGAAAAACAATGCTCCACATCCTTCCCCGATTGTGATTGCGGGATCCCACAATCATCCTATCCTGCATCAAATCCCGCAATCGACCTATCCCGCAAATCGACCTATCTTGAATTGGCCCCACCCGCCGATCAGTCCTGCCATCAAGTCCCGCAGAGATATCCTACATCTCGCATCCTACATCCCACATCCCGCAGCGATATCCCACATCTTGCATTCTACATCCCCCATCCTGCAGCGATATCCCGCATCTTGCATCCTACATCCCACATCTCACATCTTGTATCCCCTTCCCTCAATAACTCCTACTCGCCAATAAACCCCACGTTGATAAGTCCCATAGTGATATCCCCTGGCTATGAGTCCCGCCCTTGACAATTGCATCAACCGTAAGTCTTTTCCCCCGCATGGTCCTTCCCCCGTTTGCGACAGTCCCGACACCCAGTGATCGCACCAATCCGAATTCACTTCCCCACAAGGCCCTACTTCTGGTTGCGATTTTGATATGGTGAAAGCTCCCTTTCCAGACCCGCTGGGATATTTAATTTGATTTTGAAAAGTTTCAGGCCCAGGTCATGGTAAACACCCTGAACGGATGTAATATTTTTTTATAATGGATTGAAAGGGTATTTCAGATCCGTTTAATCTAAAATCATTTTGTAATATGGATTTTTCCCCTCTATATTGCGATTGTGATAAGGATCAATGGCAGAGGAAGAATCAGTCCCCCTAGCTCACTTTTAATAGAAAAAGAAACATCAAAAAGGAACCAGCATTGCACATTCATTACAACAGTTTTCATAATAGAATTTAGAAAAAATGGAATAGCAAGGCAGCTCATCAGTCAACAAGACTAACATAAGTGTCTATTCAAGGCCTCAGTTACACCAGAATGCCCAGAATAGTACTAGAGCTCAGCAAAATGATATTTTTGGTAGTTTTGATCTATTTTAATGAATTTTTGTAATAAATCTTGAAATTTGTTTCAAGATATTTTTCTGTAAACCATTTTATTAATACTTACGATTTCAACGTTATAGGGGTTGGACATCAGAGAGTGGAACTCTTGTAGCGTGTACTTCATCATTTTACAAGAAATCAAAGGACATCTGCAGTTATTATTCAAGAATTCTTGTGTTGTGAGTTTGTGATAATGTTTTCTCTCTGTTATAGTTTTATATGAATGATATACAAGTCTCTTTTCCATATCTTCCTTCTTTAGTGATTTTCCTAAGAGGTTTTAAGCAGAATTATTTTAATTAAGCTCTGTTTTGGTTAGGAATATCATTTTGTGTACTTAGTCTTCTAATAAATGAATTCATGCTTGCCATGCTCATTTTGAATCTTTGATTTTCCACCCTACACCACATCGACCAACTCTTAAATAATCACAAAAGCATACCTACACTAATCCTCTATATCTCTTGCAACTGAAACATTTGATCTTTTGACCTAGTTACTTGATTTTCACTCCTAATCCAGTAAAACCCTAAATTTCAAAACCCTAGAGCTGAAAATACCTAGCCTAATATCATTTCCCCACTCTAGTCATATTTTTCTATGAGCTTTATAGAGAGAGCCCTCTCTGGTTTAGCAGGGATAGCTGTTGAACCTTAAGTGGTTTGAGGTTACCTCTGTTAATCTCCTTTCTTAGCCTTAGGGACATTCTGGAGGATAACACTTTCGATGTATCATGTCTTCAAACACATATTTCATTAAAATTGGAAAATTTTTATTACAAGGACATTACTAGAATTGATTTTTTGATTATTTTGAAATTATAGATCCACTATTTATTTCCAATTATAATGAAATATGTGTTTTCACCTCCGCATGACAAATTGCGTAGGGCCTTTGATGGTCTTGGTCTTTGCCTGATTCGCTTGTTGCTCAATGTGCTTTGTACGTTCGATCAAATGCGAGAAATTCTTCTAGCATGCACTCCTTCTTCATCTCATTCATCACCATGCCATGTTTAATCAATGTACCTATTCCTGCAATCACTCATGACGAGACAACATAAAATCCAAAAATATTCTAGTCTAGCATGATGCATTGTTTTCCATTTTAGGTGTAGGTGACCGGGAGGTGTTAGTGCCTAGATTTACCTCAGGCTGAAAAGGTAGGATCCAGGGCCAACATCAAACCACGCTCAGCCTCGTAGCTAGCCCTACCAGGTCGGAAGAGGGCTCTCTCTGGGTCAATCTCAGCAAATGATGATCTATGGGGCTTGAGATGACTAAAATATCTTCTGATTTTAGGCTAGGTATATGTACAAAATAGTTGATTTGATAAAATGATGATTTGTTGGCTCAGAGGGAAAGACACATTTTGGGGTGCGGGGATTGAGGCTCAGTTCAGCAGAGATCTCGATGGGGCAAGGTAGGCAATCATTTTGGCACCTAAATTTTAGTGAGATGGAAGGAAAGATAGGTGAGGTGTTGAAGAGGGCAAGAGAAATCATGAATCCTCCCCAAACAGTTGAAAACATTAAACACCTAAAGCAAACTTCAAGTAGAGCATTGCACTTTCAATGAATTCTAATTACACTCTTGTTTGTTTAGTTCAGAAGAAATAAGATAGATAATGCAATCACATAAAAAAATTCACAATCACAAGGAGAAGCACTGTACCAAGACAAATTGCCACATGAATCCCAAAGAGTGCTGCAAATCCTGGTCTCAATTCCTTAGCCAAAATACTGAAAATGAATGTACAATGAAGCTCAAGGCTTTCTCAAGAGTCCAACCATGCTAATGACTGAAAAACAACATAATATAGACAAACATAGCTCCTCCTTGCCTCTAGGGGTCGAGCTCATGAGTCTAGGAGCTGATCCAACTGATTCTAAACTGAGAACTAGAAACTAGGCAAGATAACAGCATGCCTCTAAAAACAAGGGAACTGATTCATTCAGTTTCAAACAACCTCTAAACTGATGAATCTACCTCTACAAGTGAAAATCAAACATATTTACATCATAATCCATCAATTTTCATCAAATTACATCATAAATTTTCCATTAGGAAAGTGAAAAAGTCAAACTAGGTGAAGCTGGGCGAAAAACAGAGCAAAACTTGGTCAAACTGGCAAATTTTCCTCTATGCGCCGCACCTGATTCTCTATGCATAGCGCCTGTTTGGGACCATTTTTGGAGGTCTTCTTGATGTCAAAATGAGCTCCAGGTGTGCTTTCTGGAAAGGTCTACCTGTCTACTTTCCAACCCAAGTGGAATTTTTCAATTTGGCCTCCATTTGCCCCACCAAAAGTCCATTCTCCCAACATTGCTTCCTGTGTGTCAAAATAGGGGAAGTGAGGTCATTTTTTGAGTGTTTCTTGACCTTTTGAGGGTTCAAAACCTGCCTAAACTTCTTGGCCATAAGTAGGAAAGCATAAATTTTCATGAAAAATCTAGAAATGCAAATATTTTTTGATTTGGAGCCCTCTAGCAAAAGCGAGCAACATGTGGCGCGGCGCATAGGGAGGAAAACTTTGTTTTTTGTGCCAAAAATTCACAAAAATGCAAAAATTGTTCCAAATTTCTTGAAATTTGGGCTGAGTCTTCTCTATCAAGTGCTATGATGGGCCAAGGAAGCCTCATCCAAGATTTGAAGTCCTTCATCCTCTTTTTTCCTCTTTGATGCTCTCTTTAGCTTTGCTTTCAAATTCTTGATTCTTGCTTGGCACACCAAGTTCTGGGACAAGTAATGATATGAAAAGTTCCTAAGCATATTCTTCTCATTTATTTCCTTCTCCAGCTTCCTCTCCAAGTGGATATTGACTCTTTCGAGCCATGACTGTCTATTGGCATTGATCTCTTGCTCCAAGGAAGTGAACTCCACCCTCTTCCTTTAGGCACTTTGGCGGTTTTGTCAAATGTTCTGTAACTCCATCACCATCTGCTGATCCTCAAGCTGCTTGTTCCTCTGATCCAAATACTGTATAGTCCACTGGGCTCTATCCAAGTTGGTGGACAAGGCATCAATGTCCGCCTGCTGCTCCTTGATGATCTGTCTAAGGTTTGCACTTTGTGGGCTCATGTCAGTATCATCACCCTCAATGAGGATGAAATTAGTCTCTTGCTCACCTGATGGTCCTTCCTCCTGTAGAGGCCTCTTGCCTCGGTCCTAAACCTGTTGTGCTGATGGAGGAAGCGAGACCCCTTCCACCTCGGGTGGAGATAACACTCGCTTCGCTGCTGCAAACAACCGTCTAGTGCCTCTCTGATAAGAGATGAACACTAGCACACTAGCGATCTCATGGCCCTGCTGATAAGAAGGTCCACCTGTCTCATGCCCAACCTCTGAAGGTCCCTGTGAAGCTCTGAAAGACTCACAAGAGATGAAGTCATCCCACGTGATGCCCTGTAAACCAAGCTGATGAACGACCACAATTTTGATGAGAGAAAAATGATAAAGACTGTTGAACTACTGCTGAAGAGTCTTGTGCTGCACGAGAGTGGTCATCTTCTCTATGTTTCGACATATGAAATAAGGAATGTTCATCATTCACACTCGAGTGAAATGCATCAACAACCTGATGTGATAAGCATATAAGCAGGAGAACCAGCCCTCATAGGTGAAATACTTCATAATGAGTTTCATTAAAGGAGCATACTCATCCTTGAGAAACCGAAAAGGAAACACTCTCTTAAGCTGCCTCAGAAAACCAGGTTTGATGTATGGTTCATAGTGTTGCCGATCAATCTTCTGTCTCTTATTCCATGGTTCGCAAATGTTTGGTATGTCAATTGCCAATGAAATGGTTTCTGGTGTTAATGTGAAAGTAACACAAGCAAGAGTGGCTTGATCACCATGCAAATGCAACACAAATAAGAGGGCCAACTCACGATGAAACTGAATATGAGAAACCTTCTCGAAAAATTCATAACATGACTGATGCTGGAAACAAAATATGGAAAGAGGGCAGGTCTGCAATTCGGCAAGAGTGGTAGGTTCTTCTCTGATATGTCTGCCACCTCTATGAGGCCTCCTAGGTGCATGTCCCTCCGTGGGTGAGTCACTTTGGGTCTCTTCTTCATAATCATATGAAGGATCTGATGCCATAACTGCTATTAGACAAATTGCCTTGAAGAAATAAGAGCTAATGTGTCAAACTGTGGTGGACTGTTTTTGGTGATGTGCTTGATCTCTGCCTGATAGAGGGAAAAGTTCCCCTAGGGCTTTTTGGGTTGAAACCCTAGCAGACTGAAAGTTATCTATTCAAAGAAACATGCATTCACACAGCCATTATGCTATTGTAAGCAAATTCTATGATAAGGGTACGTACCTTTGGTCCTACGTTTGAGAAGGCCCTTCGGGTCCAAACCCTTCTAGGAGTTCCCTTCTTCTCTTTTGTCCTGCAAAACAAACAATTCAAAGAGCACAACAGTACATGGACAAAAACTTATAAAGAAACCATCTTCATGTTATAAAGAAATGTAGTTAGTTATGAAATCCAAACAACCATTTACATATGAATTCTAAACATGAATATCATTAACATAAAGAAGATTCATTTCGGGAACCAAGACACGTGTTTCTTTTATTATATACAAATAAAGTACATAAAAAGGAATATTTTCACCTGAGTCACCTTCAGCAGGCTCCAAGCAAAGCTTCCTTCCAGATCCGTTCCAGCCTCAAGCCTCTAACAAACTCCTTCCATGACTCTCTCCATGATGTCATAAATGGTGGATGAACATCAACACACAAGGAAACAAAGGTTTCCTGTACAAAATGGGGGAAGTGCAGAAGGAACAAGGGACTTCAGACCTGGTCAAGGGAAAAATCTCAGCATAACCTTTCTCTCTCTTCTCTCCTCCTTTAGGCCTTCCCTTTGAGGTCTTTTTATACCATCTCCAAAGTAGTTTTTTAGTTAGGAGTTGGTTGGGAACAGTTGGGCCACGGGCACTAACAGGTGATCAACAGGTAAAACCCGCGATCTCCGCCCGAAAATAAGGAGTTTTATATTTTTTTAAGTGTTTTAATACATACACGCGGGTTGGATATACACAGACCCGCGTATACACGCGTTTAACTCAGGGCAATGTCGCGTATAAGGGATAAAACACTGTTTTTTAAATTTTAGGACCGGGTCTGGAAGGAGGGGTTGCCCTAGGCCATGAGTACAGCATCACAAACCATAAGAGTGAGATTTGGAGCTATAACAGATGCCCCCTAATATATGAGGTCAGAAGGGGTACATGATGGCCGAAATATATTATGTGAGTACATGGAAAGGAAGTCTGTCAAAAACCGAGGAGGACTTCACCAGAATTCAGCCTGCCAAGCCACCAAAGGAGATCAGAAAGAAACACTGTCTGAGGCGGGCATACCCATGCTCAGAAAAAGTAAAGCATGTCCAAATATCAAGTACAAGCGGATCCACTAAGTATACAACTATAAATGACTGAAAGATACATAATGGATCATCTGATCATAATGAACAAGTACATGTCTGAATATCACATATAAGAGTGTCAATGATGGTGAAAGATGCAATAGATCACTGATATCAAAGACTGATCCCAAAAGGTACCAACTGAACATGATGGATTAGGATGGTACTACACTGCAAACTCAGGTGCCAGCATATAGAATGTCGCCATGACTGACTGCAACATATAAAGTGGAGTGGTATCAACTAGTAGCAACAAGAGCAACTGTCAAGTGAACCAATGAATGCTGATACAACCTGAGGTCTTCACCGACCGCCGTGGTACATTTCTACACCATGGGAATAAGTGATCTGAAGTCGACCATGTGAGAAATCATTTGATTATCGGTCATTGATGTATACCGTTAACAAACGCGAGACTACTCACCGATAATGATAATGAGCGTCAAGGTACCCAGTACAATCTAACAAGTGTGAATAGATGAGCTGGAGTTGAACACCTGTAAGAATCTATCGATGAGGAGACAATGATGGTTTCCCACTGTCGATAGCGAAGGATCTGCCACTAATGACTGCAAACCCCAAGGTACTGCCAAATGGACTCTAGATCTTTGCCCCAGAGCAATGAGTCAGAGTCGATAGGGAAAGATCCGCTAGAATGAAGGCATTAAGGCATCCTTCATCAATCTAGCGCGAGTGTAACCCTTAGGCCAATAATGTGGAAGGAATCGAACGAAAAAGATGTAGTAACCCAACCGAAGTACGTTTCCGGCGTACACAAGATGTGGCTAGCGCACGGCAGAAACCCTCTAAACCAACCAATAATGAAAGCTGACACTGAGGCGAGGTATCCACCAATAGGGTCAAATGGAAACCAAGGTACTGTACGAATCCCAATGTGTGATAATGTAAGCTGACGTCGAACACAAGGGAAACCACTCAGTCAAAGACCCATGATACTGATCGATGCTGAGCACAAGATGACCTATCAATAATGAAAATAGGGCCAGGGTGCGGCTCTAGGCCTGTCCTCAGAGCAAGATGTCGTCGTCGATAAGGACAAGACCCGCCAGCAAGAAGTCAATGGGGACCTTCTCAAACCGGCACAAGTAAAGGACCAATATAACTGACGTGATAATAGACATGACACTGACAACCAGGGATGGCCGACTGAAAAATGAGTCAAGAGACACCGCAGAGAGGCCGACTCAGGCTAACTTCCCTTGAACAAAAGCACGACTCAATGTGACTATGTGGCAGCATATGATGACTCTGTATAAGTTCGTCATGCAGGAGGCACGAACGAACCCTCCATATGATCGGAAGAGATAACCAATCGGGGGAGGACTGACTCAATAACAAGGTTATGGCGTACCTAAGTCAAACTAAATCCCACCCATGCGGAGGAGACTTTGTTTTGAGTGCTTTGTTTAAGGGCGACACGACTGACTCTAGCTGCCAACAATAAATGGAAATAATGTCCCGTTCCCGCTCTTTTTTGGAATATTTAATTTTTTTTGTCTTTTTCTGTTAAGCTGGAAAAAGAATAAAAGAATGCTATGGTACAGTGGAAAGAACGAGTGTCAGTGAAACAGATGATCTATTTCCTGGGAAATGAATGTTCCTATACTCAATGCAGGGAGGTGAAAACTGGTCAGTGACACTCAAAGGTATGTTCCTTCCACGGGTCAAGGTGTGTCAAGCTGCAGAAGTCAAAGGTATGCAAGGTTGATTTTGCAGACGTCATGGTCAAAAGTTGGCTTAAGCACTAGTCCAAGTGAAGCCGGCTCTAGGCCAAAAGGTGCAGGTGGTCAACATGCAATGCAGTAGTACAACTCCACACAAAGGAGCCTTTAGGGTATAAGGCCAGAACGAAGCGAAGAAGCTAAGAAGAATGAGTCTTCAACGCATAAGTCATGGCGGGACTACAGAGGACTCCCAAGCCTAGGGATGAAAAATCAGCATGAGTGCCAAGCGACAACAAGGTACTAACTAGGGCACCCATGATAGGGTAGGCTCTACCACACAAGTCATGATACTTCTAAGCAATGAGAAGGTTCCACACCATAACTTGGTGGGGTCGATCCTAAGGCAAAATGGGAAAGGAAACTGATAAGTGCACAATGCAGGCGAAAAAACCTAACCTATATGCCAGTTTCGAGAACCAATACCTGTCAGAACGGACCAACCATAAACTTCCAAAGGAGAAATCTTCCAAGTTCTGTAAACATAAATAGGAACACTAGACACGAAGTTAATACATCCCACATATAAACTTCATATAAAATCTTTGTGTTATAGAATACAAAACTTGAAAATGTGTACCTCATATATACAATATGGTACAGGGAACCACGCAGCCTTGCGGCTTATGCATAATAGTTCTGCTGAACAAACCCCTTGCAGGGCTCAGGCCAAGGACTCCTTTGGTAGTCAAAACTCATGGCTTCAAAGAGTTCCTCCTGTGAAGGCAAAACAAGTTCTAATAAATCATGAGAACTATAAGGATCAAAAGAGGGAATTAAAGGGTCCCATGTCCCTATAGGAAGAATCTCTTGGTCAACTGTCGGGACCACGTCCCAAGAAGGAGAGTACTAAGTCAAAGGATCCTTCTCAGAAGTGATTGAACATTGAGGATTCAATGCCACATAATTCACCCGTGGCAGAGTAGAGTCTACTTGAACAATTGGAACAAACCAAGGGGCATTCTGTAGTAAAGTCGAATTACGGTGGTGATTATCAGATGCAAGCTGATCAATAGTGACAATATTCCCATTATGAGGAAAGCAAATTACTCGAAAGAGTGAAGACACCATAGCATTCATGGCATAGACATAATCACGCCCAAGTAGCATATTAAAGTCTAAAGGGCTATCAACCACCATCATATTGATTAAGACAGTCTTTCCACCTAAAGTGATAGGCAATTGAGGAAGAACACCCATAGATTCACCAGGTCTTCTATCATAGGCTAACAACTGACTCTGAGCTGTCAACAACTTTGGGGAACCCAAAGCTTTCCAAGTCAAAGAGGATATAATACTTGCATAGGATCCTTCATCCACCATACATCGATAGACATTTGTGGAATTAACTCTGACCTTTATTTGGAAAGGTACAACGGAAGGAAGACGAGGCTCAACAAGGCTATCCCAATCAAAGGAAACACTCTTAGCACTTGGAGGGGGAGCATTCGAAGTAACCGGAATGCCCCCTATACTAGAAGACTCTGTACTAGAGATCAAACAAACTCTTTTGTTAGGCACTTCACCCCCCAAAAGAGGAGTGTAATCGACCAGTGATTGCACTAGCTCTACCACATTATCAACCAATGGTTGATGGGATTGATGAGAAACCATATCAGGTTTAGGAGTAGAAGTAATTTCAGACTCAGACCATATCCTTTGAACCTCTGGAATACCAGGGCATAAATGAGTAAGATGGTCTCCCTTGCATATCTTACAAGGGAACTTAGGTTTAAAACTTCTATGTCTAGGTTTCTTATCAACCTCCATTCTGCCAACATGACTAGCAGTGACTTGCGGAGAGTCCTGAACATGACTTGTAGAGGTCGGTGACTCTTTGCTAGTATGACTCATAGTGACTAGACCTGTGCCCCCAGCATGACTTGCAGCGGCTGAAGACTCATCTTCAACATGACTCGTAGAGGTTGACGATGAAGTGCTAGTGTGACTTGCAGTGACTAGACTTGTGCCCCTAGCATGACTAGCAGTGGCTGAAGGCTCATCTCCAACATGACTTGCAGAGGTTGAAGATGAAAGGATAGAATTATTCTTCTTCTTTGACTTCCTCTTTCTCCTCTTTTTAGATTTCCTGTGACAAGAAGGAGGAGAAGAAGGAACCCTAGATTTCTCTTTGAGAGAAGATGAACAATGAGCACCCATGTGATGCCCTTGAAATAAAGCATTCAACTGAGAAGCTTCAAGAGCATTTGGAATATTCGGAGTGGACCACAGCCAAACGGGTAGTCCAACATTCAACCCAGGAATATTCAAAGTGGCCATCAAGGGAGTACCAATGTTTCCAAAGAAAGGAAAAGCACAAGGATCCCCTTTTGGGAGGGCACCTTGGTTGGTTTCCACAGGAATATTGGCCATATCTAACTGTTCTAAAGACCCTTCCCCTATGGGAATATAGAAATAACTTTTCAAGGAATATGGATAAGCAATCAAAACCTTTGCCCTTGAGGAGGCAACTCCACAACTTTTGAAAGAACGACCAAAAGCCTTTCAAGATTGGTAGAGTGGTAAGCCGGTCACTCAGAACACAAAGTCCAAACGTGACTAGACAAAAATACCTAAAGCCAACTATATACAGGAACAAGGAGCACACACTATAAAGTCCCTAAAGACATCAACCAATCAAACAACTTCCAAGTATTTCCGCTCCGAGTGATGAGGAATGGACACCAAAATACAAGAAAGTGGAGCAAGGGGCCTTCCGAAGATAGTCTGGGATAATGACGGCCCAGTCCTATCAGCGAAGGTAACAGAGGAAGTTACGCTGACCTCCTAACAACAGCCTGCGCCGGTGCAAGCCCCCAAGCTTCGCAAGGGTGCCCTCCAGTAGTATTGTCGAGAGTGATGCAACGTCAACCTCAGGTGCCACGAGATTCCCCTCCGCAGCCACCTATGTAGTTCCCTACGAGTAGCAACTATGGATAGCAACTCGTCGTAGAAACCAGGCGGAACAGTCGTGAGGTAAGTTCAGACAAGTAGGAGAGGGGATATCTCTCTTCCCTGTCTTCGCAGAACCTCATGCTTAACTCCCAAATCCGTAGCTTTCCTGGTCTTCCTAATGCTATTGGATTTTCTCTCGTTATTCAGACTCCTACGTTTGACATTTATATGGCCTTGGAGAGTTAACTCTCCACTCACCTAATCCAAGGCCCTAAAATCCTAATCTTGTTGGTGTAACTGACTAAAACAAAAAGTTCTAGTGAATTCTAGTTAGTGCTTGATTTTAAATTAGGCTGTTCTTTAAGTCACAAGGTAACGGAAGTGAAACTAGTGGTGTTTTTTGACGCAAAAGAAATTAATAAAAACTTAACTACATGCACATGCACTTGTTTTCGTTTTTCGATGAAAAGTAATCTCTACAGGGTTCAGAGGAACTTCAAATAAACAATTTTTTCTTTTTCTTTTCAAACTCCACACTCACAAAAGTTAACAAAACTATGGATGCCTAAAAAGATATGCAAATCTATCCTAATGCAACAAATATATGCTGATGCAACAAAAAATGAAAGTTGCTTGCTTATCAATCTTTATCTTGCCACTTAAAATGTCTAGATGGGATATGAGATGTTACCATTCATTTCGTCTAAACACTAAAAACAAGTTCTAAGACAAACATAAAGCACTTTCACTTCATAAAAGGAAACCAAATGAAAAGCAAGTTCAAGAAAGCAAAACTAAGATTTTCAAAAGATTTTCTTCAAAGCAACAAACAAAAGCAGCAATCGCTCTTAACAATCAAAAGCAACAATGAAAGCTTCGGCAATGAAAACAAAAAAGATCAAAAAGACAAATTCCAAGAAAGTGTCAATCAACAACTTTCATGAAACAAAGAAGTGGATGGTCACAAAAAGAGATTTTTGTCAAGCAAACAAAAAGTCACCAAAAGCAAGATTAACACAAAAATTGTGATCAATCTTCCTACCCTGCTGAAACAGAGCAGCCAAGATTCCTAGCAAGAAATCTTGCGTGCTTTAGCAAAAACGATGACGCTTTCAATCAACAAAAAAAAAAGACCAATACTCCTTATAATCAGAGAGAATTCAGAACAAGATGCTCGCTGTAAAACAAATAACTGATACTGGAAAATGACTGTTTCAGACTGACTCAAACCACCAGACAAACCTTCAGAGACTAAAAATATTTATAAATCTTGAAAATTACAATATATACACGACTGTACTGAAGTGCAGATTGCGTGTATACGCGACTGTATCTGAGGAAACCTACGTATACGCGGGTTCACTCAAAGAAACAAGCATATATACGCCTTTGTATCTAAGAAAAACAACATATATGAAAAGCTTCAAGAAAAATTAAAAAAAAAACAAACTGAAGAAACTAGCAAAGCTTAAAGTTCAAGAACAGACCAGACAGTAACAGCAAGCAGACAAGGCAGCTGAGCCCTGATTGGCTTGAAAAACACCCAAACTAGGAACAACAAGAGTGTTGTCCCCAGTATAGTCGCCAATTCTGATAGAGGGAAAAGTTCCCCTAGGGCTTTTTGGGTTGAAGCCATAGCAGACTGAAAGTTATCTATTCAAAGAAACATGCATTCACACAGCCATTATGCTATTGTAAGCAAATTCTATGATAAGGGTACGTACCTTTGGTCCTACGTTTGAGAAGGCCCTTAGGGTCCAAACCCTTCTTGGAGTTCCCTTCTTCTCTTTTGTCCTGCAAAACAAACAATTCAAAGAGCACAGCAGTACATGGACAAAAACTTATAAAGAAACCATCTTCATGTTATAAAGAAAGGTAGTTAGTTATGAAATCCAAACAACCATTTATATATGAATTCTAAACATGAATATCATTAACATAAAGAAGATTCATTTCGGGAACCAAGACATGTGTTTCTTTTATTATAGACAAATAAAGTACATAAAAAGGAATATTTTCACCTGAGTCACCTTCAGCAGGCTCCAAGAAAAGCTTCCTTCCAGATCCGTTCCAGCCTCAAGCCTCTAACAAACTCCTTCCATGACTCTCTCCATGATGTCATAAATGGTGGATGAACATCAACACACAAGGAAACAAAGGTTTCCTGTACAAAATGGGGGAAGTGCCAAAGGCACAAGGGACTTCAGACCTGGTCAAGGGAAAAATCTCAGCATAACCTTTCTCTCTCTTCTCTCCTCCTTTAGGCCTTCCCTTTGAGGTCTTTTTATTCCATCTCCAAAGTAGTTTTTTGTTTAGGAGTTGGTTGGGAACAGTTGGGCCACGGGCACTAACAGGTGATCAGCAGGTAAAACCCGCGATCTCCGCCCGAAAATAAGGAGTTTTATATTTTTTTAAGTTTTTTAATACATACACGCGGGTTGGATATACACAGACCCGCGTATACACGCGTTTAACTCAGGGCAATGTCACGTATAAGGGATAAAACACTGTTTTTTAAATTTTAGGACCGGGTCTGGAAGGAGGGGTTGCCCTAGGCCATGAGTACAGCATCACAAACCATAAGAGTGAGATTTGGAGCTATAACACTGCCACCAAGGGGAAAAAGTGAAACAAGGGATTGTTAGGAGAGGGGAAAACTAGTGGGAAATTTGGGACTGTTGGGATAGACTTAGTTAGGGAAATATGGGATATTATGGGAGTTCTTATATAGGATTAGGGTTTGGGGTTTACATTTGGAAATTTGGGAAAGGGATTTTGGGATAGGGAATTAATGAACTTAGGGGGGTAGGGGAACTTAGGGAATGATGAAATCAAAGGAAAAATGAGATGAGGGAGTGAACTTGGTGACAAAATAGTGATTTGAAACCCTAGCAGCAAGTTTCTTTGAGGTATTTTAAAAGGTAGGGTTTGATTGTTTTACACAAGCACCATGAAACACACACCATCAACAACCATTAATCTTGTATGACAAACCACGAATGAAGTTCAACCTACTTGTATCGATGCGTTTTTGGCGATTTTGGAGCGGATTTGGTAAATTTCGGGCTTCCTGGCTGTATGCGCTGCACAGCATGCCCAGTGCGCCATGCTCGTGTTAAAATGCACTAAGTGCTAAGGCCCAGTGTTCCGCGCTGGTTGTATGAGCCGCACCTCCTGCCTAGTGCGTTGCGACGGTATTCTTACAGAGATTTTCGCCCAATTTCTCACTTGCTCACCAAATTTGCTCTATTGTGCTTCTCTTTTGCAAATGAGCTTATCACATGAAGGAATAACTTATAAACAAAGAGCTTTTGAAATTTTGACTCATGAAACCCACTTTTGTAATGTTTTGGATTTGACTTTATCTTTAAACTCTGTTTTTGAACTTTTTCACTGCTTTTTCACTTTGTGATGAATTTAATGACCTAATCTTGCTTGTTTTTTGCAGGTGTTGGAGCTTCTGGGCTAAGGAAAGAAACCAGGATGCAAATAATGAATTTACAATGAGAATAACAAAATTTTCATGATTTTTTAACAATTAAAGCTAAATACTCAGTTTTTTCCTCAAAACATAGTTTTGAGGAGAAACACATTTTCAAACATTTGGCGATGCAATTTATTGATGTTGAAACCTCCTCATGGCCTGCTGGCAATTATTGGACAATTTAACACATTTTTTGACGAAACCCTAATGAAACCCTAGACCTAACTGACCCCTAAAGACAATCTTTGCAATTTCAGGATAAAAGGAGACTGTATATCTTTTTTAATGAGCGAATATGTGCTAGCAGGTAGATAACATGAGGGAAACTGGAGGAATGCCATTGCCGTCAGATGATCTATGCGCCTAATGGAATGTAAATGACTGGGCGGGACACCTAACATGAAATGAAACAAGAGGACTTGATCTCTGACGGAGGGCTGACAATATCGACTCTAACAGGAGGAAGGAAAAGGAACTGAAACTATGCAGAGCACAGCTCAGGCTAGGATGAGAGGCTCCAGAGCACTATCAGATTCTAGGTGAAACCCAAATGGGCAGAATTTGCGCAATTTCTAAGAGGAAGATAAGGCGGGGTGTCTGGGGAACTACTGGATAGTTCTGCACAATTTCTCAAGGGAGACAAAGCATGGAAGTAGGAGGCACTCACAAGACAATATGCGCAATTTTCTAGAGCAAGGCATGATTGGGCTTCGGGAAGTTGTTGGTCACAACTGCGCATTTTTTAGAGACAATGTTGAACAGGCAACCCGGGGTACTGCTAGGAAAATCTGTGTATTTCTGAGAGATAGTGCAAGACATGCATCCCGAGGACCATCAGCCAATTCTGTGCATTTTCTGGTCATAGTGCAAGACAGGCAGCCCAACGAAGCTATTAGTAAAATCTGCGCATTTCTTGGAGGCAAAGCCGAGTGGGCCAGCAAGAGTCATTTGTGTAGCTTTGCACAATTCTTGGGAACAATGTAAAGTGGGACTACAGATGACTAGCTAGGCTGCTCTGTGCATTTATGGGGAACAATGTAGTCCCAGGTCAAAGTGTAGAATAAATTTCTGGTAGACTAGAGGGAGGCTTGATAGCTTATCTTGCGGGAAGCGCAAATTAGATCGGGCTTGGAGGAAACTTTTGCATTGTTTTAGGAGACAGACAGCCTGCTCACTTCCAGTATTGTGCAGTGCAGCTGCTTGGGGGTAGTGTCAAGCACTACCCATTTCTAGGCAGCAGAGCGGGTTCACTGAGATCGGGGTCTGGTTGAAGGGGTGTGTTCGGTCGACAGATTTTTAAGGAAAAATAGCTAAGTGTGAGAGCAAGTGAAGTTGTGTAGACGTGACATTGTGATAATACACTTAGCATATTTTGACGACAAGACAACACAGACCAACAAGACAAAACATGTGCTCAGTGAGACTATCGTAAAGCTAAGAGTGACAAGTGTGACACTTGAGATAGAACTCTAAACAATTGTGATGACACTTGTACAACTATGCTTGCAACTTTGTGTGAGTGTGACTGATGTTCACAGAGTGAAGACAACTCATGCATACAAGGACAAACCTTCAAAATCGCCAAAACAATATCGCAGGCATGATAAAGCAATCCATATGTCAGAAGATGACCACTAGTGCAACAAGCGAAAGGGAGAAAGACCATACTTACCCTTCAGATGGTTATGCATTCAAAGAAGTTTGCATGTAGTTTGTATCTTTTATCATAACATGGTTCCTTGGTCTTTCTCCTCAACTCCTTGAGAGTCATCTAGCATGTCATCTTTCCTTGTGTTCACTAAGCGATAGATTTGCACAATTTCAATGGGCATTGAATGTTGCTAGGATTAGGCCTTGGGAGGCACATCTGTGTAGTTTATGAATGCAAGACAGCCTAGACAACTCAGAAAATACTGTGCATTTTTTGGATGCAAGACACTATTACAGGATGGGGGCCAGGGAGGACAGTTCTCTGCAATTTTCCTTAGCAAGGTTGTTAGAGTTCTCTATGCATTTTTGTAGAGTAGTGTCGGTTTCCTAACTGTTATGTGCATTTTTGGAGAGCAGCGTTGGATGCCTGCCTTCTCCGCGCATTTCTGGAGAGCAGTGTTGGCTAAGTAGTTGAGAGGAAACACTATGAAGATTATGGAAACAATGGGTTCCAACTGAGGGAAAGACATTGGAGGAGACCATTGCACAATTTTGGATTCCAGGGGAGGATGGGGTTCTTGCTCATTGTGCAGTTCCAATAGGAAAGGAAAGAAAACTTGAGGGTTGTAGAAGCAAAGCATGCAATTCTAGAAAGATAGATGAGGGTAGGTTGCTCAGGAGACTGGCTAAGTGTGAGATGAGCAAAATTGATGTAAACAATGATAGAACTTGTCTATGATCACACACTGGAACACTTAGTGATACAACATAGACCATCCAAAACATATAAAACATACTCTACTTGATGCAATGACCTCCATGACAAGAGTACGTGAATTGAGTGTGGAACATGTCTATGTAATGAGAAAAACCCATATGCTCAAATATTTCCCCTTGCAGCAGAACAAAATTCCCTTTGCATGGAAAATGATCATCCCCATGCCCAAAGATGACACATGATGCATAAAGATGGGAATGTGGAAAACTCTTAAGATCAAGGAGGGGGCTTGAGATCATCAACTTACCAATAAGTGACCAAGGAACAATCTATCACAGGATCCACGTTAGGCTCTGAAATTTGGATACAGGCCAAAATTTTATAGGGTGTTGCAGTCGCTACAACACATCAGTTATCGCTTTGGTGATATGTGTATCATGCATGAGGACTCTAGGAAGACGGTCACCTTGTACCCTCCTACCAAATCTAATCAGGAACTTCGTGATACTTTTTGGTTAGATGATGATAGTAATGATGAATTCCCTCTCTATGCTATACTAGATCTATCTGTATGTTGTGCGCTGAGGAGAGTCAGACCTATGATTTTCTTGGTAACTTGGACATTATGCAAGAGTTTGAGCTGCTTTGTTAGATCTTTAGCCAAGCTTCTAAGAAATTTGTGGTCCACAATCATTTTCACCACTACGGAATTTGATAGCCACCATAGACATTCAGGAGCTTGACACGGCACTTATTTAGGTGAGTCCAGGAAAATATATGACTATTAGTTTAGAGCTTGACCCATCTCATCAAGAGCAGGTTATGAAATTATTATGGGATCACCTTGATGCCTTTTCATGGAGCTATGAGGACATGAAAAGAATTCGTCATGAAACATGTACTCATCACTTTCATATTTAGGAAGGTGCCTAACCTGTTCGACAACCCCAGAAGCGAATAAACCCCGTGCTCTGAGATATTGTTAAGGAAGAGCTTCAAAAACTCTTAGACATTGGCTTCATCTATCCTATATCTTATATTCAATGGGTCTCCCCCTTGATAGTGGTCCCAAAAACATATGGGAGGTGGATTATTTGCATTGATTATTAAGAATTAAACAAATCCACCCTCAAAGACTACTTCCAACATCCTTTCATTGACCAAGTATTAGATACTTTTAAGGGTAAAATGTACTTCTGTTTTTTAACCGGTTTCAATAGTTATAACCAAATACACATCACACTAGAGGACTAGGACAAGACCAATTTCACTTGTCCTTCAGGGATATTCGCGTATCGAGTGCTTCCCTTTGGACTCTGTAATTCCCCCACTACTTTTCAGTGGGTAGTCTTGGCCATTTTTCTAACCTCTAATGTGTGGAAGTTTATATGGAGTAATTTTTTTTAGTATTCGGTGATTCATTTCAGGAAGCCCTCCAAAATTTAGAGAAAGTTTTGATTAGGTGCCAAGAGGCCTGTTTTGATTTGAGTGATAAAAAGTGTAGATTAATGTGCAAAGAAAGAGTTTTCCGTGTTCATCATATTTTCATCAAGGGTATACAGGTAGATACAGCTAAAATAGAAGTTATCACACACCTATCAGCACCTAAAACACAACGAGAAGTGAGGGGTTTTCTGGGTCATGTGGGATACTACCAGAGGTTCATTGAGAACTTCTCTAGGATAGCCTCTCCTTTCTTTTATTGTTGACTAAGGATAACAATTTCTCCTACACTGAAGCTTGCTAATGAGCCTTTAAGGAATTGCAGGGGAGATTAGTAAGGGCACCAGTCCTAAGGGGACCTAATTGGTCCCTTCTCTTTCATATCTCCTCTGATGCTTCAAAGACTATTATTGGTGCAACTTTGGGCCAAGAAGAAAATCAGGCATCTTGTGCCATCTATTTTTCTATTAAAAACATATCCCCTACTCAGTTGAATTATACGGTAATGGAAAAATAATTTCTAGTTATAGTCTTCGCCATTAACAAATTCATACATTACATTACTAGATATGAACTTTTTGTTCATATTGATCATTCTACAATTAAATATTTAATTAATAAAACTTTGACTAATTGATGGATTACTAGGTGGTTATTATTGTTGCAAGAATTTAATATTACTGTAATTGATAGGGCTGGTAAATTGAATGTCATTGCTTATTTTCTTTCTAGGCTTAACAATCATGGTCAAATTGTTCCCATTGATGATTCATTTCCAAGTGAGCATTTGTTTGTTGTGTATACTATTTATCTGTGGTTTGCTGACATAACCAATTATTTGGCCATGGGAAAAACACCTCCACATTTTTCCACTAGAGAAAAGCAGAAGATCATTAAAAATAGTGCTCATATTCATGGATGTAGGGAGAAATATTTTACATAGGATCTGATTTGATTATTCACAGGTGTGTTCAAGAGGAAGATATGTTTGATATTATTAAGGCATCCCAAGATGAACCATGTGGGGACCACTTTGCTGATAAGAAAACAACATACAAGGTACTTAATGTATGCTACTTTTGGCCATGTGTTTTTAAGGATGCCCAAATATATGTCAACAAATGTGATAGATGTCAACGAATGGGCCACCTAGTGCAAGAATATGAAATTCCTTTATGTCCACAAGTGATGATTGAACCTTTTGAAAAATGGGAAATTGATTTTGTAGGACCAATTTCACCTCCATATTTAAATAAAAGGTATATTCTTGTTTGTACAGATTTTGTTACCAAGTGGGTATAAGCTAGAGTTGTGTTATATGCTACCGAAAATCCTATAATTGATTTCCTATTCGAATATTTTTTTGTGATATTGGGTGTGCCCAAGAAAATAGTTTATGACAATGGAACCCAATTTACTTCTAAACTTGTGAAGGGAATTATGGAGTAGTACAAGATCCGCCAAGTCATCACCTTACCATCCACAGGCCAATGGTCAAGTGGTGTCCACGAATAAAGTGATTGAAACGATCCTTACCAAAATAATTAGTATGATTAAAAAGTATTGGGAAATGAAGTTACGAAAGGCTTTGTGGGCATATAGGACTTCCTATAGGAATAGTACCAGTCATTCACCAAATGAACTGGTTTATGGGAAGCAGGTATTGTTACCGATCGAGTTCCAGATTAAGACTTATAAGACTACGATTCAAATGGGCCTAAATATTTCCAAGGCACAAAAAAAAACATCTCTTATAGCTGAAAAAATTAGATGAAATGAGAAGATACGCCATATAATAGACTACTTTCATCCAACAACAACGTAATAAGTGGCACGATAAGCTGATCAAGAGAAAGTAGTTTCATCCAAGCAACTAGGTATTTCTCTTTGATTCAAAATTTAAAAATTTTAAGGGAAAGTTTCATACTCACTGGCTGGGACCATATGAGGTTGTCAGAGTCTTTGAGAATGGAGTTGTCAAAATAAGACAATCAATTAGCACATGATTGTCTTCCTACTGAACAAGCACAAACTTATATTGTATCAACATCCCTCACCAAGGAAGAATTTGTCAAGCAGGTTGAACAACAAGCAGATCTGAAGATGGTGGGCAGAGATTATACTCGACCTATTGTGAATATTTTGTGATCTCTTTTCCTTTGAATTAATATATATATATATATATATATTAAAAAAACATAATAAAAAATAAAAAAAATAATAATGCATAATTGTGAAAATTGGCTAGTTGGCATAGTTGTGTAAGGGTCTAGCTAAAATCCATGACACTAGTGGGCAACTCTTACTTTTAATAAAATCAGATTTTTTCTTGAATGTTTAAACACATCTAACCAATCTTTGAGAAGAAGTAGCTTTCTACAGGAAAATTTTGGTGGCAGCAAAAAACAACTAGTAGAAGCACATCCCTTATCAAATTTCAGGGTAGGTGATGTGCTTTATGGAAATCTTACTGCAACTACCTTTGTATCCACAGGTTAAAACATTATATTTTGGCAGGGGCATCATGATTTTAGAATTGAGTACTCTGTCTTTCTTCTTTCCCCTCTTTTATAATCCCTCTTAATTCTTTCCTTGTCTTATCACTATTTTTCCCTATTTCATTACCCCTAAAATTTACCCTTGTTCCATTTTTTTATTTCCCCCTCTCATCTATCACTCTTACTCTATTATGTTTCCAAATTTCCTTTAATTGTATTCCTTCCCATTCTTATGCATCACTCCCTGTTTCCCTCTTCTTCCCCCCCTTATTTTAGAAGTAAAAATTTTCTACCAATTCTTTCCAAATTCTCCTGTACAAAACGAGCAACATTTGATGGAATTCCTGGCATTAAAGTACTTACAGTCTGATAAAAGAAATGATCTAGCTGAAAACACCTCCTCTTGGATACTGATTAGAAAGCATATAATTTTGGAAAACCAATCAGTTCTTGTTTTCCATTGATTTTTTGGTGATGAGTGCAGGATCAGTGTTGGGTACAGGAATTCATCATAGTTTATTCTTTTTTGTTTCTTGTACAAATTATCTTCAATTATGACTGGTTTTAAGAACACAACAATGTGCACTAGTTTAATTTTTAAATTAGGTTTGTGCACATAACATAATTTTTTAAACAAAGGGTAGGTAACAATGCGTAAATATTGGTAATTAACACTTATCTTTAACACAATACTTGGAAATGCATCAAGTAAGTTGATTTTGACAATTTTTAACCTATATCAACTTTGTACGTTTGATATGCAATGTTTAACCAACCCATGACTATAATAATTATAATATAATTCTATGGAGTATGCCTTTCTTATCACTATCCCCAACATCATGGTGAGTTATATCACCCAAACTTGACTAATTTCCCTACCTTTCACCGAAATAATTTCCATGATTCTTGTAATCATTAATTGATCCCTATTCTAAGTTTCCACTTGTTCGATTCTCCCTATCCCTTATACCACTATCCCTATCATTCCAAATGTCATGGACCTCATATCAATATTATTGCGTTTTCAAATGCCGACTTGAGTTGTATTAATGGGTTGTTATACGGGGTTGAGCTAAATCATAGTAACTCGAAATTACTAATAGACCTATTGAGATGAGTTTAAATTCCACAGTGCAGAATTGGTTATGCACTTATTTTAACTAAAGAAGAGGTGAAGATTTATGTGGTGTATGGGATTTTGTACTGCAATTAATGTTGGTTGTTGCTTGTTAACAATGAATTATTGTAGAAAATGTGAAGTGTTGTTTTCTTGCATTTAATATATTCGGTTGAGGCATGAACTAGTAGGGTTGCAGGGTTGCAGGTGGAATATTTATTTCAAGAAAAATTGTGGAAAAGGAATGGCACCAGTTCGAATTGATCCATGGTTGGTTATAGAGGCAGAGATGACGTCTATGTATAAGGATAGTCTTCCAATTATGGATATTGTTGGTTATCTACCTTTCTTACAAAAGTTTAAAGGGTTTAATTCAGAGATTGCGAGAGATTTTGCAGATAAGTTTGATGGTAATGTGGTAATTATTGAAACCTCAGTTTTTAGGGTTTCTGAAAAAACTATTGCATAAGAAACCATAATTTTGTGTGAGGGAGAAAATTGGTAAAAGATGTTTAGAGGTAGAGAAGGGAGCTTGGCAACATTTTATCGTGGCTTCAAGTTACAACTTTAACTAGAAATTAGGGGTACTAAGGAATTTTATTGTGTATAAATGGAGAATATTGTTGTATATCTTGCAAATATTCCTAACATGTTAGGGACGATACTCTACCACCTTTTTCTATCACATTTGTCGTTTGCTACATTTTGAATCAAGTCAATGTATTAACTTTCCTTAATTTCTCTTAATAAGCTTAACTAAGATGTCACAAAGTGTTCAAAAAAGTATTGTTGATCAAGTTGATTACAAGTTATGTCATTATGGGTTTATCAAGATATTGGTTTCTAAGGAGTTGATACAAAGAGGTAGTAATTGGGATGATTTTCTTGCACTTCATAAGTCTGGTAATTTCAAGTAGAATCTTAATGTTCGAGAATAGGTGACTGATGGCTTTGTTATAAAAACCAGAGGTTTAGGGTCTAAATACACTCATAATAAGGAAGATGAGGTGATAAAAGAATGGGATCCTATAAGTAGCCTGAAAGGGGTTTGAAAAATGGTAAACCATCTATGGTATCTATGCTAGCACTGACCCACAGAGTAACATGATAGTTGTTTAAAACCAGGAATACCCTTTCTTCCTCTATGAAGACTCCAGTATCAGATAAAAATTTTCAAGTTTGTGATCCAGATGCAGATCTTCAGACTCCTCTACCAGACATCATCCCTCAGGTCTCTATGTTAGATAAAGAATTTGATCAATAATAGGAACCAGAAGTGAATAAGGAAGCTCAAAAGGTGTTCGAAGGGCAGAGATCCCCAAAGGAAATTCCTATGGAATCAAATTTGAAACAAATAGTTAGTGATAAAGAATCCATTCTCGATAGATGACTTACATCCAAAAAGAAGAAATTTTTTGTAGATGCAGTTGTGGTCACAAATGAACCCACCCATACTTATAAGGAAGAGTTTTCTGAAGGACTGGATGAATCAATGTCACTTAAAACTTATGGAACAAGTTAAGGAGAAAAAGGAGATTCGGGTGTTGAAGGTAAAAATTCAGGAGGAAAAGCTATTGGATCATTTTCTTAAATATTAAAACTCCACATTGAAAACCATGAATGAAGAATTATTAAAGGAAGTGGAGGAATCAAAATAAAATATCAAAAGCTGGAGGATGAACCATTATTTTTTAACTATTAACCACATGAAACTTAAGAGGAAGTTGGAGGAGATTTAGGGTTCAGATACAAAGATTAATATTCAAATTAAGAAGTGATGGGAGAGCAATCTATAGTTTTTGTTTTTTGCAGTGGAGCAACACAACCCTGTTTGTGTGAGGAAACACAAAGGAGTTTGGTTGGGGGAGATGTCAGGAGTAGAAAATTTCATATTTTACCCCTTTTTTCACTCCCCTATTTTACCAAAATTTATCCCTTTTCCTATAATTTCTCTTATCTATCTTATATAATTATGGTAACCCATGTTAAATTGCAATCATACGGAGAAGTTGATAGGTAATTACTATTTCAAGTCAAATTCACTTATTTGTATGTATTTTCCAAGGTATTATGATCATAACAAGTCAATAACCCAAGCTTATGTAGTTCCTACACTTTGTTGAGTTCTTACACCAAGATCGAGAAATGCACTCTTAGGAGTTCTTGCACTAAAGTCAAAGACTAAATGGACCACTTCAATACAAGATTTCCACGAAAGCCAGTGGTAGCTAGAAATATAAGCGTTAGTTGAGACTGACTTGAATTTATCATGGTCAAGGAGCGCATATCTCCTTTAATGTTAGTAACAAGCCGAGAAAGGAGGGATTGTTTATCAAAACAGAGACTCCATCACTAGATCTAACATTTTTGTTATCAAGTTCCTATTGATTGCAAGCAATTGTGATATGCATGATAATATTTCTATAATAGATTGACTCGTTAGAACCTATTTTGTATATTGTAACATGTATATAAGCTAACTCCTAGTTTCAAATCAAGTTAGTGTACCTATGATAAGTAGATGCTGCTAGTATGAAGGTGTCACTCCTCAGCAAAATCTGGTTTTATCTCTTAATGTAAATAGATTGTTCAAACTTAATACAAAGGCTTTATAATGTGAGTTTGTTATTCATATTTATTGTTTATTTAATGATTATCTAAGCTATGTAAATTTAACCTTTAAACAAGGGTGCAAGATGGAATGGTAGGGCCCACTAGACTAGCTCATCATCCCTTTAGTGGTGTAGTTTTAATTGTGGTGAAAATATACCTTTCTTTGGTCTATTAAATCATAGTAATGGTGTGTTAATCCTAGGTTCTTTTGATGAAATAGTGATTGCTTCTTATGAATTTTATTGACGTTATGAATATTTGGTTCTTTCTATGTGTGGTTGGGAGTGCTTAGATCTAGGGAGTTTTAAGACAAAAGGAATGACTCTCTTTTGAATGTTGTTGGGCATGGAATCCCCCCAAGGCATGTTTTGGGGCTCAAAGCCCAAGCTTTGACCAAATTGTGTTGTAAAGCTCTGCGAATTGTGGGTGTGGAGCGCAAAAGTATGATAGAGTCACAGGGTTGTTCACCCTAGTTTTGTAAATTAATGTCAGCCTAGCAATGGTCCGCGGACTATGGGATTGTATAAATAGAGCGAGGCTCTAAGTGTAAAAGATAGTGAAGTAGTAGAGAGAATCAAGAGTCTAAGTGACTAAGTAAAGTGTGTCTTTGGGTCATAGAGAGGTTAAGGCTCTGCAGCTGAGTGTGCAGAGGCCTAGTAGTCTGCAGTTGAGTGCGCAGACCCTTGCTGACTGCACAGAGCGGAGTCGAGTCTGTAATCGCAGAAGGAATTAATAAAGAGAATTCTTATCATAATTCTGTGTATCTATTCTTGGGTTAATGCATGTTTGATATAATTTTCAAATATACTATTTATTTATTGCGTGCACCTATATGAATGGTTTATATTGTTAAGTACAACTTAAAGCATGCAAGTACGCTAAAATAATCAACTAACATTGGAATATCAGTAAAGTCTTGGGTAATAACGTAGAAGCGCAATGTTCAACCCTTGAGTAGGGTCGTGCAAATGCAGTATCTTAGGCTGTGAGGTACAGGAAAGTGCGTGAAGCAACTTCCACACAGGGTCAAACCGCGGACCCCTTGAACAGATTAGACATCTCCAAGGTGTGGAAACCTAGTTCTAGCACCCTCCCATACTACTTCGGGTGAGACCTCAGTCCACGCTCCGTGGACTGTTGCCGAAAGGGCCAATAGTATCGAGATTTGTTTGGCTAAATCACCTCTGAACCTGGGTCAGGCCAAACAAGCCAACAAATGGTTCCGTTGCTGAGATCGAGATCTGCATAACAGATGTTTGATGTCGTATCTCTGGAATCCGATAAAGCAAGGAATTGAAGAGTGGCTGGATAGGAAGATTCACGAGTTCCCAGCGTAGGAAAACAAGAATCCGCGAGTATCGAAGGAAGAGTGGTGAGAGCACTACTTATATATGGAAATCCACAAAATTTTCTTTGCATCCTTCCCTTTTGAGTTGTACTAGTGGATCGCGAAGTTAGTAGATAGTCAGGAAAGATGTTGGCTCGATAAACCTAATGTGTGGACTCCAGAGCTGGTGCGCAGACTAGAAGCATCAGAAGATAAGATCGCACGCACTGTGGATCATTGGCTCGGTTAGATTATAGGAGGGTTTATCACTGAGTTCACAGTAGATACTTCAGTTAGCTACAACGAGGCAAAACAATGCTTCCTCAAAGGACTGCAAGGTAAGTACATTAATATTTGAACACTTGGATTAAGATGCTACTATGTCAAAAGTGGGTTATGCGAATAAATGATGTTTGTGGCTACGCGAAGTGGGAGGATCTACAAAAATGAAGGTAGCGTAGAGATAGAAACTAGCCCTTTGATTTCATCTCTACGAGAAGGTGAGGAAGAACTCGCGAAGGTTTCACCAAGAAGTGTGATTAGTTTGATAAGGCAGCGAATTCCATGCATACCACTTCCACCTACACCACCGCCATCCTCACCATCTTCACCCCCATCTTCGCCGACACCACCTCTGCCACCACCACAGTTCAACATGGTAAGTGCAATAAAGTTGCCGGTGTTCAAAGGAGTAGGGAATGAAGATCCAGATCAGTTTTCGTTCGTAGTAAAGGTTGTATGGTAAGCGCAGGGAGTCACGGATGACAATATAAAGAAAGCAACGCTAGTCAACACCTTGCAGGATCGCGCACTGATGTGGTACATTAAGCGTTCCAATGACAATCCAAATGCAAGGATCGCCGATATCCAAGCTATGCTAAACATGGAATTTAGTAGGCCAAAATCAAAGAGATAGTCAATTATCGGATTTAAGGAAATCACAATGCTTCTATGAGAGACCCCCTGGGAGCTAGATCAGAGACTGAAGGGTATGATTCATGAAGCCAACATGACCTTGACGGATGGGAAACACTGCGCATGGTTTGTAGCATCGCTAACGCTGCATTTAAGGACCGCACTGTCACAGTAGAAGCTATCCACTCAAGCTGAGGCCTTGGAGATCGCAATAAGACTGCACGAGACCCCGATACAAGATCCTAACCTCGGAGTCCAACAGATCCACATGTAGCTGAAAAACTTGTGCTTCGAAATGCATAGTTTGAAATAAGACAAGATAGCTTGCCCAAAAGCGCACGAGGAGGTATGGTGCATAAGGTGCAAAAGGCATGGACATGACAAGGACCATTGTCCAATCTTCGCGAACTACCTGGCGGGAGGAGGGCCAATGCCATTGAGACCAGAGGCATAAGAAGGACCAAGCGCAGTGCCTACATTATGGTGTGCAATTTGTCAGATAGGGGGGAAGCATGCTACAGATAACTACCATCTATTATAGAAGTATATGCAGATGTCCCAATAGTTGATCTGTAATTTCTACAGGTCAATAGGCCATGATGAGCATACTTGTAGAAGTTATGAACTGATGATGGATTGGACTCATACCTACAGATTTTAGATCGAAACACAATCCCTCGATCAAAATGCAGGAATGACGTGCATTGGATTTCAGGGGTGCAAAGGAGGTCGAGGTGGAATGGGGCCAGGAAGGGGTCGCATATAGCTAATTTGTTACAATTGTGGAGGGCCAGGGCATTATGCCCGCGATTGTAAAAATCCAATGAGAGCATCATGTTTATATTGTACCCAATTTAATCATGAGACAGAGGACTATCCCGCACTGATAGCGAGGTTGCGCAATAAAGGAACACTCCAACCTTCCCTAGCTCAGAACCTGCAAATGATGAGGTCTGAGCCGCGCGAGGAAGACTCGAATGTAAACATCGTGCTCCGAAGTGGTATCATGACAGGAGATGACAAGGGCAAGTAGCCCGAAGAGAGTGCCTAGGTTCGCAAAGCTCTAACAAAGGAACCAGAATTTGATGTGGAGCGTGCTAAGGAGACATTCATGGAAGCTAAGAAGAGGTTCACAGAGGCCTCCACTTCAGGTAGTAAAGACAAACTGGAACCGGAGATGGACCCATCAATGCTCACTACCTTTCCAGAGACATGCATGAAGTTGTTGCACGATATCAATGCTATGAAGGGGCTACAAGAACTCATCACTAGATGTGTTGGGACTACACCAAGAGAACCGTGTGTAGTCCAGAAGCTTGGGAAGCACACAACGCGAACGAGAAGAGAGATGAGATTGACCACACAGATCGGGGTATATGAAATGGATCAAGTGATTTTGGATCTAGGATCGGACGCGAATGTCTTGCCAAAGTAGACATGGGAGTGCTTGGGCAGGCCCGCATTGCAATTTTCTCCTATTCAATTACGAATGGCGAACCAGCAAAAGATCCTGCCAATGGGAAGATTGCAGGGAATAATAGTAGATATCGAAAGCATGAGCGCGCTTGTAGATTTTGAAGTGATAGAGATTGTTGATGACAACAATCCATATCTCGTGCTACACGGAATAGATTGGGCCACTCACATGAATGGAGTGATAAATCTAAAGAAGCGCAAGATGATTTTTGAGAAAAAGTTGCTACATATAGTGGTACCTTTAGACCCTGCGGAAGGATTGCACTACATGGAGCCAGTGCACGACGACAAGAGCGATGACGATTTAGAATGTATCTACAAGATAACTGCGTAGGAGCAGGACTAGGTGAATCCAACAACGGATGACAAGATTTCGTGGGAATGCAAAAGCTCCTGCACCTCAGATTTGGATGAGGAGATAGAACGATGGCAAAACTGGTTACACAAGGTAACCATGCTCAACTACAATATGATGATAAGGTCACTACACTACGTGGCAATAGAGGTAAGAGATCTTCCTATGTATGATGAGTTGACAATGGTGGATGATTTCTTGAACAAATTTGAAAGAGAAGTGCCAGAACAACAACATTTTGACGCTCTAAAATGGGCACTTCGCGCAACGCCCGCAAGATGGTGGGGTACGCATCAAAGGAGTTTTGAGGACTGGCGCAAATGGAGAAGGATGATGCTCATGAGGTTTGGAAAGTCTGAGATGTGGATGAAAGCTGGGTATGATGGACAAAACAGCCTGCGCACCCACCTCTCCATATGGGTACAGGCGTATGGTACGCAACCTGCACGAATGCACACTATCCTCGCAATAGGAAACATGACCAACAAGCAGGAGCGGGTAAGATGAGGGCGCGAATGATGAAGTATGACAATACCTAGCACACCAAAGATTATCCATGTTGAAGCCTTTGATAAAGTATGCAAAGTACTGAATGCAGTCCACCATGTGAGATGCACTAACTGGGACCTGTGCGTACTAGCAGTTTTATGGGTTTATAGGACTATGCGCAAAACCCTGAACGCGCAGGCACTTCTGACGTTGACGTATGAAGCAGATGTTGTAATCCCTATGGAGCATGCAAAGCTTAGTCTACACGTAGTAGCACTCGTAGATACGACAGTTCGCAAAGCCCGGAAAGAAGGAATCATACAGCCGCAAGAAACAGAACACATGGGACTTGAGGAAGAAATCCAATAGGGAAACCTTAGACTCCACGAACTTGAAAAAGAAAGGACATGGTTAAGGAAGAAAAGTGCTTTGATGGACGCGGAGGTCAAGAAGCTAGAGGATGAGATAAAAGAAGAGTTTCTCGCCAAAAAAACTAGGATGGTAAGGCAATGTGCATATGATCATGCTGACAAGTTTTAGAATTATCACCATGAATTGGTTAGTCTAATGCCTTGGCTTGGACCGCATATTGCTAAGCGTAGTGATTAGGGTAGCATGTTGCAAATAGTGAAGTGCACAATGCCAACCACAACAATAGAAGGTGGGGTTCTCCAAGAACCATGATGGAGGATAGGATGGAGCTCTACAAGGGTGATGCGGCCACTTGACTAGCCAAGGGAAGGACAGTCTTAGTGCTCCAGGCAGTTGGAAGGGAGTGCGGGACTATAAACTATTCTGCTTGGGAGCTGCGTGATATTGGAGATGCGCACAGAAGCAGAGAGTCACAAGGTCTGTAACCGTGCACAGGGGCCTATGCTGCGACGCGAGTTGGCTTGAAAGTGACTGTTGAAGTCACTATTCATGATGGGATTCTCAACTTGAGGCCAAATGGAGTGGCTAGCAGTCATTTAAGCCGCGATTTATGGGAAATATTTGGGAAAATATACCACCAAGAAAGCATTAATGAACCGGAATTGGGGGGAATGGTCGAATTCGAATTCAAAAAGCACTATAAAACACAAGGGACTACCCAACAAACAACACTTGGCCATTTGCGAAATGAGCGATTGAGCAGAGCCCTGAGTATTGAGACTAAGCATTGATTGGAGCCCTGAATTTGCGAGTGATAGATTGTAGCACAGCTACAATGACAACAACTAAGGATGGTCTGGGAATAGAAGAGGTAACCATCAGCGAGGCCGCGCAAGCCCTAACTATGGAGGATGTTCCAGAAGGTGCTCGGATTGTGGCAAGATCCTGAAATCACCTCGTACGCCAAGACCCAAGAAGGATAAACAAGAAATGGCTCTCGTACGCGTGTCCCCGCAGAACCCGCTACGCAGTAAATTGTCGATGGAAGAGAAGGGGAAAGTTGTCACGATAGAAATAGATGAGGAAGAAGAAGATTTGCAGGCCCTTATCATCGTAGAGGAAGAAGACGAAGGCATGGAGGTGGATACTCAGCCTAGGCACTCTGTGACAAAACTACCCACCTATGTCCCTCCTCAAAAAGGGAAGGCAAAAGTCCCCAAGGACCTGGACGAGACAAAGAGTTCGCTCCAGACTTCACTCCACCCAAATGGCATTACATTTGAAGGCACGCACCTAGGCCGCATGTCGACCATTAAATTTGAAGATTGGTACCTCGCTAACCACAAGAAGTTCCCCCACTTGAAGACTAGAAACCTCATAAAGTAGCACACTGCAAGGGTGGTAACAACATTAGAGCCGTGGAAATGGTTGCGTGTTGTGGAAAAGGTCGATTTGCTGAACCTACTATGGGTGCCGCATTCCACTGCCCCCTAATAACCATTTTCATCATTAGGCAGTTGCTTAGCCTGGTGCATGATGGGTATTTATGGCTAAAGGAGCCCATCCCCATCACGGCAAACCTGATTTATCGCGTTTCTCGGCTTCCATATAAAGGAAAGGACCCCGACCATATCGGAAGAAAATGGCAGTGATTTGGCCCTCGCAGAGGCCATGAAGACGAAGTACAAGCTGGAAAAGAAGAAGAGGGGCTATGCCATCTCCAGCATCAAGGACAAAACGGTACGCATGGCAACCCAAATCCTAGCATGAAAAGTTATGAGCAAGTACCATGTCGATGAGGTACCTGCGCCAGTAGTCGCACTGGCCGAGCAGTGCGTGGAGGGGGTCCAATGTAACTCATCCGAATTATTCTCCACAGAATTCTTAGAGAATTATCATGAAGCCCAGGAGTAGGGTAAATTTTTCCACTATGCATGGCTATTGCTGCCCATAGTGCTCATAGTAGGGGAATTTCTGGAGGACAGTCAATTCCCCACAATTGACAAAGATTTACTCGAGGCCGCAAAGTCGCTTCACTTTGGGCCACGAAGGATGCGACAAGGATATGCGACACCATGATCTTCTGGGTGCTCATGGAGATGACCATCCAAATGTGAATCAACTGTAAGCTGCGGTTTTCGCCCATGGTTTACAACAGTTTGCAGAGTTTCGTAGAATTCAAGGCAGACATGCACAACATCTTTATCAGGGTGCACAAGGATCTGACGAAGCAATGGATAAAGCTACCTTTTGTAGCCACTGACGACACCATTTTTACTGTCTTGGAGGCATGGCCTCCAGAATGGTGCGTCCTCGACATTGCAAAACTCAAGAGGTCAGCAGCGTAGAACAAGAAAGACGATGCCAAATTACGCATAACATAGTTGGTTGAGAAAAGGTAGAAGGAAACAGCAGTAGCTAAGGTGCAGGTAGCATGGGAAGCGACATAGAAAGCTGTCGAGCAGAAAAAGGCTGTAGAAGCAACAACAACAGCACAGGAAGCAACCGTGAAGGTAGGCGAGGGCCAAGAAATGCCCTCATAGGGGTAGAAGGCAGAGGAGGCAGAAACAAAAGAAGGAGGCGTAGACCCATGGACCGTTTCCACCTAACTGAAGTGACAACACCTAGTAGAGCGAGCAGGGCCGTGGAAGAAGGTCAAGGCCTCGAAGTTGTCCGTTGAACTGATCACCCTAATTGAGCATGATTTACATGAAATCGGCGAGACGATGCGTGATTTCACCAACGAGGCTCTTCAGGATTTCATATAGGAGCACTAGACTGTGTTGGGGGCCCTCATAGCGCAGTTGCAGGACTTACAGGTGCGCCCCCTTAGGTTGGTACCCTTTCAACCAACCTCACAGTCAGATCCATGGCTTCAAAGCAGATGTTGCGTGCATGGATGACGAACACAGTCGCGTTGCTAGAAGGGGCTCTAGTGGCATCAAATGAGGATGACAGGCTGTCGGTTAGCACGATGAAAGGTCTCGGGGTTAATCTCACCGCCCTTCCGCATGAGACATTATATCTATTACAGGATGGGATACCGATAAAGCTGTGTGCTAGGGAGAGTCACGCACTCCAAGTCCTCAGTGAGTAGAAGATAAACATGGAACAACTCAGCTTGCAACGTGACGAATTGGTGTCACAAAATCAGCAGTTGGTGCAGGTGATAGGTGACGCTTGCTACAGCGTCCTGGAGCTGGCCATCCCAGCAGATCTACTGGTAGAGGTGCGGATCCACAGGTTAGCTGCAGGAGTCCACGAGGCCAGGGAAGAAACGACAAAGGTTCAGCTGGAGCTGAATCTTTAGATCATCGAGCTACGATTACAGGTGCAGCCATCCATTCCCCCGGAAGTCAGAGAACAATGCACTAGCCCTATCACAGTGGGATTGGAGGAAATTGGAGGTGCAGTGTGAGACTGCACCAGCATGTTGGAAGAATCTCTTGAGGTCCTCACAACTCTGCAGGAGACCTCAACATCTAATGCTTAGAGATAGAGGTGCGAGAACTCCAGTAGCAGTACGACAATGTTTGAGGAACTGTGCAGACAGTGGTCCTCAACCAGTGACTTGCAAAGTTGCAACAAGCTAAAGTACTGAAGGAGTAGGTGGACATAGCACCACATAAGGAGGCAGTTCTCAAAGTGTGCATCTAGCCTTGGATCAACGAGGCCTTCACCATCATGGCAGACATCGAAGGAAAGCTCGCAAACATACAAGGGATGCACACATTGATGCAGAGAAGCACTCCAGACATAGAGGTCTCAGAACAGCGCATGTAGCAGATTCAGCAAGCAGCGGCTCAGTGCGCTACTGACCTCTGCATAGTTTGAGAATAGTTGGAGGGACTCTGCGCAAATATCGTCGCGCTGACAGAGTGACTCAAGGGTAGTTCACGGTGTTTGTGTTGGGGGCTTGTTGGGCATGGAATCCCCCCAAGGCACGTTTTGGGGCTCAAAGCCCAAGTTTTGACCGAATTGTGTTGTAAAGCTCCACGAATTGCAGGCGTGGAGGGAAAAAGTATGATAGAGTCACACGGTTTTCCGACCTAGTTTTGTAATGTAATGTCAGCCTACCCATGGTCCACGGACCATGGGATTGTATAAATAGAGTGAGACTCTAAGTGTAAAATATAACGAAGTAGTAGAGAGAAGCAAGAGTCTAAGTGACTAAGTAAAGTGTTTCTTTGAGTCGTCGAGTAGGAGAAGGCTCTGTAGCTGAGTGTGCAGAGGCATAGTAGCCCGCAACTGAGTGCACGGACCCCTGCAGCTGAGTGCGCAGGGTAGAGTCGAGTCTATAATGGAGGAAGGAATTAATAAAGAGAAGTCTTATCATAATTCTATGTATCTGTTCTTGGGTTAATACATGTTTTATATAATTTGAAAATATATTGTTTATTTAAAGCATGCAAGTAGGCTAAAATAATCAACTAACATTGGAATATCAGTAAAGTATTGGGTAATAATGCAGAAGTGTAACGTTCAACCCTTAAGTAGGGCTACGCGAAGGCAGTATCTCGGGCTGCAAGGTATGGGAAAGTGCATGAAGCAACTTGCGCGCAGGGTCGAACCACAGGCCCCTTGAACTCATCAAACAACTCCAGGGTGTGGAAACCTGGTTCTAGCACGCTCCCATACTACTTCAGGTGAGACCTCAGTCCGCACTTTGCGGACTGTTGCCGAAAGGGCCAATAGTACCGAGATTTTTTTGGCTAAATCACCTCTGAACCTGGTTCAGGCCCCAACAAGCCAACAAATGTTGTATTTGTTTTGATGATGTGACCAAAGAGTCATTTGGTTGTAGCAATATTATGTTTTGAATGCAGAATATTTCTTCTTCACAACAACAAGTTGCTTTTTGGTATTGTAAAGAATATTTGAGTTATTTTCTTGAGTAAGTAGTGACTAAGGTTTTTAGTTGTTTTTCTTATGTGTTTATTTATTTAAGATAATTTAAATGGGAAACCCTCAATCCCTGTTGCTAAGAAATAAATTGAGTTTTTAATAAGCTTCAACAAGCCATTCAGATTCTTTAATCATTTGGTAACTCCAGTATATGTGACTAGCATTGGCATCTGATCTATGATTGTCTGAGGGTTGTGGATATTGATAAAAACCCTATGTTGGGTTGTGTTATACTCTTTCCACGTAGTTAACAGGGGGTTTGAGGGGCACCCTATGTTAGGTTGGGCGCACCCACCTATGGTTTTGTGCATGATTTTTGCACATGTTTTTTAAACGTGATGGTTTTCGGTCCATGGTATTGGATGCTTCCACATGTATAAATATGTATTATAACATTGAAAGGAACATAATGAAAAATCAAGCTGGCAGTCCCGGTTTTGGGATCCAGGGGAAAAGATCTGTGTATATGTGTTTTATGTGTTCTGCTCTCGCATTATTTATTTTCTGTGTTTTAGAATTCATACGCAGGTAATTTCTGTATGGGGTTAAAACCTACATTTGGTATCGGAGCAGATTTGGCTTCAAGGGGACGCCTTTGTTGCTGAGGGGTTTCGCTCGGGCCTGTGGTAGACCCTATTCAATGGGAGATCTGTGAGATCGATTTTGGTGGTGAAAGAATATGGTGAGTTGTGGAAAGATAGAGATCAAGAAATTTAATGGTCAGAGTTTTGAGTTGTGGAAACTCAAGATGGAGAATCTGTTGGTGGATAAAGATCAATGGATCACGGTAGATCCAGGTACTAAACCAACAGGAGTGTCCGATGAAGAATGGAAGAAGTTGGATCGAAAGGCAAAGAGCACAATACGATTGTGTGTCTTAGATTTATTATTGCTGAATGTATCAGGGGAGGCTACAGCAAAGGATTTGTGGGACAAGTTAGGGACTTTGTACCAATCTAAGTCTCTAGTGAATAAATTGTTCCTGCGGAAAAAGCTGTATAACCTGAGGATGAAAGATGGAGACTCAGTGACAGAGCATCTGAACGCATTTAATACTGTGGTAAGTCAGTTAACATCTGTTGATATTAAAATTTCAGATGAAGATAAGTGCATCAGTTTGTTGTGTTCTCTACCAGATTCATTGGATAGTCTGGTTATTGTAATAGCTAGCAATGCTACTGCCTTGCAGTTTGATGAAATAGTCTCAGCCTTGCTCATGGAGGTGATGAGAAGGAAAAAATATGGAGAGCCAAAATGGTGATGCCTTGTCTATACAAGGACGGTCCCAGAATAGAAACAAAAATAAGTCATCGAGTGGGAGATCTAAATCTCCAGGAAAACCTATAAAGGTGGTGTGCTGGAAATGCAGAAAGGAAGGCCACTTCAAAAGGGACTGTAAATCTAAAGCTCTTGACAAAGGAAAGGGATCTGATGAGGCTCCTTCTGCAGAGGTGAAAACCACCTCAGATGAAGGTGGGGATGTGTACTTGCCTTCTTCAAGTACACATGTAGATCATGAGGCATGGTTGATTGACTCAAGTGCATCCTTTCACTTCAATCCCCATAGAGAGTGGTTGTGTGAGTATGAGAAATATGATGGTGGTGATGTCTTCTTGGGGGATGACAAGAAGGCTAGAATCATTGGTCATGGAAAAGTAAAGTTGAAGCTACAAGGTGGAAGGGTTAGAACACTTCCGGGTGTTCTGCATTTTCCTGCATTAGCCAGAAATCTAATTTCTGTTAGTAAGTTGGATGATGCAGGTGTAAAAACAGTGTTCGAGAAGGATACCTGCAAGATGGTTCAAGGAGCACTGGTATTGATGCGGGGAGTTTGAATTGGAACTCTATACAAGCTGGAAGGTAGCCCTGTTGTTGATGGGTGCAACAGTTTCATGGTTCCTGAAAGTGGAGCAGAAAATCTAGTCGTCTCTGGAGAAAAGACCATATTGTGGCATCAAAGGCTTGGACATATTAGAGAGAAGGGCATTCGAATACTTCATGGTAAAGGTATGGTAGAAGGTATGAGTAATAGCTCTCTGGATTTTTCTTTCTTTGAAAATTGTGTATACGGGAAGTAGAATCAGGTGAGCTTCCCCTCTGGTGGTAAGAGGGCGAAACATATATTAGAGCTTGTGCATAGTGATGTGTTTGGACCTGTGAAAGTTCCATCACTAGGTAACTCTGTGTACTATGTATCATTTATAAATGACTTCTCAAGGAATACATGGATATATTTCCTTAAGACGAAATTTGAAGTCTTTGATAGGCTTAAAGAATTTAAGGCTCTAGTGGAAAACCAAACAGAGAAGAAGATAAAGGTGCTGAGGACAGATAATGCTGGAGAGTTTTGCAGTAAGGAATTTGAAGAATTCTGTAAGAAGTGTGGTATAGCATGGCAGAAGACTACTCCATATACACCTCAACAAAATGGAGTTGCAAAAAGAATGAACAAGACGTTGATGGAAAGGGCAAGAAGCATGCTCATTGGTGCCGGGTTAGGACAGGAATTTTGGGCAGAGGCAGTGGATACTGCATGTTACCTGGTCAATAGGTCACCTTCATCAGCATTGGAGGATAAGACTCCACAAGAGGTATGGACTGGTAAGAAACCCTCTCTTTCACATCTGAGGGTATTTGGATGTGATGCATATGTACATGTTCCAAAGGAGAAAAGAACAAAGTTGGATAGCAAATCTGAAAAGTGCATCTTTATTGGGTATAAGGATGGTTTAAAGGGTTATAAACTTTGGAACCCAGTAACAAGGAAGGTTGTGTAAGGCCGAGATGTGGTGTTCAGAGAGGTGAAAGATGTTATTGAACATGAAGTCCAACCAAAGGAACCTGAGAAGATAGAGTTTGAGCTAAAGGAGGAAGAATCAAACTCTACAGCAGAGGAGGAATCAGAAGATGAAGAGCCACAAACTCTGGCTGTGAGAAGATCAGTTCGAGAAAGAAGGCAGCCAGAAAGGTATAGTCCATCTGCTTTCTATTCAAATTTTGCTTTGTCTGTTACTGATGATGATCCCAGAATTGTGAAGGAAGCAGTGGATTCAAAGGATGGAAAACTCTGGAAAGAGGCCATGGTTGATGAAATGGCATCTTTGCACAAAAATGAGGCTTGGGATCTGGTGGAGTTGCCAGTTGGAAGGAAACCCATTGGCAGCAAATGGGTGTTCAAAAAAAAGGCAAATGTAGAAGGAAAAGTGGAGAAACACAAAGCTTGGTTGGTAGCAAAAGGTTATTCCTAGGTGCCGGGAATTGATTTTGGTGATATTTTTTCTCTTGTTGCCAAGGTAACTTCTATTAGATTACTTTTATCTGTTGCTGCTTCTTTTGATTTTGAGGTAGAACAGATGGATGTGAAGACAACATTTCTTCATGGGGATCTGGAAGAGGAGATCTACATGAAGCAACCTGAAGGCTTTGCGGTGAAGGGTAAGAAAGAACTAGTATGTAAGTTAAAGAAGTCTCTATATGGGTTAAAACAGTCACCAAGGATGTGGTATCAGAAATTTGATACATTTATACGAGGACTTGGCTTCACCAGTAGCAAAGAAGATCACTGCGTGTATTTTAAATTAATTGGTGACCGTGTTATTTATCTGGTCTTGTATGTGGATGATATGTTGTTGGTTGGAAATGACAAAGAAGTTATCCAAGATTTTAAGACCCAATTTTCCTCCAAATTCGACATGAAAGATCTTGGTGCTGCAAACTATATTTTGGCCATGGAAATTAAAAGAGATCGGGCAAAGAGGAAGCTCTGGTTAAACCAGAGGAAGTATGTCGAGACAATATTGCAAAGGTTTAATATGCATGATAGTAAACCGGTGAAGGTTCCTATTCCTATAAGTGTGAGGTTATCTGCTGAACAGTGTCCCAAGACACAAGAAGAGGAAGAGGACATGTCCCATATTCCATATGAAAGTGTAGTCAGTAGCCTGATGTATGCAATGGTCTGTACTAGACCAGACATTGCACATGCAGTGGGAGTATTGAGCAGGTTTATGTCAAAACCTGGGAAGGAGCACTGGACAATAGTGAAGCGGGTTTTCAGGTGTTTGGGTGGCACTAGTGATTATGGTTTGTGCTACCAAGGAAGACCAGGATTGGACAGAGTGTTGGATATTCATGGCTTTATTGATGTAGACTGGGCTGGAGATCTGGATCAGAGAAGATCTACAAGTGGGTATGTGTTTAACCTATTTGGAGGTGCAGTCAATTGGATGAGTAAGAAACAATCTGTAGTGGCACTGTCAACTACAGAGGCAGAATACATGGCAGCCACTCATGCAAGTAAGGAACAATTTTGGTTGCAGAGATTGTGTTCAAGTATGGGGTTAGTACATGAAGCTATAAAGATAGACTGTGACAGCCAAAGTGCAATTTTCTTGGCAAAGAACCCCGCATATACATTGATGTTCAGTATCACTTTGTGAGGGATATGATAGAAGACAAAAAGGTGTTGCTGTAAAGATGGACACTTTGAAGAATACTGCAGATGCATTAACAAAATCTGTGAGATCTGGGAAGTTCTCTTAGTGTAGAGAGACAATGGGCATTTCAGGGCTAGAAAAATGACTAAGCTCTCTTGTGTCCCCCTGTGGAAATAAAACAACAAGTGGGAGAATGTTGGGTTGTGTTATATTCTTTCCACGTAGTTAACAGGGGGTTTGAGGGGCACCTGTAACCCCACTTTATGGGGTCTGGGGCAGCTCCCTGCAAAATTTTGGTTTTGGACCCTATGTTAGGTTGGGTGGACCCACCTATGGTTTTGTGCATGATTTTGGCACATGTTTTTTGGACGCGATGGTTTTCGGTCCATGGTATTGGATGCTTCGGCATGTATAAATATGTATTATAACATTGAAAGGAACATAATGAAAAATCAAGCTGGTAGTCCTAGTTTTGGGATCCAGGAGAAAATCACTATGTATATGTGTTTTATGTGTTCTGCTCTCTCATTATTTATTTTCTGTGTTTTAGAATTCATATGCAGGTAATTTCTGTACAGGGTTAAAACCTACACCCTAGCTACTCCATATCTTACAAAAGATTAATACCATTGTATTCAGTGGGGTAACTTTCTTGGCCTATGAGGGATGAGTATTAAATAGAGCACATAGACTTGACTTCTATTGCTTAAGAAATGCAAGGATAAATTTGTAATGATTCTAGGTTACCAGGGTGAAAGGTATAGTTTCTCCTCTATTATTTGAAAAAAAAAAAATTAGATTGTGAGCAAGAGGTAACTTCTCACTAAAACGAGGTTAGGGTTTATAAGAACACCTGACACATAGTGGTGCAATTGATCAGTGAACTTGATTTGAACAACAATAAAATTGTTTTTTTCCATATCTAAGGTTTACAATAAGTATTATTGACTTTGGTCATTTGAAGTTAAGTGAGATAATACTTTCACTAAAAAATAGGAAGATTACCTGATATAGTACAGGGCATGCATGTCTTGATCATTTAAACTTTAATATTTTACCTTCGGTCGTTGTGATGATTTATACATACAGATATTGATACATTGGACTCTCTTGAGGTCTTGCACTCACAGTGCAAGAACAAGTATTGAACAAATAATCTAGCAATTGAAATTCATATACCATATTAGAAGTTAATTGTTTATGTTTTATGCAGGAATTAGATTTCTATTTCTGAAGAGTGGTTTGAAGAGAGTGTCATTTTAGTGAGATTTCCAGTATAGGTAAACAACATTTTGAATGAATTTGATTTGTTCAATGCATCTATTACATGTTTAACTATTGAGTTTAATTTGCACACAATAGCGATTTTCTGATTGACATAATTCTTAATCCAAAGGAAGATTTGAGTGATATCCTTTATATTCAAAGTGAGGTAATTAGATGGTTTTCATAGAATTTAAGGTACAATAACCTTGCTAAGATTTTGGTTTGAAATTGAAAGTCTTGTTTGATGATTAAAAGCATTTTATTTATTTGGTTCTTAATCCAAAAAACAGTCATTTTCAAGAATTATTTGTCAGTTCAAAGGTTGATTGGTAGATTAAGGTTTTTAAAAATTGTCATACATTATTAGGGTTTTCAATCGAGAGTATTAAGTTTAATGCGGAAATTGATTTGGGGACTTATGCATCGATTTATAGAGCATATGTTGGACTGAAGAATGGTTTTGCAGGGTTTCTAGAATCCTTTGAGAGTTACCTGTGTTATGCCTCAAAGTGTGTGATGTCTGGTTTTACAAGTGTTGAGTTCATTATTCATAGAAGATAAACACCCAACAAAAATACAAGTTCAAACCCCATATAGAACCTTTGAATCAAATATTACTAAACGTTATTGAAGCACTTCCTCTTCAACTACATGGATTTTGACTTGAATTTTAGGTGGGGTAAGAGTTTGATAGTGATGGGCTAAGTATTAAGTGCATAAATGAGCCTGGGATCCTCTCACATCACCATGACCACTACCTCCTCTACAACAATAGGCACACTTCCCAATCATAGCAGTTGGATAGAGGATGAGGAGAAATGAGCTAAGAAGATACATATCTAGGGGGTGTAGGAAGTGAATGCCAAAGAAAAAGGAGAGGTGATATTTCCATGAGGGGGAGAAGTCAAAAGAGTCCAGTGGGAAGCCTTCCCCTCCTTTTAGAACCAGCAAAGGAGAGAGAGATAATAGGGGTAGGTGAACATCTAGTAGGTCTTAAGAAGGGGTGTCATAGATGAGAGGCATAGAAGGAGGGTGAACAACATGGTGGAGAATGCCGGAAAAAAAAAAAAAAAAAAAATGGAAACTATGTCTATCAAATGAGAAATAGCATCGAAAAGGAAGTATCCATAGTTTTGAACATGATAATGACCAATGAAAGCCATAGTGCACTATGGGTGGTGTTGTAACTGAGTCCCCCTTTCACTATTGAATCATCACCAAGATCTCGTCCTTCTCGCGTTGGTGAATCATTTCTGGATTCCCCTCATACTTTGAAACAAACCATCGACCAGTCTCAAGTTGACACACAACATTGTGTGCATCCTATGGCCATTTAAAACTTGCTTCAGTTTAATGATCATGATCACTTCACATCAAACAACACACATTTGTTTCATTGCCCATAGTTTCTCAATGTTTAGCATCGAAAGTCGATGCAAAATTGTGAAACCACCTTCCTTTGTGATAGACCAATTCAATGCATTTCACCCTAATTAGCCAGGACTGAAAACCATCTAAGGTGATGGGAAAAACCATTAGTATTTTTTCTCCACCCGAGGAATTTCTTTATGCATTAAAGGTGCATATACTAAAGAATTTATTTCGTTTTCTACCCATGCATGTGATCTTTAATGTCTTAATTTAATTGGGTTAAAGCATGAAATTATCGTTTATGTCAATTATTATCATTGGGAGGAAATGTGAAAGGAAAAATAAAACTCCTAATTTAGAGGTGCAAATGGTAAGTGTTAGTAATAGGTATTTAGCATTCACCTTCCTCCTCGCTCCATAGGAAATTCTATCTAGTTGGCACCTAGGAAGAGAGGGAAGTTTTCAGAAAAGGTTCTAGATGAAAATGATGCTTCCAAATCTTCATTGTCAAAGAAAAAAATATTTTTGAGCTTGTCTTAATTGATAAAACACCTAACATCCTATGTACTAAATCCTTTCATTGATTCAACGAACAATCTTAGTTATTCCCCATATGGGAAAGTGGGCTCCCGCAAGCTATGCTTCCTTGAAAATTCTCTTTTCCTAAGTTAATACATCTATGTGTTGAATTTAATGATTATGCTCAAATAATTGTTTAAGACAGTGAAGGCTTTCATTTGGTTATTTTTATTAAAGAACAAGATTTATATGATATGCTTCATTGGTATATGGGTTTTGTTGTAGCCAATTATTGCTAGGCCAAAATAATGAGGGGTTTTCAAGTGAGATTCATGGAATGTTAAAAGTACGACATTGAATAAATAGGTTATCTATTGCCTTGTAAAGGAATGAGGGCATTCTTATCAAAGCCTGTGACATTAGATGATTTTTTATTTTTTTTTTATAATTTTGTTTTTTAAAATTTTGGCAAATTTTTTATGAGCTTTTTTACACTCAAGAATATTTATCTTTTTTCCAAAAAGGTCCTTTTATGAGAATATTGGTCTTTCTTTATTTAAAAAAGATTGGGCTGATAGGCTTTGAGTTCCCATTCCATGGGGTATGTATTATTGGAGCCCAACAATCATAACCTGCAAACAAGCTCGATATACAGACTACCAAACCAACATAACACCCATGCAAAGCATCGAGAGGAGGAGCCCACAATAGCTCACACAATGCATAATGCATCGATATGGGCCATGAGTCATGAGACATGTAAACAATTGAATAATTTTATATCTTACCAATATGGGATAAAAACAAGACTACTAAACACACCCATAGAATGAGTATTGGTTGATGGCATATTTGTTAATTTTTTCACATTTTATCTTTTGACACGTTGATTTCAAATGAAGCCAAAATCTATCCCCCAAATTGTTAAATTGTCAAATAAGTATTGCAATATCATTAGGGGAAACCTTGACTAGAGTTTATGCACTCATCTTTTCCTGAATTTCACATTTATGAAACTGCTTTTCCTATCCATGAATATGGTGTAGATAAATTACAACAGTAGGACTATGGGACGTGTCTTATGGAAAAAGCAGAGAAGATTTCTTGGAAAATGAATAGGTCAACCATGTTGTCAAAAAGAATACCCCATTATTATTGAAAAATTTCATACGGGCTCAAAGGTCCTTATATGATGAAATATTTGAATCAGTTGTACATAATAAGAGGAAAGTCTCATTCCATATCATTGGATATTGTTTCCCTTAGGTGCAATATGTAGACATAGGTAGAATCACATACAATGGTTTTTCCAATGATACAATTGAAAATGATAAAGAGAATGTAACAGCCCTAGTGAAAATTCTATGTAAAAATATATGTATGGCCACGGATGATGGGACACCAAGTTGAATGGTGGGGGAACATCCTAATGGGTGTTGATTCAGTTTATTATGACAAAGGCAATGGTTAAGGCTTTGGAAAGGCAAAATGGAATTTTTGGCACAATTATTTATGAAAATAATGGAAATTAGGAAAAAAGGAAGGTGAAAGGTCACAGGTTGCATGTGAGAAGGAAAATGAAGGAAAATAATGGAAAATGAAGACATTAATAAAATGTATTTTGAGGATCAGTGGGCAAGACTTGATCAGTTCATTTTTAGAGTTCTGTCATTATTCTCTATCTATATCATACTCTTGGATACTTAGATTTTTCTTGGAGAACTCTTGGAGGGTGTTGCATACTTGGATTTTTGGAGCAAGAAGGAAAAGGAAGCACCAGGAAAGCACAAGAGGCATTGGGATAAGCGGCTACATAGGGATTTTCTTGCAGCAACCGAGTTGCATGTATAATTTCTTCACTAGTTTTGGAATGCATGGCACATGCACGTGGTTTCTTGGTTATGATTTGTCATTTCCATGGAGGATTGCCTGGATTGGTAGTGGGTTTGCCTAGCCTTGCCATTTCCTAGATAGCCATGTAGATTGTGGGTTTATTTTCATTGTTTTATATTGGTTGGTTCTCATGTTCCTTAGCTTGGGTTGAGTTATTAGTTCATGGAACCTTGGTTGGACAAACACTCTGGAAGCCCTATAACAGCTTGGGTTGAGTTACTAGTCTCGTAGCCTTGGTTGGAAATATGCTCTAGAGCCCTGGAACAACTTGTGTTGAGTTACTATTCTTGTAGCCTTGGTTGGAAAAATGCTCTGGATCCCTTGTTGGGTTGAGTTACTAGTCCTGGAAGCTGGTTAGGAACAAACTCTCTAGAACCCTAGATGGTTGCGATAGAGGCCGATCTGAGGAAATTTTTGTGATGTCCAACCATGAGGTGGAATCACTGTTTTATGAGTTGAGGTTGTTGGCCTCTAGAAGACGTGGATGGTTTTTTGTTGATTCTTTCTATGAGATCCCACATTCGTGCTTGGAATATGGCATGGGGCTGAATGGATGAGGAGAGATTTGGCTCAGTCATTCTACGATTTGGTGGAATGTGGAAGTCCCATCTTGGGTTTTCATTTTGCATCATTAATGAAAGGTTATTTCTCCTTGTACCTCTATGAGTATTATGATGGATTATATTTGGTTTATATGGTTGTGATTTCATGGATATTTATGCCCTTATTATGTTGGTTATTTATATGTTTTAGGACAACACCTATGTATGGCTCTAATCATTCTTTTACTTATATGAATGAAAAATGTATTTATGACCTAATCGATGGAATGGAAATTAAAGTGATAAGGAAACAATGCTTCATGCCAAATCTCAGATGAGTATGAAACCCCTATTCTTAGATCTATTATTTATACATGTAGGTTGCATATTTACTAAATGTTTGACAAAATATATGTTATGGCTAATAGGGGTCTAGTCAAGGTCTTGAACAAGTTTTTGGTCGAGTACTATCATTTCCTTTTACTGATTGAAGAGATGGTTGAATTATGGGAAGTGACCTGAGCTTTGGGCCTGAAAAAGTGGCTCAAATCTCGGAGTTGCTAGCATAGCACTGACAAATTAGGTCTTTGGTCGCTGGTAGGCAAGCCTGTGAGAGTGACTATAGGGTTACAGTCGCATGCATGCCTTGTCATGGGAGTAACTTTGGGTTTAATTCATATAAATTCTAGGTTAACTCAGAGGTTGGGCACCTGGATTGGTGGGTTAGCTCCTAGGGGTCCTGAAGCACCTAAGGGAGGTTTGTGTGTTGTGTTTCTATCAATTCCATTTACTTAAGGTTACCTAAGAGGTTGAATCATATGATAGTATCCTCTTGTCGCATGTTTACCCCGGTTGGCCGGTTACTTGGGTAAATGTGGGAGGATGGTGTTACAGAGTGGTATCAGAGCATGGTTGCACTCTTCTTGGGTTGTGTGTTGATCATGCTTTCATGTTGGTTGCATATGTGTTCCTTATGCATGTAGTCCATGTGCTTGTTGCATTTGCATGGTGTTGATCATGGTTGTGGTGATGTAACCATGTGAACATTGAAGGTGTTATCGTGGAGAATGTCTTCATGTGTGTATGGTTGATTATTCAGTTGTCATTCATGTATGGTCTTGGTTATAGTTATGCATGAATAGCAGGTCAAACATGCCTTGTGAAGTCATGGTATGAAATTTAGGTCATCATGATGCTATTGGTTGTTATGATGCCAATGTGTTGGCTGAGATAGAGCAGGAGATCCAGATCATCATAATGAGATTGCAGCATCAAACTTTGGGGTATGAGAAAATCGTCATATAGGTATTGTATGTTTGGTATGCAGGTATGTAAGATAAGGATTGTCATATGCATTGGGTTTATAAACATAAGGTTTATGTATATGTCTTTTGATGTTATGGTTACATTCATGATAGATGTTAATTGATTAGTGTAGTTATATGCACGTGTCAGATAGTAAAAAATGATAGTAACTTGTAGTTGTATGCATTGCTATTGTTGTTTTATATTAGATAGCCTGATGATTATGTTATATGTTGTTGATGAGTATATTATAGGTTAACTTGTTGTTGTTCTTTGACAGTTAGCTTGATGATTAGGTTATATGTTGTTGATGAGCATGAGATATAGCTTATGGTTGTTATATGCTAGTAACTTGATTATTAGGGTTATTTCATTAAGATCTTGATGTCATATGTATCATGCTAAATTGGATTGGCCTATGCAGATGGTTAGGGTTATGACATTCAGGTATGATTCGATTTATTTTGTTGCATTGTTTGTTACTAATATAGACCGATTGCACATATGTGATTGATATGCATAAATGATAAATTCTTATGAGTTTATGTTGTGAACATGTTAGTTAGTTAGTCTTATGGATATTGTGATCTTATTTATGTTTGATTTGACATGTTGTAAAGCTATATCATGCTAACTAGATTGATTGTGTAGACAAGATAGCCTCCCCTGAGATCCATTAAGGTAGGAGCTTTCTTATGTCATATATTTTGTCTTTGAATGTTTATTGTCATCTATTTGGTGTTTGAGTGTTTGGTGTCTATTATGTCATCTAGTTGATTTATTTAACATGGTATGTTTGCAAGTTGGTTGAATGTTTGATTAATTACATCATATGAGTATGTGTTTATAAGGTTTCTTTCCGAAATGATCTTGTTTTAAGAGGATTGTACTAACACATATTTGTTGAGACAGTTGATATGTACTTGAGTATAGTAGGTGATAGTTGTAGCATTGTATATAAGGACTATGAGTTGACTATGAATTCTGACATGATTGTTAGTCTTGGTAAAGGTTGATTTCAAATTGATAAATATGATTGTCTTGATATTTGGAACATGTGGTTTACATGTATGAGTAGTTGTAGGGTAACATGTTAGGTATTAGCGGGACAAGGTAACACTTGATGTGTTTATATAGCTAACAGTTGAGTGGTGTGACAGTACATAGTAAGCATCGATTGCAACGAATGAGTGCCTTGCATACAAGCAGTCTTCTTAACCTTGATTTTGTCTAGCATTATGTGGATATGTGCTATAGTCATGAAGATGTACTTGATAGGTATATTAGCCAATCTCTAGTTGCCAGAGGATCTGTCAAGGGAATTGGACTCCCTTAAGAAATGGCGTGGATGTGTTCAGTTGCAAGCAATGTTCTTGGCACAAAAAGGTAAGGTAATCATTGTATTTTTATGTTTATTTACGCACTTATATTTATGTGTTGATGGTAGTAGGATGCAGGGGATTGCATGGCAAAGAGATTGACACGAAATCTTGAAGAAGGCTCGGGTTGAGCTTTCCTTGGGAACCATGGGGATTGAGTCATGGTGTTTTTTGCTAGTCTTGTGCTTTTGGTCTTTTGGTGCCTTATTGTGCTTGATTGTGGTTTTGTTTTCATCTTATGCATCGCCATGCCACTTGGTTTGTGGTGTCATTATTGGTTTCATGGTTTCCTTATTAGTTGTTTCTTGTCTTTCCTTTTATGTTTTGAGTGTCTTGGAAATTGATTAGGGAAGAGGAATGTTGACAGAGCTCGGGGAGAGTTGTGTGGCACCCAACAGGTAATGTAAGAACTTAGATGAAGCTTTGTGCATGAGTAAGTGCAACGAAAGGTAAAACTATGACAGTCGGTTCGACTAGTTGGGTCCATTGTGGTAAGCAGACGGTGGCAGTATGGTCATGAGAAAGGTAACTAGAAAAGGTAAAGTAAATGGACCTACGATGTCGGATGGCTTGACTAAGTTGGGAAGGGTGGTTCTTAATGTTGTGCATGAATAAAGGAAGTTCTCTTAACCTTGACCTTGATATCTAGTATTTATGTTGTGATAATGATTGCTTTATGCTAATTATTATATGCATATATGTATGTATGTACATTGTTATCTGACATGGTCATCATGGATAATGATTGTTTTATGCTAATGTTTAGGTATATGTATGTATGTGTCTATGTATCTATGTTTTTATCTGACAGGGTCATTAAGAATCATTTTTATTGAGGAATGATTGCTTACGTAGGAAAATGACAAGAAGAGGTTCCTGGTCTTATGAGGAATCAATTGGGAAGAGTAGTCATGACAAATATATGAGGTCAGTATCATGTGGTTATGAGTTGATATTATGTGATTCTATTATGTCAATGTTATGGAGAGGTTATACCAAGGGATACATCAGTGAAATGAAAGCAGCGTGGTCTACAGCATGCTAGGAAAAGAATGGATAATATGCCAGAAGAAAGGTTTCTTGGTAGAGGTAGTGTTGTTTCGGATGTGCGGTATTACTATTGTGCATATGTCATACATGTTGTACATGTTGCATCTGTGATGATTGTGTGCATGTCGTATTGTGCATATGTAGTGTGTGTACATGTTGTTTATGCAATATTATGTACATGGTGTTGGTACAGATAGTGTTGTATGAATGCTGCATATTCAGTGTTGGGTATAGATGATACTATGTACATTTTGGATATATGGTGTTGTGTACACATTGTACTGTGTGCATGATGGATATTTGGTGTTGTATGCATATAGTGCTCTGCGCGTGTTGGATATGTGGTGCTGTGAACATATGATGCTATGTACATGTTGCATATGCAGTGTTATGTACATGTGGTGCTATGTACATATGGTGTGGTGTGCATGTCATGCATGTGGCATTATGTACATGTGGTCTCACGTACATGTTGTGCATGTGGCATTGTGTACACATTGTGTAGGTGGCACTGTGTACATGTGATGTTTTACACACGTTGTGCAGGTGGTGCAGTGTATATGTGGTACTATGTACATGTTGTACATATGGCACTGGTGCACATGTGGTATTATGAGCATGTCATACATGTTGCGTTGAGGGCATGTGGTACTAGGTATGTACATTGTGTAAGTGCATGTATTGTGTGGTGTTGTACATCGGGTATAGACGTATTGTGTTATGTTGTACGCTAGGTGTAGGTTCATGTATTGCGTTATGCACTGGATGTAGCCATATGTATTGTATTATATACACTGGGTGTAGATGTATGTGTTGTATGTCAGGTGTAGGTGCATGTATTGCATGGAGTTGTATGTCATGTGTGTTCATATGTGTGTGATGCACACTATGAAGATGTGCACCTAGTTGAGGATAAGGCACTGGGTGTTTGTCAAGTGTGGCAACCAATCTGGTGTGCATACAGAATAAGAACAAAGTCATAAGTAAGGATCGATTAAAGGATAAGTATCGGTATATTATTTCAATTTTATGATGCATGTGATCTATGATTCTCATCTATGATGATTACATGTGATCTATGATGGTTAAATGTTGAGCTAACCTAATGAGATATTTGTATACATGTTGATTTGGTCAAATATGCTAATTTGACTTGTGGTGACAGGAAGCGAACAAGATTGCAAATATACCTTATTGAAGAGCTACCAAAGAGCTATGATGTGAATTTATTTCAATATATTTTAAAACTAATGGAAGTTATGTGCTTGGTACAAGAATGCATGAAATTCCTAGTTGGGTGATTGAAATTGACTGCAAGAATTTGCAACAACAAAAGGAATTGGAAAATGTAGTAGTATGCTAGTAAAGCATTTAGGAATAGGTCCATTGTGGGACACTCATACCCAATAGTGTCCATTGATTTCCATGAGCATGCTATGACCAGTATGATGTTTTTGAGGCAGGGATATTCCTTGGTTTTTTATCTTATGATGTGAGGAAGCCTTGCCAAAGGATGGATTGCCCGAGATGGGGGTTCCAGTGGAACTTGGAAGGTGAGTGACATCATGAAATGGGTTGACCGGATTGCCCGAGGGAATATGTAGCAGAGAAGGGAAGATCGAGGATGGATTTTTTTTGGTCAATATCATTTCCATATGGAATCGGATGAGCATTAGGAGTGCACCCTAGAACAATGAGCCAATAATTTTTCACTGAGAGGACAAGTGGCGTAGGATTATAGTGCTAGACATTGGATGTAGTTTGACTGTGGCAGTGGATTTTTGATTTCCTGGGAAGGGGGAGAATCTTGGTATTACTTGAGGGTGGAGGTGTGGGCCTCTAGATTCCCTTGTTGCAAGTGTAGGCATCGTATCTTTTTATTTGTTGGTTGAGAAAATATGTATATGTGTATATTATTGTAAATATTGTAACGAGCTAGATTTGTAAAGCTCCATAGATAGTATGGTTATTTGTTGATTGAAGCAAATGTGTATGTGTATATGTGGTTATTATTGTAAATACCATAATGAGTTATATTATAAAGCTCCAGTAAACAGTATGTTTGTCGTGTTTTAGTAAATGGTCATTCTAAACACTGCAATGAGTTGTGTTATAAACCTCCATGAGTAGTATGTTTTGTTTTGAGTAGTCTTGTTGGTTATAGGTGTCATTGAACACCAAGGACGGTATTCCCCCAAAGGGGAGGGTTTTGTAATAGTCATGGTGAAAATTCCATGTAAAAATATATATATGGCCATGGATGATGGGACATGTATTCCATGTTGAATGGTGGGGGAAACATCCTAATGGGTGTTGATTCATTTTATTATGGATAAGGAAATGGCTAAGGCTTTGGAAAGGCAAAATGGCATTTTTGGCACAATTATTTATGAAAATAATGGAAATTAGGATAAAAGGAAGGTGAAAGGTCACGAGTTTCATGTGAGGTGGAAAATGAAGGAAAATAATGGAAAATGAAGAAAAAAGAGGCCTCATTAATAAAAAGGCTTCTGAGGATCAGTGAGAAATACTTGATCAGTTCAGTTTTAAATCTCTCTCATACTCTTGGATAGTTAAAGTTTTCTTGGAGCACTCCTAGAGGGTGTGGCATACTTGGATATTTGGAGAAAGGAAATGGAAGAGTAGGAAATCACAAGAGGCATCAGAATCAGTGGCTACATTGGGATTTTCTTGTAGGTATCGAGTTTCATGTATGATTTCTTCACTAGTTTTGGCATGCATGGCACATGCTTGTGGTTTCTTGGTTATGATCTGTCATTGGAATGGAGGATTGCCTGGATTGGCAGTGGATTTTCCTAGCCTTGCCATTTCCTAGATAGCCATGGAGATTATGGATTTATTTTCAATACATTATTTTGGTTGATTCTCATGTTCCTTAGCTTTGGTTGAGTTATTATTTCCTAGAGCCTTGCTTGGAAAAACACTCTAGAAGACCTGTAACATCTTGGGTTGAGTTACTAGTCCTGTAGCCTTGGTTTGCCAAATGCTCTGAGCCCTTTATGGGTTGAGTTACTAGTCTTGAAACCTTGGTTGGACAAACGCTCGGGATCCCAACAATAGCTGTGGGTTAAGTTACTAGTCCTAGAAGCTGGGTTGGAACAAATGCTCTAGAGCCCTAGATGGTTAGGATAGAGACCGATTTAATGATGGTTTTGTGATGTCTGATCGTGAGGTGGAATCACTATTTGATGGGTTGAGGAGGTTGTCCTTTGCAATCCCTCGATGGTTTTTTATTGATGTGTTCTATGAGATCCCACATTCATTCTTGGAATATGGAATGGCGGTGAATGGATGAAGAGAGATTTGGCTCAGCTATTCTACGATCGGGTGGAACGTGGAAGTCCCATCTCGGGTTTGGATTTTGCATCATTAATGAAAGTTTATTTCTCCTTATATCTTTATGAGTATTATGATGGATTATATGTGGTTTATATGGCTGTGATTTCATGGATATTTTGGCCCCTATTTTGCTAGTTATTTATATGTTTTATGATAGCATCTATGTATGGCTCTCATAATGTTTCTACTTATATATGAATGAAAAATGTATATATGACCCAATGGATGGAATGGAAGTTAAAGTGGCAAGGAAACAATGCTTCATGGAGAATTTCAAATAATTATGAGATCGTTATGCTCAGATCTATTATTTACACCTGTAGGTTGCATATTTACTAAGTGTTTGATAAATTGTTTGCTATGGATAGTAGTTAAGGTATTGAACAATTATTTACTCTAGTATTATCATTTCCATGTTATTTTACTAATCGAAGAGATGGTTCAATTCTGGGCAGTGACCTCTCTAGGCCTGAAAAAGTGGGTCGAATCCCAGAGTCATTGGCATAGCACTGACAAATCAGGTCTCTAGTCGCCAGCAGGCAAGCCTATGAGAGCGACTATAGGGTTAAATTCGCATACATGCCTTGCCATGGGATCGACTTTGGGTTTAATTCATCTAAATGCTAGGTTAACTTAGGGGTTGGGCACCTGGAGTGGTGGATTAGCTCCTGGGGGTCCTGAAGCACCTAAGGGAGGTCTGTGTGTTGTGTTTCTATTGATTCCATTTCCTTAAGGTTACCTAGGAGGTTGAATCATATCATAGTAGCCTCTCATCACATGTTTACCCCGGTTGGCCGGTTGCTTGGGTAGATGTAGGAGGAGGGTGTTATAGAGAAGAAGCAGAGTTGACTCTATTTTTGGCTATATTTATGCTTTTTATGGCGAATATAATCACTAGTGTGCAAAAGAATCTTGACTAATGAAGAATATCTACTAAACCATGTAGAGCTTGGGATTGGAGTATGGTGATATTTTTGTTTTCTTAGACTCTTATCATTGGTTGATGTATTTTATTCCCATGACAATAGAGCATCTAAAAATGCTTGGGCTTGAGGTTGATTGGCAATAATAATTTATCACAACCCATGTGAATCCATTTTATGATTCCTCTGTGTGATGGAAGATGAATGTTTTGGAAAATATGGATGAATTGTGAAAATATATGAAAACAAAGAGATAGCTCATGGAAGGCCAATATTTATTCAAATTTTTATTGATGCCTACAATTGTTGATAGCTCCAATCCATAAATTCAAGACCTTCGAGATTTATAAGAATATGGAATAATTATTGCTACCTATCCTTGCTTTGTTGGGATTGCTTCCCTATAGAATTATGTCCATCCACGTTTCCATATTTATGAGTCTCAATTCAATTCAGGCCCTAATGATCTAAGAATCTTCCTTTCAAAATCTATGTTAGCTGGCCTTGAAATGTGGAGCATAAGGTGATTGATTTCTAAATGACCGACTCATGTAGAGTATCAATGATTGATTTCAATTATCCAATTACAATTTTAAAAAATAGGAATGATATCACGAATTGAATGAATACCAATTCCGACAAAAAGAGTAATTCTAGGAGAAAATGAGAAAAAAGGAGTAATAATATTAGAGGAGAGTCAAAGTCATTGGATTGTGTGAAATGAGGGATTCTAAAATAAAGAATGCTTCATTGGGACTGTGAAAAATCTTGTCTCCAATCCATTTTGGAGCCAAATGTTCAAAATTTCGAACGGTTTCTTGAATCATCATCTAGGAAATTTATGTTCTCTAGCTTGCAAATCCAAAACTAGCCACTAGAATCAACTTCGAACTATGGCTGATGAGAAGTGTTACTTCATTACTTGTTTTACGTTGTTGTATTTGAAATATGTCAATTATGGGACTGAGAATTCAAAAACAAGGAGAAGAAAGATAGATATTTTTGGTCATTCACCTCCAGAAAAGTTTTAATCTCGTGCTCCACACCTGGACGCTCAAGCCTCTACCTTCTTATGAAGGAATTTCAATATGAAAATGGACCAGACTAAAATTGAAGGAACATTATGTTGGAGTTGGTGCAGGTTCCAAAATAATTGATTTCTCACATTGTTCCACGCTCAAATCAACGAGGTCTGAATAGTTAAAGTGTTCATAGGTTATGCTAAGGCAACCATCGAAGTGGTTTCCCCAAACCATTCATCTACAGATCAACGACCAACATTGATCCTTGGGAGTCCCTCTCATTAATTTCCACAAACCAATTTGGCGTGCCCCCAAAAGGAGTCTATGGTTTTTGGTTAATGATGTGTTCATAAAAATAGCCATGACCCACATATAAATTCATCCTCTAGTGCATCCTCATGAAGCATTTGACAAGGACTTGGGCTCGTATGCATTTTCAACGAGTTCTAAATATTAAAATATTGGAATGCGTATGTTGTGTTATAACAAAGAATCAAGGTATATTTTATTAGAATGTAAGATCGAATATCTATATCGGATTTGGTGTTGGAATCACGATTGCTATTATACCAAAACATGCAGGTGTTAGTAAACAAACACATCACCAGAGTTAATAGATCCACGAGAGGCGATTAAGTACATGTCGCGAAACACACGAGGAGCATCGGTTTATCCAATGTTCAATGATATCCCCCCCAGTTCCAGCTGGGTGTTATTCAAGCTCAAGACCTTTGGCTCTGATACCACTTGTTGGAATCACAATTTTCCTTACAACAAAACTTGTAGGTGTTCTTAAAGAGACACATCACTAGAGTTAACGAATCCACGAGAGCTGGTTAAGCACATGTCGAGAAACAAATGGGGAGTGTTGGTTTATCCAATGTCCAACATTAGGAAGCCTAGATTTAGTATGCCGAGGGGTAACTTAATGAAGAAAACTCTCTAAAATTAAAGAATATGAACTAGTTTGATTCCAAGTTTTGGGGAAATTTGCAATAATGTTTTTCCTATCATGTTTTTCATTCATTGATGTTTTTCTTCCATTGGTATGTGTATAATGAAGCTATAGGTTGATTTAAATTGAAATTGTAAATTTACTTGTAACAAATGGTACTCCTAATTTTTTATTTGAATCCATTAATAAGCGCTCTACCATACTAGGATCTCATCCATTTGTCTTTCTCTTTACACAATTTCCTCTACGGGGACAAAATTGAGATTCTTAAGTGCCTGAGTGATTAAGCCTTGTTTTTCTTTCTACTTCTAGTCCCTTCTTGAAAACCGTCAAAGCTATGCAACCCTTATATTTCTTAGGCAATCTGGTTTTAAAGATAGGTTTTCAAAACTAGAAGGTTAATTGCAAGTCCTCATGGCATATCCCTCTGGCCACATATTTTTAACAGCTTTCGTCAATCTTCAGATGTCCTGGGAACTAGTTCCCTCATAGCCAGGAATTATCTCTAAGGAAACAAAAGGTTCTGAACCTATTGAAGAATTCAACCTTGAGTGTCATTTTGAAGCCCTAGTTGATAGCCAGAAAGTGGATTTCTTAAGAAAATTGATAAATGGCTAGGAAAATGTGATTGAGATCAGACTTCCTTTAAATATATAAGTTTTTAAAGAATATGTAAAATACTTGATATCCATGGTCTATATACTTTTAGGGTATTGTGATGATTTTAATGTTAATGCATTCATTCTTCGTTTAATACACAAAATTCTACTATTTACTAGCATCAATTTTCCTTCACTTATTACCAATAGAATTCATAATAAACTTACATTGTTACCTAAAGATAGAATTTAAGATATTAGCCATATATGGTTTATCTTTTGTTAGGTCAATAGTCCTCCCATTTTGAATATGTAGGGTTTCAGTGTAGAAACCAACTGGGAGAATAAAATTTACCTTTTGAATGAACACACATGGTGGTTTTTAGCAGCCAACCTTAGATATTAAATATTCATTGATAAATTCATGTCCATAGTCTATAGTCTCATTAGAGAAATTTTGAGGTCTAAAATGGACCTCCCAAGAAATATTATAAAATAATAGTAGAAATAATAAACTTATATTAGATTACATCATCAAATTTTAGAGGGGAAAAATGAAAAACTAATTTTTCATCTCGTATTTTCAACTTATCTCCCAACAATTTTACTCAAATTTTGAGCAGAGCACTCGTTGGATGTGGAATTTAATTCCTTATCCAAGGAGTACCCATGTTGCATACTTTCAATGGTCCCTGCCATACAAAAATTGAGAAATACATTAAAAAACATGATTGAAATCATGTTTTTCATGTATTTCTCATTTTTTGAGTAGGAGGATCCATCAAAAGTATGAAACATTGGTACTCCTTAGATAAGGAATTAAATTTTTGATCCAACGAGTCCGCTATAAATTTCAATAAAACTCTAGGGAGATAAGTTGAAACTTAGTTTTTATTTTAATATTTTTATTTTTTTACTCCAAAAATGGTGAACCATCCACCATGGTTGACATCCTCATCTAGAATCCTATTAGTTCCTATAAAATTGATTTTGATTGTACATTTTTTTTGTAGGCTCATTTTAGACCTCAAAATTTCTCTAATGAATATTTGGCCATCTCCATCCAAGAATCCTTAATGAGTGTAAGTCTCACCTCCATATGAATGAAAAGTTAAAATGTGGAGATTGGTATATTGAAAAGAATTATACAATTATTAGAATTTATGGGGTTGGATTTAAAATGTACATGCTACATGTGTACTTGACTCCTTAATTGTTTTCCCTAGATTACATCAGATAGAGGATCCATTTTGATGATTTGCACTTTACCTCCAAAGGAAAGAAATCCACTTTCAACATTCCTATTGAATTATTTTGTTTTAATATTGACTCTCATAAAACTCTCCTGACTATTAAGAAAATGTTGAAATATTTTATATTTGAAGAAGATGAGTGGAAATATGACCTTTATTAGGTCATTTCTAATTTCAGGATGTCAATGAAGTTCCCCCCTTCCTTTAATTCTCCCAATAAAGATAAATAACAAATGGGTAATAAAGAAATGTGGACATAAAATTCTACAACAAATCCTAGCCATATGGCTAATGCACAATTTGAAGGAAGCAACCTAAGACATCCTAGTACAATTAGGAATTTTTCAGAAGATGTGATACCCCCCTTCCGCCAAACAAGAGATTGAAAATTATATCACCTTCTGAAATAAATTGTTATATTATTCATTGTTCTTCTAATGAATTATGTGTACTTTCAGAAATGTTGTCACAGGAAAAATCATCCATTCAAACCAATGGAAAAGATGTGTTCTTGAACCCTAATAAAGAAACTTCTGATTAAGCAAGGTTTTCTTTTTACCATCAATTGATATAAGAAGATCCTAGTCCATACATATTAATCTCCTCAATTAATTATAAAATAGGTCGAATTCAAATGAAAATTATGCAACCCAAAGTGAACAAACCAGTTGGACAGCTAAAGCCTAGTGACTATGAGACTATCCAGTTTTCAGTGGATTTGGATGGTTTTCCATCTCAAGATAAAATAGAATAGCATAAGTATATAGGTGATGTTGTGGCCAAGAACTTGATTCAAGACTCAATCAATGATTGAAAATTGAAGTTAAAACTACACAGGGAAGAGGAACATTTGAGGACAAAAAAATCCAATAACAAAGCCAAAATTTTTATGTTGGTTGATTTACAACAAAATCTACTTATCTCTGGAAATCATGAATAATATAGGGCTTTTATAGCCAGCTTTCTAAAGGAAAAAGATAATGAAATATCAAGGCTAAAGGGAAAACTAAATATATCATCAATTGAACATAATCAAAGTCTGAAGATGGTAGACGCTGAAAAGGAAAAGGCTCAATTTAAAGGTCAAATAAAAACCCTCAATGAAATAAGGATAGATAGGAAAGAACCACTAAATATTTGGAAGAATAATAAGCCTCATTCCTTGTTGAAAGGTTGTAGAAATAGAGGGTGTACCTTGAAGTGGAGAATATAGAAGTTCATTTCAATCAAGATGAGCATATAGGTTTCTCAGTTACAAGATGAATGTTGAGAAAAACATTCAAAACTAATTGACTTGCAAGCCCTTTTAGACAATAGGAATGAAATTATTGAACAAAATCATTTAGAATTGGTATAAAAAGAAACCAATTATTAGAGTTAAAATTGTCTTATGAAGAACTTAATAAAATCCTTAGCCATAAATTTGATGCTTGAAAGATACTGATATGTGCTAGACATTGTATATGGGACCAGGTCAAACTTGTAATGAACTCTAAAACAATTTGTTTTATTAACTAATACAGTGCTTGGAAAGGAACTCGAATATTCACATCAGAAAAACTTGGGAACCATTGGGAAATAAGGTCGAGGTGGCAAAGTATATTATAAAATTTGTCAATCCTTAATCTTCAAGTAATTTAAAGCTACTAAACATTAATTATATAACTTATTTTATTATGGACGTCATGTCAATTAAAGGAAAATTTAATTTAATTTCTAATGCAAATGAAAGATGTAAGGAGATTAACAATTTTTTTTTGAATTTTAGGATCAATTTTCTAGGGCATGTGAATTGGGTTTACCACCACCCTTTACCCAAAAAGGCTGGAGGTACATAGAAGCTATCTATCAAGACACATTGGAGAAGAAATGAAACGATTAAGAGCCTTTATCTTACATCATTGGGGGAATAAGGGGAAGAGCATTAAGGAATTTTGAGGTCTAAAATGGGCCTCCTAAGTGTTTTGGATAATTTAGCATCTACGGATAAACACTAATTTACTAGACAAGTAGCTATGCCTAGAACAATAGTTTAAAGTGTTTTATACTTTTCCTATAAGAAATAGATAAGAAGAGAGAATAGAAGGCCTACCTGTAGTTCCACTTTCCTCTCATCTCCCTTGTATCGATTCCGTCACTCCTTCCTGTACTTAATCCGCTTGAGAAGTACCCTATAAACACAACAAAATAAAAAACCGATCAAAGCATACGATCCATTGAATAGAAATGAAAGGAATCAGAAGCAATTCATACATATAAGCATTATGAAAGAACACAACATATGGAAAAAGGTTCAAACACTTTATTAGATAGAAGAAGGATTACAACCATCAGTGTCGGATTCAAAGTCATTCCTTCATATTGGATCCCATCCACATCACATCAAAAGCAAGACAAGCTTGTGGCATCACATCATTTGCTCCGAAGTCAAGTCTCATAGCAGCATTGTCTCCTTACAATTCAACATAGTCCAGCCCCTGATCACTTAGATGAGTGGTCAATTTATAGGAAGATGAAGGAGGTTTTTTCATTAATGGTGACATTGAATGGCCTTCCATACTTAGAATTAGTTCCATGGAGGAAGGGATGAGAGGAGAGGATGCTCCTTAACTCATTCCTCATCCATTTTTGAGCTCATAGCAGTTGATAAGACAGGGAAAATTATAGATGACTCCAAAAGATAAGAATATTCCCCAAACCCTATGTGAATTTTGCTCATTCTCACCTAGAGTAGGTGAAAGGAATCCTAAGTGCTCTACAGAGCACCCTGGTAGTGGACTTAACTACTTTGTGGCACACCTTCATAAGGGCTTACCTGCGCTGGTCCCTCTAGAGGCAATTTCTAGATGTCTTCAAATCATGAAACTGTCTGGGAAGGAGGCATTCAAAGGTTTGACTTGTTTAGGCATGAAACAACTGAATTTAGGGTTTGATGAGCCCTAAAACACTGATCCGTATGTTGGGATTTGATGTGCCCAGATGGATCTGTAATAGCTACCCCCTAAAGCATGAAGTCGGAAAAATGCCAATGTCGAATGAAATGATTTACGATGTGATGAGGAGGTATCAAAGTGGAAGGTGACCTGCGTCAATTACAATACATATATCATGATATTTTATTTTTCATGAATTTCTAAGGGAAGGCATACCCATGCTTAGCTTATAAACATTCCTTACATGTACATAAACAGTCGTCTATAGATATAGACCCATGATCGGAATGACTATCAATGTAAAGCCATTGTACATATGATTTAGTACTCCTGATATCACAACCCGGATGGATGAAACTACATTCGGGGTCTTCAATCCCATTCAACCATTCGCTCAAGTACGAGTCTAACGATGTGAATATGTGATTTGAAGTCAAACATGGGAAGACACCATCTGATTACCAGCCGATGATGTAAGTTGTTAACAGTTGCGAAAGAAATCACCGATAATGATAATGATTGTCAAGGTACTCTAGTACATTTTGCATGGTGTGAATGGATGATTTGATGTTGAACACCATACAAAGTCTTTTGGTCGAAGGCCATTGATGTATGCCTATCATCGAAAGCAAGAAACCTGCCATTGATGCATGAAAGCCTCAAGGTACTGAATGGGTGTTTCTAAGTCAAATTCTTGGATAATGAGTTGATGTCGACAAGAAGCGACTCGTCGCAGGAGGGCCTTGATGTATCCCACATCAACGAAACGAAATGAGTGTAGTGATTTTAGAGATGGAATTTGACTAACGACACAAGGTTCATGAATGGCAGTCATGAAAATGAAGGTTTATGGTATTGCAAAAGATGGACTTTGATTGGATGACTTCTCTTGAACATGTCAGTGACACTAAATTGAATTGGTAGAATTGACCCAAAACAAAGTGATGGATGGTATGATGGACCAACGGTGTGATAACCATCAAGCTAATAACCCAACCCAGATAGTCACGGTGATGGAGTGAAAGTGTCATGTTCAAGAGCGACCTACTACCATAAAGTGGTTTTTCCCCTTTTTCCATTTTTCTTAGTCATTGCTGACCAATACCTCTTTATTTTTATCAAGCTTGAGGAGGATAACATATGCTTGTTGTATAATTTCACCCTTTGGGTGAATCCATCACTATTTTATGTTTTAATGAGTCTAGGGAAGGTGAAACTTGGTCTTGTCTAGATGGACAAGTTTGTCGCTATTTGATGTTTTTAATGAGTTTAACGACAAAAATAACTAGGTCCTTTTCATGTTTAGAGAGTTTGAAATGGTACAAAAAGAAAACTCCATAAGTTCCTTTTCGTAAATTAATCTCTCAAGTCCAAAAAAGCGTAAAATAATACAAGAGAGATATCGTTTCCAATCTGTTAACGAGTTGGAAAGGACAAGCGCTCGATAATCTTTTCATATTTAGAGAATCTGAAAAGAGCTTAAAGAGGACTCCACTTTGAGGAACAAGTGTTGTCTAGGGTAGCAACTGGTTTCGATGATGTTGGAACTTCTCAAAACATGTTGATTTATGTGAAGAGGTTGGCTAATAAGACCACTCATTGCAACTGTTCATAAAAAGGGTAAAACAACCAAGTGAAAGAATATGATTGGCCAAAGGGATGGTGGCAATGGGATGAAAACAACCAAGGCTCATCTGACGAAAGAGGCTAATAGAATGGCAATCATGAGGGTTAAAATGGAAATGGGTTCATTTTTAGACAATCTTGAACCATAGGGAGCTGTGCTTGGATTCAGTTTCATGTTTACACAAGCTTGAAACAAAAAAACCATGCTTGGATTTAGTTTCATTTTTACACAAGCTTAAAATGAAAAACTATGCTTGAGATTGGTTTACATGCCCTGAACATGATGAAAGGGAGATTCTCCTATAACAATATGGAAGTCACTCCGATGAAGTAGGACGGTTATCCAACACCTTTTTGGCTTCATCTAGATAGGGACAAAGGTGAATGGGGTGATTACCTTCACATAACCTACAGGGAAACTTAAATTTACCACTAGGTGCATGCCCCCCAAGCTTCATTACGTTCACCTAAGTAGACTAATCATGGCTATGAGGTGGATGGAATGAAGGTTCATATACGAGATCAAGTGAAAGACTCGACTGGGATTTTATGAGATCTAATCAAAGACTCGAATTGGAACTTTGCTCCAGGGGTCCTTGTTTAATTTTTTAATGAGCTTGACACAAGACAAGGAACTCTGCTCATATTCCTTGGTTTCATTTTTTAACGAGGTTGACACAAGACAAGGAACTATCTTCATGGGAACTGTTTAATTTTTTAATGAGGTTGACACAGTAAAAGAACTATCCTCATATACTTGGTTTCATTTTTTAATGAGGTTGATACAAGACCAAGAACTGTCCTCGTAGGAGATGTTTCATTTTTTAACGAGGTTGACACAGTAAAAGAACTATCCTCACATCCTTGCATCACAACTCATAAGAGATCATGAAGGAGAGATCTAGTTCCAATGCCCCCAGTACATGATGTACAACATCACTGAAATGATTGTCAGTTAATATAGGTATGGAACGGGTTGCCACATAATTAACCCTTGGTGGGGATGATACCATTGGTACAAAAGGACCATTTAGGGAAGATGGTTGACTAGGAGCCACATTTGGACCGGGAAATGAAAGCTGGTCAATGGTGAAAATTCTACCTTCATGCAAGAAACAAATCACTCGAAAGAGTGCTGAAACAATAGCTCCCATGTCATAAACATAGTTGCACCCAAGAAGTAAATTGTAATCTAAAGGTCCTGGGACTACCATCACATTCAGATAAATGATTTTTCCTCCCAAAGTAATAGGTAACTGAGGGAGGATCCCTAATGGTTGACTGGTTCCTCTGTTAAAAGCCAACAGATTCTGGGTAACAGGCACAAGCGGCAGCGAACCAAGCGCTTGCTAAGCAGTTGAGGAAAGGATACTCATAGATGCACCTTCATCTATAATAGTGCCAAATACAATCATATTAAAAACCTGTACTATGATCTGGAAAGGAACATAAGAAGGAAGATGGAATCCTGCCAGTCGAGTCCAATCAAAGGAAGTGACTAGACTACTTGGAGGGGGTACCTAGAAATGGGAGAATTAACCTCTTGAGTTACGAGAGTGGGATAATTTTCCTCCTGTCTTGATGGAATAGGAGGACTACCCCCAAGCCCATTAGAATCTGAAGAAACAAAAAGAACTTGAGTGGTATCATATTCACTCTCTTTGGGAAAGGTACGATTAGTTGAAGGTGAAATTCAGTCAATTGTTACCTCGACCTATTGATTTGGGTCAGGTATAGACTCATAGGATTCACTTTAAGAGAGAGTGGGTTTGACCAACGGTTAATTTTGGTTAGTCAATTCATCAACTAGTGAAGGATTAAAGGAGAGTCTCCTGTAACCAGATGGAAGTCATTGCGGCGAAGTAGGACAGTTATCCAACACTTTTTTGGCTTCATCCAGATAGGGACAAAGGTGAATGGGGTGATTCCCTTCATATAGCCTACATGGAAACTTAACTTTACCATTCTTTCCATGAACTTTACTACCACTAGTTGATGGTGTGTCACCAACATGATCTCCAAAAGTTGATGACACGGGATGATGTGAACGAGAAGACCATTCTTCTAAGATCTGAGGAATATCAGGACAATTTCGAAGAATATGGTCTCCCACACAAAGTTTGCATGGATATCGAACTTTGTGAGGCTTGATGGACGGTTTCTCATTAGATGTTGCATTCAAAGCAATGGTTGTTTGGTTGCCCCTCTGCTGAATTTTCTTCTTCTTCCTTCTTCATTTTCTTATTATTCATAGCCACCTGGTTACTAGTACCATTACTTTCACCAGGTGAAGAGGAAGAAGGGGAGGAAGAAACAACCAAGGAAGAAGGGAAAGGGTCAACTTTAGGATCAACTAGAGTTTGATTTTGTCCAATTGAAGGTGTACTCGATTGTGAAGAAATCATGACATTTTGAACCAAGGAGGTTGAAAACAACCATACTGGAAAGCCAATGGTAAAACCCAGAAGGGACAATGTAGCCATATATGGAGCACCAATATTTCCAAAAGGAGGAAAAGGACTAGGATTCCCATCAAAAGGAATTCCTTGATCGGTGGACTCTGGATTTGTCAAGATATGTTTCAACCTAAGATCAGTTAAGGAGCAAGCATGGAAGATGTTATCTATGGTCAATTATTATTTTTTAATCAAAGTAACATAACAAAACAAAACAAGGATAATCTAGGCAAAAGGTTTACCAAGCAATTGTGAACTACAGAATACCTCCTGGTGAACCAAGAAGTACAGGCAGGCAATCTTCCCGAATGATGTGTTAGGTGTAGCACAGTGTACAAGGCGGCTGACTCAGTTACCTAAGGATGGATAGCAACCTAGTGTTTTCCTCTCATGTATACCAGAAAGTACGTGGAAGCCCAATCTGTATAAGCATTGTCTAATGCAAAACTGCACAATGAGAGCATTCCCATATACTTTACGTACTGTAACACCGCTCTATATACCCAAAGGTATGTGGACAAGCTATGATATACGCATGTACGTGGAATAAGATATCACACTCGGAATGTAATGCAGACAAGTTAGCGACAACTGCTTTGTTTTACAACGCTGGAACACGTGTCTAGCATAGACCTCTAAATATTTTTCGTTAGGTGACAATGCTCCATTAGGTAAATTCAAATAAATTTTAAGCTGATCTTCTTTAGAATTTTCCTTTTAAGGTTCACCACGTGATGTATGTTTGCAATTCCTAAAATGCAACTAATATGATAAGAATTCTTTCCATTCAATTTTACAATGAAAATCCTTACCTAGTAGGGATAGAGCGATCAGATTTTTGACAAAGAGAAAAGTGCACATCTAATGCAATTTCCCTAGCTATTCCTTTCAAGCATTCACAAACTATAATATGAACGATGCAAGTTTTCCTTTTAGAATCCCTTAATGTTATGATGAACAAAAAGGAAATTGTGAGCATATAATCAATCAATCTTTAATAAGAACGAAGACTTTTATGACAGTTCTAATTTGAAGGAAGAGAAGACTTTACGACAATTTCTTTAGAACAAAGATTAATCAATTATATTCTAACTTTGACTATAGACTGATAATGACAAAGAAAACATTAAAGAAACATTAATCAATCAAATCAAAGTAGGGCTGGCAAAGGAGATAAAAATTTGTTCTTTGAGACATGACATTCATTGATCAATCAGCAAGCAAACAAATAGGCAAAAGTTGGAAAAAAACACATTCCAAAGGTGGGAATTTGACCTAAGGTTGATCAACACAGGTCAAAGAGGGCCTAACTGCACTGCAAAGTATTGTCTCTCACTCAAGGGTGCTCTGTAGAGCACTATCCCCTGACCAAGCCTGCGTTGATTTCTGAGAGGCCACTCAAGAGTCATCTAACCTCAATTTTTTACCAAAATTCAATGCAAAAGAGCTAAAATACAGTCAATGAATGCAAGTAGGGTCTACAAGAATGTCTTAGGAGGTGAATAAGCTACTAGGAAAGGTGATAGGTCCCCAGTGGAGTTGCCAATTTGTTTTGGAGAATTTAGCATCTACGGATAAACACTAATTCACTAGACAAGTAGTTGTGCCTAGAACAACAATTTAAAGTGTTTTAGACTTTTCCTATAAGCAATAGGTAAGAAGAGAGGATAGAAGGCCTACCTGTGGTTCCGCTTTCCTCTCATCTCCCTTTTATCTATTCCATCGCTCCTTGCCATACTTAATCTGCTTGAGAAGTACCCTGTAAACACAACAGAAGACAAAAACTGATCAAAGCATACGATCCATTGAACATAAATGAAAAGAATTAGAAGCAATTCATACATATAAGCATTATGAAAGAACACAACATATGGAAAAAGGTTCAAACACTTTATTAGATAGAAGAAGGAATTACAACCATCAGTGTCTGATTCAAAGTCATTCCTTCAGCTTGGATCCCATCCACATCACATCAAAAGCAAGACAAGCTTGTGGCATCACATCATTTGGTCCAAAGTCAAGTCTCATAGTAGCATTATCTCCTTAAAATTCAACATAGTCCAGCCCCTGATCACTTAGATGAGTGGTCAATTTATAAGAAGATGAATGAGGTTTTGTCATTAATGGTGACATTGAATGGCCTTCCATACTAAGAATTAGTTCCATGGAGGAAGGGATGAGAGGATAGGATGCTCCTTAACTCATTCCTCATCCATTTTCGAGCTCATAGGAGTTGATAAGACAGGGAAACTTCTAGATGTCTCCAAAAGATAAGAATACTCCCCAAATCCTATGTGAATTTCACTCATTCTAGCCCAGCGTGGGTGAAAGGAAGCCTAAGTGCTCTGCAGAGCACCCTGGCAGTGGACTTAACTGCTCTGTGGCGCACCTTCATAAGGGCTTACCTGTGCTGGTCCCTCTAGAGGCAATTTCTAGATGTCTTCAAATCATGAAACTGTCTGGGAAGGAGAAATTCAAAGGTTTGACTTGCTTAGGGTATGAAACAACTGAATTTAGGGTTTGATGAGCCCTAAAACACTGATCTGTATGTTGGGATTTGATGTGCCCAAATGGATCTGTAGCACTAAGGGAATTATAAAATAATAGTGGAAATAATAAAATTAGTTAATATCATCAAATTTTAGAGGGAAAAAAGAAAAAAACCATTTTTTTCAACTTGTATTTTCAACTTATCTCCCTATGGGTTTACTCAAATTTTGAGCAGAAACACTTGTTGGATGCAAAATTTGATTCCTCATCCAAGGAGTACCCATGTTTCATACTTTCAATGGACCCTGCTACACGAAAAATGAGAAATACATGAAAAACGATATTGCAATAATGTTTGTCATGTATTTCTCATTTTCCGTGTAGTAGGGTTCATCAAAATTATGAAACATGGGTACTTCTTGGATGAGGAATTAAATTTTTCATCCAATGAGTACTCCCGCTCAAAATTTGAGTAAAACATTAGGGAGAGAAGTTGAAAAAGTAGTTTTATTATTTAATTATTTTTTAATCTTTTTAATTTTTTACTCCGAAAATGGTGAATCATCCACCATGGTTGACATCATCATCTTGAATCCTATTGGTTCTTCTAAAGTTTATTTTCATTGTACATTTTTTTTAGAAGGCCCATTTTAGACCTCAAAATTCCCCTAATAGTGGATAATTGTGAAGTTATACTTTGACTTTGTTGTGTTAGTGTCCATAAGTGAGGTTCGCTAGAGGTTTCTGCTCCCAACAAACAATCTTTACACTGAGTTGGACATCAGCGATAGGATATGTAATAGTGTCTGATTCATGATGGAAATATATGGTAAGTTATTTCTAGATTAAGAAACAAAAGGCCTCTATTGACTACGACATCAAATGTGGAATCCTGGTTAGTGTGGCCCATGCAATCCATAGTCGATGAGTTAGCACAAAACCCTCTCCAGCCAATGATTTTAGGACCTATTCAACCACAAATACTTACTAAGGCCAAGAATAAAATTATCCTCAAGGATGCTTTATTGATCTAAACAATGCCAAGACATTTATGGAGGAACAATGTCCTCCTTGCTTTATGTCTGCTAAAAGATTTCAACAACTTGAGCAGGTATCGCTCTTACTAATGATTATTGAATCAAATGTATCCCGTGAAAGGAAAGGTAATCAATTTTGGGATATGATATATCCCAAACTATTGAAAAATAAAGGAATCGGAATTAAATATGAAAAAATAAAATCATGGCAACTTTATATATTTTATTCATTGTGTAGAAACTAAACATATAAAGAATATTTCTTTAAAACGTTATTCAATATAACTAAATTTTAAAGAAAGCATGAGTAGAAGAATATAATACAAAAAATGGAACAATATCTATGAAAACTATCCACAAAAATAAATATGAAATAGATAGCTTATCATCAACCATTACTCTATGCAAATAATTTTTTGAATCGAGTGAAAGGAAAATAACTAGCGTGCATTAAAGTGTTATCACTAAAACACAAGTTTCCAGTAATTCAAAATTTATACAATGTTTTTTTGCTATAAAAGATTAAAATAAACTAGTTTAAACAATGGAAAATCCCAACTAAAGATTGGACATCAAATTCAAATTCCCAGACTGACTTTCATTCATGGAGAATTATCCATTACCAAAAAAGGGTTGTCAATTAAAATCTCCATCCTTGACAATTTCTCTGGTTATAACCAAAAATAAATAAAATTATCAGTCAGAAATATGAACAATTGGTTAATGAAACCCATCAAACAAGTGTCGTGTTGAATAATTACTTGGGTAATAGTTTAAATTATTATCGCTGAAAACAAGTGCCTGTTGAATAATTACCTGGGTAATAATTTAAATTCTAATAGTACACTGAGATCAATCCTGCAAAATTATTGTTGCTGAAATAATGCATTACATAGCCTTACAGTGACAAATAAGAAGAAATGATGAAGAATATAAGAGAGAAGGGAACGACCCACACTTGTTTCTTGTTGGGTTTTCTTGACTAGATGTTCATATCTCGAAGTGATTATTTCTTTCATAGCTTTTAAACAGGCTCAACATTTACTGCTACTTGTCTGCATGAATGTGTATAAAAATATTTTAAGCTTGCACATGTTTCATTTGTTGTTGTAGTTATTGGGATGTACACAAGGTTTAGTGATTTTTTACATATTGGTGGAATTTTTAATTACTTCTAATTATATTAGTGAGAAATTTATTAGTTGTATATTTAAATTGTCAATATGAGGTTAGTTTGGAAATTGTGAACTTTTGTGGACACTATATGTTAGTGCAATCTATTCAAGTATCCTAAAGTTGTAGTAATATTATGGTTGTCATAGTACAAGATAAATATGCTTTCACAGGTCACTAATTTGATTAAACACAACACACTTTGTAGGAAATAAAGCACTCTTTCAGGAAATTAAGTGATGTGTTCAAGTATAATGATGTTCTTGGTTTGTTGTAACAATTATGCAATGGCACGGGCGAAACGAATGGAAATAAACAATATGCAAATATCACATAGCTCTAAGTTGTAGACTGCAACTGAAAACATAGAAAAGTAAGCTACTGGTGAGTTGCAGCAATAGTCAATATTTCTAGAAACACGCAAATCCATATAATATTTGTTATAAAATCTTTAACTCTATAATTAAAGCTTGAATTATGTAACTACGAGTTGTAAAAACAAGTAACATGACTAAAGTATAGGAAAATATCAAAATTATAGAAAAATAAAACTAACAGAGTTGCAACAAAAGAAAATCAACGGAATTGCAACAATAGGAAATAATTATAAATTAATGGAATTATAAATATTAATTACTTGCTAATACTACCTAGCAGTACAAATCTAAGGAGGAGGCCCACTATGAAATCTTCAGTAACACACTCACAAAATTAACGTCGAAGGATTGGACCAAAAGAGATTTTCTATTGCAAAAAATGGATAAATTACACAACAATTTAACAATCCATTCTTCCTTTATCTTTTCCTTCCCTAGGCTTCAAAGGAAGACATGTATTTACAAAAAAAGATTTTCTATCTAAACTAAGTGAAATATCATATGGTTAGCTTAAGAGAATCAAGTGACTCATGCTATTACAATAATCTATTAAAAAATTGGTATGAATTAAACAAAAGATTACCCATATCAACTGGGCATTGTTGGCAACTAAGATTTCCTTCTTAATCAGTCACCAACTTTCCTTTTTTGTCTTCCATCATGAGAGATTCATGTTGATCATATATTTGGAGTGTTTACTAATCAGCTGGAATAGTATGTTGGAGTTGTAGCATCAAGAGTTGCAGCAACGCAAATTCTAGAAATTCCATCCACAACATGGAATTCATGAGTTGTAGCAACTTCAATGGACAAGAGTGAGTTGTAACATTCTCTTCTATAAGTGGCCATGCCATATTTGTAGCAATGTAGAGGAGTTGCAACAATGGCATGGCGGATAGTCACAACACTTGCATATCTTTGTCTGAGGAGTTGTAGCGCCTGCACGTCGGCTAGAAACACTTGTTGTGGGGTTGCAACTGGTGTTGTAGCAACATAGAGGAGTTGTAGCCACTGATTTTTGCTCCTATCTGACAATGTTAGTATGAAAGATGACAATAAAAGATATTATTCATACCTACACCAAAAATGGGGTAATAATGGATGAAAAATGCATAAGGAATGGACAGTGGAAGAATGGCATCAAAAACGGTTACAGGGGGGTGTTGAAAATGTGTCAATTTGGCACCCGTCATCTCCCCCTACACAAAACTATTGCATGTCCCTTATGCAACTAACGGTCAGTCAGAGTGAGAAAGAATAGAGCTGCCATGGAGGTTGATAATGTTGAAATTTCTTTGTCCTACTTCATTTGAAAGGATGCATCCTCCCCCTTCATGTATGGCTTTCCAGCAAGAAACTTCCTTTCTATTGGCCAACTTATATTCCTTCTTATATGGCTTGTCCAAGAACCATATTGTTGGAAAATGGAAATTTAATCTAATCCAATTTTCCCCACATTCTTACATGCACCTTACATATTTTTGCACTCTTTCCAACAAAATTTGTAAATTTCTATGATTGAATGGATATGTTTTTTTTAATTCACTCCCTAGCCTATTTCCATCTTCTTTTCATGTTTCCTCAGTAGGTTCTCTAAGTATGTTGATTTGATCCATGGAAAGTGTAAAGGCCTTGTGATTATTCTTCAATGCAAATTATTCCTTTCTGGGAGAATAAATCTAGCTCTTATGGTTCTAGATGACCTGTAAAGGCATGGAATGTTATCCCCTTATTCATATATTTCTTTCAAAATTATTTTATGTAACCCTATGAGCTACAACCTAATTAACTTGGTTCCTCAAAAAAGAAACGAATGCTCTAAGTTGAATTCCCACAAAAAAGTGATTAGGGTTCTAGAATTTGTCATGCAATAACAAGACATCATGTTGATATAGATCACAAAGGAGGTTATTTTCTTTGTGAGTGCATTCAAAGTAGGCTATAAGGAAGGCAAGAGGAATAGTGATTTTGAAAGGTTTACCAGTCATGAGTGCATTTTCTAAAACATCAAAAAAAAATTCTGGAAACTTGTACTCAGGAGAAGGAAGTCTACAACTAAGGACTACCTCCACTAGCATGCCTAAATGAGTCTTTTGGATCTCTAGTTTGTTGAGTTTACACTCTAGTTGGTCCAACATATTTCTTTCCTCTTCCTTTTCTTGCCATCTCATCTTAGAAACCTCTACTATCTCAATCCACTTGTCCTTCGACTTTCTAAAAACCTTTGAGTGCTCCTTGAGGGGTATCACCTCCTCCTTATAGGAAGCCATCAAATGATTCAATTTTTTCTCTTGTGCCTTTATCAAATTTCCAAGGTTGTTATCTTGTATCCATTTGTCTTACTCTATCTTGTTTTATTTCTAGGTGATTTTGTCAGCATTAACACTTGTGGTTCACATTGCCACATATTTCTTTCCTTTTTCTATTGGGTTGTGTTATATTCTTTCCACGACTAGCCCACGTAGTTAACTGGGGGGTTAGAAGGGGGGCGGAGCCCCCCCTTTGTTGTGCCGATTGCATAGCAGGGGAAGTCATAGGGGGTTTGAAGGGTGCAGGTAACCCCACTCTATGGGGTCCGAGGAAGTGCCCCAGAAAATTTTGGTTTTGGACCCTATATTAGGTTGGGCGGACCTACCTATGGTTTTGTGCATGTTTTTCGCACATGGTTTTGGACGCGATAGTTTTCGGTCCATGGTTTTGGATGCGATGGTTTTCGGTCCATGTTATTGGATGGTTCAGCATGTATAAATATGTATTGTAACATTGAAAGGAACATAATGAAAAATCAAGTTGGTAGTCCAGGTTTTGGGATCTAGGGGAAAATCTCAGTGTATATGTGTTTTATGTGTTATGCTCTCACATTGTTTATTTTCTGTGTTTTAGAATTCGTATGCAGGTGATTTCTATAACGGGTTAAAACCTACATTTTCTACATCTAGAGTTGTCCATTTTTTTCTAATAAATTCCCTTGCAATAACAAAATTTGTTTCCTAGGCTAGACATTCCAATCCCTTAAATTATTACCCTCCATTTGATTCTTCTCTCATCATTTTGATTATGGTTTTCATTTTCTTATTTTTTCATTCTAAGCAGTTTATTTTGTCGATTGAGCAATGTAGATAGAGTTAAAGAGTGAAAATATCTTACCTCTTTACACTTGTTTGGAGTATAATCATTTATTTCTTCAGGTTCAAGGACATCGGTCTCCATATCAGTGGAAGTGTATGTGTTGACAAGCGTGCCATGCTCATCTTTAGAGTATACCTTAAATAGGGTAGCAAGTCCTTCTCCAAGAGTGCTTCTTGCTAGATCTTGTGGAGAATAAAGGTCATCTATTACCAATTCTTCAAACCCTGGGTCACCTTCCCTTACCAGTTGTTGTTTAGCAACATGGGTGGTATTTTCCTATTGCTCTATAATTTCTTTTGGTCCTGCTATTTCTTCTATAATTTCTTCTAATTCCTCTTCTTTTCTTTGGAACATAAGGTGGTATTTTATGAAACCCTCTTACTCTTTTGGTAGTTGGATTAATTTTGATTATGTCTATGTTAGGGTTAGTTTATTTTTGTAGAGTTGCAGCACTCAACCCTTCTCCCTCATCAAGTGGCAGGAATTATGTGGTTAGTGGATTGTCGTGAGCGGCCGGCTACAATGTTTCAATTTTGTGAAAGATAACCAGAACGTGCTCACTAAATAGGTTATGTGCAGTTTTAGTCAAGAACCAAGATCCAAGATCGAAACCCCTCCCTTCGTTTGCAAAATCGTTGGAGCTCCATCTTCTCTCTCTCCAAAAATTGTCGCTCAAAATTTTGAAAATCATAATACACATATCACATTAAAATATATAACATACAATAAATTAAGATTCATTTTACTTTATAAATTAGAATAATGATTATGTAAACAAATTTAAATTTAATTAATAAGCATATAAAAACATACTTTCAATATAGCAATATGTTTAACCATGGATATTCAATCCACTTTGCCATAGATATTGTTAACTTGTAAATGGGATTTGTTACAATGTCATGGCTCATCAATACAACATGCTCAAAACTATATTTTATTTGGCAATCAAAATATTTTATAAATATTTTATTTGACTTTAATTTTATAATATTTTTTGACTAAATCTAAAAGAAAAAATATTATAATTATTTTTGAGGTATATCTACACCCTCTATCACATTAAAATATATAAGATATAAATAGCCTCTATAAATTAAGATCTATTTTACCATATAAATTAAAATAGTATTTTTATTACCGTATTTAAATCTCATTAATAAGCACGTAAAAGCTTAATACTGAGTATAACAAGATTTTTAATCATGGATATTCACACCCACCTTACCATGGATATTATTGATCATAGGGTAAGGATATTATTGATCATATATACCATGGGTGGGTCAATAGGATAGCTCATCAATACCACTTGTCCCAAAACCATCTCTCATTTCACTATCTAAATAATAATTACAATATAACAAGATTTTTAACCATGGATACTCACCTCACTTTACCAAGATATTATTAACCATAACATACCATGAGCCCCCGAAAACCATCTCTGATTTCACTATCAAAATAATACTTAAAATATAACAAGATCTTTAACCATGCATACTCACGCCAATTTACCAAGGATATTATTAACCATAACATACGCCCTAAAACCATCTCTCATTTCACTATCAAAATAATACTTACAATATAACAAGATCTTTAACCATGGATACTCACCTCACTTTACCAAGGATATTATTAACCATAACATACCATGGGCCACTACCATGGCTCATCAATTCCACATGCCCAAAAACCATATCTCATTTTACACTCAAAATATTTTATAAATAATTTTGTTTTAAATTTACTTTTGTTACATTTTTAGAGCTAGAGACACTCTCCAATTTCACTATCAAAATAATACTTACAATATAACAATACATTTAACCATGGATACTCAACCCACTTTACCAAGGATATTATTAATCATAACATACCCTCGAAAACCATCAGAATAATACTTACAATATAACAAGATCTTTAACCATGGATACTCACCCCACTTTACCAAGGATATTATTAACCATAACATACCATGGGCCACTACCATGGCTCATCAATTCCACATGCCCAAAAACCATATCTCATTTTACACCGAAAATATTTTATAAATATATATATTTTTTTTAAATTTAATTTTGTTACATTTTTGGAGCTAGAGACACTCTCCAATTTCACTATCAAAATAATACTTACAATATAACAAGATCTTTAACCATGGATACTCACCCCACTTTACCAAGGATATTATTAACCATAACATACCATGGACCACTACCATGGCTCATCAATTCCACATGCCCAAAAACCATATCTCATTTTACACTCAAAAGATTTTATAATTTTTTTTGTTTTTTTTTTTTAAATTTAATTTTGTTACTTTTTTGGAGCTAGAGACACTCTCCATCCCACTATGGAAGATCCAGTCAAATCACATAAAAATAAAAAATAAAATTATTAATTAAAACATTTTGACTCACTGAAATTACATAAAAAAAAATTAAACTAAAAAATAAAATTAATAAGTAAACTCCAGATATATAAAGCTTAGAAAGAGATCAAGTACTGGCGTCTACAGAGTGGAAGTATAATGGCTGAAAAAGGGTGAGTATAGGCAATTCCTATTTCATAGACTATTGAATAGTTAATGCGGCCTGACATGCAGGCATTTAACTTTCGCCCTTTCAGTGAAAGCACGCCCATCGAGATAGCAGCCTCGAGAGGGAGGGCGAAAGTTAAATGCCTGCATGTCAGGCCGCATTAACTATTCAATAGTCTATGAAATAGGAATTGCCGTGAGTATACACCCGCGGAAAAAGGTACACAAGTAGCAGACCTGCAAGAGTACCTGAAAGAGTGTCAACTCTTCTTCTTTCTACCACCAGGAAGTATGGATGAAGTTATAAAGATGTTTTTTGGATTGCTTTCTCTCGTGCTTCATTCGTGGATCTCCACTGAAGTATCATTAACATAAAATAGATATAAAAGGGTGGACGGTGCAGAAAGCCATGTTTTAAATGAGGCGTTGAGTAATCCACTTTAAAAAGGAATGCTTCAAGTAATTATTTATATTTTTCACATGGGTGATAATAATTGAGTAAGTAGTTTAATTATTTTAAGTTGTTTTATATATATATATATATATATAGTTTTGGAATATTGTAGTTTTTAGTTTGTAAATTTGTTTATTTTTTAGCTGAAAATAAAACTTTATTTAAAAGATTTCTGAGTGTGTATCTGATAATCTGACTCTTGATTGAACCAGTCTATGATAATTTTGGAATCACCAAAAATGTGAAGTTGTCAGATACACAAATTTCTCGAGTGCAAAAAGGCACAGATTTCTAAGGTTGTTAAGCTCATCATAGTTATTAGTACCCCTTACCAAGAACCAGTTCCATTTTGAACAAGTGGCCCTCACTAAGAAATAGGATAGCTCCGCCACCATAACTATCATGTTGAGTAAAGCCATCAAAGTATGCCCAAGGATAGGATTTTTCTATTGGCTAGGATTTAATATTACACACATAGAGAGCTTTCCAAAGAGGTAAGAATCGCATCAATCAGAGTCTGTATGCAAAAGTCGCATCAATCAGAGTCTGTATGCAAAAGTTATGCCACATTGACCTTCTTGTTTTCACACCTATAGTTTGGGAGGATGCCTCGTCAGTCCCCATTATTCATGGAAAAATGATTAGCCACATGTTTGTGATGTAAAATACTTTAGAAGAGTTTATTTTGCAACTCTAGTTAAGAGTTGATATAGTCAAACTTAACCACTAGTAGGCTATCTAGTTGTGTTATGACCAAGCCACTAGGAGGAAGAGGCATTCCATTCTTTCGAGAGCATTTTGTTCCATAGTTGAGCAAAGATAGCCGAGAGAGATAGGAGGTAGAGCACACATAGAGGGTCTGTGCACTTTAGCAGCCAACGGGCCACAGACATTACTTCTTTATATCTACACCCATATTTTTCAGATAGAGAAAGAGAGCAAAGTGGCCTCACCTTCCAGTTGGGTTTTCCCCAAAAGGGTTTCCCAAAGAGCATATCTTGTGTATTATGTGTGTGAGAGTTTATTTTTTCATTCTCTACTTTTCTACTTGATTTATTGATACATGCATCCACTAATTACAGTTAATTTATAGATCTAGAAATTAAATAAAACTGTAATAGTGTAGAATCTCATATTTTTAATATAATATTATCAGATCTGTTGTGACGAACTGTCTAGTGGAGTTTAGGGCTCTGCAAAAAACCCTAAATCAATATAACTTCTACCGCCAGATCATCGGCCTAATGAACAACTCAGATTGACTACGAAATTACAATATTTTACAAAGCAAATTTTATCTATTTTTAACTTCAGGGGTAGCTCAGATTGACTATGAAATTACAATATTTTACAAAGCAAATTTTATCTATTTTTAACTTCAGGGGCACTGCCCCCAACCCCTGCTAGGGGGGAGCTCATAAAAGTCATGTTTCCCCCTGACGGGGATTAAACAGGTGGTGTTAATGGCCCATTAGGAACAGGGATCCAAGACTACTGAAACAAAAAAATATATGAACAATCAGTAAAATAATCAGGGCCCACAACCAACAAATGATAATCAGGCTCCACACCCAACCAGTTATTGATGTTAATTGATTTCATCTTGGTAAGTTGAAGAAATGATTATATTCTCTCCATCAAAATACAATTCTTACAAATTATATATTAAACTAGTATTGAATATATTATTATAATAATTTCAATCTCCTTTTTGTTAAACATCTTTTAATCCAAAAAAAATATTTTAAGTTACCAAGGCTTTAAAAGTGAAATAGAGAAAATATTTTGATAATTCTTTAAAAATAAAATAAATTATATGATTACCCGGATGCGGGTGCTCCCGAGGCACATTCAAGGCGGGTTAATATTACGCCGGCAGCTGGCTTCGCACCTGGCGATTTGGCACGGCTCGTATTTCCCTCCCGCAATTGAAATGAATGTATTATGGTACAGGCAGCTCGTTAAGCATTCGGCATTGAATGCGCTCCCTGTTCGAGATCCGGCGCAGGCTGGTTTAAACATGGCTCAGTTTCTGGTTTTGGTTATCGTTCTCATCGGGTCTTTCCATATCCGTCCACCATTATTCCTGCATCCCTGCTTTGCTCTGGCAGCTTGGGGGCTTCTCTGGAGTCTGTTCTTTGCCTGGTTCGCCCACCCTTGGCCCTACTCTGTCTGGTCTTGTTTGGTCCCTTTCTCAGGTCTCTCTGTCTTCCTAAAGATGGTGCGCCGTCGTGGTGTTTCTCGCCGAGGAGGCACCAGTGGTAATCACGGTCGCTCTCAGCCTGCTCCCCAGAATATCATTCCGCTGGCTTCGGCTTCCCCATCCTCTGATCATGGCAGGCCCTTCCCGCATAACTCATTTCAAACCACCCATTTTAAATTTCACAGTCGGCTCAATAAACCAATTCTCTCAGCCAGCATTACAGTCATTTTGGCTGAGGAAGAAGATAAGCCCAGTAGCTCAGTCCATACCTCTCCGTCGCAGTCTCAGGACGACAGTGTGCTCCAGGGAGATGTGGTAGGAACTGTGTTTAATTGTGATGACTTGCAGGAAGCGGGGAATGTGCCTGAGGTCCCTCAGCCTCCAGTTGATACTGCTCAGCACAATTTACCTGCGGTCGAGCTGGCGCACCCTTCTGATGGCAATCTGCACATGGTAGTTCCTCCAGGTGGCTGCGACATGGGAGATGGGGACAATGCCGTTGACATGTGGATGGGCTCTCCTTGCCAGGTGGAAAAGGATGCTCCGGACTCTCTGAAACATGCTTGAAATACATGGTACCGCGCCTACTGATGGCTGCTTCCCTTCTGGTCTTTATATCATTTTGCTATGCTTCTCTGGATTATGTCAATTATGTTTTGTATCAGGTCCTGGCTGGGTATAGCTATCAGCCATTATAGTCTAATGCTTTGTATCAAGTCCTGGCTCAGAAAGCCCTTGTTTTTGTTAAGTTTTGTATATGGCTATCAGGGCAGCACAAATATTAGTAAAGCCATAGTTCTCAACTGTTCTGTAGTGTTGTTCACCACTTTGGTTCGCATTTTTGTTTGTAAGGGCTCTGGAAATCATGTATTGAGTTTTCTCAATCCTAGGATTGGTGTCACAGGGTTATCTGTCTATCAAGGTATCTGGTCTTATGGCCCCTGGGTCAAGGTTGTTGGATGACCTCCTTTGAGGTCTTAACCTCTCTGTAAATATTTTCTCTCTTTTTTAATAGATTTAGTTTTTACGTAGGAAAAAAAATAATAAATTATATGATTAATGATAAAAAAACAATAATAATAATTATTATTACTAAATAGTGAATAAATATAACTCTAATATAAATCATTGGTTTCATTATAAGGGTGATAATATCAAAAAAATTTAATAAGTGTGACTCTCATTATTTCTATCACACCAAATATAATGAAATAAAAAATTGTGTAAAGAAATCATAAAGTAAAGCCAATCAAAACATCTCCTTCTGAATGCAAGTTAGACTAACAAGAATCCAACCCATTAAAATACAAATGGTTTACAATATGGAAAAAGGTCACTGTAAGAATGAATTAGTAATCTAACCTATTGTTGATGATGATTTCTGGAGAATTTTAAATTTTATTGAAGATATGAAGAGTGCTAGACCCTTATAAATAGAAGATGGTGTTAGAATTTTAATAGTTGTATAAATTATATAGGAAGGAATTGATGATTAGAATTGATTTTTAATAAAAGAGAGTTAGAAATAGATTAGATAAATTATTAATGAATTAAATAATTATCAATTAAATTGCCTTGAATAATAAAAAATAAAAAAATAATTTTTAATTCAATTGAAAATGCCAAATATGAGAAAGGTAAAAATATGCCAAATACAGAATATATATATATATATAGAGAGAGAGAGAGAAAGAAATAAAAAAGATAATAAATTATTATAGAATTAATTAAATTTTAGTATGAAAAAGAAATTATTTATTTGAAGGGGCAAATGTAAAAATATACAAAGGTAGAAATACAAAATTTCTTTAAATTATTTAATGATTATGATGATGGTGGTGGTTAACATCCACTGAGACCAAATTTTGGTCTATCGGACCTAAAGAAACGAATTATTTAGTTTGATTTAAGATTTTATTCCTATGCTCAAAAAGCTTGGAGAGAAGCCTCCCGAGCTCACTGTAATTTTGACAACGTAAAAGGCTAGGAAGGTTAGTATTGCAACAAAGATTTTGAAACTGAGATCTAATGTGGTTGTATCTGAGGCACTCTAAGAGGAAGTGATTTTCATCCTCGATGTTCATATTCTCATAGAGATGGCAGAACCTTTTCATCCATGGTGTTTTAGGAACTGCGCAACTACGCGTTTCACTATGGAGCTCATGAGAGTTAGTTCTAATCTTGGCTATATTAATTTTCTTCTTTGAGCTAGTTAAAACAGAGATACTTTTGATCTTCTAAGGTGGGGTTGATGACCTCCTTATAATATCTTAATTTTCTTTTAGTTGCTAAATCTTTCTCACACCACATGTTTTCTTTGAACTTAGAAGTAACAATATTTTTAATGTTATTAATGTTTTGCAATGCAATATTCTCGTCGATTTCTCAATGGTTTAACCAACCCCTGGTGTCTGTATACCAACCTTGTTTGAGCAGTTAAAAGGATGATCAAAATTAATTATAATAACTACATTTAATAATAAGAAAATAAATTATTAATTAAAAATATTTTGGATTATTAAAGATAAATAAGGTTAGGTAGTGCTTATGGCTCTGCTCCTGTCTTTCCCGCTCCTTCTCCCTATCTCTCTACTACATAATCTCTACTACATAAACTTATTAGAGTTATGGTTCTTTAAAATATTATAATATTATTTAAAATAAAATAATGATTAAAAAAATTAAAAAAAATTATAAAAATTGATTTAAATAAAATTAATTTGAAAAAACAATTGATTTAAATTGAACTAAATTTTGATTAAATTAAATTTAATTTTAAATTAATTAAAACAATCGTTAACTAAAAATTAACCCGTTACAAAATGGAAAAAAGTCATCTACCAAGCTTCATGTTATATGAATTAGTAAATTAGCCTATGACAAATGTTTACGGCTTGGAAAACGGTCATCCTAGGAAGTTGAGTATTATTAATTTTAGCATTAAAAATTTTAAAAGCATAATATTTTTTAATTTTCAATTTAGAATTATCATTGTTGAAAATGTAGTCAAAAGGAAAGTCAGGGTTCTTTTAGAATGCAGTAGTCTATAACGCGACTTTTTGAAAGCCTTTTCGGCGGATTTTTCCGGTCGAAATCCGGCAGGAATTATTGGAATCGCAAGTTTGATAGGTAGTTTTTGCACAATGAAAGCCTCCCAGGGGTTTTTCAGGGTGCTGAATCCAAATATGCAGTTAAAAAACCATTTTAACTGCAAGAAATCAAGATTTGACCTCAATTCTTCCGCCGGATTCCGTCACCGGAATCTTCAAAAAGTCGCATTATAGACAACTCCTTTTAGAATGTGGTTGAATGGAATATAGTAATAAATAACTAGTAAAAGTATATTATTGTATTGGAAAGTGATTGAAAGTGATATTAAAGTAAAGAAATTGTTTTTAGGATTTTTTGAATTTTTGTGTGGAATTTGGCGGAAAAAAATTGAGGTGAAATCTTGATTTGTGTTATTTAAACTGATTTTTTCACTGTATATGGATTCAACTCCCTGAAAAACCTTATTGTGCAGGGGTTACCCATCAAGTTAGTGATTTCAATAAATTCATGCCAGATTTTAGAAAATTTAGACCAGAAAAACCCACTTCTAATAGTCTCACTAAATACAACTCATTAAAGTAAATATGTTGATTATGATAATCGTTTTTATATTTTTTTCTTAATATCATATTAATTTATATATAGATTTTCCATTTTAATTTAGAAAATAACATATTTATATTTTTTCATCGTAATCAATCATAAGCGAGCCCATCTGAAGGGGCTTCATGTTTACTTGGCTTGACTATCAAAATCTGATCCAGACAAATCTGAAAGATCTAACCTGTGCCTTGTGACAAAGGACCAGCGAACTCGTGGGGCCTTTGACCAATCAAGCTGAAAATAACATATCCATTAAAAAAACATATTAGATTTTTCATGTTATCATATGTCTAACAATTAATTTTTAATATAAAATTAATTGGGATTGACATTTATCTTATCATATAACTATTTCTTTAAAAAAATCCTTAACAATTCTTTCTCAACACTCAACATTTTCTTAATCCCTATTTATTACTTCGTAATTTTTAAAAATAAAATAGGCAAAAAAAATTTCATCAAACTCTTATAAAATGCTCAACTTCAACTTCATAGAATGACCATAAAAAGAATCCTTAATAACTCTTTCTCCAGACTCAAGTTTTCTTAATCCTTATTTATTACTTCAATAATTTCGTAGCTTGTCAATAAAGTAGACTAAAGATTTGCACCAAACTCTTACACAATGCTCAACTTCTTAGAATGACCTCTTTGCATGACCTACTTATTTATAATAAGTGAAATTGATATGAAATGCATGGACATGAAATGCAAAAGTTTAATTAATTTTGTATCACATCAAGATTCGTATCACCTCATAGCTTTTTTTTCAAATCCCCTCATAATTTTTTTTAAATGTGCATCATTATTATTTTTTTCAAATCACCTCATAATTTCTTTAAGTATGCATAATAAGGAACATTTTAAATGTGCATAATTATTATTTTTTTCAAATCACCTCATAATTTCTTGAAGTATGCATAATTAGGAACATTTTAATTTGTGCGTGTATTCTTATTATTTTTTTAATTAGTGTTTTTGAGTATTATTTAATAATAATAATAATTATTATTATTAATTATTTTTTTATTTCTATATTTATTTTATGTTTGTTTAATTTATTAATTATTTTTAAATTAAGGTTTTTGTGATTCATTATGATATGTCAAAATTTTTACGGCTGAGTCACATATAGTTTTTTTGGTCGACGTCATGGTTTATGATCAATATAGAGATGGATAGCTCAATTTAAAGCACCAATAAATATAGTAAAGATGCAATGGCTAATTCCTAACAAACTAAAAAAAATAATATTACATATACAATCAATATAAAATGGTAAACCAAAAACTATTAAAATAATAATGAAAAAACTAAAAACTATGAAATAAGAATAAATAAATAAAAAAAAATGATAAATATATGATTTAATAGATTAAATTGTCATATATATATATATATATATATATTCTTTCAAAGGCAAGGTTGAATGGTAAGTAAAATAACTATTAAAATTATAAATTAAAAACAAAATAACCATGAAAAAACTAAAATGCCATAAAAAAAAAGAAATAAAAAATAAAATGAAAATTAACAATCATAAATATGTAATTTAATATTTTTTTTATTGTAAATAAATAAATTATTTATTTAAAGATTAACAACAACACAAATAAAAGAACTAAAATTAATAAATAAAAGATTCTCCACTAAAAAGTTAAAAAAAACAATAAATTCTACATAAACAAATGATAGATGAAAGAAAAAAATAAATTATTATTATTATTATTATGAAAAAAAACTATATTTCTAACAATTATTACTATAAAATGGAGGGAAGGAAACAATAAAAAGAAAACCGACCCATTCAAGAAAGAAAGGGGTTCACCAAACCTCTGAAGCATGAAAAAAGCAAGCAAAAGACATGGACCATCAAATAAAGGACGAAACCAAGAAATAAAGGGATGGGATCCAACAATTGCTAATCTTCCATCCATCATCCCTATTTAGTGTCTTAGAACTTTTCTCAATTTCAATAGCCTCCCTGAACTTTTCGTTGATGGAAATGATCAATCTTAGCAATGACTTGGGAATCCTCTATACAAATGTGGTGTCTTTCCTTCTCAACATGCTCAATTAAAGCTGAGGAGTGCGACCTACCATGGTTTATGTCAGCTAGCACTCATGAATCCTTTGATTAATGGAACGGTCAGTTTCCCCAAAGTAGGGTATTCCACAAGAACATGGGACTAAATACAAACCTTTCATGTTTCTAAGATCCACTAGGTATTTGACTGATCTTAGGGAGCTACGAATTATGTTCAGGGGTTTAAAGGTGGAAGAAATGTTATGTTTCCTAAGAATCTGAACAATCTTATTGGTAGTCTCTTTAATCTAGGAGGTCAAAAATATGCTCAAAATGAAAATGCCCAAAATCTCTTGAAACTAGCCCCAACTTGTAGATATCGTTGTTATGATTCCAACGATGCTTAAATTGCCTCAATCTAACACCGTATGAGGAAGTTATCACATTCTGAAGCTTTTGGCAAATAGCTAAAACATCAACTTGTAGAGTTCGTTGTGCAGTGTATGGATGCCATGTGGTAGTCTGTGTAATGATTTCATGTTGATGTTATTTGTTGACTGGGCTACAGGTGTCAAAAGGGAGCCAATCAGAATCTTCCATTTAGGCCAGTCTCATGACGACACTTGGTGCACCATTATTCGTTGTTGGTTTTGAGGAATAGGCTTACCATAGAGTGACAGGTGTCCCAATCCCAAGGTGCCACATGGCACACTAAATGAGGCCAAAAATTGGTTGACCAACTGACAAGCCTCTAGAAGAATCAAACACATGACCTCCCAAATGCGAACGGACATCCAATCAACCGCGTCACATGTGTTTCTTGTTAACCATGGTGGGCAGTGTTTATTTAAGGTGATATGGTTCACTGGTTAGGGGAGAGGGCCAAGATAGCAGGCGTGCTCGATAGGCCCAGCCCCAGGTTTTATTGATGTGAACATGACCATGGCAGAATGTTCGGAGGGGCGGGGCGTGTGGCACCATGCTCGTGCCCTAGGCCCAGTTCATATTAATGCCACGTGACTGGGGGCGGGGCCAGGAAATCACGTGGCCTATGGCCCATGCCCGTTGGTCATATGTGGCACCACATGAACACCAGTGTGAGCGGTCGAAGGAGATTCCAGCTTTAAAAATAATTGTTTAATATTTATCACAAAATGCCAAGCCCGTCAAGGATCGTGTATTAAACCCGAGACCTTTAGGTTGCTAACAGAGCACTATACCAATATGCCACGATCAATTTTGTTTCTATTTTTTGCAAGGGACCAGTTTTTGTGGAGTAGTTAATAGGAAGCTTTGGAAAAAGAGGCCTAACTTGGTCATTTTTGAACTCTTTTGAGCCCAAGAAGAGCCTACACATGGGGTTTTGGCATTCTGGACACAATGGGAGTGTTATTTTTTCAAATTGAGACTTTTATGTTGATGTGACTGAGAATTTGAGCATATAATAAAAAAAAGGCCACCAGTGGAAGCTGGACTCGGAGACGTAGCCTAGGAGGGGTGAACTCTGTCATCAATTTGTTGCTTTTTGATGTTGCTTATTGTCTATTTTAATTGTTGAAATTCTACACAAATTATTTTAATTTGTGTGCTTTTGTAATCACAATCCATTTCCTAAAATACATAAATTAGCTTACAAATCATTTCATGAAACCTTCATTTTTAATTTTAGATCAGTTTGGTATCATCGCGAGGTTTTTGTGAAGGTTTGACAAAATTTGCAAGGTTTTTTAATGCTCACAATGTCTAAATTGAGAAGAGGAAAAGGAGAACCTGAAGAAGCTAACCCTCAAATTGGCTCAAGGAGGCCAAAAATTCCACAAGTCATGGCACATGAAGAAGGACAAGGACAAGAGTTGATGTCTGAGGATGAGAGAGATTTTAGAAAGGCTTTCATTTATATGATTGAGATGGTGAAATTGTTCTATAATGAGAGAACAACAAGGTCTCAAGGAGAAAGTTCTAATCAACCAAAACATAATGGTGGTAATGGGAGCAAGCCTCCACCTCCTCCTCCTCCTTCACCTCCATCTACACCTCCATCTTCACTTACTTCTTCACCTCCTTCATCTCATATACCTACTCCTCCTACATCTCCAAGAGGGCATGCTAAGTCTCCTTTGATTAAGCCTGATGTCAAGTTTGAATTTCCAATGTACAATGGGAAAGTAAACGCTGAAAAGTTGGATAATTGGGTTCATCAAATTGAAGTCTATTGCAGGATTCAAAAGATTTATGATGATGTCACAAAGATCTAGCTTGCTTCTCTTCGCTTCGAAGGTGCAACCCTCATTTGGTGGGAGGCCAGAACTTAAGAATATTTGAAGAAAATTGGTAAAATTATCACTTATTTGAATGATTTTATATCTGCATTAAGAAGGAAATTTTATCCATTAGCTTACATGAAAAAACGATTATGGATTGGAAAAAATTTAGACAAACTAAAGGTCAAAGTTTCCAAAGTTACACACAAGAATTTAGAAGACAAGCTTTAATCTTGGGCGTTTATTTTACATAGTTTTTTGAGACGTATTATACTTATGTTTAATCCCACAATCTAGATGAAGTATGTGTTTAGGAAACTCATTTAGAATCAAGAGACAAGGATGTTCCTCAAGAGTCAAGAAAGAAACCTTTTAAATCTAAAGACAAAGGAAAGGGGAAGGTTAAAGGCAAAGGAAAGAAGACTGCTACTATCAAGAAAGAGGGAGAGAAACTTACTTGTAAACATTGTTCAAAAGATAGCCATGATGAAGACCATTGTTGGAAACTACATCTAGAATTGAGACCAAAGAAGTTCAATAACAAGGTGAAACAAAAGACTGTTGCTACAACTCAACAAAATCTACGATCTAATTTAGGTGATGAAACCAAAATCACAACCATGGGAATGAAAAGTATAGCTTCTAATGCAAGTACTAGTTGATCTAGTAAGCTTATTTAATCTCAAAATGGTAAAGAAAGAAGTGAACTTTTCCATATCAGGGTCATTACAAAACATACAAAGGGTGCTACATTATTTGATAGTGGATCTCAAGTCAATGTTATCTCTAAGTAAATTGTCAAGAAACTTAATTTAGAGACTACACCTCATGAAAAACCTTACCCTTTAGGTTGGGTATGTGATGATGCCAGATTGCAAGTGACGAGAAAATGTAAACCCAAATCTTCCATCACTGCTAACTTTATAAATGAGGTAGAGCTTGATATTGTACGACTTGATATTTGTGGGATTGTCTTAGAGAGTCCATACTTATATGACCAAAAATCCATATTCTATCTCCATGAGAACAAATATCATCTTTTTATTAAAGATGGAGTTGAGTATTTTGTTAGATCACATCGCAAGAAGATGAACTTATATCTTGTAAGTGCTAGTCAAATGAAAAGGCTTGTGAATGCTAGTAAGGATTTTGTGTTGTTGATGATTAAATATAAAGATATTATTGAATCTTAAGCTTTCTCAAGATGTGATTCTAAACTCTAGCATGAAATGGTTGAATTTGTTAACACTTCTAACAAGATGTTTAAAGAACCTGAAGGGTTACCTCCAAAAAGAGGAATCCAACATGAAATTTAATTGCAACAAGAGGAACCACTTATAAATATTGGCATGTATAGAATGTCAATTTTGGAGAATGCAAAAATTAAGAAGAAAATTCAAGAGTTGCTTGAAAAGGGGGTTATCAGACCTAGTACATCTCCTTGTGGGTCTCCTATTGTTTGGGTTCCAAAGAAAGATGGTACATGGCACAAGTGTGTGGATTTCCAAGCCTTGAATAGGATTATAGTAAAGAATCACTATCCTCTTCCTCGCATTGATGATTTTCTAGATCAATGTTTATTTTACTAAATTAGATATGAAAACTAGTTATCATAAACTGCTTTCAAGAAAAAACATGGTTTTTTTGAATGGTTAGTTATGTCGTTTGGGCTTTTCAATGCACCTGCTACATTCGAGAGAGTTATGAATGATGTATTGTGACCATTCCTTGATTCTTTTGTCATAGTATACTTAGATGATATTCGTATTTTCAGTAAGACATGTGAAGAGAATGTCAAGCATCTAAAGCAAGTTCTAGATGTCTTGAAAATGGAAAATTTATATTTGAAGATGTCTAAATGTGAATTTGGGAAAAAATATTTTGTTTATTTGGGTCACATTGTAGGAGGAGGTAAATTGAAGATTGATCCCTCCAAATTTGATTTTATTGTGAATTGGCCAAAACCCAAAAATGTAACAAAAGTTAGGAGTTTTTTGGGAGCATCTCAATAATGGAAAAAATTTATCGCTAACTTCTCATTCATTGCAACACCATTACATGCTTTGACAAGTGTGAAGCATGTATTTCAGTGGGGAGGAAAGCTGCAAAAAGCCTTCAACACTTTGAAAGAGGAAATGAGTACAACACGAATTCTAGCACTACCAGATCTTAAGCACCCATTTGAAATTCAAGGGAGCAATTTTGATGTTGCATGGTAAGCCAATACATTATCATTCCGAAACATTTTCCAATTCAGTAATCAACTATCCAACTTAATATGATAAAGAGTTGTATGCTTTGGTACAAAGTGTGAAGAAATAGAAGCACTATTTGATGGGGAAAGAAACGATTATTCACACTGACCATCAACCTTTGCAATATTTACAATTTCAAACCAAGCTACAACAAGATAAACATTTCAGATGGATGGGATTCCTGCAACAATTTCATTTGGTAATAAGGTATAAGAAAGGTATATACAACAAAGTTGTAGATATGTTATCAAGGCATATTGTTAATGCATATGTTATTCTTAAGCGTAACTCAATCATGCATGAAAGTTATATTGAACAATATGCTCAAGATGAATATTTTAAAGATGTTTATGTAAGTTTGAGTCAAAGAAATCATGTTGAAGAGTTGGGTTATCATATTCATAACAAGTTGTTATGTGTTCCACAGGGTGAAAGAGTCATCGTTATAAAGGAATCCCATACTTCTCTTATTGTTGGTAAAATTGGTGTAGGAAAAATAGTTGGTCGATTACATAGGTATTGTTATTGGCCTCGTATGAATGAAATTATATAAAGATATGTAAAAGGATGTCCTATGTGTGCTACCGGTAAGCCAAGTAATAGGAAATTGGGTTTGTACACTCCACTTCCTATTCCTTCTCGTCCTTGGGAAATTATTTCTATGGATTTTGTTGGGGGACTACCAATGTATAGGAAAGTTCATGATTATTTATATGTTGTAGTGGATTATTTTAGAAAAATGTGTGTGTTGATGCCATGTAAGAAACAGGTTACAGCTGAACAAACTACAAAGATATTCTTCCAAAATGTATGGTTTCATTTTGGGTTACCTAGTTCCATTATTTTTTACCGATATTCTCGATTTATCAGGAAGTTTTGGTCAAGTTTATGGGAACTCATCGACACAAAGTTAAATAAGAGCACATCATCTCATCCAGAAACCAACGACACGATAGAATTAGTGAACAGAACAAATGTGGATCTCCTTTAAGGATATTGTAGTAAGCATCCTAAATTTTGCGATGAGAATTTGCATTACATCTAGCATGCCTACAATCGTGCCAATCATTCATCTACACAAGTATCTCCATTTGAAGAACATTTGGGTTATTTTCCAAAGTCTCCTTTGGATTTCATCTTTTGTAAAGATATTTCAGTAGATGGACATAGTGATGTGGAGAAAGCCAAGCACTTCATTGAACAAATTTAGCTAGTGCATCAAAGGGTACAGGAACAATTGGAGAAAAGCCAAGCCAAGTACAAAGCAAGGTAATTATGATAAGCATCGGGTTGATCATGATTTCCAACTGGGAGATCAAGTTTGGTTGTACATTAGTAAGGAAATACTACAAGGTGAAGATAAAAATCTCAAGCCAATCAGATATGGTCCTTTCAAAATCTTGGAAAATATTGGTAACAATGATTTTCGATTAGATTTGCCACCTTACATGCAAATTTTGTATGTTGTGAATGTGGAAAAATTGTGATTGTATGAGCCTCCTATGATTTTTAATCAAGAAGAAAATGTTCATATTCCATCTATAGAAGATTTTGCTCCTAAATATTTAAATGAGTTGTAGGAATACTCAATTCTTGACAACAAGATAAGAACTTCACGCAGAGGCAATGTGGAGTATCTTTTTGTGGGGCTTAAAGGTACCAGTCCAAGAAAATCAAGGTGGATATATATCGAGAAAGTGAGGGAGTTGTACCCTTACTTACTTGCTAAATAAAATATACTTTTGGTGGTCCAAAAGCTTCTAGTGGGGAGGAATGATCCAGGGGATCAAAAATATGCTTAAAAAATGGAATTGCTAAAAATATTCCAAAAATGGTGTTAAATCATAGATCTCATTATTTTAATTCCAACGACACTTGAATCACCTCAATCCGATACTAAATGAGGAAGTTATCACATTCTAAATTTTTTGGCAAACTACTAAAAAGTCAACTTGTAGGGTTGACTGTGCAGTGTACGGATGCCACATGGAAATCTGTACAATGACATCATGTTGATGTCATCTACTGATTGGGTAGGTACGGGTGTCAAGAGGGAGCCAATTGAAATCTGTCATTTGGGCTAGTCTCATGATGACACTTGGCACACCATTATTGGTTGATGGTTTTAAGGAATTAGCCAATCACAGAGTGACATGTGGCCCAATCACAGGGTGCCACATGGCACTCTATATTAGGCCAAAAATTAGTTGACAAACCAAGAAGCCTCTGCAGGAATCAAACACATGACCTCCTAAATAGGGATTGGACGTGCGACCAACTGGATTGCAAGTGTTTCTTGTTAACCATGGTAGGTGGTTTTTATTTATGGTGATATGGTTCAGCGTTTGGGGGAGAGGGTTGGGGTTGTCGATGCACCCATCGGGCCCAACCCCAAGTTGTATTGATGTGAACATGACCGCGCTTGACAAGCCCAACCCCAGGTTATATTGATGTGAATGTGACCGCGATGAAATGTTCGAAGGGGCGGGGTGCGTGGCACCCTACCCGCAACCCAAGCCTAGGTTATATTAATGTCATACGACTGTGAAGGAGGCAAGGGAGCCTTGTGGCCTATGGTCCGCGCTCCTCAATCATATGTGGCACCACATGACCACCAGCACGGGAGGCGAAAGGGGCTTCAACCTTTAAAAACATTTGTTTGATATTTATTACAAAACGTCAAGCCTGTCAAGGATCGTGGATCAAACCTAAGACCTTTGGGTTGCTAAAAAATCACCATATTAATACTCCATGGTCCATTTTGTTGCTAGGTTTTTCAAAGGACGTTTTTTTTAAGAGCAGTTAATAAGCAACTTTGGAAAAAGAGGCCTAACTTCATCATTTTTTAACCTTTTTTAGTTTAAGAAGAGCCTGCAAAGGGGTATTGGGCATTATGGACGCAATGGAAGTGTTATTTTTGTAAATTGAGACTTTTATGTTGATGTAACTAAGAATTTGATCATGTAATAAAAAAAGTACACCATTGGAAGTTGGACCCAAAGACATAGCCCAAGAGGGGTGAACTTCATCATCAATTTGTTATGTTTTGATGGTTCTTATTGTCGTTAACTATTAAAATTATGCAAAATTTATTTTAATTTGTGTGCTTTTGCAATCATGATCAATTTCCTAAAATACATAAATTAGCTTACAAATCATTTCATGAAACCTTCATTTTTAATTTTAGATCACCCTTGGATAAATTGAAGTTGAATATTAGAAACCAAATCCCTAGGTTCTTTCCTAATCTTGGGACCTTTGCTCACCTTTAAGAAATCCTTGATACCTAGGGATTTTTTATAGCCATTCTTCTTGATAACATTAAGAAGATGGGTTTACTCACCCACTAGGTGACTCTCATGTGATACCCACAAAACTCGAGTAACTAATGCGTTAAGAACTCCCACATGAAGATATTTCTCAATGTGATTTTTCTTACGAAAAACTTGGTGAGAGAAAGAACATCTACTTTCTTAGAGATAAGAACATCAAGAAGGGGTAGGCTACCATTAACCTCAGATTTCATGGTGAATTTAATGGATCTCGATTGGTTGTTCAAATGTTACATAAACAAATCTAACTTATCACGACCATGAGTCCATAAGATAAAGGTATCTTCAATAAACCATTTCCAAAGTTTTGGTTTAAATTGAGCTAAGGTTAAAGCCTTATATTCAAAATATTCCATGAACAAGTTAGCTACGGTAGGCGAGAGCGGAGAACCCATGGAAACATTGCATGTTTGTTCATAGAATTCACCTTCGAAGCTGAAAAAAGTAGAGTTTAGGAAAACCTCAACCAACTTGGTTATATCGGGATCAGTGATATGATCGATTACCTCAAGAACCTCATCAATAGGGATATTGGTGTAAAGAGAAACTACATTAAAACTTATCATAATATCATTAGGCTCAAATCTAATATCCTTTAACTCATTGACAAAAGTGAAGGAGTCTTTCACAAAAGGTTGAATGACTGACAAGGGGTTTGAGCTTATGGGCTAAATATTTAGGAAGAAATAAGTCAAGCCACATATTGTGTTGAAAATAGGCCTAAGGGGAGCCCCCTCCTTATGAATCTTGGGAAGCCCATAGATCCTTAGAGTGAGAGGGTTGTTCTCAATAAGTTTATGGCTTATGGAGTTGACCAAGTGTTATAGACATATTTGGGCACTGCAACCCCAATCACATATGTCCATAAACCAAGGGCTTATAAACCCATAAAATTGTTGTTTCATACGGTCAGCTGATTACATCATCTCCCAGGAGTTCTCCATGAGAATCTACTCAGAACTAGTCAAAACTAGACCATACAGACTGCTCCATGCATAGGGTGCGATGCATCTCACCTATTACATACGGGGGATGCGATGAATACTGGAAAGCCCTTCTGTAGGGTGCGATGAGCAAGAGCAAACAAATGGCAGAAGCAGTTTGCTAGGTGGAAACCCAGAGAATCTTCTAGAAACTGCTGATATGACACTTGCCTCTCTGAATTCGCCTAGGGATGAGTAAGAGATCTAAAATCTCCAAGTGGAACCAAGAACTATCAGTGAAATGACACTAATCAAAATCCCAGAAGCTGACTCACTCTCCTATAAATATCTATATATGGATCCCTCATCCAAGAGATCCAAAGGCGGGAATTTTGTAATTTGCAAGGAAGTGTTGTTGGTTTCTCTTTGAAGACATTGTTGGGTGATCTTGCTTTGTATGAGTTGAAGAGGGCTTTCATGCTAGGAGGATGATGCTGGATCAGACAGCTTGGTTGTAATCCTCTCTTCTACTACTTCTATCAGTAAAGTTATTTGAGTTTTCCTCCATATGCTTGTACATCTCTGAATCTTGTATTTGTATATGCATTTGTATGGTTAATGTACATCTGATCATACATTGTTTATGGTTATAAATCTCTATGCTTTGATGGTATTTTGCTGCTTTGACTCCATAGGTTTTCTTTGAAGCGGGACAAGTGGGAAAGGAGTGGCGAAAGCTTTATCAAGGGGGAGAGGAAACAAGCAAGGAGACTAGCGAAAGACTGAGGTTGGTACTCTCTGCTTCTCTCTCATCTATCTCTCATAAAGGAAAACACAAGTGACTTTAGTTTGTTTGTTTCTAAGATAACTACCCATCTTAGTGGGACTAGCAGCTCTGAATGGACACTAGTTTTCCCGATAACAAAATGGCGACTCCGTTGGGGAATGAATAGTTTGTTTATTTTGTTACTGTTGTTTTCTTTATAAAACACAGATGGAGCCTGAAGTCAAGCTAGCTAGCCTTCGAACTGATTTTTCTATGCAACTGCAAAGTAGATCAACGCTGCTTCAGTCAATCTCCGGGTTGGTTTATGAACTGAACATCTAGGTTGCAAACATCCTAAGTGCCCTGGTGGTAGCTCAAATAACATCATTAGATCAACCCTTATACTTTGTGTTTACTGACAATCATTAGCTCAGCCTAAATCCCTGAACTTAGCTGCAAATTGTGAGTGAAAACCAAGCACAGTCTCATCCCTGGACCATCACACTGTCTCTTCTTGGCAACTTGGATGCATCGCACCTCCCGTGTGTTGCAGGTGAGATGCATCCTTGTTTCCCTGTGTTACAGGTGCGATGATTGAATGAGACTGTTTCTGCCTCCAGATTTTGGTTTTTTCTTCATTGTCTTCAGCTTTATTTAGTAGTTTTGTTGTCTATGATCAGTATATCTCTGTTGAAACCATCTTCCTTTGCATTATTCAGCCTCCATTAGAAGGAATTGTGAATGTTTTTTATATATTTTTCATCATTTACAGTTCTCCTTTGCAAATAGTAGCTTAATCGAACTGTCGTCCTTTGATTTGAAAGTGTCGCAAGTGTCGTTTTTAGTCAAGAAAAAGAGTGTTGTAAAGTCTTCCTCTTTTAGATAGTCGATTACACTTTTGCCATTGTACTTGATTTTGAAATTATTAGTATTTCAAGTGTCGAAAGCAGTTTTAAATTTGAAATCGCAAAGTGTCATCTTAATCTTACTTTCGTTTTTTGAAAAGAAAATTGTTAGTATTGTTGCTTTGAAAGAAGATAGTTCAGATCTATACTTAGTTTTCTTTTTGTCATTCTCACATTAAGGAAACTGAAAAACAATACATGTATGTGCATTTGCATTAAGACTGCATGTTGAAGTTGATTTAGGAAAAGTGCATCTAGTGTGTGCTCTCTGCTCTATGTTAAAATAATTTCATTTCTCTTTCCTTAGTAGCTAGGATTTTCATTGCAAAAAGAAAGTAAACGACTGTTTATCATCTTAAATTTCATATTTAGGAATTGTATGTTGGCATTATGATTCAGGTGTTGTCCTTGATGGCAAACTCATTCAGGTGATAAATCAAGAAGGACGCAGAAAATATGTTCAGCAAGTGCGTCCCCGCAGGTAGACCATGCAGAACCCGCGTCCAGGGCCGCAGGCCAGCCGTTCAGGAGGTGCGTCCGCCCAGTGCACACATTTCAAGGCAGAGAAAAGCACGTGGGGGTTTCTTGTGTGGTATCTAGCCGACGGTTTTGTGTTTCTATGGTGTCGGCTCGTGGTATTGTTCCACGCTTTGGGGAGAAGCTTGCCTATATAAAGCAAAGGAGTTCATTTGGATTAAGCATCATCTTGGTTGAATATCTCTTGGTGAGATCTAGTCCAAATCTATAAGGGCGAATCTTCTAATGGACTACGATCTATATGGCGCATGATCAGATCTGTGGATCTGAGTGTTTGGGTTGGTTCTGAAGTCCTCTTATCTTCTATATCTGAAGGGACGCAGATTCAGTGAAGGGAAAGTGCGCCGGGACGCAGTACAGTAAAGGCTCAGGTGCGTCTCTGAGGCAAAGGGCGCGGCGCGACTGTGGTATTGGGTGCGTCTCTGAAGCGAAAGACGCGGCGCGATAGTGTTTCTGTGTGCGTCGGTCGCAGAAAAGCAAAGAGGAACAGTGCGTCTGCACGCAGAACAGCATAAGGTACACTGCGTCCAGTCGCAGGCCACAGAAAGAAAATATGTGTCCCTGTCTTAAGATAATCTGTTGACTGTATATTTCTGTCCATAAGGTGTTCTGGGTTGTTTCTGTAATTACTGATTTGATATCTGTAGTAGACTGTATCTGTTGTATTCTTGTTGATCATTTGATTCTTCATGAAAAGAAGTAGGGGGTTGTAGCTCCCTTCCAGGAGAGACTGGAAAACGAGAGAGAGTTGTAGCTCTCTGCAGGTTGCAGCCTGCGTGCTGGTAAAGGACTGCACCAGTACAAAATCATTGTAAAAAGAATTTCTTGAAAGAAGATAGAGACATATTGCAGCAGGTGGTTTTTCTCCCGCATTGGGTTTCCACCTTACATCTTGTGTTCTTTGGTGTGACTGTCTATTTTCTTTATTCATGCTCATTGTTTTATGGTACTGATATGCAAGAATATTCCAAAAGATCAAATAAGGAAGATTTGGTAAATTGCTAGATAATACTGATTCACCCCCCCTCTCAGTATTATTTCCAACAATTGGTATCGGAGCAGGTCCTTCAGAAAAGCTTGATCGCTTGAAGGTAGATCGTTCATCATGAGCAACTACGAGAGAGAAGCATCAATCAGGCCACCCGTCTTCGATGGGACAAACTTCAATTATTGGAAGGTAAGAGTTACTGCATATCTTCAATCTCTTGGTACAGAAGTTTGGAACATTGTAGAATCAGGCTATGCCTTTCCTTCAGCTACTCCTACAGATCCAGCTGAGAAAAAGCAGTATGAAACAAATGCAAAAGCAGTCAGTACTCTATTAGGAAGTATATCTCAAACAGAGTTCATGAAGGTCATGCACTTCAAATCAGCAAAAGAGATATGGGACAAAATGATCACTAGCTATGAAGGAGATGAACAGGTAAAAGAAGCTAAACTTCAAACTCTCAGGATTCAATATGAGACTCTCAAGATGTATAATGATGAAAGTGTGGCTAATTATTTTCTTCGGGTAGATGAGATTGTTAATTGTATGAAAAATTTGGGTGAAGAAATAAAAGAGACTATAGTAGTTCAAAAGATTCTAAGATCTTTATCCCCAAGTTTGAATCTAAAGTATCTGCAGTAGAAGAAAAGGAAAATCTCCGTGTTCTCACTATGTCTCAGCTGCATGGAATTCTAACTGCTTATGAAATGAGAAAGGGAGGTCCATCAGACAGAAGGGAAGCTGCTTTTAAAGCATCAGGCAAAGAAGATCACTATGAAGCAAGTCATGTTCCAGAAGAAGAGGAAGAAGAATCAAATTTTGTCAGAAATCTTCAAAGGGGTTCTGGAAGGTTCAGAGGTAAGCTACCTTTCAAATGTTTTGCTTGTGGAAGAGTAGGTCATTATGCTGCAAAATGCTCTTATAAGGATAAAGGAAAGGAACCAGTTAGATGGAACAAGAAACAGAGTGCAAATAAGAAAAGCTACTACACCCATGAAGATAGTGATGGCTTATCAAACAGTGATGAAGATGAACAAGGTAACAAATATAGATTGTTAATGGCATTTGAAGATGATGATTATGAGGATGCTGTAGATGTGGATAACCTTTATGATGAAATTACTAGACTCAAGAGATGTATAGAAGAAAAGAACATGATTATTGATACTCTACAATTTCAAATTGATGAAAAGGAAAAACATCTTGAAAAATTAGAAGGTGAAATTGTTGGTCTTAGAAAAGAAATTGAGAAAACAAAAACTATTAATCTCAAGTTTGTCAAAGGATCTGAAACTTTGAATGAGATTATCAGTGTGCAGCGGTCTCCACTAAATAAGACAGGTCTGGGCTATAATGGAGAAACTTCTCAAGCATCCACTTCAAAAAGTTATCTTGATGCAGCAAGAAGAAATGAGCAAGAGCACAAGGAAGATCATCAGGTAAAGCAGGGACAAACGTCAAACAGAAACTATCAGGGGCAATCCAGCTTAAGGGTGAACAAAAGCCACAACCAGCCACAGGTAAAATCTTCCCAATTTGGTTCAAGAATAGATGAAAATAGAAATTACAATCAGTTGGCTGGTAGATTCAATAATCGCAGAAACTTCTTCAATGGACAATGCTTTTCTTGCCATAACTTTGGTCACAAAGCAGCTCAATGTGTTGCGTATAAAACAATCATGACTAGGGAAGCTCAAAAACAAAGAAGTATGACAGGGATTACAAAAAGGACCTATAACAACTTTTCAGCTCTTGAAAATGAAGTTGAATGCTCTATTTGCAATAATTTTGGACATGAAGACTTTGAATGCAGAAGCAGGTTTCCGGAAAGAAAGGTACAAGAACAAAAAAAGGAACAAGCCTCAGGCACCAAAACATGGAAAATAAAGGAACCTCAAACAGAAAGATGTGGGATAGCATTCTATGCAGAAGGACAAGAAAATCTATGGTACATTGACAGTGGATGTTCAAAGCATATGACAGGTGATAAAGAAAAACTTGAATCTTATTCTAATTTAGAAAAGGGAAAGAAAGTCTCTTTTGGAAATGATACTCCTGCAACTATAAAAGGAAAAGGTATTGCTCCTTTAAAAGAAGATGTTAAGGCTGGAAATGTTTTGTTTGTTGATGGACTAAAGCATAATCTTCTAAGTGTAAGCCAGATGTGTGATCAAAGAACCGAGGTTATATTCAGATCAAATGGATGTCTTGTTCGTGATCTTGATACAGGTAAAACAGTTCTCAAAGGAAAAAGAACTCCAAATAATCTATACATATTTGATGAAGGACAACAACAATGCTATCTAAGCAAGGAGGAAGAGCACTGGTTATGGCATCGAAGGTTGGGACATCTAAGCTTCTCACAAATAAGGAAAGCTTGCAAATATCAGGCAGTTCGCGATCTTCCAGATATCAAAATTCCTGACAACACCATATGCAGATCATGTCAGTTTGGAAAACAGACCAGAACTAACTTTCCAGAGAAAGAAGGATCAGCCAGCATGCCTCTTGAGCTAGTACATACAGATGTATGTGGACCATTCAGAAAAAGAACACCTAGAGGAGAGGAATACTTGATATTATTTATTGACGATTTCTCCAGGTTTGTTTGGTTAGGACTTATGAAGCACAAAGATGAAGCTTTCGAAAAATTCAAATCCTTCAAAGCTTTGGTTGAAAATGAATCAGGTCACAAAATTAAGTGCCTCAGATCCGACAGAGGTGGAGAATTTACTTCAAATGAATTTTTCGATTTCTGTGATGAACATGGGATAAGGAGAGAATTTTCTACAGCTAGAACTCCTCAGCAAAATGGAGTAGTGGAAAGAATGAACAGAACAATCCAGCAAATGGCTCGTGCTATGCTTGATGAATCAGGAACTCCTGCAACCTTCTGGGGTGAAGCTGCACATGCGGCAGTTATTATTCTCAACAAGACAAATGTCCGAGTGAACAGCACTCAAACTCCTCATGAGCTCTGGAGTGGTAAAACTCCTTCGGTAAAGCACTTCAAAATCTTTGGGAGCAAATGCTATATCAAGAATACTGAGGAGCAGCTTGGCAAACTTGATCCTAGAGCAGATGAAGGAATTCTTCTTGGCTACTCTCCACATAGCAAAGCATACAAATGCTACAATAAAAGACTTGGCAGAATTGTTGACAGCATTGATGTAGTGGTTGATGAGAAGGGATACATTCCTAGGCAAATACATCGTGAAGACATTGAAGAAGATGAAAGCTACCCTCAAAGACAGAATGATGAAGAAGAAGAACCGCAAGAACAATCTCAAGAAGGACCTCACGAAGAAGCAGAAGAAAGAACAAGAATAGAAGAAAAGACTCCATCCAGATATGTTCAAAAGAACCATCCAGAATCTCAGATCATGGGACAAAAAGAAGCAGGTATACAAACTAGAAGAACAGTTGCAGAAGCTTCAAGTTATTTGGCATTACTCTCCTCTACTGAACCACAAAATGTGAAAGAGGCATGCAAAGATGAATGTTGGGTGAAAGCAATGGATGAAGAACTTGAGCAAATCGAAAAGAACAACACTTGGGAGCTGGTTCCTAGACCAAAGGATAAGAATGTTATCGGAACAAAATGGGTTTTCAAAAATAAATTGAATGAAAATGGAGAAGTAATTAGAAACAAAGCCAGACTTGTTTGTAAAGGGTATGCACAGCAAGAAGGAATAGACTTTGAAGAAACTTTTGCTCCTGTTGCAAGACTTGAGGCCATCCGAATGTTTCTTGCTCTCTCAAGTTGTTAGAACTTCAAAGTATTTCAAATGGATGTGAAATCAGCCTTTCTAAATGGAGACTTGGATGAAGAAGTGTACATTGAACAGCCAGATGGTTTCATTCTTGGAAACGATCCAAATCTTGTATGCCGATTAAAAAAGGCTCTCTATGGTCTCAAACAAGCTCCAAGGGCTTGGTACTACCGGTTGGACAAATATCTTCATCAACAAGGTTTTTCAAAAGGTTCAGCAGATAGCAATCTTTATATAAAAGTTGAAAATGACAAATTACTAATACTTGTTGTGTATGTAGATGACATTATTTTTGGCAGTAATGAAGAAGCTATGAGTCAAAGCTTTGCCTCGGTCATGCAGAAAGAATTTGAGATGTCCTTGCTAGGAGAACTGACATACTTCCTTGGTTTGCAAATCCAACAAAAGAAAGGAGGAATCTTTTTATCTCAAACCAAGTATCTCAAGCAGATTTTGAAGAAATATGGCATGGAAGATGCAAAACCAGTATGTACACCCATGGTCACAGGATGTAGTCTCAGTGCAAATGATGAATCTGTAGCAGTACATCAACCAACCTACAGATCTATGATTGGAAGTTTACTATATTTGACAGGTACCCGACCAGACATCATGCATGCAGTTGGAATAGTTGGAAGGTTTCAGGCAAATCCAAAGGACACTCATCTTCAAGCAGTGAAGAGAATCTTCAAATATCTTCAAGGGACTCAAAATTATGGCCTATGGTATCCTAGAGATACAGATCTCACTCTTCATGCTTATACAGATGTAGATTGGGCCGGAAGCATGGATGACAGGAAAAGCACAAGTGGTGGTGCATTCTTTATGGGTCCCAGACTGGTATCTTGGTTCAGCAAGAAACAGAGTTCAATTGCCTTGTCTACAGCTGAAGCGGAATATGTTGCTGCTGCATCTTGTTGCACCCAACTTCTTTGGATGATGCAGACTTTGCAGGATTATCAAATCACTTGTACACCTCCTATTCCTATCTTATGTGACAACACAAGTGCAATCAGCATCTCAAAGAATCCGGTTATGCATTCAAAAACCAAGCACATACCAATCAAGTACCATTTTCTCCGGGAACAAGTACTTGAACAGAAGGTCAAGTTGGAGTATGTTCCTTCTAAGGAACAAGTTGCTGATATTTTCACCAAACCGTTGCCCAGGGACACTTTTGAATACCTCAGGCAAAAGCTGGGGGTTGTTGATGCATCATCTCACTATTGATCCTCTTCCTATTGATGGTATAAGCTCAGGGGGAGCACATAATGCATTGTTGGCATTATGGAGAAGGAGATCTTGGAAATAGCTGCAATATGTCTCTGTCTCCTTCATGATGGATTTCTGGTTACAGATCTGGAGAAGCATGAGCATAGGGGGAGCATACCCTTTGCCCTTGATGTCAAAGGGGGAGAATGATGAAGCTGAAGATTATGTGGTTGCCATCAAGTCCAAAGGGGGAGTTTGTTGGCATTATGATTCAGGTGTTGTCCTTGATGGCAAACTCATTCAGGTGATAAATCAAGAAGGACGCAGAAAATATGTTCAGCAAGTGCGTCCCCGCAGGTAGACCATGCAGAACCCGCGTCCAGGGCCGCAGGCCAGCCGTTCAGGAGGTGCGTCCGCCCAGTGCACACATTTCAAGGCAGAGAAAAGCACGTGGGGGTTTCTTGTGTGGTATCTAGCCGACGGTTTTGTGTTTCTATGGTGTCGGCTCGTGGTATTGTTCCACGCTTTGGGGAGAAGCTTGCCTATATAAAGCAAAGGAGTTCATTTGGATTAAGCATCATCTTGGTTGAATATCTCTTGGTGAGATCTAGTCCAAATCTATAAGGGCGAATCTTCTAATGGACTACGATCTATATGGCGCATGATCAGATCTATGGATCTGAGTGTTTGGGTTGGTTCTGAAGTCCTCTTATCTTCTATATCTGAAGGGACGCAGATTCAGTGAAGGGAAAGTGCGCCGGGACGCAGTACAGTAAAGGCTCAGGTGCGTCTCTGAGGCAAAGGGCGCGGCGCGACTGTGGTATTGGGTGCGTCTCTGAAGCGAAAGACGCGGCGCGATAGTGTTTTTGTGTGCGTCGGTCGCAGAAAAGCAAAGAGGAACAGTGCGTCTGCACGCAGAACAGCATAAGGTACACTGCGTCCAGTCGCAGGCCACAGAAAGAAAATATGTGTCCCTGTCTTAAGATAATCTGTTGACTGTATATTTCTGTCCATAAGGTGTTCTGGGTTGTTTCTGTAATTACTGATCTGATATCTGTAGTAGACTGTATCTGTTGTATTCTTGTTGATCATTTGATTCTTCATGAAAAGAAGTAGGGGGTTGTAGCTCCCTTCCAGGAGAGACTGGAAAACGAGAGAGAGTTGTAGCTCTCTGCAGGTTGCAGCCTGCGTGCTGGTAAAGGACTGCACCAGTACAAAATCATTGTAAAAAGAATTTCTTGAAAGAAGATAGAGACATATTGCAGCAGGTGGTTTTTCTCCCGCATTGGGTTTCCACCTTACATCTTGTGTTCTTTGGTGTGACTGTCTATTTTCTTTATTCATGCTCATTGTTTTATGGTACTGATATGCAAGAATATTCCAAAAGATCAAATAAGGAAGATTTGGTAAATTGCTAGATAATACTGATTCACCCCCCCTCTCAGTATTATTTCCAACATTGTATATCTACATCACGTGGTGAACCTTAAAGGAAAACTTCTTAAAAAATATCAACTGTAAAATAAACTTCAATGAACATAAAAATGCTTTGGAACCTAACGCACATCATCTAGAAGTCTAGGCTAGAGACGTATTCTGGCGTCGTAAAGCCTGGTAACTATCGTTTTCATCGTAGGTTGGGTGATTCCTCCTCTTTGATATGACAAGTGCTAGTACGGACTTGTGCTCCCACGTACCGTCAAGTATATATTGGGAGACCACAATAGGCTACATCCTTTATCCTTAGGAAGCCGTGTCTGCCGCCCTATCGATCGCAATGCACTGAACACAACATTCAGGAAGATTGACTGCCGTACTGTAAAAAGTATTCTGCAGTTTTGCGATTGGTTTGGTAATCCCTCTATCTAGATTTCCAAAGTAGTCACTTTCGTTCCTTTTCAGACTCCTTAAAAGAAAAGGTCCATCTGAGCACTTGTCACTTCAGGCTCATTAAAAATCGAAGGCGACTAGAGTCATCTTTAGCTTTTTCTCGACTCTTAAAAATTGAAAAAACAAGTTGTGTCAAAGCGTCATAAAATTCATTTAATTCGGAATAACATTTTCCCCTTTTTATTTTGAGTTGATCAAGTAATCCACAATCGTGGAAGAAATTCAATCAAAACCCTGTCGTTCGCGGAGACTAACGAGTCAACCGTCTTTGACTCTAGAAATGAAACCATTCTAGGCCAAGCGATCTCGTTTAACTGGGTCAAAGTCTCCTGGTTTGTTTGAAACTTGTGTTTCAACATCCTTAGAAACTCCAGTTACTCCAACTATTTATGGTATCCCTGCCTCTACAGAAGAAGTTCCACAGTTACAAGAGGACACTAGAACTGATCCTATTGTAACGGTAAACACATCTATTCCTAAACCAGCTCCATCTAGGACTGATTCGGAAGGTGTTAACGCTCCAAAATCTGTTGCTGCTGAGTGTGTACCTTCTTCAGCACCAGAAATATTTTACAGACCTGACGGTCTGCCTCTTCCACCTGGACTGATTGCAATAGAAGAGATTGTGGAGGATATTACATCGAGTACCCCACTGCATTTTGGAACTGGGATCCACCTATATCCTTCTAATTCAGAAGTTAATCAACCTTCATCGCAAGTTCCTGTAGAATCGCTAGGAAGTATTTTGGATAGACTCAATATGTCTGAACAACCATCGACATCTAGGACTGTGTCATCCGATACAGCAGTAGCAGAACCTCCTGCCACTACTCCGACAATGTTCGCTGGTATACCATCTGTCCCAACTAGCTTTCAACCGCTAGATGGAGTCCACCCAAGGATTGTTTCGACAATATGGTCTATTCCTGTTTGTTCGTCCAGAATAATATCTAGAATTTCTTATGTTGAGTCTTAGCAAATTGATCCTCCACAACAATATCAATTTGGGTAGTCCAGTCTACAAGGACCGATTTTTCCTTTGAACACTAGATTGCTGCCATATGGGGGGCAGTATGCCTTTTCATTGTTCCCTCCAGGAGAACAACCATATGAGAGTTCACAATAGAATTTAGGTCAAGCTGGAAATGCATCTAGTGGTTGGGTGCCAATACTGCCTCAACAGCCAAGAGTTGTATATTCAATGCAACCAAATCTACCTGTGTCGAATATTCCCACTACACCGGCTATTGCAACGGTGTCGCAAGTACAAGCGCTGCCTGTTGTATGTCAACCTCAAGTCTCTTAGGTTGTAATACAACAGCCTCTTGTCTCAACAATTCAACCACAATCACCGATTAGTGGCTCCTTAACTGAAGCGACTCAGGCTCAAACGGGTACTATCACCCCTCATCTTGGTCAAACATTCAATATTGGACAATAGCAAATGGCTTCACAACCATGGCTGATGAAATATCAACAACCGCAATTCCAGCAAGCTTACCGAGGACCTGAGAAACAAAGCTTTGCCGGTAATGGGCAGCCGTATATTCAAAACGGTCACCATCAATCATATCATAATGGTTATGCCCATCAACCTTATCAAAGTTATCAGCATCAAATACATTATGTTGGTATGCAAAGACCCACCGCTCAGGTGATCCCATCTTATCCTGGGTATGCTTCGCCAAATCTGAATCAACAGTTGCCTTTCGTCGCAACGTTGGAATTACCATATCTGAATCAGCTAACAAATGATCCAATTGCTTATTCCCCTTGGTGGCTGGAGATTCCTCATAAACTTCCGTCAGATATTCCTAAATTCAATGGAAATCCGGGTGAAGATCCGTTGAATCATTTGATGACCTTTCATCTGTGGTGTTCGTCCAACACTCTCAATGATGATTCGATAAGGCTTCGCCTCTTTCAGCGAATGTTAATTGTTCCGGTGGAAAAATGGTACATAGAATTGCCTAGAGCTTCATTCGATAACTTCAACGCCCTTGCCATGACCTTTTTAACCCATTTTCAGTTACCCATAAGATACGAAACAGGAACGGAGCTTCTTACCAATTTTAAGCAGATGATAGCCACTCACATATCTAATCATATTCATGAGTGGCGACGTCGTCGTCGAATGGTAAAAACATATGTTCCTGATCAGCTACTAGTTGAATGGTTTATTAAGTCATTATTACCTTCTATTACAGAAGATGTGGCTAAGGGGGGAGTTGTCACTGAAGAGAAATTCATTGCTCGTATGCAATATCTAGACTTGATTTATACTCAGTTTGGCACGCTCTACAAAAAAATCCCTGATGCTCCTAGACCAAAGTTTTTCGTTCCTCCTCCTCCTAAATCAAATAAAGACTCTCATGCTGGCGATGGCGTGATAGGTACTACCAGCACAAAAACCGCAAAGGCTACATCTAAGAAAGCCCGTACAGTTTCTGGTCAAAATGCGAATGAAGAACTTCTTGCCTCGAAGGTTAATGTCGTGTCGACCGACAAAAGCAAAGAACCGAAGCAACCAGGGGGCAAGAAGAAAGGGAAAAGCAAAAAGAAGAAACAGGATGATTCGTCTCTTGAAAAATCTTCTGCAAACCCTTCTGGGAAAAAGAAACCTCCTTCTCCATGTCACATATGTGATGAAGACCATTGGACAAGTGATTGTCCATATAGAGATGAGATTAAGAAGTTCTTTAAGACTTCAAAAACCTTAGCAGTCTTAACGGATCCGTTTCCAAACCTAGAAACCAATCTGGTTGCTAGCGACAATGCTTCCCCATCCCAAGTGCTTATGTTGTCCATTTCGAAACAACAAAATGATGCTTTGATATCGACAAGGAACAAAGATTACGGGAATCCACAGCTGTCGAACAACAAGGTTGCAGATCAACCTAGTAGTTCAACAACAACTTCAACCGAAGTTGTGCCACCCATCATTCCTGAGCTAACAATAAAGCCGCCAAAGGGAGTAGTACACAAATCGACATTTAATCCTCGTGCTCGAGTAGCATAGAATTATAATATAGTAGAGGATCTAGCCCAATCGTCATCCGCTATGTCGACACTTGAAGTACTACAAAATTGCCCCTCCCAAAAGCAGGCTCTATTATTAGCAATAGGTGGGATTGACCCAACAGATTCCAATCTTGTGAATCGATGATGATAGGAGAGGCACCATGGGAAGATTACCACCATCGTTCCCATCTTCTGGATTATAACGAAGATTATTCCAATGACCTTGATCATCCTTCAGTTTTTTATTTTCTATCAAATACTGTAAATACGGTGGATCCCGAGCGAAATCTGTCCAATATTGAAGAAACTATTGCCATAAATATCTCGATCAAACCTAATGTTGTAGAGAATATTCATGTCGGCAAATCTTGTTCTTCTTCGTAACTGGAAATATATTGCACTCTCTTTTGCGAATTCAGAGATGTCTTTGCATGCTCAGACGAAGAAATGCCAGGCATTGACTCGAGCATAGTTGAACACAAAATCAAGATGTATCCAGATGTCAAACCGGTAAGACAACGGCTTCGGTAGGTGCACCTGAAGAAAGTTGCTGCCATCAAGGCAGAAGTTGAAAAACTTTTACATTTTGGTTTCATTTACCCGGTTCCTCTAACTGATTAGGTATCGAATATTGTTCCTGTGATGAAAAAGCAAGGAACGATTAGAGTGTGCGTTGATTACAGGGCTGTGAATCAAGCTTGTCCAAAGGACAACTACCCCACACCCTTCATCGACCAGATAATTGATGAATGCGCCAGATGTGAAATCTTTTCATTTATGGATGGATTTTCCTGGTATAATCAAACAAATATCCGCCCACAGGACCAGTCAAAGACTGCATTTATATGTCCGTGGGGCACATTCACGTACTGCAAATTACCTTTCAGTTTAAAGAATGCAGGGGCAACCTTTCAGAGGGCTATGAATTATGCCTTCCATGACATCAAGAACATTGTTCAACCATATCTTGATGATCTTCCAGCTCATTCGCGAAAGCGGACCGATCATCCGTAGCATTTGAGAGCTATATTTCTATGTTGCCGACACTATAAGATACTACTCAACCCACACAAGTGTGTGTTTTGTGTCAGTTCTAGTTGTTTACTTGGCTTCGTGGTTTCTAAGGACAGAATTCGACTCGACCCATGTAAGGTTCAGGCAATCATCGATATGCCTCCACCTTCAAATTTGCTTCAGATTCAAAAACTCCAAGGGAAAACAAACTTTCTAAGGAGGTTAATTCCAAATTACATCGAACTTGCTAAAGGTTATATGCGTCTTTTGAAAAAAGAAGTACCCTTCCACTGGGATCAGGTTGCGCAAGATTCCTTTGATGCTCTAAAGGAATCCCTAATAAAAGCATCATTAATGTACGCTCCTGATTATCAAAAAGACTTTAACCTATATCTAGCTACAGCAGATACAACCATCGCAATGGTTTTAGCTCAAGAAGAAAATGGAATCGAACATCCTATCTATTATTTAAGCCGAAACTCAAATGACACAGAAAGCAAATACTCCTATGTTGAAAAGCTGGCTCTTGCAGCTGTTCAAGCAGTACAGAGATTTCGACACTATATCCTCTTTCGCAAAACTACCATTTTGTCAAATTGTAACCCTATGACTTACATTCTATCGCGTTAGTTACTTGCGGGCAAATATTCGAAATGGATAGCTATTTTGCAAGAGTTTGATCTGGAATTCATAAAATCCAAATCAAAGAAATCTCTAGTTTTCGCGGAGTTACTATGCAACTTCCCATCGTCATCTAACGATTCAACATCCAAAGCAATAGTCGTGGATGAATCTTTGTTTCTGATATCCTCAAGCGATCCGTGTACGGAGATATAATCATCTATCTCCAAACCCAAACATACAGGCCTAATACCTCTCGCTTTGAACAATGATGTACTCGATACCAAGCAAAAGACTACATGATCGTCGATGATACGCTTTACCGTCACAGTATCGATACAGTTCTGCAAAGGTGCCTCACTCATGAGGAGGTCGAAAAAGTCCTGAATTATTGTCATTCAGGTGCATGTGGGGGGGAATCAATCTGGTTACGCTACAACACAAAAGATTTTACGAGTAGGTTACTTCTAGCCAACAATGTTCAAAGATTGCATAACCGCAGTCAGAAGTTGCCATGCTTGTCAAATCTTCGACCGCAAAACCAGAATACCACCCGCACCTTTGCAACCAATAGTTGTTGTTGGGCCATTCGCCAAATGGGGCATAGATTTCATGACATGTAACCCCACCTCGGCCAGGGGGCATGGGTATATCATAGTCGCAGTTGACTATTTTACGAAATGGGCCGAGGCGATGCCTACATTAAACAACAGCGGCAAAACGACTGCTCTTTTCTTTTTCAATCATGTAGTCTCTAGGTTCGGTGTTCCACAGGCTATAGTCACAGATCATGGATCGCATTTTCACAATCACATGATGGTCGAATTGGCTACCAAACTAGGATTATCCCACGACATTTCTACTCTGTATTATCCGCAAGCGAACGGACAAGTTGAGGCCATCAACAAAGTCCTAAAGCGCATGCTGTAAAGGATGATTGGAGTCCACAAATAGAGTTGGCACCTAATCATGTACTCAGCCTTGTGGGCATACAGAACCTTGGTAAGAAATGTCACCGGGTTTACACCCTTTCAGCTGGTGTATGGCCTGGAATTCGTCTTACCAACTTAGTGTCATATTTCATCTCTCAAGCTCGCAATCGACCTTCTCCTCGGAACTTCAGAGGAAGAGGCTCATTTCTTGGAACTAATCCAATTGGATGAAACTCGTCGTGATGCCGCCTTGGCTAACGAAGCCCATAAGAAACAAGTTAAGGCACAGTTTGACAAAAATGTCAAACCTCGTGTCTTCTCAGAAGGTGACCTGGTCTTGCTTTACGATCAAGAATTCGATAAATTGGGAGTAGGTAAGTTCCAATCTTTATGGATGGGTCCCTACATTGTTAAATGAGTGTTAGCAAAAGGAGCCTACGAGCTAGTAGATTACGATGGAATTCCACTGGCGCAACCCTGAAATGGGTTGTACCTTAAGCGTTACTATGCTTGACTAAGTGTAGTAATCTCTTTATATGCTTTTGTTTTCGTCAAGAGTGATCGTTTTGGTTAGGTAATTCACTTTTACATTTGTTGTAGATGTCGAACTTATGGGAATCATTTGTTGGATATGTCGACGAAGCTAGTTATAGGGACCCAACATGCCCCTTGTTAGCTACCTATACCAATAGGTTTCATTTTTCATGATTGGCAGGGGAAGTGCCAATATGATCTACTTTGGTGATGCAAAGATCTCATATTTGTGTGGAAAACACCTATCTGCAGTTGGTTGATGCTGTCCTACTTTTGAATGGGTGATCCAACAGTCTAAGCTGGGTCATGCCATATTTCAATTGATTGTGGTAGACTAGAGAAAGAAATCTGTCCAAACTGTTCAATCTTGGCAGATAAGTAGCTAGGTAGAGAATGAAGGTTCCCAATTGTTTAATCTGGGGCCTTGGAAGCAATAAGGCTAGCCTTAGATAGAAAATCAAAAGAAAAAGCCAAAGGAAAAGAAAAGGCACATAAGGGTTTGCAAGTCTAAGTGCACCCTCTTTGAAGTAACAAAAAATGCTAGGCAATAGAGTGGGTAGGTAGATGGGGTTGCAGAAGCATGATTTATGACATTTCACTGGCCGAAGCAAAGGAAAAACATGGTGTCAGTGCAGATCTTCTTATTCAGCAGTTTTGTAGTAGCAAGATGAAGCATGTCTAACTTCCCAATCATCCCCCATCACATTCCTTGCTAATATCCCAATACCACCTTTGTTCATGAGGGAAAACAAACTCATTGATTGATTCTTGTTACATAAAAGAGCCACATTTCCTGTGTAAAACTCTTTTCATTTTGATCTACTCTCCTAACTAAGTTTGTTCCCTAACAACTTAGTCTTTGCTTCCTCCCATTCCTATTCCCCTCCAATGCTAACTACTAACTCTATCTACACTTAACTCCCTATGTTCCCCTTTCCCTATTACTATAGCACTATGGTGTATAAAACCCCAAAAATATGTACATTCCCTCCCCTTTGGCATTATAGCCATATATTCAAATTTTGGATAACCATGCAGAATCAAAGTCTTGTTCAAAAATTTGTTGTTTAAAGTCAGGGATTAAACTAACCCCTGGTTGGTTTAATAACCTAAGCCCTTTTTCCCTTTACAACCCCTTTGAAATGTTTTACCCGCTTTATTTGCAGAAAACCTTGTAAAAACCCACTATGATGTCTAACCCGCGCTATTTGCAATAAACGCCAATAAACCCACTTTTTCCCCTTACCCAAAGTTTTGATTAAAGCGCGCTTTACACAAAAAACATTGAAAAACCCATATTTTCTTTGATTTCCAAAGGTCCCGCCAGGCGCGCTTTTTCATAAAAAACAATAATTTATTGACTGCCCCGCTGCCGTATCGTCCTATTATGTTTATAACCCGTCGACCGTCGGATCTGGGCTTTCCCATCCGACGGCCCATATCAATATCGGGCGGCCCCCGATGTCCGGACGTTACCTCCCGAAAAGTGTCAGAGGGTGACGTCAGGGCAGTGCCACGCGTCGCTCCCAGGTTATATCGGGAGGCCGCCTGCCAATACCACCCCCGTACAATAAGCGGTCTGAAATTACCGCTTACCGCTTTGGTTTACCGCCCGCCCACGTCACGCCCACGTCATGCCAAGTCAGCGCCCGGCCCGCCATCGCTCCGACCTGTCTGCCACATCACCGGTCCCCGTGGACCAGTCACAGGCCGCCACGTCACCCTTCCGTACCCGACCCCACCCGATGACGTCATCCAAAAAAAGCGCCAATAGCCCAAAATGTCCATATTTTCACCAAAATTCGTGTTTTTTCTCACTTTTGCCAAAAGAACTATTTGTGCTCTCTGCATGCAATTTACGACCATTTCGCCGCCAACCTGCAGAAATCGATTTAAAGACCGTGGGCGCCCTCAATTTGCCTGCACTTGCCACCATTGCCAGAGTTCACCAGGTATTTATCCAAGTTTCCCCTCCGCGCCTGGTTTTTTGTATAAATTCACCAAAACAAGTGAGAAAAGAGAGAGAAATCACTGTAATTACCAGCAAATCCCCGGTGACCACCATTTATCTTCAGTTATAAGGTCGAAATTCACCTACAGAAGTCCACATTGAGCCAAGTTTCCATCAATTTACAGTCAGTTTGCGCATTCGTGAACTCAAAACCTCTGCTGCACTAATTCGCCGGGAAAACAGCTTTCTTAGTCCCAGCATTTTCTCATTAGACTTTCTTGGGAGCATTTCAATTTGTTCTCACCATAATTCACCCTGCTTCCCCTGCAAATTGCCTTACTTCTGCAAAAAATACCGCTCTGTGTTGCTCTGCCCAGTGAAACAAGTTCTAGTACAATTCAGAGTACTAATTAACCATGGAAACACCAGTAGCACTAAACATTCCACCCTTGAATGCCCCACATAGAGAGCTAGAATGGCAGGCCCTGGGTGATAGAGATTACCAGATGACAGAAACACTCTCAATGCACACCAAATATAATATTCATGTACTCAATGAGCTGAAGGCCAAGCACCTCAGTGGAACTGATATTCTAGGGATTTGGGACTCCAATTTGCCCATTTATAACCTCCCTCAAGTCAATGTCCTTCCAGATTTAATTCATAGATGCAGTGCCAACTATGACCCATGCCAGAGAGCTGTCCTTAATTCCTCAGGCTCAGTTTTGTTCCATGTCACCCCTGAGGCCATAAATGAAATGCTACACTTTCAAACTTCAAGGCCATTGACTCCTCTCTCCATGATGGACTTGCTAAAGAAAGGAGGCAAGCTCTCTAGTGCCCAAATCATAAAGATTAATCAGCTATTCATTGAATCAGGCTCTCAAACTGTGAGGACCCCTCCTATAGGAAATGTATATTTCAATGAGTTGGGCAGGTTGCTTGTGGATTTGATCAGTTATGTCCTGGGTTACAGATCAGCTGAGGATGCTGATGAAACCATTCTGGCAATGATGTCTATCTTCTCCCCTGGAATGCCTCCTTCTGTGCATTATGATTATGCTGCATACATTGCCAATAAGATTCATGAACAATTGATGAATCTAGAGAGGGAAAAGGTGTTTAGATACACTTCATACATCTATCACTTGTTCCTATTTTATCAACCTGATGGCTTCCCTATTACTCTCAAGAAGTTTGATGCTCAGGGAAACCCAAGGTCTATGGTATTTTGGACCTCAGTCTTTCATCACACATCTTATTCACCATACAGCTACTGTGAATTCATAGACCTCTTCATCCATCCAGTTATGTCCTTGCTATTGGGTACCCCTCCTCCCAGATTGACAGATGAGATGCAAAGGATTCTCCAGCTCTCAAAGGCCTACAGCATTGGGGATTGGTACTTTTACCAAAACCATACAGTAATCAGAATATATGGCTGTGAATTAGCCCCATATAGGCTACCAAGATATGTCCCTATGAGGCTCTTTGCCTTAGAGTATTTCAGGCAGTTTGGAAATGCAGACATGGTCCATTTCCACAGCAAAAACAAGAAGGTACAACTCAAAATCAGAAACCAGCTAGGCCCATTTCTTTATAATAAAAGGGAAGAAGGATGGAAAGAAGCAAATAAGATCCTAGAGGGCCTCCAATTGCAAACCAGTTTCCTCTGGTCACCCTATGACCCCAATCACTTCATTAGTCTTAGAAGGGTCAAATATAAGATGGCTAGTTATGATCATGTCAGGTTGCCTCATATTGAAAAATATGCAAACCTGTTAAGATGGAAAGAGGGCACTCTAGAAGAGGCAAGTATTAGAGAAGAAATAGCACAAAGAGAAGCAAAGAAACTTGAGAAGGAAGCTGACTTGGAACATTGTGAACAGGTTTCTTCTTCTTATCACATTCGGATTGGAGCAGCTGCCTCATCCTCTGCAGCCCCCCGGCCAGCAGCTCAAACTACTTCTCAGGCTGCCAGCAAAGGCAAAGAAAAAGAGATGGAGCAGGAACAGCCACCCCCTACAGCAGAACAGCAAAAAGAGCAGCCAAAGCAGCAAGAAGAAACAGCTGAAGCTCCCATATCTACAGAGCAGCAGGCTCAAGAAAATGTGCCTCCTACGCAGGAAACGACAGTGGAGGCCTCGGTCCTCCAAACCCCATTAAATGAAGACAGAACCAGAAAGAGGGATAGAGAGCAGGAAACTCCCCTCACCACATCAACAAATCAAGGGGAGAAAAGGCAGAGATTAAATCCTCTTTCTGAAGAGGAGATGCCTATTGGGCAATCCTTGGGCATGGGCCCCCCTAGTATGGAGGCATTTGCCAGTTCCTTTCAGCAGGAACAAGAAAGAACCCTTGGAGGAGAGGTCAGCTCCTCAAGCCAGCAAAGGAGAGCTGAATCAGGCATAAAGCAACAGTTTATTGACATCAAAAAGAGAAATGAGCCAGTCAGGCTCCAGCTGTACAATCACCTGCTTAAAATGGCCCCTACAAACCAGCAGAGGCTTATGTCAGCATATGACATAACAGAGGGGAAAATGACCATGAGTCATTTCATGCCTACTATGCTGCAGCCACAGTCAGCTGCAGATTATATAAGGACCAACCTTGAGGTTCTTGCAAAACACATCCACCCTATGGACCAGATAGAGCTTCATAAGCAAACGGGTGAGATGGTCTATTCAACTCTGGCAGACAAGACCTTCCTGGCACACAAATTGCAAAATAGCCTTCATAATACAACAACCCAACTTGAATTGGAGAAGGCATCCTCCCAGGCCAAAGACAATAGAATCAGGTCTTTGGAGGATATTATTATAGAGCTTGGGCATGACCCAAAGGATCCCAAAGCTGTACAAGCACTGCTAAAGGAAAGAGATGCAGATATAGCAGCTTGATGGTAAAGATTCCAGCAACCCTTCACCCTCAAACAGAAGAGGTTGCTTAGCAGAGGAAAGACCAGGATGTAGCAGCCATGCTGCTAACACTACACAAGCAGCTGGTCCAAACAGAAGGCAAATTAGTAGAAACAGAGGCTGCATTGCAGGCAGCCCTGCAGCAGAGAGAAGGAGGCCAAACATCTCAGCCCCCTCAGCCAGTGATCAACCTTGAGGAGCCCCCTCAAATCATCACTCCTCCCACAGGACAGACAGCTGAAACAGGTCCAACAACATCAGCACCAGCAACAACATCAGAACAGGCTCCAAGCCTTGACATGCAGAAGATGATGAAAGAGATTCAGGTTCTAGAGGCCCAGATGGCAGAACTGAATGAAGCCAAGGAGAAATTGGCCACAGTGAATGAAAAATATGACAAATCAAAACAAAGTGTAGCTGAAAAAGCAAGAGAGGTGAAGGCTCTTAAGGAGAAGATAAAAGAGCTGGAGAAAGAGCTCTCTCTTGACAAGGTGGTGGCTGAGATTAAGAAAGTCCTGTGGGCCAATATTGGCCAATCAATAACAGATCAATGGCAGTACATAGAAACCATCCATGAGCACATGGAGCTCATAGGCAGGGCACACAAGGAAAGCCAAAGAGCAAGGGCATCTCTAGGCACTATGCCTGAGATAGCCAATAGAATGATCAATGTCCTCAATAACCGCACAGGCCCTCAGCTGGCAGCAATAGGGATCACCAATAGAACTGACACCATCTTGCTGATAAAGAGGGTCCTCACTTTGAGAAATCTGGTGCAGACATTGGATAGAAGGTGCCAGGAGATGCAAACAGAGGTGAATAAATTCACAGATAAATTCACAGCATTGCACAGCAGAGGCCTTCCCAGCTTACTGAACAGCGCAGGAAGGCTGCTATCCCATGAGAACTATGCAAAAAGGGTGAATACATTTGCCACCAATCAGATCACTGCAGGATCAAGTACCCCAGAGGAAGCAGGGCCTGCATCTGGGCAGAGCCTCTATGAGAAAATAGAAAATTTGTTTTTTATCATGAATGAAATCAGGCATCTGTTTGAAGTGCCTCCTAATTACTTCAAATATACTGAGGCAGATGAGACATTAGGCACAATTTTGAGGCATCAGTTGCCTACACAGGAATGGTGGACCAACATGATACAGATATTGCTGTGAGCCAACAGGTTTTCATCAAGTTTTTTCATCAAAATATAAGTCATCATGTTCAGAAAATTTGATGCATTCAGTATGACTGGAGAAGAGTGGACAGAGCCAACTCAGCAGACAGATTCGGCCACTGAAGCAACACTGGCAGGTACAGATGACAGGGCCGAGAAAGCTACAGCACGACAGAAAATTAAAGGCATATCATTCTGAATTAATGCAGAACGCTCAACCGACTCAGTGGCCTCCAAAAGTCAAAAAGACTTCTGACAGAACTAAAGGGTATTCATTGTATCTTTAGAATAGCAATAACTTTCTTATCTGCTATTCTGAAAGTTGGTGAACGCATTTATTAATCAAATGACTCAGCGATTCAAATATTTTGTAAAATCGATTGTATATATTTCCCCTCGCATAAGCTTGTAGGGGTTGTTGATTTTCTTTTGAAAAGAACCTGTTCTGTAAATTTCAGAGTTTTAATACAGAGAGCTGATGGAATTTCCAAAGTTCTGAGTTGTTTGATGTGTTGCGGTGTGATGGCTTACTGCTACAGGATTCCTGTGTATTTCATGGCACAATAAGTTTTCTTAAACTCTTTTGTTATGTATTTCATTCTTTCATAATCTGTTCATACTCTATATTTCACAGTTTAATAGCACAGAAAAAGAATAGTTTCAGGATTTGTTCATTAAAACACCCTGAACTCAATCTATGCTATTATGAATGTTTTCCTCTAAGTATTAGTTATGAAAGTGTAATTCTTAACTGCTTCACTTTCAGACTAAAACTTCACAGTGACTATTATTCAGGAATTCGAATCTGCTCCTGGGTGATATATCTCTTTCTCACATCACCAGCTTAGTGAAAGACTCTTAATTGCCTTTCACTGGCTAATTATATTTCATCATCACAATTCTAAGTTTGTTTCATGACATATCCAAATGGCCCTGCAGTTCTAAGCAATCTTACTCAATACCTCAAACAACCCACAATCACAAACTCCATTGCCCAATGGACTAAAACTGTCTGAAGATCTCATCTTAGACACTGAAAGACATCACTCAACCAAAATTTCAAACCAAACCCTCACCTCATAACTAGCCTAAGATCCTTAAGAACAAAGTTAAAAACTAAAAGAGAGAGCCCTCTCTGATTACAGGTTGGCTAGAACCTGTAATCCAAAGCTTGGTTAGTGGTTACCCCGGCCGTATTCCCTCAGGAGTCAAAGGGAACAACCTGGGTGTTAACACCCCTCTCCTTCAAAAAAGTGTTGTCCTCAATGCTTGAGAAGTTTTGGATGCTTCTGTATAAAATTCTCATCCTCCCATGTGGAATCTTCAGCGGATAAGTTCTTCCACTTGATAAGATACTTTGAAATTGATCGATTTCGTAGCTGTCAAGTTCTTGTTTTTGTGACTGCTTCCGTTCCAATATAATTTTTCCTTCCTCGTCAAGTTCTGGCAATATTGTTTGAACTGGGAGCTTGTCGCCTATAACCTTCTTTAAACGGAAATATGGAAAACTGGGTGCAATCGAGAAGCTGCAAGAAGCTCCAATTTGTATGCCATAGTACCAATCTTTTGCAACACCTTGTATGGACCATAATACTTTGGTGATAATTTGTTATCCTTCTTAGCTTGCTTGAGGGACATTTTCTTATATGGTTTTAGCCGTAGGAATACCCAATCACCTACATCAAAACTTCTTTCGCTACGATGTTGATCTGCCTGTTGTTTCATTCTATTCTGTGCCAACACGAGGTTATCCTTTAAGAGTTGGAGGACTTGTTGTTGATGTTCAATGTGATGTTCCACTGCTTGAACCTTAGAATTTTCTCTTAAATATGATGTGATGGATGGTGGCTGATACCCATAAAGTTCCATAAATGGGGTCATTTTTGTTGCTGTATGAAAGGAAGTGTTATACCACCATTCAGCCAGAGGCAACCATTTGACCCATTGTGTCTATTTATCAGATACAAAGCAACGAAGATATCCTTCCAAACATTTTTTTACTATCTCAGTTTGCCCATCAGATTGAGGATGATAAGATGAGCTATGAGCTAACTGAGTACCAAGACAAGAAAATAATTCTGTCCAAAAATTTCCAGTGAAAATGGGATCTCTGTCACTTACAATAATCTTTGGGTTTCCATGTAGCTTTTGAATTGTTTCCATAAATGCAGTGGAAACTGTACTGGCTTTAAATGGATGTGATAATGCACAAAAGTGTGCATACTTGGTAAGTCTGTCAACTACCACCATGATGACACTCTTTCCCTCAGACTTGGGTAAACCTGTGATAAAATCCATTGAAACCTCCTCCCAACGTTGGCTTGGAATGGATAAAGGTTGTAATAGACCCGGTGTCTTAATTGTTTCAACTTTATTTTTTTGGCAAACCAAACATTCTGCCACAAACTTTTGAATATCTGATTTAAGGCCATCCCAAAAAAATTCCTTCTTAACCCTGTGGTAAGTTTTTAAAAATCCTGAGTGCCCTCCTAAGGGAGAAGTGTGCAATTCCATAAGAATCTTTTGTTTTAGCTGGGAATTCTTACAGAGGTATAAGTGATCTTTGTACCATAACGAATCATTTTGCCAGCTAAATGTATCAGACATGCTGGAATCTTGTTGTAACTTTCGAATAAGTGCCCACACTTCTTTGTCATTCTTCCATTCCTCCCTTGCTTCGTTTATCCAATCTAGTTGGATAATAGAAATGGCGCACAACAATGCTTCCACATCCTCATCCTTTCTTGAGAGTGCATCTGCCACCACATTTTTCTTCCCTTTTTTGTAGATGATTTCAAAGTCATAACCCAACATCTTTGTGACCCACTTTTGTTGCTCTTCAGAGGATAATCTTTGTTCTAAAAAGTATTTAAGGCTATCATGATCCGTTTTTACCTTGAAGTGTCTTCCCATTAGGTAGGGTCGCCATTTCTTAAGTGCATGGAGTATTGCCAACATTTCCTTCTCATAAATAGCTTTGTGTAAAAACTTTCCCTTGATTGGACGACTTTCAAAAGCAATGAGTCTTTCATCTTGCGTTAAAACCACACCAATTCCATTTCCTGACGCATCACATTCCACAATAAGGGTTTTTGTGAAGTCCGGTGTAGCTAAGACCAGTGCTTGGCACATTGCCTCTTTAAGATGTTCGAATGCCTTTGTTGCTTCTGGAGTCCATGAAAATGCATCTCTCTTCAATAATGTTGTTAGAGGTGCTGCTATTCTCCCATAATTCTTAACAAACTTGCGATAATACCCTGTCAACCCGAGAAATCCTCGCAGATGCTTTATGGATGTGGGAATTTTCCATTCCTTAATGGCTTTAATTTTGCTAGGGTCTACCTTAACTCCTTCATGAGATATAATATGACCCAGATATTCCACCTCTTGTACTCCAAAGAAACATTTGGATCTTTTTGCATATAATTGTTTCTCCTCCAATAGTTGTAGCACCCTGTCAACATGTTCAACATGATCCTTCCAAGACTTGTTGTAGATTAGTATATCATCAAAAAATACTAACACAAATTTTCGAAGGAATGGTTTGAAAATTGAATTCATCAAACCTTGAAATGTTGAAGGTGCATTGGTAAGGCCAAAAGGCATGACCAAAAATTCATAATGACCCTCATGAGTTCTAAATGCTGTTTTCAGAATGTCTTCAATCTTCATTCTGATTTGATGATATCCTGAACGAAGATCCAACTTGGTGAAGTAAATTGATCCATGCAATTCATCAATGACAGGAATGGGAAACTTATCTTTAATAGTGAGCTTGTTGAGTTCCCTATAATCTGGACACATGCGCCATGATCCATCCTTCTTGTGCACCAATACGACTGGAGCAGAGAAAGAACTTTGACTTGGTTGAATTATACCAGCCTCTAGCATTTCTGCAACCATACATTCAATTTCACTCTTTTGGGCATAGGGATATCTGTACGACCTGATGTTTGGAGGAACACTTCCTGGAATCAGATGAATAGCATGATCATGATCACGAATAGGTGGGAGACCTTTGGGAGTCTCAAATACCTTGGAATGATTGTCCAAGACTTTTTGGAGATCTGGAGAAATAGATGATTCCACTGTGGACACATCTAGCGAACATAATTGTGCAATTACACCTCTTTGTTCATTTTTTAGAAGCTTTGTCATACCGTTAGAGCTGATTATCTTTCTCGGTTTCCCCGCAATACCCCTTAATTCAACTTCCTTTCCTTCCACAGAAAATTTCATGAAAAGTTCTTGAAAATTAAAAGCTATTGTACCCAAGGATTGTAGCCATTGGACTCCTAGTACAACATCAACACCTCCCATTGGAATGGAAAGCATTGGGCTAGTCAATACATATTCTCCCATGGATAGCTTGATATTATGGCACTTTCCCGAGCATTTTATTGTTCCTCCATTTGCAACCATCACTTGACACTCTGGTGCTATATATAAGAATCAATTCAATTTCTTGCTACCTTACAATGAATAAAATTGTGGGTACTTCCTGAATCAATCAACACTATTACCTTTTTCTTCTTGATTTGTCCTTCTATCTTCATGGTTTGAGGAGTAATTCCCACCAATGCATTACAAGATATGGTCGGATTCATTTCTTCTTTATCTAGGCTTTGTTCCTGGAGTATATCCTCTTATTTTGACCTTTCTTGCTCCTTTTCTTCTTCCTCTTCACAATCTATGTAGAATAATTTCTTCTCAGCACACTTATGATCTTTAGTGTATTTGCTATCACAACTATAACAAAGCCCTTTTGCTCTTTTTTCTTCCAATTGTTGTGGTGTCAACCTTATAGGTTGTGGAAGACTAGTGGCAACAACACTTCCATCTTTATAGTTGTGAGTGGTATGCTTCCTGGTTGCCATAATTTTGCTTTCCATTTTTCTTGCTAACCTGAATGCCTTCTCTAATGAATCAGGTTCCCAAAGGCGAACATCATGTTGGATATTATCCTTTAAAGACCCTATGAGCACATCAATCCTATGCTCCTCTGGAATATCTTTTACCCTTATGTTCAATTTTTGGAACTCCTCAATGTGCTCCATTATTAAACCCTTTTGTTTGAGACTTATCAATTGGCTAAAAAAAGTGTTGCTTTTTGTACCCTCATAATGTGCTATCAATTCTTCCGTAAAAATTGCCCAAGTGATAAATTGTTTACGAGAGAAAAGCCATTGATACCATACAAACTGATTTGGTTCCAAATATAAAGTTGCAATATGTACCTTTTGTGTGTTTTGCACATTATTGAGATCGAAAAATTGCTCCATCTGTAATATCCATGTTGTGGGATCCTTGCCATCAAACTTCCTCATATCGATTTTTGGAATATGGTGGGTCTTTGATCCAACATTAGAGTCTATAGAATCATGATTAACATTTCTTTTGTTCTCATCGTGAGTTTCCTTTACTACCCTTTCACCATTAGTGACCCTTTCTTGTAGCAACTTATTCATATTTATCTTCAATTCTTCCATGTCTGTCTTCAAATCTATCTTCAAATCATCCATATTAGCTTCCACGTCATTCATCTTAGCTTCTACACCTTTCTTTAAACAATTTATCTTAGCTTCTACGCTTTTATTTAAACCATCCATCTTAGATTCTGTTCCTTTTTGTGCAAGGGCCAGTTGTTGCACTTGGTCTTGTAATTTTGATATATCATGTTGCATTTCTTCCTCTTCTTCATGAGTCATGCTAGAGCTTTCAGGTTCCTTACTAGGTGTTTGCATTTTCTTTCCTCGGGGCATCAGTTACCGATAATAATGCTCTACTATGCCCTTTGAATTCCTTCAAAATAAATTTTCAAGCAAGCTTAAGCAAAAATTTAAGAAAATCTACACACCTTTTTTCACTTTGTAGGAGCTCGATATTGCCTCTGATGTATCTCTGTACTTTCCAATCATCTAGATCTGAATTTGTGATCTGCAGTAGCCCTCTGTGTCCTCTTTCTAATGCCACAAGTATGACCCAAATTGGATTCTCCAAGTAAGAGTTATGCAAAATCTCCCATAGTGACTTGATTATAGACTAGTTCAGTAGAGTGAACTTGTACGACGTGCCACGAGTCACTGTTTCGACCTTTCGATCTGAAAAATTCATATAAGAAACTATAGTCCGTCCTCTTTCTGTACCTTCTTACGAAATTTCAATCCGATCCCCAGAGAGAAAGTTATGACGCGTTTCCCCAGGTCACCTGTTTGGAATGTAATTCAGGAGTCTGCAAAAAGACCAACTTCCTCAGATAATATCTCCGCAAATATAGCTCGAACAGCTCTGAAATTTGGACCCACGGTTCAACACGATTTATTCTCAAATGGGTTTTTTTTGCAACTTCTGAAACGTCGCAGAAAAAAAGTTATAGCGAAAATGCAACGATGACCTGTTTGGAGCAGCGAAACCCTAGAATCCAAAGCTCTGATACCAAATGTTATGAAACCAGCTCAAGAAAAAGATAGAAAAGATAGATCAATGCCTTAGAATTCAGCCTCTTTGAGGGGGCAACCTCCTTTACATTACATAAATGAACAATTCTTGGATGATTCAAATGACAAAACCTCCTTTCTATATATAAGAGTCTAAGGAGTCACAATATAACCCAGCCGACCTAACAATAATAATATAAAGCCACAAAAATAACAATAGAGGGATTCTATGGGGCATAGTAATAACAATATGGGGATAATAGGGGCACAACAATATTAATAAGGGGTACAACTACAATCGTAATGGGGTAATCACTAGTATTATAGGGACCCAACACAGCGAGTTAGTGAGTTTCAGAGGAGTATGTATTGGTCGATCAACGAACAACATCACTGAGTATAGCACGTTGATAGAACTTCTCTCTAATGCCATCGCATGTGGCATACGTCAACTTTTTGTCAGGCTAGACTCACAACTTGTCATCCTACAGCTTACTGGCATCTATTCTGTTCGGAATCCAGCTATCTATCGTATGTTCCTAAGGGTCAGGATTTTGGAAAGGCAGTTTGATTCTATTCAATATCAACACATTTCGAGAAACTTAAACACATTAACTGATTCATTAGCAAAGTATGTGTTACATAGACATTTGTAGCATTTATAAAAGAAAGCATTTCAATCAACATTTGCATCAGGATCATATAACTTAACCAAAATAAAGCTCCGAAAATCAAAAATATATATAACTATTTATAGTTTTTCAAAGATGTTCTGTGTCCAAGACAAAATCGGTAACATGACCCAAAAACTCAAAAATGCAAGAAAAGCACCCTAGACTAGTGGTGCTGGTGATAACAAGTCACTGCCTGTGCGATCATACGTAAGAGCCTAGTACATCGACTCAGCATGCCAACAGTATGGCGCTGTAATCTCAGAGGTAACTCGTCAGTCCTCACATCCTGAATACCAAGGATGAGACCCTCGATCTGATCCTGCAATATTGCAAGGGTCTCGACTATGTCCAGATCGCGAAGGATAGCCCTCCCTACAGCCTCTCCTGCTGGAACGACAGTTGCTACCCTCGGGCGCACTACTGGTTGCACTGGTCCAATATCTGCACAAATATATGGGTTTAATTAGTCTTGATAACATTTAAAAGACATAAGAACATTATAAAAACAATAAACAAAGATATGGTCAGATCTTTTACCTATAACACCCCACTGCTCGCTAGCCGGCAGCACCAAATCTGGGTCACCCCGGAAGTCCATCCCAGCATATGGATACTCGGCAAAGACCATCTCCTGATGGTCGAACCACTCAAAGAAGGCATCAGAGAATGAAATTTGTGACTGAACAGCATGTCTGGCCATAAGATCGACCCATCTCTGCATCTGTGGTTCCTTTGGTACTGGCGGTCCAAGTGAAATGTACTGTGGCTGCATCAGTGGGATCTTCTCCAAGGCGAAAGTGGTCAGAATAGAACCATAACCAAAGTTCTTAGATCTTTCGTTCTTCACCTTGGTAAGTTGTTCTTTTATAACCGGAAGTACTACATCACACTAGTTGAATACCTTTGGTTCAAGGCATTCCAGAGCATGCTACATATAGGACCTGTTGGCCAAATGAAGAGCCGCACTACCAGCCAATCTAGCAAAGGTGAATAAGATAGTCCTCAAAGACTGATCAGTGACATCTCGAATACTGATCTTACCATCCCTACTTGGCTGACATCCATCTTTACAAAATCGGCGAATATAATCCCTCACGGATTCACCTCCACGAGCGGATCCTAATAGTGAGAGAGGGGCACCACGCCTCGATAAACTGGTCAAGAAGTAGATATCCTCAACTGTCAAAGGGATTGATTTACCTCGAATCTGGAACACTTGGTTGGTAGGATCCCATGCACTGAGAAAATATTGCAACAAATTGATTTGTTGCCTCATGCGGGATATGCGGAAGAATTTGAGCAAACCACAGTTCCGAAAAGCAGTCACCGTACCCAGATCATGTAAAGCAACCATGTCCTCTTCTTCATGCTTGCGTTCACGCCATGTAATGACCATATTGATCCAATGAATCTCTGAAAAACAAACAAGAGAAGAATTAGGATCCTGATTCAAGCAAAAACAGGAAAAATTTCCATGAAAAAACAATGCATAAACTTTCCTTTTTGCGCCCATCGCACCCCAGCTGTGTACTAGGTGAGATGCATCCTGACTGGCCAAAGGCCAACTCAGTATGCATTGCACCTTTCGATGTACATTAGGTTCGATGGGGAGAGAACGAATTGTTTAAACCCTAGAGGTGCAAAAGAATAGGAAAACATGCTCAGAATCAGAAAAGGAAAGAATGAAATTGAAGAGCTCAAGGTTGGCTCCTACCTGGTCCAGAAGGCGCCAAAAATAGTCCACAGAATCTCCTGGAATTTGTTGGTGAAAATCAAGGGGGAAAACACCTCCAGAGCTCCAAAAATCCAAAATTTGAATGAAATGGTAAAAATGAGAGGTAAAAACTATTTTTATGTTACTATTCACGTAGTTCAAGTAAAATATTGTTGTTTAACTCATTTTTCAAGCATGTATTTACATTTCTAATCAATTTGATGGAGTAATTGAACACGCAGTACGACCGTCAAAAGAACATAGTGTTAATGGTGAAATCAACATCTCTGACTATTATCACGAGCAGTTTTATGCGAAGTTCATGCTCGTTAAAAAATAAACCTAGCAATGAGAAGTTTTACGCGAAGTTCAAGCTCGTTAAAAAATAAACCTAGCCACAAGCAGTTTTACGCAAAGTTCAACCTCGTTAAAAAATAAACCTATCCATGAGCAGTTTTACGCGAAGTTCAAGCTCGTTAAAAAATAAACCTAGAAATGAGAAAATGTTCCCCCAAAGTTTAAGCTCATTAAAAAATGAACCCACCTTCAGTAAATAATCTTTGTGATGACATAATTATCAGCTTTTAAACCTTGGTCGTGTTCTTACCATCATCTCCACTCTTTTTTAGCCGATCATATGCCTCCATTTGATTATTTACCCCTTTTGAGGAATAGTTGTGATGAGTGATTCTATTAGCCACCTTCTTTACACTGCCGTGATTGAAAAAATTCCAAACCTTATTTGGAACTAGTTGCTATCCAAAAACATCGCTCGTTCCTCAAAAAATGAGTCTCCTTTAAGCTCTTTTCATCTGACTTATAAAATATGAAAAGATTGTCGAGCAATTGGCCTCTCCAGCTCGTTAAAGCGATCAGAAGTGCCATCCCTCCTCTAGATTTTAATCTTTTTGGACCTGAGGGATTATTACACAAAAATATCGAGCGCTTGTCTTGTTCGACTCGTTAAAACTATCGAAAAGTCATCCCTTTCGTATTGTTTTATACTTTTTCAAACTTAAGGGATTACATTACGAAAAAGGACTACTAGAGTTTCCTTTCCGTCCCTTTTTAGACTCTCTAAAATTGAAAAGGAGCAAGTTATCTTTGTCGTTAAACTCATTAAAACAATAGCGACAAACTTGTCCATGCAGACAAGAGTGAGTTTCACTGTCGCTAGGCTCGTTAAAACACAGCGACAGGTTTTCCCAAAGGGCAAATTATAGAACAAGCATATGTTATCCTCCTCAAGCTTGACAAAAATAAAGAGGTACTAATCAGTAATGATTGGGGACAAAGGGAAGAAAACTTGAATAACTTCATTGGTAGTAGGTCACTCTTGAACATGACACTTTCACTCCGTCACCATGATTGAGTCAAGTTGGGTTATTTCGTTCACCGGTCATATCACCATTGGTCTGCCACACCATCCACCTTTGGGTTAACGCTACCAATCGATTTCAAGTCATTGGTATGTTCAAGAGAAGTCGCTCAGAGAATTCACGAACCTAGCTAACGCCTCATCCACTGCAATACCTTCACTCTCCATTTTTCATGACCGCCACCTTGAACCTTATATCATTAGATCATTTTCACCTCCACAAAATCATTTTCTTCGTTTCGTGTCATAGATGTGGGATTCATTAAGGCCCTCCTATGACGGGTCACTTCTTGTCGACATCAGCTCATTATCCAAGAAGTTGACTTATGAACAACCCTTTCAGTACTTTGAAGCTTGCATGCCTCAATGGCAAGTTTCTCACTTCCAGCCACAGGTTTACCTCAATGGCCTTCGACTGAAAGATTTTACGTGGTGTTCAACATCAACTCATGTATTCACACCACGTGAATTGTGCTGCAGTACCTTGAGGGTCATCATCATTATCAGTGATTCCTCTCGCGCCTGTTAACAGCTTACATCATTGGCTGGTAATCAGGGGATGTCTTTCCATGTTCGACATCAGAACATCTTTTCACATGGATAGACTTGTACTTTGAGCGAAGATTGAAGGCGTTTGAAGACCCCGAATCTAGTTTCATCCATTCGGGCTGCGATATATTCAGGAAAATAAAGACATCAAATGTACATCACAGCTGCACAGATAATCATCCAAACTAAAGGATGACGGCTCTACCAGAATCATCAGTCTGCCACACAGACGATTGTCTGTCTTATGTACATGAATATGAATTTATAAAGCTGAGCATGGGAATGCCCGCCTCAGCTAGGTCATGAAAATATTGTGAAGATAATGTATTGTATTGTATCTTATTACAGGTCACCTTCCAGTTTGAAAAACTTTGGATCCTCATTATAAATCATTTCACCCGACATCAAAAGATTTACGACCTCATACTTTAGGGGGCAACTGTTATAGACATATTTGGGCACTGCAACCCCAATCACATATGTCCATAAACCAAGGGCTTATAAACCCCTAAAAGTGTTGTTTCATACCCTAAAGGAACAACGTCAGCTAATTACATCATCTCCCAGAAGTTCTCCATGAAAAACTACTCAGAACTGGTCAAAACTGGACCATACAGACTACTCCATGCATAGGGTGCGTTGCATCTCACCTATTACACACGGGCAGTGCGATGCATACTAGAAAGCCCTTCTGTAGGGTGCGATGAGCGAGAGCAGACAAATGGCAGAAGCAGTTTGCTAGGTGGAAACCCGTAGAATCTTATAGAAACTGCTCATATGACACTTGCCTCTCTGAATTCGCCCAAGGATGAGTAGGAGATCTAAAATCTCCAAGTGGAACCAAGAACTATCAGTGAAATGACACTAATCAAAATCCCAGAAGCTGACTCACTCTTCTGTAAACATCTGTATATGGATCCCTCATCCTAGAGATCCAAAGGTGGGAATTTTGTAATTTGCAAGGAAGTGTTGTTGGTTCCTCTTTGAAGACATTGTTGGGTGATCTTGCTTTGTATGAGGTGAAGAGGGATTTCATGCTGGGAGGATGATGCTGGATCAGACAGCTTGGTTGTAATCCTCTCTTCTACTACTTCTATCAATAAAGCTATTTGAGTTTTCCTCCATATGCTTGTACATCTCTGAATCTTGTATTTGTATATGCATTTGTATGGTTAATGTACATCTTATCCTACATTGTTTATGGTTATAGATCTCTATGCTTTGATGGTATTTTGCTGCTTTGACTCCACAAGTGTTCTTTGAAGTGGGACAAGCAGGAAAGGAGTGGCAAAAGCTCTATCAAGGGGGAGAGGAAACGAGCAAGGAGACTAGCGAAAGACTGAGGTTGGTACTCTCTGCTTCTCTCTCATCTATCTCTCATAAAGGAAAACACAAGTGACTTTAGTTTGTTTGTTTCTAAGATAGCTACCCATCTTAGTGGGACTAGCAGCTCTAAATGGACACTAGTTTTCCCGATAACACCAAGCTTTAGTTGAGCAGGAAAGATACCACATTTGTATAGTGGATTCCTAGGTCATTGCTAGGATTTATCATTTCCATCACCGAAATTTTAAGGAGGCTATTGAGATTGAAAAAACATTTAGACACTAAATAGGGATGGTGGATGGAAGATTAGCAATTGTTAGATCCCATCTCTTTATTCTTAGGTTTCGTCATTTATTTGATGGTCAATGTCTTTCGTCTGTTTCTTTCATTGTATAAAGGTTTGGTGAGTCTCCTTTTTCTTGATTGGGTCTGTTTTCTTTCTATTTTTTCCTTCCTTCATTTTTATAGAAATATTTATTAGAAATATATATATATATATATATATATATTTTCATAATAATAATAATTTATTCTTTTCTCTTTTTTCTTCCTTCATCTATCATTTGTTTATGTAGAAAGTATTGTTTGTCTTTATATTTTTACTTTTTAGCAAAGAATATTTTATTTATTAATTTTAGTTCTTTCATTTGTCATTTTTAATTAATAAAAAAACAATTTCCTTTATTATATTTATTTATTTACAATAAAAATTATTAAACTATATATTTATGATTTTTAATTTCCATTTCCATTTTTCTTTATTCTTATTTCTTGTTTTTTTAGTTTTTTCATTATTAGTTTAGTTTTTTTACCATTCAAAGTTGATTTTGAATAAAAGTTTTTTTTTTAAACACTTTAGTTTACTAAGTTATATATTTATGATTGTTATTCTCATTTTATTTTTTCTTTATTCTTATTTCATGGATTTTTAGTTTTTTTCATTATTATTTCTATTTTTAATTTATTATTTTAATGTCTATGGGGCTTAGATAGATGGTGTTCTAGTGGAGTCGTTCTAAACTCTTCGACCCGAAAGAAATATATGTGATTGATCCCGAAGAGACTTAGAGATATTTATTAATTATCATTAAAAATAATTAAATTATTTTAAATTATTATAAATCTATCATTCAATTTTATATATTTACCATTCAATTGCTTTTATAATATGAATTAAATTTGAAAATTACTAATTATTTAAACACTAAAGTTATTGCGTTGGCTTCTATAGCATAGTATAGCGGTGATTTGTAGGTGTAATGTAAGAAAGTTGTCAACATTTTTACACTTCGCAGATGTACTATCTTGATGCAAGAGCATCTAGGCCTAGCCAGCAATGTGATGGTGTGGTCACATGTTGTGGCTAATGAAAGTTTGGAGGAAGAATTGGTTATTTAATTGGTATTAATTTCAAATTATGTAAGTGGTTAATTGTTGCCTAATTCTAAACAGAATTGGGCATAAAATGGCAAGTGATCCTCCCTGCGTGGAGATCAAGCCAATTAGCTATATTGATTAGTTAGAGTAGGATTTGATTTCTTAAAATATAGTGAATTCCTTCATTTGCGGAAGGAATTTGTTAGATAGAACATATATGTAATTTCCTTTCTTTTCAGGAAGGGGAAGAGAAACAGAGAGATAGGATTCATGAGGGAATTGTAAGCCTACGAGCAGATAAGGAATAGAGGCCACTAACTGAAGAATCAAGCCAAAGAGGAAGGATTCAGGAGAGCAGAATAGTGTGTGGATTGTAATTGAAACAGAGGTCTTTTAATTTGTGTAATCGACCAAGGCGAGACTCTGTAATCGTTTTATGTTGAATGAATGATATTGTTGTGTTTATGATTGATTATCGGGCTTGTGGAAACCCTTGTATGCTTTCAAATTCTTTGTATTTAGGGCAGAGTGATTATCCCTTAGTTTTGTTATGTTTAATGCCTAAAACATATGTTTGATAGAAGTCGGGCTTTATTTTAGATATCACTGTTTGATGTGGGTCGACGAAGTCTTTTTTTACTTAGTTTTGGTTCTGCAAGCGAAAATCCCATTTACACTAAGAATCGTCGCAAAACACAGAACCGGATTCGAAATCCAGATTTGAAATCTTATAAAAGGTGGCTTATATCCATATTGGGTCTGTAAGAATATCGGATCAACACTTTGAAGTAGAAGGAGCCTGGCAAGTGAATTTGCGACTTGCGATTGGTCGACTCAATCGTGGCTATTAGATCGCGATCAACCGTGGGCATTAGATCACGATCAACAGTGGCTGTTGGATTGCAGAAAGTGGTTTCATAACAGTACATGGTAATTTGGGCGGCTCAAGAGCTGTAAGTTGTATTGAATGATTGTTGCCCGATCCCATTCAGCCCTTGACACGTAGCAATGAGGGTGAATAGGGAAACCACTTTATCTAGCGGTTAATCCCCGTATTAATTGCCCGCCCAAAATAAGATGTGGGCCGTTGGATCCACTACGCGTAGATCGAAAGTGGAGAATCGGCGCGTCAATTTAATTATTCAGAGTGAATGTTGACCGTTGATTTGGAAAAGGGAATGAACGGTGGAGATCAGTTGATCGGAGCACGGAGTAGGAAGGCGATGGACCAAAGGACAGATCCACCGATAATTATAGAAGCGGGCTTATAAAATTTGAGTTCCGGTTAAAGCATTCAGAGCGGGGTTTTGTTTGATTTTCCCGTGTTTCATATATTTCCGATAAAAAGTGTTGCCTAGGATTTTTAAGGCAAAAAGTGGAATAAACCACTTACGATAATGTAATGGGTTCCGATAGCTTAAGTGGTCCTGGTTTTAAATGAAAAGCACCAAACTACGCTTCTGACATGTATATGTGGGCATGGAGATTTAAAGGTTATATAAGTTGAAATAGTCCCGATAAGGTGTGAGGGTGTAGCAACCATATGGTTGCATCATTTTTGGTATCAGAGCAAGAAAAAGGAAGAAAATTTCCTGCGAGAAGGATGTATTTCTTATGAAGAGTTATGTTTACAAAGGTATGAAAGTTGCAACAGTTGAATGAATGGCAAATTTGGCACCAGACTACAGCAGTAATATTGTAGAAGAACTTTTGGAAGTTCTTAGAGATTGTAGGAGAACCTTATTCCAACTAAGGCTTGGAATAGATAGGGATAGAGGAGTCCTTAAGAGAAGTGAGTGGAGCAACCAGAGAGAGAGCAATAGTGCTCAGTGCAAATTCCAAGGAAAGAGGACTTGGAGACCAGGCATAGGAGAAGCTTGGTGAGAAGATCAACTTAGAAGGAAGTTGATTGGTTGCAGGTGTAGAGCTCACATAGAAGAGAAGATGGCTATGGAAAGTCATATGGAAGGTTCAGAAGAAGGCTACAAGATGAATGAGAAGGGTGCTCAAAAAATCCATAGGAAACAGATGAGTCAAGCAGAGCTTGATAGGGAAATTGCTGAGATAACAGAAGAACTCGATGCGTTAGTAACGCTGCTAGAGGAGAACCAAAGACAAAGTTGGGTCTTGAAGAGGAAGCCAGTGAAGTGGCCTAAGTTGCAGAGAAGGCTACAACAAGAACAGGTAAAGTGGTCGATGGAAAACCTCAGAGAATCAGAGGCAGAAATGGAAGTTTCCATTTGTAGACCAGAATAGGGTGAAATGTTGGGTGAAGAGGATAATGGGAGATCAACTGAAGATCTCATGGACTATTGGCATAGTTTAGAATACTTCGAAGATATGATGACAAGGGAAGCGGATGAGGCAATTAAGCCTTGTGATTTTAATTCTCATAGTTTGTGTATGTTTGCAGGATATGCAGAGGATGATGGACAGCCTGGTGAAACTGTCACAAACAGGAATGAAGCTCTTGAGGTGAAGTATGATGGAGAATGCCTTTTAGAGGAAGAAGGTGCTGATTTATTGCAGCAGAGAAAGTTCATAGATGAATTTCTTTTTGGTATAAGACAGTCAGATGAAGTTGATATGGACTACAAGTCTAATAAAAATGCCATAGTGGTATTACAAGAAGGTAAACAAATGAATTTGTTTAATGGAATTGATGAAAGAACTTTGCAATAAGATAGTGCATAAAACAGGATAATTCAGGAGGATTGCCAGGAAAATGATGAAACTGAAAGTAGAAGTTGTGATGAAATGCTGGAAAGATTTCACATGGAATTAGAATTCTTGGAAAGATTGCTCAAGGAACCTGAAGGAGAAATGAAGCTTTCAGAACCTGATGAAGAAAAGGATATGGTTATTATGCATGATAAGGATGAAATGTCTCTAACATTTATAGGGTTAAGTAAATGTTTAGACTCTTCAGTTAATGATGTGATTGTAGGTACGAAGGACAACATTAATAAATATGATGGTGAAATCATAGAAATTGAGCAAAGATTATTTGAAGGTGAAATGGAAGAACAGGAACAACAAGGAAGTTATGTCCTCAGAGACATGAAGGAGACAAAAGAATTAATCCAGTAGGATGGAGATGGAAGAAACTAGCAATTTAAAAGAGATGACCAGCAACATGAGAATGAATTTGAGGAAGGCATTAGATTGCAGGAGTATAACAACTGGCAGTAGAATGAAGAACAAGATATTAGTCTAGCAGTACAAAGAAAGACAGATGAAGACCGAAGATACAGATGGAGAACGAAGAAACGGGTCAAGTGGAAGCTATTACAATAGAGGTGGAATGACAAGCTGATGAACGAGTTCAGAGAACTTGAACAAATTCATATTGATTTGTTAGAGAAGGAGAGACTTAAAGAAATGGAGTCATAGCAAGAAGGATTTTCTGAAATCCAGAAGATCTATGATAGAAGATTGGTGCTTGAAGCATCAAAAGAGGATGAAAGGTATTGTATTTTGAAAACTGAAATTTGTTGTGTGTTTGCAGGTTATGTAAACTTGAGGGAAAACAAGAAGTTGTTGGAAAATGTCATATCAACAAGTGAGAAGATGACTACCCACAGTCATATGAAGAATAAAGAGAAAAGTTACAGTCAAGTGAAGAAAGGTGTCCAGTCAGGTGACATCCAAAGGATAAGTCAAAAGGAGGATGGCAAAGGAATTATTGAGGTCAAAGGAATGTTTGGAAAGAAGGAGATCCATTCATATGAATATGGAACAAAGAGTTTTCTCAGGAAAACTGATGAAGCTAATACAAACCAAATGGAGAATCTTATGAAGACCTTGGTGTCTCATAGTTTTGAAACTAATATTTTGTGTGTAAATGCAGGATACACTGAAGTAAGGCAACTGTTTAATGTTGTCATAAGGGAAAGGAAAAGCAAAGAAATGATTTTTCAGAAGTTAGAAGAAGGAAATTCACATAGTCTTGTGATGCAGAGGAAAGGGCAGTTGTTAAACATAGCTGTAGTGAATTATGCAGATATTAGACAACTAATGAAGACTGAAGACAAAGGAGAACAAGTACTGAAGGTTGATATAGAAGACTTTGTAGATATTAAATAGTTATTGAAGATTTTTGACCTTGAAGAAAGCTAGAGTAAAGAAGGACTAAAGACAGATGTTGCAGACAATGAAGTTAGTAAAGATCATGCAGAGTCCTTGGGAGAAATTCCAAATGAGATGGCAGATTTTTGGCATGAGTCTAGTCTTTGGAGAAGAGGCAAGGAAACCAAAGGATAAGTGATCAGACTGTACAACCAGAACTGAATGAGAATGAAGAAGTTTTCATGGAAGACAAATATGGGAAAGAAGATGTCAGAAATGTTGGCATAATGAGGAAACAGGGTAAAGCATTTGTGTTTGATGAATTGATTAATTCTGGTGAATATTGTATGCAGGAACAAGGCAATGTGAAGTCAATTTGAAACAAGGAGTTGATTCTGAAGATGAGATCGAAGTAAGGAAGGATGAGATCAGAATGTCTCAGAAAGATGGAATGATGTTGAATTTACAGAATGAAATTGTTGAAATAGAGGTGAGTTCAAGAGATGATAGTAACAAGAATACTATTGTGCAACGGGGAGTTATTGATGAATAAGAGGTTGAATATGACATTTCAGAAGTAGACAAATATGATGCCATAATCATTAAGGGTACAGAAATTAAGTTACTAGAAGAAGAGGTATTTCAAGTACCTAAGCAAGCAGGAAGAATTCTTAGTTTTCAGAAAAATTGTGGAATTGCAGGTATACTAGAAGTTGAAGTAAAATGTGGTGAAGCCATGAATGAGAAACCAGAAGAAGGAATTGGAATTATTGCAGGGGATCAATGGAGAAGGTATTTGTACATTTCAAAAATGTATATGGAAAAATATTGGCACAGGGATTATGATGTTCTTATTCAGGAACACATTCAGTTGCAGAAGAATAATATTCATCATCTAAGAAGTGAAGTGGACAAAGAAATTGATGAGTTGTGGGAACTCATACAACAACATTCCAATAAACTAAATAGAGGATAAAAGAAGGAAGGAAGATTGGTTGGAAAGAATGGAACAGGTGAAGGTAATGGTAAATTGCAAATTAAAGTGTGGAAGCCTGACATAAATTGTGATGATGAGCAAAAAGCAGTAAGATATATGGAAAAGACAACAACAGACAGTGAGAGCATAGCTAATGGGAAAATGCAGCATAAAGTATGGAGACCAAGAGAACAACAAAAAACAACAGTAACCAAGGACAGACTACTGAACAAAGTATGGGATCCAAGAGGACACAGATCAAAAGCACATGATCCGAAGATCATGATTATTTTTAACCTTGGGAGTCTGATGTAGGAGCATCTAGGCCTAGCCAGCAATGTGATGGTGTGGCCACATGTTGTGGCTAATGAAAGTTTGGAGGAATAATTGGTTATTTAATTTGTATTAATTTCAAATTATGTAAGTGGTTAATTGTTGCCTAATTCTGAACAGAATTGGGAATAAAATGGCAAGTGATCCTCCCTATGTGGAGATCAAGCCAATTAGCTATATTGATTAGTTAGAGTAGGATTTGATTTCTTAAAATATAGTGAATTCCTTCATTTGTAGAAGGAAACTATTAGATAGAACATATATGTAATTTCCTTTCTTTTCCAGAAGGAGAAGAGAAACAGAGAGATAGAATTCACGAGGGAATTGTAAGCCTACGGGCAGATGAGGAACAAAGGCCACTAATTAAAGAATCAGGCCAAAGAGGAAGGAATCAGGAGAGCATAATAGTGTGTGGATTGTAATTGAAACAAAGGTCTTTTAATTTGTGTAATCGGCCAAGGCGAGACTCTGTAATCGCTTTATGTTGAATAAATGATATTGTTGTGTTTATGATTGATTATCGGGCCTGCAGAAACCCTTGTATGCTTTCAGATTCTTTATATTCAGGGTAGAGTGATTATCCCATAGCTTTGTTATGTTTAATGCCTAAAACGTATGTTTGATAGAAGTTGGGGCTTTATTTTAAATATCACTGTTTGATGCGGGTCGGCGAAGTCTTTTTTTACTTGGTTTTGGTCCCGCAAGCGAAAATCCCATTTACACTAAGAATCGTTGCAAAACACAGAACCGGATCCGAAATCCGGATTTGGAATTTTATAAAAGGTGACTTATATCCATATCGGATTCGTAAGAATATTGGATCAACACTTTGAGGCGGAAGGAGCCTGGCAAGTGAATTTGTGACTTGCAATTGGCCAACTCAATCATAGCCGTTAGATCGCGATCAAATGTGGCCGTTAGATTGCAGAAAGCGGTTTCGTAACAGTACATGGTAATTTAGGTGGCTCAAGAGCCGTAAGCTGTATTGAATGATAGTCGACCAATCCCATTCACCCTTCGACACATAGCAGCAAGGGTGAATAGGGAAACCGCTTTATCGGGTGGTTAATCCCCGTATTAATTGTCCGCCCGAAATAAGATGTGGGCCGTCAGATCCACTACGCGTAGATCGACGGTGGAGAATCGGCATGTCAATTTAAATGTTCAGAGTGAATGCTGACCATTGAATTGGAAAAGGGAATGAACGGTGGAGATCAGCCGATCGGAGATCGGTGATCGGAGCGCGCAGTAGGAAGGTAATGGACCAAAGGACGGATCCACTGATAATTATAGAAGCAGGCTTATAAAATTTTAGTTCCAGTTAAAGCGTTCAGAGCGTGGTTTTGTTTGATTTTCCCGTGTTTCATATATTTCCGATAAAAAGTGTTGCCTGGGATTTTTAAGGCAAAAAGTAGAATAAACCACTTATGATAATGTAATGGGTTCCGATAGCTTAAGTGGTCCTGCTTTTAAAGGAAAAGCACCGAACTACGCTTCTGACATGTATATGTGGGCATGGAGCTTTAAAGGTTTATAAGGGTGAAATAGTCTTGATAAGGTGTGAGGGTGTAGTAGCCATATGGTTGCATCATATCTTTAAAAAAGTTAAACGTAATAAAAATAATAAAATTCGATTTGTTACATTGTGATTTTGTTTTTATCAATAAAATTACAAATAACTTTCTAGATAAAAGAAAAACATAATATACATATTACATTAAAATATATAACGTACAATAAATTAAGATTCATTTTACCTTATAAATTAGAATAATGATTATGTAAATAAATTTAAATTTAATTAATAAGCATATAAAAACTTGAACACTTTCAATATAGCAATATGTTTAACCACTAATATTCAATCCACTTTGCCATAGATATTATTAACTTGCAAATGGGCTTTGTTACAATACCATGGTTCATTGATACAACATGCCAAAACCATTTTTATTTTGCAATCAAAATATTTTATTTGAATTTAATTTTATAACATATTTTTATTAAATATAAAAGAAAAATATTATAATTATTTTTGAGATATATCTATACCCTCTATCACATTAAAATATATAAGATATAAATAATAGCTATAAATTGAGATCCATTTTACCATAGAAATTAAAATAATAATTTTATTACCCTTTTAAATTTCATTAATAAGCACGTAAAAGCTTAATACTTCTAATATAACAAGATTTTTAATCATTGATATTCACCCCCACTTTACCATGGCTATTATTGATCATACCATAAGGATATTATTGATCATACATACCATGGGTCAAGAGGATAGCTCATCAATACCACATGCCCAAAAATCATCTCTCATTTCACCATCAAAATAATCCTTCCAATATAACAAGATCTTTAACCATGGATACTCACCCCACTTTACCAAGGAGATTATTAATCATGGCGTACCATGGGCCACTACCATAAAATTTAATTTTGTTACATTTTTGGAGGTAGAGACACTCTCCATCCCACTATGGAAGATAATTTAATTTTGTTACATTTTTAGAGCTAGAAACACTCTCCATCCCACTATGGAAGATAATTTAATTTTGTTACATTTTTAGAGCTAGAGACACTCTCCATCCCACTATGAAAGAGACGTAAACATTTTGACCGAGTGAAATCACATAAAAATAAAAAATAAAATTATTAATTAAAACATTTTCACTCATTGAAATTACGTAAAAAAATAAAATTAATAATTAAACTCCATATATTAGAGAGATATCAAATCTCTAGAGATGCAAACATTTCTTCATGTTTTGCATTAAAAAAAAAATTGCATCTTGAGAGATTTAATCCCTTTAAATATTTTATAAATTATTATTACTATTTTTCCTTAAACAAATTATATATATATGATTAAATTTTGATTTTAAATCAAATTATTATTGTTATTATCTATTATCTATATTTTATTAATCTTTAGCTCTAATAAACAATATGACTTAGAATTCTTGGATTGGACTGAACCTTTATATTATTTTCTCCAAAGAGACCTAAGAATACAAACCTGCTCCTTGACAGCTTTTGAGATCGAGAAAACACTTGAAGTGAAGAATGTAGCAGGAGATATTTTTTGTCAAAGAAAAAACTTTGAATTAATTGAAAAGAGACACTGAAACTGTGAAGAATGAAGGAAGATATGTGGCTGATTACACTTTCTGCCTACCAACTTCTGGCTGATTACACTGAAACGCATCCAAGTTATGCATTTGCACCCACTTTACCCAAACCAAAACCATTGTACCCACTTTGTGTTTTGCAGAGGCGTGGTACTTTGTAGCAGACCTGCAAGAGTACCTGGAAAAAGAAGACCCACATATGTTTGAAAATAAGTAACTTGCCATATGGTATTAAATGAACCTGGTTGTATGTTCTATTTTGACCTTGCCAAAATTGAACAGTGAACAGTGTATACAATCCAGCTCATTTGATACTTTATAGCAAACAGTATATTTGGTTGTAGTGTACCGAGTTGGAAGAATTTCTCGGAAAGTTATGGAAATTTTGGTCATATTTAAAGAAAATTTGGCAAGGATTTTTCTAAATCTAAGTTATAGTTGTTAAATTTCAAAATTTTAGGTGTCTTAGAAGTTTTTAATGGTGCTGAATCTATTTCCACCATTAAAAACGCTATTCAAACACTGCTTCTACAAGATTTTTTGAATTTTTTTTACTCCAATTCCAGCTACTTTTAATAATCCAAACAATTCATCCGCAAACGACTCTGTATATTTGATGACCCAGAAATTAGTGCTTTTTTCTTCCTCGTTCTCTTTTGAAAGGAGTATGGATGAAGTTATAAAGATGTTTATTGGTTTCTTTCGTGCTTCCATCTTTATTTTTTATCTTTTCCCTCGGTAGATAACGGTGCAAAAAGGCATGTTTTCAATGAGGCGTTGAGTAGTTTTCGGGAATGCTTTAAGTAATTATTTATATTTTAAATGGGTGACAATAATTGAGTAAGGGGTTTAACTATATATATTTTAAGCTGTTATATATATATATATTAAGAATAATGTAGTTTTTAGTTTGGAAGTTCGTCTATTTTTTGGTTAAAAATAAGTAGTTTATTCATTGGATTTTGGCAGGTCAATTATATATAACTCTAGCTTATTGAGCCGAGAGGTTCATTCTATAACCAGTGTGATGTGTCCAACGGTGGGCATATACAACCCCAGCTCATTTAGCCTAGATGCTCATTCCACAGCCAAATGTGATGTGTAACGTGGTCGGTCTGTTATCAAAGTTGAAAATTTGCTCATTCAAAAAATAAAAATAAAAAAATCTATACAAAATATTTAAATAATGTCTATTCATATCCCTCTAGGCTCATGTTAGATCCGTACTACATATTTGTTGCCTACTTTTCTGGTCTATAAAGTGGATCCATTATCAAAGTCTAAAATCTTAAAAAAATAATGTCGAGAAAACAACAATATAAAAAAAAAAAAACAAAACAAAACAAAAAACTTTAATAATGAGAAAACCTAATAATTATTAAAGAGAGATAAAATATTTAATAATCTAAAAATATTATAAAGGAGAGTACTAATATAATAGAGAGATAATATATTATTAATAATATATTCATTAGATGTACTAATACTATGTTAATAATATAATATTTATATTAATTAAGAAAAAATTAATAGATATAATATTATAATATTATTATAAAAGTATAATAATATTATAATTTTATATAAATGTTATTATTTTATATAATAATATATAATAAATATTAATTAACTTTATTATTAGAATTTTATTAAATAGATTTAATGTTAATATTTTCAATTAATAAATGAATGAACCTAGAGGCTTATTCTCCAACCCTTTTAAAATATAAATAAATAAATTATACTATAAATACAAAAATAATGTTAGCTATAATAATAAAAAGTGAATATGTTGTAAAGTAATAATAAGTGAAAAAAATGTGTGAGTAAGATGTTTAAACCTTATACTTTTCAAAAACATTTTAACCATAGATTTAAATAAACTATTTGAATATCTATGTTAACTAATTTATTTGAAGATCTATGTTAACTAATTTATGTGGATATCAACTTCCTTTTCCCCCAAGAAAAATTGTAACCTTCATTATATATAATATTGAAACTTTCCCCCCAGGAAAATGCTAACTTTCATTATATATAATATTGAAAATTACATGTTGTAGATGCTTCAAAGGAGCATATATCAAAAAGGTGATCATCGGTGATCACACCATTGACTCCATGTCATAAAATAAATCACCATTGATTCCATATCATAAAATACATAATCGGTATTAGTCCGAAGACAGATTATACAAAGTCAGATAGTGAAAAATATATCCGAAAGACAGATTATATAGAGTAAGATGGTGAAAAATATATCCGAGACATTGTCATAGTATCAACTATAAAACAAACATATACAAAAAGAGTCCATATTATGTTGTTATGCCAAAAGAAGATGTTGCCTCCTGAGGATGATTCTCAATTGATTGTCTCTGGAAGTATTGATAGAAATCTTGTCCACTATGCTGAGAGATCAACCAAGTACCAAATATTTGTTGCTCTGCTTCTTTGGATAAACCATTAGAAATTTGATTTCTATCCCTGTAGATATGACAACAAATCACTAAATCAAATTGTGATTTTAACGATAAAACCTCATCTAATAGATTTTTGAGTGTGCATACGTGACAATTTGACTGGTGATTACCCCAGTTTATGATAATTTTGGAATCACCAAAAAATTAAAGTTGTCGGCAACCTTTCTCGAGTAAAAAAATGCGTAGAAGTCTAAGGTTGTTAAGCTCAACATAGTTATTAGTACCCCTACCAAGACCCATTTTCATTTTGAACGAGTGACCCTCACTAAGAAATAGGACATCTCTGCCACCACAGCTATCATGTTGAGTAGAACCATCAAAGTATGCCCATGGATAGGATTTTTCTATGGGCTAAGAGCTAATATTTCAAGTCTTCTTCCTTTGTTCATCCTTTGGGATCGTGTGGTAAATGGTTATCGATTTAGAGCCGATAGTGGCCCAGGTCTTGTGAGACTCCTGAAATATAAAATGGTTATTATTAAATTAAGGCTTCTGTGATTCATATCAAATTTTTGAGAGATGTTTTCAGTGATAATCACATCAAAATTCATTTGTCGACGCGTTTCGAACAAAAAAGTGTGGTTCATCTTGTCCTGACGATGAACCACACTTGCTGGTTCGAAACGCGTCGACAAATGAATTTTGATGTGATTATCGCCAAAAACATCTCTAAAAAATTTAACATGGTTCTAGCTTAACCAAATTCCCCAGCATATCAAGAAGGATATTTCTGAGCTTAATAGGGTGAGCCTCCTCCGACCAAGAATCCATGCTTCAATTAGAGAGTTCCCATGCCATCTAATATTTAATGCCAATGATTGATAAGCCAGGTTCCAAATTTGTGAGCCGAATGGGTAGTGAAGAAATAAATGACAAACTGATTCTTCACTACTCCAACACAAAACGCACCATGTCGGACCTTGAAAATCTTTGTGCCTCAAATTCTTGCCTGTTGGGATTTTGTTTTTCAATAGACACCACATGAACAACTTGGATTTTGCAGGGGCTTTGAGCTTCCATAATGGGCACCACCACATGAACAACTTGGATTTTGCAGGGGCTTTGAGCTTCAGGCTCATGGTCTGCAAATATATATGGATAGCCCATTTTTGGGGTGTATCTCCCGGGGGGATAGAGACCAGATAAGCTCATCCTCCCAGTCTATAATTCGAACATGCACAACCTACAAGGTGTTTATGTATTGGAACCAGATTTCATTCCATTGTGCTAGAATTCAAAGCTCTTGTGCAGACAACCATTTTTGCCCAAAACTTGATGAATTGACCCGATCAACAATCTGGTCGATGGTCCTTATGCCTTCATTCGCCAGATATTGAACCTGTTATGGGGGAGGATATGTGCACTACCACTACCTAACCATGCATCCACACCTATATGGACATTTACTCTAGATACTATGCGCCTAGTCAATCCAGCTTCGATGTAACCAATGGAATTTAAGACTGCCTTCCAAACTGTAGAAGCAGATGAGTTTTTCTGAGTGGGTAAACGAATCCATTCCTCAATCAATAAAGGACTTATATATTTATTAATCACTATTTGTGTCCATAATATGTTCGAGGAAATCAACTTCCATCCTAGTTTTGTAGCCAGTGCTTTTGAAAAACAAAGAAGATTTTTGAACCCCCATCCCCCCCATTTTTTGGGAAGTGCAATGTGATCCCATTTAACCCAAGAAAAAGAATGGCCCTCCTTCTTACCTCTCTAAAGGAATCTGCAGCAAACCTGTTGAATTTTATGAATAACGCCTTTCGGAATCCAGGCTAAAGACATCCAGTACACTGGAATGGCCTCCAGCACTGATTTGACAAGCACCAAATGACTAACTCTAGAGAGTCATCTGTGATACCATATGTTGATCTGACTTTTTATCTTCACCATGAGCCACATCCAATCAATTGTTTTATAATTGTTTGGCTTAAGCGTGAATCTTAGATATTTTAGTTCTTATTCAATCTCTAGAGATGAAAAGGGAAGTGATTCTAAGCAAAGATCAATTCATTTTGTGAACAACTTGTTGCTGAAATTGAATACTTCTCCAGATTTATCTGCATACCTATGACTTTATAGAAATTTTGAAGGATGATTTTAAAAGAAGAAATGTCATTGATAGCTCCATTCAGAAATATGAAAACATCATCTATAAACAATAGACATGTCAATATAATATTGTTTGCAGTTTTAACACTTTTTACTCTCCCATGTGATCTCTAGGCCACTATCAGTCTGCTAATGCCTTCGATGATTAACAGAAATAAGAGTGGTGACAATGGGCTTCCTTGCCATAAACCTCGTTCAACATGAAAGAAATTTGTGGCAAATCCATTAGTGAGAATGTTGAAAGAAACAAATGTTACACAACACATAATCAAGTTAATGAAAGCATTATGGAATCCTAAGTGAGTTAGCAACATTTGAATATATAACCAACTGGCTCTGTTGAAATCCTATGATAAATTAATCTTCAAGATCATGCCTTTCAACCTTTTGAATTTTAAAGAGTGAAGACCCTCTTGTGCAATTCCTATTGCTTTAGGAATTTGACGCTTCTCCAGAAAATAAATTTGTTCTTTTGAGATATGCCAAGATTAGATTGGCTTGATACAGTTTGCAATAATTTTGGCAATGACCTTGTAAATGTAGTTACGCAAGGAAATAGGTCAGAAATTGTTAAAATCCTTTGAATTATCATATTTTGGAATGAATGCAATAAAGGTGGAATTAAAGGCTTCGTACATATGACCTGACAATATGCACTCCTCAATCATTTTCAGAATGTCCTACCCTATGAGATAAAAAAAGAAGAAGCAAGAAATAATTCTATCGGCCACCCATTCAGTCTTGGAAATTTATCTTTTTTGAACCACTTCAGGACTAATTCAAGCTCACCCATAGTAACCAACGAATTCAATTCTTTGTTTACTTCATCGTCTGCAAAGTGAGGGAAAAGACTAGCTACACTAATGATTTCTGCCAGTGATGCTTCATTTGGAGCTTTAAACAAAGACCCAAGTGTTGGAGACCTAAGTTTCCCAGATCCTAAATGTGTGCACATCCACACTCGACTCGTCTTTCAGGGACCAAATAGTATTAATCACTTTTCGGCCTCTTGCAAACTACTGGAAGGATTTTGTGTTGTCATCTCCTGCCTGAAGCCATATATCCCTGCTTCTTAAACGCCATGTTTCTTCTCTATCCTCCAACAACTTTTTCTTGTCAGGTTCCAATTGGTATGTGTAATTTATATCCCAAGTTATCGTATCCACCACTATTGGGATATTCTAATCGAGCCAGCTTAACTTCTATAGGTTGAAGAGATTCATCCTCTTTTCTTCTTTTATTTTTGACCCACTCAATCGTCTTTTGTTTGAGCCTAGAAAAATTGTTTGCCAGGTTTTCTATTGTTAATCGATCTTCATTGAGTGGGCATGTCATCTAAGAGTCCTTTAGAACACGTTGATACTCCTCATCTTCTAGCCATGCCAAATTGAATTTATAGGGAACTCGAGGTTTCAGAAAGGTACCATAAACTTCTAATAAAATTGGTGAATGATCTGATATGTCTCCCGATCCTACCCATTGTCTGATCGAGGTACCATTTTCCGTCATGACATCATTGATTAAAAATTTGCATTGCATCACCAGTTCTTCGATTTCTCCAAATGGGCTTGAGGAGGGCTAAATCTATATCAATAAAGTCATTGGCTTACATCAGGTGTTTGAAGAAGCATGTGGGTGAATCCATTTGGGAATGACTCCCTCAAGGTTCAGCACTACCCAAAGAAAAATTTAAATCTCTGCCCAGTATTATGTTGTTGGTTTGCATGAGCTATAATCACATGATTTCTTCCCAGAAAGACATTCGATTCTAACATGGCCCATAAACATTAACCATCCTAATTTCCAGTGTTTTTCTTCATAGATTACATCGACTGCCAATAATCCTTCTCTTCCCCATACATTCAATAACTTAATCGTTCTACAGTTAATTCTAATAGTGATTCCCCCTAATCAGCCTCTAGCATCAAGTGAAAACTTGTGGGGGGCTTCGACCAATCAAACTACCCATCCAAACTCAAAATAACATATCCATTAAAAAGAAAAATATTAAATTTTTCATATTCCTATATTTCAACAATTAATATAAAATTAATTGAGATTGACATTCATCTTATCATATAACTATTCCTCACAAAAATTTCTTAATAACTCCAAGACTCTAAATTTTTTGAATCCCTATTTATTACTTCGTAACTTGTCCATTTTTGCTAAATAAAATAGACTAAAGATTTGCATCAAACTCTTATACAATACTCAACTTCTTAGAATGACCTCTTTGCATGACCTAGTTATTTATAATAGGTTAAATTGATAAGCTTAACTTTGGTTATATAGTTACATTAACATGAAATGTAAACGTTTAATTAATTTTGTCCTAGCATGACTATTGCAATAGAAGGCAATAACATCAAGATTCATATCACCTCATAATTTTTTTTTCAAATCACCTCACAATTTTTTTTTAAGTGTGCATAATTAGGGACATTTTAATTTGTATCATTTTATTATTATTTTTTTAGATCATTATGTTCACTTTGAATATTATTTAATAATAATGATAATAAAAATTATTAATTATTTTTTTATTTCTATATTTATTTTTTGTTTATTTGATTTATTAGTTATTTATGAATTAAGGCTTTTGTGATTCATTATTATATGTCAATTTTTTTTTGGATCAATCACATATAGTTTTTTTTGTCAATGCTATCGTTCATCATCAATATAGTAATGGATAAATCGATTTAAAGCACCAATAAATATAGTAAAGATGCAACTGTTAATTCCCAACAAATGAAATATAATTAATATTACATATACAATCAATATAAAATGGTAAACCCAAAAGTATTAAAATAATAAATTAAAACATAATAATGAAAAAACTAAAAGCCATGAAATAAGAATAAAGAAAAACTAAAATAAAAATAACAATGATAAGTATATAATTTAATAGATTAAAGGATATATATATATATATATATATATATATATATATATATATATATATATATATATATATATATATATATATATATATACAAACCCAAGGTTGAATGGTAAATAAAAAAGCTATTAAAATTATAAATTAAAAACAAAAGAATAATGAAAAAATAAAAGGTCACTAAAAAAAGAAAAAAGAAAATTAAAATTAGCAATCATAAATATATAGTTTAATAATTTTTTTTATTGTGAATACAGAAATATAATAAAGAAATTGTTTATTTATTAATTAAAAACGACACAAATAAAAGAACTAAAATTAATACATAAAAGATTCTCTATTAAAAAGTAAAAATAAACAATAAATTTTACCTAAACAAATGATAAATAAAAGGAAAAAAATTATTATTATTATTATGAAAAAAAAAACTATATTTTTAACAATTATTACTGTAAAATAGAGGGAAGGAAACAATAAAAAGAAAACAGTTCCAAGAAAGAAAGAAAGGGGTTCACCAAACCTCTGAACCATGAAAGAAGCAAGTGAAAGACATGGACCATCAAATAAAGGACGAAACTAAGAAATAAAGGGATGGGATCCAATGACTGCTAGTCTTCCATCCATCATCCCTATTTAGTGTCTTAGAACTTTTTTCAATCTCAATAGCCTCCCTGAACTTTTGGTGATGGAAATTATCAATCTTAGCAATGACCTGGGAATCCTCTAGACAAATGTGGTGTCTTTCCTTCTCAGCATGCTGAGTTAAAGCTGAGGATCACGACCTACCATGGTTTATGTCAGCTAGACACTCATGAATCCTTTGATTATTGGAACAAAAAGTTTCCCCAAAGTAGGGTGTTCCACAAGAACATGGGACTAAATACAAATCTTTCATGTTTCTAAGATCAACCAGTTCTTTGACTAATCTTAAGGAGCTACGAATTATGTTCACGGGTTTAAAGGTGGAATAAACATTATGTTTCCTAAGAATCTGAGCAATCTTAGCAGTAGTCTCTTTAATCTAGGAGATCAAAAATATGCTCAAAATGAAAGTGATCAAAATCTCTTGAAACCAACCCCAAATCATAGATATCGTTATTATGATTCCAATGACGCTTGAATTGCCTCAATCTGACACTATATGAAGAAGTTATCACATTCTGAAGTTTTTGGCAAACAACTAAAATGGCAACTTGCAGGGTCAACTGTGTAGTGTATGTATGCTACGTGGTAATCCGTACGATGATTTCATGTTAATGTCATATGTTGGCTAGGTAGGTAATTATTACTATTATTAATAATTAATTTTTTATTTCTATATTTATTTAATTTATTAATTATCTCTGAATTAAGGGTTTTGTGATTCATTATTATATGTCAAATCTTTTCCGGATCAATTACATATAGTCTTTTTTGGTCAACGCCATGGTTCATTATCAATATAGAGATAGATAGTTCGATTTAAAGCACCAATAAATATAGTAGAGATGCAACGACTAATTCCCAACAAACGAAAATAATTAATATTACATATACAATCAATGTAAAATGATAAACTAAAAACTATTAAAATAATAATTTTAAAAATAATAATGAAAAAACTAAAAAACCATGAAATTAAAAATAATAATGAAAAAACTAAAAAAACATGAAATTAGAAGAAAGAAAAAATTAAAATAACAATTATATATATATAAAAGGTTGAATGGTAAAACAAAAAACTATTAAAATTATAAATTAAAAACAAAATAATAATGGAAAAAATAAAAGGCCATGAAAAGAGAAGAAAGAAAAAATAAAATGAAAATGAGCAATTATATATATATATTCAAAGGCAAGGTTGAATGGTAAATAAAAAACTATTAAAATTATAAATTAAAAACAAAATAATAATGAAAAAATAAAAGGCCATGAAAAAAGAAGAAAGGAAAATGAAAATGAAAATTAACAATCATAAATATATAGTTTAATATATTTTTTTTTAAATAAATAAATATAATAAAGAAATTAGTGATTAATTAATTAAAAATGACACAAATAAAAGAACTAAAATTAATAAATAAAATATTTTCTACTAAAAAGTAAAAATAAACAATAAATTCTACATAAACAAAAGATAGATGAAGGAAAATTATTATTATTATTATGCAAAAAAAAAACTATATTCCTAACAATTATTACTATAAAATGGAGGGAAGGAAACAATAAAAAGAAAACAGACATAATGAAGAAAGAAAGGGACTCACTAAACCTCTAAACCATGAAAGAAGCAAGTGAAAGACATGGACCATCAAATAAAGGAAAAAACCAAGAAATAAAGGGATGGGATCCAACCACTGCTAATCTTCCATCCATCAACCCTATTTAGTGTCTTAGAACTTTTTTCAATCTCAATAGCCTCCTTGAACTTTCGGTGATCGAAATGATCAATCTTAGCAATCACCTGGGGATCCTTTATACAAATGTGGTGTCTTTCCTTCTTAGCATGCTCAGTTAAAGTTGAGGAGTGCAACCTACCATGGTTTATGTCAACCAGACGCTCATGAATCCTTTGATTAATGGAATGACCATTTTCCTATATGTAGGGTGTTCCACATGAACATATGACTAAATACACACCTTTCACGTTTCTAAGTTCCACTAGGTCTTTGACTAATCTTAGGGAGCTACCAAATATGTTCAGGGGTTTAAAAATGGAAGAAACATTATGTTTCCTAAGAATCTGAGCAATCTTATTAGTAGTCTCTTTAATATAGGAGATCAAAAATATGCTCAAAATGAAAGTGCTCAAAATCTCTCAAAACCATCCCCAAAGCATAGGTATTTTCGTTATGATTCCAACGATGCTTGAATCACCTCAATCTAACACCGTATGAGGAAGTTATCACATTTTGAAGTTTTTGGTAAATAACTAAAAAGTCAACTTGCAGGGTCGATTATGTAGTGTACGGATGCCATGTGGCAGTCTGTGCAATGATTTCATGTTGATGTCATTTGTTGACTGGGCAGGTACAGTGTCAAGAAGGAGCCAATCAGAATCTTCCATTTGGGCCAATCTCATGACGACACCTCCTCCTCCTCCTTCACCTCCATCTTCACCTTCTTCATCTCATAGACATACTCCTCCTCCATCTCCAAGAGGACATGCTTAGTCTCCTTTGTTTAAGCTTCTTGTCAAGTTTGAATTGTCAATGTATAATGGGAAAGTAAATGCTAAAAAGTTGGATAATTGGGTTTGTCAAATTGAAGTCTATTGTAGGATTCAAAAGATTTATGATGATGTCACAAAGATCCAGCTTGCTTCTCTTCGCTTGGAAGGTGCAATCCTCATTTGGTGGGAGGCTATAATTTAAGAATATTTGAAGAAAAGTGGTGAAATTATCTCTTCTTGGAACGATTTTATAGTTGCATTAAGAAGGTAATTTTATCCATTAGCTTACTTGCAAGAAAAAATTATGGATTGGAAAAATTTTAGACAAGTTAAGGTTAGAGTTTCCAAAGTTACACACAATAATTTAGAAAAAGAGCTTTAATATTGTGTGTTGATTTGACCTCACAAGATACTCTCCTTCAGTATATAGGCAGGTTATATAGTTATTTGAGACATACTATACTTTTGTTTAATCCCACAATCTAGATGAAGTATGTGCTTAGGAAACTCATTTAGAATCAAGACACAAGAATGTTCCTCAAGAGTCAAGAAAGAAACCTTTTAAATCTAAATACAAAGGAAAGGGGAAGTTTAAAGACAAAGGAAAGAAGAAAGCTATTGTCAAGAAAGAGGGAGATAAACTTACTCGTAAACATTGTTCAAAAATAGCCATGATGAAGACCATTGTTGGAAACTACATCTAGAATTGAGACTAAAGAAGTTCAATAACAATGGGAAACAAAATATTGTTTCTACAACTCAACAAAACCTAGGATCTAATTCAGGTGATGAAACCAAAATCATAGCCATGGGAATGAAAAATATAGCTTCTAATGCAAGTACTAGTTCTTCTAGTAAGCCTAGTTAATCTCAAAACGGTAAAGAAAGAAGTGAGCTTTTCAATATGAGGGTCATTAAAAAACATGCAAGGGTTGATACACTATTTGATAGTGGATCTCAAGTCAATGTTATCTCTAAAGAAATTATCAAGAAACTTAATTTATAGACTACACCTCATGCAATACCTTACCCTTTAGGTTAGGTATGTGATGATGCCAAATTCCAAGTGACAAGAAAATGTAAACCCAAATTTTCCATCACTGTTAATTTTATAGATGACGTAGAGCTTGATATTGTACCAGTTGATATTTGTGGGATTGTCTTAGAGAGTCCATACTTATATGACCGAAAATCCATGTTCTATCTCCATGAGAACAAATATTATCTTGTTATTAAAGATGGAGTTGAGTATATTGTTAGAACACATCGCAAGAAGATGAATTTTCATCTTGTAAGTGCTAGTCAAATGAAAAGGCTTGTGAATGCTAGTAAGAATTTTGTTTTGTTGATGATTAAATCTAAAGATATTGTTGAATCTTAAGCTTTCTCAAGATGTGATTCTAAACTCTAGCATGAACTGGTTGAATTTGTTAACACTTATGACAAGATGTTTCAGGAACCTGGAGGGTTACCACCAAAAAGAGGAATCCAACATGAAATGAAATTGTAGCAATATGCACCACTTCTAAATATTGGCATGTATAGATGTCAATTTTGGAGAATGCGGAAATTAAGAAGCAACTTCAAGTGTTTCTTGAAAAAGGGGTTATAAGACCTAGTACATCTCCTTGTGGATCTCCTATTGTTTTGGTTCCAAAGAAAGGTTGTACATGGCACACGTGAGTGGATTTCCGAGCCTTCAGCAAGATCATAGTAAAGAATTGCTATCCTCTTCCTCACATTGATGATGTTCTAGATTAGTGTTTATTTTACTAAGTTAGATTTGAGAAGTGGTTATCATCAGATAAGGATGGTTGAAGATGATATTTCGAAAACTTGTTTCAAGACAAAACATGGTTTTTTTGAATGGTTAGTTACGTTGTCTGGGCTTTGTAATGCACCTGCTACATTCATGAGAGTTATGAATGATGTATTGTGACCATTCCTTGATGATTTTGTCATATTCTACTTGGATGATATTCTGATTTTCAGTAAGACACGTGAAGAGCATGTAAAGCATGTAAAGCAAGTTCTAGATGTCTTGAAAAAGGAAAATTTATATTTGAAGATGTCTAAATGTGAATTTGGGAAAACCACTTTTTTTTATTTGGGTCATATTGTAGGAGGTAGTAAATTGAAGATTGATCCCTCCAAAGTTGATGTTATTGTGAATTGGCCTAAACCCAACAATGTAACAGAAGTTAGGAGTTTTTTGGGAGCATTTAAATATTGGAGAAAATTTATTGCTAACTTCTCATTCATTGCAACACCATTACATGATTTGACAAGTGTGAAGTAGATCTTTTAGTGGGGAGGAAAGTAGCAAAAATTCGTCAACACTTTGAAAGAAAAAATCAATACAACACCAATTCTAGCACTTTCAGATCTTAAGCACCCATTTGAAATTCAAGGGAGCAGTTTTGATGTTGCATGGTAAGCCAATATGTTATCATTCTGAAACATTTTCCAATTCAGTAATTAACTATCCAACTTATGATAAAGAGTTGTATGCTTTGGTACAAAGTGCAAAGAAATGGAAGCACTATTTGATGGGTAAAGAAACGATTATTCATACTGACCATCAACCTTTGCAATATTTACAATTGCAAACCAAGCTACAACGGATGGAATTCCTAGAGCAATTTCATTTGGTAATACAGTATATACAACAAAGTTGCAGATATGTTATCAAGGCATATTGTTAATGAATCTGTTATTCTTAAGCGTAACTCAATCATGCATGAAAGTTATATTGAACAATATGCTCAAGATGAAGATTTCAAAGATGTTTATGTAAGTTTGAGTCAAGGAAATCATGTTGAAGAGTTGGATTATCATGTTCATAACAAGTTGTTATATCATCTTGGCAAGTTATGTGTTCCACAGGGTGAAAGAGTCATTGTTATAAATGAATCCCATACTTCTCTTATTGTCGGTCAAATTCATGTAGGAAAAACAATTCGATTACATAGGTATTGTTATTGGCCTCATATTAATTAAATTATATCAAGATATGTAAAAGGATGTCCTATGTGGGTTACCAGCAAGCCAAGTAATAGGAAATTGGGTTTGAACACTCCACTTCCTATCCCTTCTCGTCCATGGTAAAGTATTTCTATGGATTTTGTTGGGGGACTACCAATATATAGGAAATTTCATGATTATTTATATATTGTAGTGAATTATTTTATCAAAATGTGTGTGTTGATGCCATGTAAGAAACAGGTTATAATTGAAAAAACTGCAAATTTATTCTTCCAAAATGTATGATTTCATTTTGGTTTACCTACTTCAATTATTTTTTATCGATATTCTCGATTTATTGGGAAGTTTTGGTCAATTTTATGGGAACTCATCGACACAAAGTTAAAGAAGAGCACATCATCTCATCCATAAACCGACGACCAGATAGAATTAGTGAACAGAAAAATAGTGGATCTCCTTCAAGGATATTGTAGTAAGCATCCTAAATTTTGGGATGAGAATTTGCATTACATCTAGCATGCCTACAATCGTGTCAAGCATTCATCTACACAAGTATCTACGTTTGAAGCATGTTTGGTTTATTTTCCAAAGTCTCCTTTGGATTTCATTTTTGGTAAAGATACTGTAGTAAATGGACATAGTGATGTGGAAAAATCCAAGCATTTCATTGAACAAATTCAGCGGTTGATTGTATTTCCAAGTGGGAGATCAAGCTTAGTTGTACATCAGTACGAAAATACTACAAGGTGAAGGTAAAAAACTCAAGCCAATCAGACATGGTCCTTTCAAAATCTTGGAAAATATTGGTAACAACGATTTTTGATTAGATTTGCCACCATACATGTAAATTTATTCTATTGTGAATGTGGAAAAATTATGATTTTATGAGCCTCCTATGATATTTAATCAAGAAGAGAATGTTCATATTCCATCTATAGAAGATTTTGCTCCTGAATATTTAAATGAGTTGTAGGAATACTCAATTCTTCACAAGAGGAAAAGAACTTCATGCATAGGCAATGTGGAGTATCTTCGTGTGGGCCTCAAAGGTACCAATCCAAGCAAATCAAGGTGGATAGAGATCGAGAAAGTGAGGGATTTCTACCCTTACTTACTTGCTGAGTAAAAATATATTTTTGGTGGTCCAAAAACTTTTAGTGGGGAGGAATGATCCAGTGGATCAAAAATATGCTTAAAAATGGAAGTGCTCAAAATCTCCTAAAAATGGTGCTAAATTTTATATCTTGTCATTCTAATTCCAATGAAGCTTGAATCGCCTCAATCCGACACCATATGAGGAAGTTATCACGTTCTAAAGTTTTTGAGAAACTACTAAAAAGTCAACTTGCAGGGTTGACTGTGCAGTGTACAGATGCCACATGGAAATCCATACAAGGACATCATGTTGATGTCATCTTCTGACCAGGTAGGTATGGGTGTCAAGAGGGAGCCAATCGAAATCTTCCATTTGGGCTAGTCTCATAATGACACTTGGCACACCATTTTTGGTTGATGCTTTTGAGGAATGGGTCAATCATAGAGTGACACATGGCCCAATCACAGGGTTCCACATGGAACTCTAGATTAGGCCAAAAATTAGTTGAAAAACCAACAAGCCTCCACAGGAATCAAACACATGACCTCCCAAATGGGCATCAGATGCACGACCAATTGGGTTGCAGGTGTTTCTTGTTAACCATGGTTGGAAATTTTTATTTATGGTGATATGGTTCAATCGTTGGGGGAGAGCGTTGGGGCTGTGGTCACACCTGACAAGCCTAGCCCCAAGTTATATTGATGTGAACATGATCGCACCCGAGGGCCCAGCCCCAGGTTATATTGATGTGAACATGACCTCGACAAAATGTTCGGCGGGGCGAGGTGCGTGGCACCCTGACTGCACCCCAAGCCCAGGTTATATTAATGTCATGCGACCATGAGCAAGGCTAGGGAGGCCCGTTGCCTATGGCCCGTGCCCTTCGATCATATGTGGCACCACATGACCACCAGCACAAGAGACGAAAGGGACTTCAACCTTTAAAAAACTTTGTTTAATATTTATTACAAAATGCCAAGCCCATCGAGGATCATGGATCGAACCCAAGACCTCTGGGCTGCTAACCAAGAACCATACCAATAATCCACAGTCCATTTTGTTGCTAGTTTTTGTAAAGTACGAGTTTTTGAAGAGTAGTTAATAAGCAACTTTGGAAAAAGAGTCCTAAATTCATCATTTTTTAACCTTTTCTAGTCTAAGAATAGCCTACACAGGGGTTTTTGGGAATTATGGACACAATGGAAGTGTTATTTTTTTCAAAATGAGACTTTTATGTTGATGTAACTAATAATTTGATCATATAATTAAAAAAGGCCACCATTGGACGTCGGACTCGAAGACGTAGCCCAAGAGGATTGAACTTCATCATCAATTTGTTGCGTTTTGATGTTGCTTATTGTCTATTTTAACTATTAAAATTATGAAAAAATTATTTTTATTTTTGTTCTTTTGCAATCACAATCAATTTCCTAAAAGACATAAATTAGCTTACAAATCAATTCATGAAACCTTCATTTTTAATTCTAGATCACCCTTGGATAAATGGAAGTTGAATATTAGAAACCAAATCCCTAGGATCTTTCCTAATCTTGGGACCTTTGCTTACCTTTAAGAAATCCTTGATACCTAGGGATCTTCTATAGCCATTCTTTTCGATAACATTAAGCAGATGGGTTTACTCACCCTCTAGGTGACTCTCATGTGATACCCACAAAGCTCGAGTATCTAATGTGTTAAGAACTCCCAATTATTGGGTTGGATAGTGATGGGAGTCAGCATGAAGATATTGTTGAGTGTGTTTTTTCTTACGAAAAACATGGTGAGAGAAAGAACATCTACTTTCTTAGAGATAAGAACATCAAGAAAGGGTAGGCTACCATTAACCTCAGATTTCATGGTGAATTTAATGGAGCTAGATTGACTGTTCAAATGTTACATAAACAAATCTAACTTATCACGACCATGAGGCCATAAGATAAAGGTATCATCAATAAACCTTTTCCAAAGTTTTGGCCTAAATTGAGTTAAGGTCAAAGCCTTATATTCAAAATTGTCCATAAGCAGGTTAGCTATAGTAGGCGAGAGTGGAGAACCCATGGAAACATTGCATGTTTGTTCATAGAATTCACCTTCGAAGCTAAAAAAAATAGAGTTAAGGCAAACCACAACTAGCTTAGTTGTACCAGGATTAGTGATACAATTGATCACCTCAAGAACCTCATTAATAGGGATATTGGTGTAAAGAGAAACTACATTAAAAATTATCATTATATCATTAGGTTCAAATCTAATATCCTTTAACTCATTGACAGAAGAGGAGGATTCTCTCACAAAATATTGAACGACTGACAAGGGGTTTGAGCTTATGGTCTAAATATTTAGGAAGAATATAAGTTAGGCCACGTATTGTGTTGAAAATAGATTTAAGGGGAGCCCCCTCCTTATGAATCTTGGGAAGCCCATAGATTCTCAGAGTAAGAGGGTTGCTCTTAATAATGTTATGGCTTATGGAGTTGACTGAGCTTTAGTTGAGCATGCTGAGAAGACAAGACACCACATTTGTATAGTGGATTCCCAGGTCATTGTTAGGATTTATCATTTCCATCACCGAAAGTTTAAGGAGGCTATTGAGATTAAAAAAACGTCTAAGATGCTAAATAGGGATGATGGATGGAAGATTAGCAATTGTTAGATCCCATCTCTTTATTCCTAGGTTTCCTCATTTATTTGATAGTCAATGTCTTTGGTGTGCTTCTTTCATTGTATAAAAGTTTGGTGAGTCTCTTTTTTTCTTGATTGGGTTTGTTTTCTTTTTATTGTTTCCTTCCTTCCATTTTTATAGTAATATTTATTAGAAATATAGATTTTTTTCTTAATAATAATAATTTCTTCTTTTTCTCTTTTTTTTCTTTCATCTATCATTTGTTTATGTAGAAATTATTGTTTACCCGTATTCTTTTATTTTTACTAGTTAGTAGAGAATATTTTATTTATTAATTTTAATTCTTTCATTTTTCATTTTTAATTAATAAAGAAACAATTTCCTTTATTATATTAATTTATTTACAATAAAAAATGTTTGTTAATTTCCATTTTAATTTTTCGTTATTCTTATTTCATGTTCTTTTAGTTTTTTCATTATTGTTATTTTTTTTTACCATTCAAAGTTGATTTTGAATAAAAAATAAAAAATTAACACCTTAATTTACTAAATTATATATTTATGATTGTTATTCTCATTTTAATTTTTCTTTATTCTTATTTCATAGATTTTTAGTTTTTTCTTATTAATTTTTTATTTATTTATTATTTTAATGTCTACGGGTCGAGTCTTAGATAGATGGGGATTTGGACATGATGAAGATGTACTCTTGCCAAACTTATTAAAAAAAATTATTAGTTTAATAGTTTTTGGTTTACCATTTAATATTGATTGTATATATAGTAATAATTATTTTTCTTCTTTTGAGAATTAGTTTTGCATCTCTACCATATTTATTGGTGCTTTGAATTGAGCTATCCATCTTTATCATAAGTATGAACCACAATAAGTGGTTCTAAACTCTTCGACCAAAAAGAAATATATGTGATTGATCTGAAGAGACTTACACATATTTATTAATTATCATTAAAAATAATAAAATAATTATAAATTATTATCTATCGTTCATTTTTATATATTTACCATTTAATCACTTTTATAATATGAACTAAATTTGAAAATTACTAATTATATAAACACTAAAGTCATTGTGTCACCCTCTATAGCCTAATATAGGGGTGATTTGTAGGTGTAATGTAAGAAAATTTGTCAACATTTTTACAACCCAGGGTGAAAGCCATTGTGCGGCCCTCTATAGCCTAATATAGGGGTGATTTGTAGGTGTAATGTAAGAAAGTTTGTCAACATTTTTACACGCCGGAGATGTTGTATTATCTTTAAAAATTTAAAAGTAATAAAATTAAATTTGTTACATTGTAGTTTTGTTTTTATCAATAAAATTACAAATAACTTTTTAGATAAAAGAAAAACATAATATACATATTACATTAAAATATATAACATACAATAAATTAAGACTAATGATTATGTAAACAAGTTTAAATTGAATTAATAAGCACATAAAAACATAATTTCAATATAGCAATCTGTTTAACCATGGATATTCAATCCACTTTGCCATAAATATTATTAAGGCTCATCAATACAACATGCACATAGTAGCTATAAATTAAGATCTATTTTACCATATAAATTAAAACAATAGTTTTATTACCGTATATACTTCCAGTATAACAAGATTTTTAATCATGGATATTCACACCTAGTTTAGCATGGATATTGTTGATCATACCATTAAGATATTATTGATCATAATAGGATAGCTCATCAATACCACATGCCTCAAAACTATCTCTCATTCACTATCTAAATAATACTTACAATATAACAAGATTTTTAACCATGGATACTTACCCCACTTTACCAAGATATTATTAATCATAACATACCATGAGCCCCGAAAAACTATCTCTCATTTCACTATCAAAAAAATACTTACAATATAACAAGATCTTTAACCATGGATACTCACCCCACTTTACCAAGGATATTATTAACCATAACATACCATGGGCCACTACCATGGCTCATGAATTCCACATACCCAAAAACCATATCTCATTTTACACTCAAAATATTTTATAAATAATTTTGTTTTAAATTTAATTTTGTTACATTTTTAGAGCTAGAGACACTCTCCAATTTCACTATCAAAATAATACTTACAATATAACAATATATTTAACCATGGATACTCACTCCACTTTACCAAGGATATTATTAACCATAACATACCCTTGAAAACCATCTCTGATTTCACTATCAAAATAATACTTACAATATAACAAGATCTTTAACCATGGATACTCACCCCACTTTACCAAGGATATTATTAACCATAACATACCATGGGCCACTACCATGGCTCATCAATTCCACATGCCCAAAAACCATATCTCATTTTACACTCAAAATATTTTATAAATAATTTTTTTTAAATTTAATTTTGTTACATTTTTGGGGCTAGAGACACTCTCCAATTTCACTATCAAAATAATACTTACAATATAACAAGATCTTTAACCATGGATACTCACCCCACTTTACCAAGAATATTATTAACCATAACATACCATGGACCACTACCATGGCTCATCAATTCCACATGCCCAAAAACCATATCTCATTTTACACTCAAAATATTTTATAAATATTTTTTTTTTAAATTTAATTTTGTTACATTTTGGAGCTAGAGACACTCTCCATCCCACTATGGAAGAGACATAAACATTTTGACCCAGTGAAATCACATAAAAATAAAAAATAAAACTATTAATTAAAACATTTTGACTCACTAAAATTACATAAAAAAAATTAAACTAAAAAGTAAAATTAATAAGTAAACACCAGATATATAAAGCTTAGAGAGAGATCAAATCTTTAAAAATGCAAACTTTTTTTCATGTTTTACACTAAAAAAAGTTTACACCTTGACCTTGAGAAATTTAATCCTCCCAGGTGCTTAATAGATTTGAAATTAAGTAGATATAAATTAGTTTTATAATTTAAAATTGTTTTGTAAATTATTATTATTATTTTTCTTTAAATAAATTATATATATAATTAAATTTTAATTTTAAATCAAATTATTATTATGATCTATGTTTTATCAATCTTTAGCTTCAATAAACAATATGAGTTAGAATGGTGTCGAGGCCGATGTGAATTCTCTGATTTCACTTCACTCGGATTGGACTGAACCTTTAAATTCTGTTCTCCAAAAAGACGTAAGAATATCCTTGACAGCTTTCGAGATCGAGAAAACACTTGAAGTAAGTGAAGAATCAAGAAAGATATGTTGCAGGAGATATCTTTTGTCGACGATCAAAAGCAAAGCTGATAAGAAAAAACTTTGAAGACACGTATTACTGTGAAGAATATGTGGCAGGAAAGACAGCTTCTGGCCGATTACACTTTCTGCCTACCGACTGATCGAGAGAAAACTTGAAGTGAGTGAAGAATCAAGAAATATATGTGGCAGGCGTTGAGTAATCCACTTTAAAAGGGAATGCTTTAAGTAATTATTTATATTTTTCACATGGGTGATGATAATTGAGTAAGTAGTTTAATTATTTTAAGTTGTTTTATATATATATATATATATATATATATATATATATATATTTTTGGGAATAGTGTAGTTTTTAGTTTGTAAGTTTGTTTATTTTTTTTAGTTGAAAATAAAACCTCATTTAAAAGATTTCTGAGTGTGTATCTGATAATCTGACTCTTGATTGATCCAGTTTATGATAATTTTGGAATCGCAAAAAATTTGAAGTTGTCAGATACACAAACTTCTCGAGTGCAAAAAGGCACAGATTTCTAAGGTTGTTAAGCTCATCATAGTTATTAGTACCCCTTACCAAGATCCATTTCCATTTTGAACGAGTGGTCCTTACTAAGAAATAGGATAGCTCCGCCACCATAACTATCATGTTGAAGTATGCCCAGGGATAGGATTTTTCTATTGGCTAAGATTTAATATTACACACATAGACGCAAGAATCGTATCAATCAGAGTCTGTATGCAAAAGTTATCCCACTTAGAAAGTTGACCTTCATGTTTTCACACCTATAGTTCGGGAGGATGCCCCGTCAATCCCCATTATTCATGGAAAAATGATTAGCCACATGTTTGTGATGTAAAATACTTTAGAAGAGTTTATTTTGCAACTCTAGTTAAGAGTTGATATAGTCAAACTTAACCACTAGTAGGCTATCTGGTTGTGTTACGACCGAGCCACTAGGAGGAAGAGGCATTCCATTCTTTCGAGAGCATTTTGTTCCATAGTTGAGCAAAGATAGCCCAGAGAGATAGGAGGTATCGCACACATAGAGGGTATGTGCACCGTAGCAGCCCACGGGCCACAGACATTACTTCTTTGTATCTGCACCCATATTTTCAGACAGAGAGCAAAGTGGCCTCACCTTCCCGCTGGGTTTTCCCGAAAGGGTTTCCCAGAGAGCATATCTTGTGTATTATGTGTGTGTGAATTTATTTTGTCATTTTCTACTTTTCTGGTTGATTTATTGTTACATGCATCCACTAATTACAGTTAATTTTATAGATATAGAAATTAAATAAAATTGTAATAGTGTAAAATCTATATTATCAGATCTGTTGTGACGAACTATCCAGTGGAGTTTAGGGCTCTGCAAAAAATCCTAAATCAATATAAGGGGCAGCTCAGATTGATTATGAAATTACAATATTTTACAAAGCAAAATTTATCTATTTCAAAGCAAAATTTATCTATTTTTAACTTCAGGGGCGCTGCCCCCGAACCCCTGCTAGGGGGGAGCTCATAAAAGTCATCATTTCCCCCTGACGGGGATTAAACGGATGGTGTTAATTGCCCATTAGGAATAGGGATCCAAGGCCACTGAAACAAAAAATATATGAACAATCAGGAAAATAATCAGATTCCACACCCAACAAATTATTAATGTTAATTGAATTCATCTTGGTAGGTTGAAGAAATGATCATTATTCTCTCCATCCAAATACAATTCTTACAAATTATATATTAAACTGGTATTGAATATATTATTATAATAATTTCAATCTCTTTTTGTTAAACATTTTTTAATCCAAAAAAAATATTTTAAGTTACCAAGATTTTAAAAATGAAATAGAGAAAATATTTTGATAATTATTTAAAAAAAAATAAATTATATAATTAATAATAAAAAAATAATAATAATTAATATTACTAAATAGTGAATAAATATAACTCTAATATAAATCATTGGTTTTATTATAATGGTGATAATATCAAAAAATTGTGAATAAAAATCATTGGTTTTTTTTACACAGATGATAATATCAAAAAAATTGTAAAAAGAAAATTCCTAAAATCCTAAATACTTAATAAGGGTGACTCTCATTATTCCTATCACACCAAATATAATGAAATAAAAAAAATGTGTAAAGAAATCATAAAGTAAAGTAAATCAAAACATCTCCATCTGAATGCAAGTTAGACTTTAGACTAACCAGAATCTAACCCATTAGAATACAAATGTTTACAATATGGAAAAAGGTCACTGTAAGAATGAATTAGAATTTTAAACTTTATTGAAGATATGAAGAGTGCTCGACCGTTATAAATAGAAGATGGTGTTAGAATTTCAATAGTTGTATAAATTATATAGGAAAGAATTGATGATTAAAATTGATTTTTAATAAAAAAGAGTTAGAAATAGATTAGATAAATTATTAATGAATTAAATAATTATTAATTAAATTACATTAAATAATAAATTAATTTTTAATTTAATTGAAAATTCCAAATATGAGAAAGGTAAAAATATGCCAAATACAGAATATATATATATATATATAAGAGATGATAAATTATTATAGAATTAATTAAATTTTAGTATGAAAAAGAAATTCTTTGTTTCAAGGGGGAAATGTAAAAATATACAAAGGTAGAAATACAAAATTTCTTTAAATTATTTAATGATGATGATGATGGAGGTGGTTAACGTCCACTGAGACCAAACTTTGGTCTTTCGGATCTAAAGAAACTAATTATTTAGTTTGATTTAAGATTTTATTCCTATGCTCAAAAAGTTTGGAGAGAAGCCTCCCGAGCTCACTGTAATTTTGACAACATAAAAAGCTAGGAAGGTTAGTATTGCAGCAAAGATTTTGAAACTGAGATGTAATGTGGTTGTACCCGGGGCACTCTAAGAGGAAGTGATTTTCACCCTCGATGTTTGTATTCTCGCAGAGATGGCAGAACCTTTCCATCCATGGTGTTTTAGGAACTGCCCAACTACGTGTTTCACTATGGAGCTCACAAGAGTTCGTTCTAATTTTGGCTATATTAATTTTCTTCTTTGAGCTAGTTAAAACAGAGAGATACTTTTGATCTTCTAGGGTGGGGTTGATGACCTCCTTATAATATCCTAATTTTCTTTTAGCTGCTAAATCTTTCTCACACCACATGTTTTCTTTGAACTTAGAAGTAACAATATTTTTAATGTTATTAATGTTTTGCAATGCAACATTCTCGTCAATCTCTCAATGGTTTAACCAACCCCTAGTGTCTTTATACCAACCTCGTTTGAGCAGTTAAAAGGATGGTCAAAATTAATTATAATAACTACATTTAGTGATAGGAAAATAAATTATTAATTAAAAATATTTTCGATTATTAAAGAGATAAATAAGGTTAAATGAAAATAATGAGAAATTGAAAATATATTATTAGAATTATGGTTATTTAAAATATTATAATATTATTTAAAATAAAATAATGATTAAAAAAATAAAACTAAAATTGATTAAATAAAATTATATAAAATAAAAAAATTATAAAAATTGATTTAAATAAAATTAATTTGAAAATTTTTTTTTTATTTAAATTGAACTAAATTTTGATTAAATTAAATTAAATTTTAAATTAATTTAAAAAGTCGTTAACTAAAAATTAGCCCGTTACATATGTTTACGATATGGACAAAGGTCATCTACCAAGCTTCATGTTATATGAATAGTAAATCTAACCTATGACAAATGTTTACGGCATGGAAAATGGTCATCCTAGGAAGTTGAGTATTATTAATTTTAGCATTAAAAATTTTAAAAGCATAATATTTTTTAATTTTCAATTTAGAATTATCATGGTTAAAAATGTAGTCAAAATGAAAGTCAGGGTTCTTTTAGAATGTGGTTGAATGGAATAAAGTAATAAATAACTAGTAAAAGTATATTATTGTATTGGAATTGGAAAGTGATTGAAAGTGATATTAAAGTAAAGGAATTATTTTTAGATGATTTTTTGAATTTTTGGTGTAGAATCTGGTGGAAAAAATTAAGGTGAAATCTTGATTTGTGTTATTTAAACTGATTTTTTGATTGTATATGGATTCAGCTCCCTCAAAACCCTAGCGCATTTCAATTGTGCAAGGGTTACCCATCAAGTTAGTGATTTCAATAAATTCATACCAGATTTTAGAAAAATTAGACCAGAAAAACCCACTTCTAAAAGTCTCACTAAAAACAACTCATTAAAGTAAATCTGTTGATTATAATAATTGTTTTTATATTTTTTTCTTAATATCATATTAATTTATTTTTTTTATATGGATTTTCCATTTTAATTTTAAAAATAACATATTTATATTTTTTCATCGTAATGAACCAAGAGCGGGACCATGTGACTATCGAAATTTGATCCAGACAAGTCTCAAAGATCTAACCTGTTGTGACAGAGGACTAGCGTGCTCGTGGGGCTTCGACCAATCAAGCTGAAAATAACATATCCATTAAAAAGAAATATTAGATTTTTCATGTTTTTATATTTCAACAATTAATGGTTGACATTTTTTTGAAATGGGAGGGGCTAGTTCCCTTTAGAAGCATTCTGGGCCCTCTTTTTTTTTTACATATTGGTACATATGCGCGTCAGAACAGTCTGACCACTGTCACATCGAAACAACACTGGAGACTCCAAGGAACAAATTCACTGCAGCGTCTGCAGCTCCGCAGGAATCGAACTACGACCGGAAGCGTGTAAACCAAGCAGCCCGACCAACACATCATGCACTCGTGTGCAATTAATGGTTGACATTTATCTTATCATATAACTATTTCTAAAAAAATCCTTAATAACTCTTTCTCAACACTCTAAATTTTCTTAATCCCTATTTATTATTTCGTAACTTGTTTTTTAAAATAAAATAGAAAAAAAAAAAAATTCATCAAACTCTTATAAAATGCTCAACTTGAGCTTCAACTTCTTAGAATGACCCTAAAAAAAATCCTTAATAACTCAAGTTTTCTTAATCCTTATTATTACTTCAATAATTTCGTAACTTATCCATTTTTGCTAAATAACTCAAGTTTTCTTAATCCTTATTATTACTTCAATAATTTCGTAACTTATCCATTTTTGCTAAATAATGTAGACTAAAGATTTGCATCAAACTCTTATACAATGCTCAACTTAGAATGACCTATTTGCATGACCTAGTTATTTATGTTATTTATAATAAGTTAAATTGATATACTTAACTCTGTTATATCGTTGCATTGACATGAAATGTAAAAGTTTAATTAATTTTGTCCTAGCATGACTTGCAACAGAAGGCGCGAACATCAAGTTTCGTATCACCTCATAATTTTTTTTTCAAATCCCCTCATTTTTTTTTGTAAATGTGCATAATTATTATCTTTTTCAAATCACCTCATAATTTCTTCTAGTATGCATAATTAGGAACATTTTAATTTGTATTAATTTTTATAAATCAATTTTTATTTTGTTAAATATTCATAATCAGGAACATTTTAATTTGTGCGTGTATTATTATTTTCTTAATTAATGTTTTTGAGTATTATTTAATAGTAATTATTATTATTATTAATTATTTTTTTTATTTTTTATGTTTATTTAATTTATTAATTATTTTTAAATTAAAGTTTTTTTGATTCATTACAATATGTCAAAATTTTTACATATAGTTTTCTTTGGTCGACCTCATGGCTTATGATCGATATAGAGATGGATAGCTCAATTTAAAGCACCAATAGGCTAATTCCTAACCAATGAAAAAAAATAATATTACATACACCATCAATATAAAATGGTAAACCAAAAACTATTAAAATAAGAAATAAAAAAATAATGATGAAATAAATAAAAAACTATGAAATAAGAATAAAGAAAAATAAAAATGATAAATATATGATTTAATAGATTAAATTGTAATATATATAAATATATTCTTTCAAAGGCAAGGTTGAATGGTAAATAAAAAAACTATTAAAATTATAAATTAAAAACAAAATAACAATCAAAAAACTAAAATGCCACAAAAAAGAGAAAAGAAAAATTAAAATGAAAATTAGCAATCATAAATATATAATTTAATATTTTTTTATTGTAAATAAATAAATTATTTATTTAAATATTAACAACAACACAAATAAAAGAACTAAAATTAATAAATAAAAGATTCTCCACTAAAAAGTAAAAATAAACAATAAATTCTACATAAACAAATGATAGATGAAAGAAAAAAAAAATTAATATTATTATTATTATGAAAAAAATCTATATTTCTAACAATTATTACTATAAAATGGAGGGAAGGAAACAATAAAAAGAAAACTGACCCATTCAAGAAAGAAAGGGGTTCACCAAACCTCTAAAGCATGAAAGAAGTAAGCAAAAGACACGGACCATCAAATAAAGGACGAAACCAAGAAGTAAAGGGATGGGATCCAACAATTGCTAATCTTCCATCCATCATCCCTATTTAGTGTCTTAGAACTTTTCTCAATTTCAATAGCCTCCCTGAACTTTCGTTGATGGAAATGATCAATCTTAGCAATGACTTGGGAATCCTCTATACAAATGTGGTCTTTCCTTCTCAACATGCTCAGTTAAAGCTAAGCAGCGCGACCTACCATGGTTTATGTCAACTAGCACTCCTTTGATGAATGGAATGGTCAGTTTCCCCAAAGTAGGGTATTCCACAAGAACATGGGACTAAATACAAACCTTTCATGTTTCTAAGATCCATTAGGTATTTGACTGATCTTAGGGAGCTACAAATTATGTTCAGGGGTTTAAAGGTGGAAGAAATGTTATGTTTCCTAAGAATCTGAACAATCTTATTGGTAGTCTCTTTAATCTAGGAGGTCAAAATATGCTCAAAATGAAAATGCCCAAAATCTCTTGAAACTAGCCCCAAATTGTAGATATCGTTGTTATGATTCCAACGATGCTTAAATTGCCTCAATCTAACACCGTATGAGGAAGTTATCACATTCTGAAGTTTTTGGCAAATAGCTAAAACATCAACTTGCAGAGTTCGTTGTGCAGTGTATGGATGCCATGTGGTCATCCGTGTAACGATTTCATGTTGATGTTATTTGTTGACTGGGCAAGTACGGGTGTCAAAAGGGAGTCAATCAGAATCTTCCATTTAGGCCAGTGTCATGACGACACTTGGTGCACCATTATTCGTTGTTGGTTTTGAGGAATAGGTCAACCATAGAGTGACACGTGTCCCAATCCCAAGGCTCCACATGGCACACTAGATGAGGCCAAAAATTGGTTGACCAACTGACAAGCCTCTACAAGAATCAAACACATGACCTCCCAAATGCGAACGAACATCCATTCAACCGGGTCACATGTGTTTCTTGTTAACCACGGTGGGCAGTGTTTATTTATGGTGATATGGTTCGCTAGTTGGGGGAGAGGGTCAAGACAGCAGGCATGCCTGATAGGCCCAGCCCCAGGTTATATTGATGTGAACATGACCATGGTAGAATCTTCGGAGGGGCGGGGCACATGGCACCATGCTCGTGCCCTAGGCCCAGTTCATATTAATGCCACACAACTGGGGGTGGGGCTAGGAAATCATGTGGCCTATGGCCCATGCCCCTTGGTCATATGTGGCACCACATGAACACCAAAGCGAGCGATCGAAGGGGATTCCACCTTTAAAAAAATTTGTTTAATATTTGTCACAACATGCCAAGCCCGTCAAGGATCGTGGATTAAACCCAATACCTTCAGGTTACTAACAAAGCACCATACCAATATGCGACGGTCAATTTTGTTTCCATTTTTTGCAAAGGACCAGTTTTTGTGGAGTAGTTAACAGGAAGCTTGGAAAAAGAGGCCTAACTTGGTCATTTTTTAACTCTTTTGAGCCCAAGAAGAGCCTACACATGGGGTCTTAGCATTATGGACACAATGGGAGTGTTATTTTTTCAAATTGAGACTTTTATGTTAATGTGACTGAGAATTTGAGCATATAATAAAAAAAGGCCACCATGGGAAGCTGGACCTGGAGACGTAGCCTAGGTGGGGTGAACTCTGTCATCAATTTGTTGTGTTTTGATGTTGCTTATTGTCTATTTTAATTGTTGAATTTCTACAAAAATTATTTTAATTTGTGTGCTTTTGTAATCACAATCCATTTCCTAAAATACATAAATTAGCTTACAAATCATTTCATGAAACCTTCATTTTTAATTTTAGATCAGTTTGGTATCATGGCAAGGTTTTTGTGAAGGTTTGACAAATTTTGCAAGGTTTTTTAATGCTTACAATGTCTAAATTGAGAAGAGGAAAAGGAGAACCTGAAGAGGCTAACCCTCAAATTGGCTCAAGGAGGCCAAAAAATCCACAAGTCATGGCACATGAAGAAGGACAAGGACAAGAGTTGATGTCTGAGGATGAGAGAGATTTTAGAAAGGCTTTCATTTATATGAATGCGATGGTGAAATTGTTGTATAATGAGAGAATAACAAGGTTGCAAGGAGAAAGTTCTAATCAACCAAAAGATAATGGTGGTAATGGGAGCAAGCCTCCACCTCCTCCTCCTCCTTTACCTCCATCTATGCCTCCATCTTCACTTACTTCTTCACCTCCTTCATCTCATATACCTACTCCTCCTACATCTCTAAGAGGGCATGCTAAGTCTCCTTTGATTAAGCTTGATGTAAAGTTTGAATTTCCAATGTACAATGGGAAAGTAAATGTTGAAAAGTTGGATAATTGGGTTTGTCAAATTGAAGTCTATTGCAGGATTCAAAAGATTTATGATGATGTCACAAAGATCTAGCTTGCTTCTCTTCACTTCGAAGGTGCAACCATCATTTGGTGTGAGGCCAGAACTTAAGAATATTTGAAGAAAAGTGGTAAAATTATTTCTGCTTGGAATGATTTTATAACTGCATTAAGAAGGAAATTTTATCCATTAGCTTACATGAAAAAACAATTATGGATTGGAAAAATTTTAGACAAACTAAAGGTCAAAGTTTCCAAAGTTACACAGAAGAATTTAGAAGAGGAGCTTTAATCTTGGGTGTTTATTTGACTTCACAAGATACTCTCCTTAAGTTTATAGGCAGATTACATAGTTTTTTGAGACGTATTATACTTATGTTTAATCCCACAATCTAGATGAAGTATGTGTTTAGGAAATCATTTAGAATCAAGAGACAAGAATGTTCCTCAAGAGTCAAAAAAGAAACCTTTTAAATCTAAAGACAAAGGAAAGGGGAAGGTTAAAGGCAAAGGAAGGAAGATTGTTACTATCAAGAAAGAGGGAGAGAAACTTACTTGTAAACATTGTTCAAAAGATAGCCATGATGAAGACCATTGTTGGAAACTACATCTATAATTGAGACCAAAGAAGTTCAATAAGAAGGTGAAACAAAAGACTGTTGCTACAACTCAACAAAATCTACGATCTAATTTAGGTGATGAAACCAAAATCACAACCATGGGAATGAAAAGTATAGCTTCTAATGCAAGTACTAGTTCGTCTAGTAAGCCTATTTAATCTCAAAATGGTAAAGAAAGAAGTGAGCTTTTCCATATCAGGTTCATTACAAAACATACAAAAGGTGCTACATTATTTGATAGTGGATCTCAAGTCAATTTTATCTCTAAAGAAATTGTCAAGAAACTTAATTTAAAGATTACACCTCATGAAAAACCTTACCCTTTAGGTTGGGTATGTGATGATGCCAAATTGCAAGTGACGAGAAAATGTAAACCCAAATTTTCCGTCACTGCTAATTTTATAGATGAGGTGGAGCTTGATATTGCACGACTTGATATTTGTGGGATTGTCTTAGAGAGTCCATACTTATATGACCAAAAATCCATATTCTATCTCCATGAGAACAAATATCATCTTGTTATTAAAGATGGAGTTGAGTATATTGTTAGAGCACATCGCAATAAGATGAACTTATATCTTGTAAGTGCTCGTCAAATGAAAAGGCTTGTGAATGCTAGTAAGAATTTTGTGTTGTTGATGATTAAATATAAAGATATTATTGAATCTTAAGCTTTCTCAAGATGTGATTCTAAACTCTAGCATGAAATGGTTGAATTTGTTAACACTTCTGACAAGATGTTTGAAGAACCTAAAGGGTTACCTCCAAAAAGAGGAATCCAACATGAAATTCAATTGCAACAAGAGGAACCACTTATAAATATTGGCATGTATAGAATGTCAATTTTGGAGAATCCAGAAATTAAGAAGAAAATTCAAGAGTTGCTTGAAAAGGGGGTTATCAGACCTAGTACATCTCCTTGTGGGTCTCCTATTGTTTGGGTTCCAAAGAAAGATGGTACATGGCACATGTGTGTGGATTTCCGAGCCTTGAACAGGATTATAGTAAAGAATCACTATCCTCTTCCTCGCATTGATGATTTTCTAGATCAGTGTTTATTTTACTAAATTAGATATGAAAACTAGTTATCATAAACTGCTTTCAAGAAAAAACATGGTTTTTTTGAATGGTTAGTTATGTCGTTTGGGCTTTGCAATGCACTTGCTACATTCATGAGAGTTATGAATGATGTATTGTGATCATTCCTTGATGCTTTTGTCATAGTATACTTAGATGATATTCCTATTTTCAGTAAGACACATGAAGAGCATGTCAAGCATCTAAAGCAAGTTCTAGATGTCTTGAAAATGGAAAATTTATATTTGAAGATGTCTAAATGTGAATTTGGGAAAAGCTCTTTTTTTTATTTGGGTCATATTGTAGGAGGCGGTAAATTGAAGATTGATCCCTCTAAATTTGATTTTATTGTGAATTGGCCAAAACCCAAAAATGTAACAAAAGTTAGGAGTTTTTTGGGAGCATCTCAATAATGGAGAAAATTTATCGCTAACTTCTCATTCATTGCAACACCATTACATGCTTTGACAAGTGTGAAGTAGATATTTGAGTGGGGAGGAAAGATGAAAAAATCCTTCAACACTTTGAAAGAGGAAATGAGTACAACATGAATTCTAGCACTTCCAGATCTTAAGCACCCATTTGAAATTCAATGGAGCAATTTTGATGTTGTGTGGTAAGCCAATACGTTATCACTCAGAAACATTTTCCAATTCAGTAATCAACTATCCAGCTTATGATAAAGAGTTGTATGCTTTGGTACAAAGTGTGAAGAAATGGAAGCACTATTTGATGGGAAAAGAAACGATTATTCATACTGACCATCAACCTTTGCAATATTTACAATTTCAAACCAAGCTACAACAATATAAACATTTCAGATGGATGGGATTCCTGCAACAATTTCATTTGGTAATCAGGTATAAGAAAGGTATATACAACAAAGTTGTAGATATGTTATCAAGGCATATTGTTAATGCATCTGTTATTCTTAAGCATAACTCAATCATGCATGAAAGTTATATTGAACAATATGCTCAAGATGTATATTTTAAAGATGTTTATGCAAGTTTGAGTCAAGGAAATCATGTTGAAGAGTTGGATTATCATATTCATAACAAGTTGTTATATCATCTTGGCAAGTTATGTGTTCCACAGGGTGGAAGAGTCATCGTTATAAAGGAATCCCATACTTCTCTTATTGTTGGTCAAATTGGTGTAGGAAAAATAGTTGCTCGTTTACATATGTATTGTTATTGGCCTCATATGAATGAAATTATATAAAGATATGTAAAAGGATGTCCTATTTGTGCTACCAACAAGCCAAGTAATAGGAAATTGGGTTTGTACACTCCACTTCCTATCCCTTCTCGTCCTTGGGAAATTATTTCTATGGATTTTGTTGAGGGACTACCAATGTATAGGAAAGTTCATGATTATTTATATGTTGTAGTGGATTATTTTAGCAAAATGTGTGTGTTGATGCCATGTAAGAAACAGGTTACAACTGAACAAACTACAAAGATATTCTTCCAAAATGTATGGTTTCATTTTGGGTTACCTAGTTCCATTATTTTTTACCGATATTCTCGATTTATCAGGAAGTTTTGGTCAAGTTTATGGGAACTCATCGACACAAAGTTAAAGAAGAGCACATCATCTCATCCACAAACCAACGACAAGATAGAATTAGTGAACAGAACAAATGTGGATCTCTTTCAAGGATATTGTAGTAAGCATCCTAAATTTTGGGATGAGAATTTTCATTACATCTAGCATGCCTACAATCATGCCAAGAATTCATCTACACAAGTATCTCCATTTGAAGAATGTTTGGGTTATTTTCCAAAGTCTCCTTTGGATTTCATCTTTTGTAAATATATTTCAGTAGATGGACATAGTGATGTGGAGAAAACCAAGCACTTCATTGAACAAATTCAGCTAGTGCATCAAAGGGTATAGGAACAGTTGGAGAAAAGCCAAGCCAAGTGCAAAGCAAGGTACGATAAGCATCGCGCTGATCATGATTTCCAAGTGGGAGATCAAGTTTGGTTGTACATTAGTAAGGAAGTACTACAAGGTGAAGATAAAAATCTCAAGCCAATCAGATATGGTCCTTTCAAAATCTTGGAAAATATTGGTAACAACGATTTTCGATTAGATTTGCCACCTTACATGCAAATTTAGTATGTTGTGAATGTGGAAAAATTGTGATTGCATGAGCCTCCTATGATTTTTAATCAAGAAGAAAATGTTCATATTCCATCTATAGAAGATTTTGCTCCTGAATATTTAAATGAGTTGTAGTAATACTCAATTCTTGACAGGAGGATAAGAACTTCACGCAGAGGCAATGTGGAGTATCTTTTTGTGGGGCTTAAAGGTACCAATCCAAGCAAATCAAGGTGGATATATATCGAGAAAGTGAGGGAGTTGTACCCTTACTTGCTAAATAAAAATATACTTTTGGTGGTCCAAAAGCTTCTAGTGGGGAGGAATGATCCAAGGGATCAAAACTATGCTTAAAAAATGGAAGTGCTAAAAATATTCCAAAAATGGTGCTAAATCATAGATCTCATTATTTTAATTCCAATGACACTTGAATTGCCTCAATCCGATACTGAATGAGGAAGTTATCACATTCTAAAGTTTTTGGCAAACTACTAAAAAGTCAACTTGCAGGGTTGACTATGCAGTGTACGGATGCCATATGGAAATCCATACAATGACATCATGTTGATGTCATCTACTGATTGGGTAGGTATGGGTGTCAAGAGGGGGCCAATTGAAATCTGTCATTTGGGCTAGTCTCATGATGACACTTGGCACACCATTATTGGTTGATGGTTTTAAGGAATGGGCCAATCACAGAGTGACATATGGCCCAATCACAGGGTGCCACATGGCACTCTATATTAGGCCAAAAATTAGTTGACAAACCAAGAAGCCTTCGCAGGAATCAAACACATGACCTCCTAAATAGGGATTGGACGTGCGACCAACTGGGTTGCAGGTGTTTCTTGTTAACCATGGTAGGTGGTTTTTATTTATGGTGATATGGTCCAGCGGTTGGGGGAGAGGATTGGGGTTGCCGATGCACCCGTCAGGCCCAACCCTAAGTTATATTGATGTGAACGTGACCGCGCCTGACAAGCCCAGCCCCATGTTATATTGATGTGAACGTGACCGCGGCGAAATGTTCGAAGGGGCGGGGTGCGTGGCACCCTACCTGCACCCCAAGCCTAGGTTATATTAATGTCACACGACTGTGAGGGAGGCAAGGGAGCCCTGTGGCCTATGGCCCGCACTCCTTGATCATATGTGGCGCCACATGACCACCAACACGGGAGGCAGAAGGGGCGTCGACCTTTAAAAACATTTGTTTGATATTTATTACAAAACGTCAAGTCTGTCAAGGATCGTGGATCGAACCTGAGACCTTTGGGTTGCTAAAAAATCACCATACCAATACTCCATGGTCCATTTTGTTGCCAGGTTTTTCAAAGGACGATTTTTTGAACAACAGTTAATAAGCAACTTTGGAAAAAGAGGCCTAACTTCGTCATTTTTTAACCTTTTTTAGCTTAAGAAGAGCCTAAAAAGGGGTATTGGGCATTATGGATGCAATGGAAGTGTTATTTTTGTAAATTGAGACTTTTATGTTGATGTAACTAAGAATTTGATCATATAATAAAAAAAGTCCACCATTGGAAGTTGGACCCGAAGATGTAGCCCAAGAGGGGTGAACTTCATCATCAATTTGTTATGTTTTGATGGTTCTTATTGTCCTTAACTATTAAAATTATGAAAAATTTATTTTAATTTGTGTGCTTTTGCAATCATGATCAATTTCCTAAAATACATAAATTAGCTTACAAATCATTTCATGAAACCTTCATTTTTAATTTTAGATCAACCTTGGATAAATTGAAGTTGAATATTAGAAACCAAATCCCTAGGTTCTTTCCTAATCTCAAGACCTTTGCTCACCTTTAAGAAATCCTTGATACCTAGGGATTTGTTATAGCCATTCTTCTTGATAACATTAAGAAGATGGGTTTACTCACCCTCTAGGTGACTCTCATGTGATAACCACAAAACTCAAGTAACTAATGTGTTAAGAACTCCCACATGAAGATATTGCTCAATGTGATTTTTCTTACGAAAAACTTGGTGAGAGAAAGAACATCTACTTTCTTAGAGATAAGAACATCAATAAGGGGTAGGCTACCATTAACCTTAGATTTCATGGTGAATTTAATGGATCTAGATTGGTTGTTCAAATGTTACATAAACAAATCTAACTTATCACGACCATGAGTCCATAAGATAAAGGTATCATCAATAAACCATTTCCAAAGTTTTGGCCTAAATTGAGCTGAGGTCAAAGCCTTATATTCAAAATGTTCCATGAACAAGTTAGCTACAGTAGGCGAGAGCGGAGAACCCATGGAAACATTGCATGTTTGCTCATAGAATTCACCTTCGAAGCTGAAAAAAGTAGAGTTAAGGAAAACCTCAACCAACTTGGTTCTATCAAGATTAGTGATATGATCGATTACCTCAAGAACCTCATCAATAGGGATATTGGTGTAAAGAGAAACTACATTAAAACTTATCATAATATCATTAGGTTCAAATCTAATATCCTTAAACTCATTGACAAAAGAGGAGGAGTCTTTCAAAAAAGGTTGAATGACCGACAAGGGGTTTGAGCTTATGGGCTAAATATTTAGGAAGAAATAAGTCAAGCCACGTATTGTGTTGAAAATAGGCCTAAGGGGAGCCCCCTCCTTAGGAATCTTGGGAAGCCCATAGATCCTCAGAGTGAGAGGGTTGTTCTCAATAAGTTTATGGCTTATGGAGTTGACCAAGATTTAGTTGAGCATGCTGAGCACGCAAGACACCACATTTGTATAGTGGATTCCCAGGTCATTGCTAGGATTTATCATTTCCATCACCGAAATTGTAAGGAGGCTATTAAGATTGAAAAAACATTTAGACGCTAAATAGGGATGATGGATGGAAGATTAGCAATTGTTAGATCCCATCTCTTTATTCTTAGGTTTCGTCATTTATTTGATGGTCAATGTCTTTCGTCTGTTTCTTTCATTGTATAGAGGTTTGGTGAGTCTCCTTTTTCTTGATTGGGTCTGTTTTCTTTTTATTGTTTCCTTCCTTCATTTTTATAGTAATATTTATGAGAAATATATATTTTTTTCATAATAATAATAATTTATTCTTTTCTCTTTTTTTTCTTCCTTCATGTATCATTGGTTTATGTAGAAAGTATTGTTTGTCTTTATATTTTTACTTTTTAGTAGAGAATATTTTATTTATTAATTTTAGTTCTTTCATTTGGCATTTTTAATTAACAAAGAAACAATTTCCTTTATTATATTTATTTATTTACAATAAAAATTATTAAACTATATATTTATGAAATTTAATTTCCATTTCCATTTTTCTTTATTCTTATTTCTGGTTTTTTTAGTTTTTTCATTATTATTTTAGTTTTTTTACCTTTCAAAGTTGATTTTGAATAAAAGTTTTTTTAAAACATTTTAGTTTACTAAATTATATATTTATGATTGCTATTCTCATTTTAATTTTTCATTATTCTTATTTCATGGATTTTTAGTTTTTTCATTATTATTTCTATTTTTAATTTATTATTTTAATGTCTATGGGGCCTTAGATAGATGGTGATCTAGGGGAGTGGTTCTAAACTCTTTGACCCAAAAGAAATATATGTGATTGATCCCGAAGAGACTTAGACATATTTATTAATTATCATTAAAAATAAATAAATTATTATAAATCTATCATTCAATTTTATATATTTACCATTCAATCACTTTTATAATATGAATTAAATTTGAAAATTACTAATTATTTAAACACTAAAGTCATTGCATTGGCCTCTATAGCCTAGTATAGCGGTGATTTGTAGGTGTAATGTAAGAAAGTTGTCAACATTTTTACACTCCAAAGATGTACTATCTTTAAAAAAGTTAAAAGTAATAAAAATAATAAAATTCAATTTGTTACATTGTAATTTTGTTTTTATCAATAAAATTACTTAGGTAAAAGAAAAACATAATATACATATTACATTAAAATATATAAGATACAATAAATTAATATTCATTTTACCTCATAAATTAGAATAATGATTATGTAAATAAATTTAAATTTAATTAATAAGCATATAAAAACTTGAACACTTTCAATATAGCAGTATGTTTAACCATTGATATTCAATCCACTTTGCCATAGATATTATTAACTTGCAAATGGGCTTTGTTACAATACCATGGTTCATCAATACAACATGCCAAAACCATTTTTATTTTGCAATCAAAATATTTTATAAATATTTTATTTGAATTTAATTTTATAACATTTTTTATTAAATAAAAAATAAAAAATATTATAATTATTTTTTAGATATATCTATACCCTCTATCACATTAAAATATATAAGATATAAATAATAGCTATAAATTAAGATCCATTTTACCATAGAAATTAAAATAATAATTTTATTACCTTCTTTAAATTTCATTAATAAGCACGTAAAAGCTTAATACTTTCTAATATAACAAGATTTTTAATCAAGGATATTCACCCCCACTTTACCATGGCTATTATTGATCATACCATAAGGATATTATTGATCACACGTACCACGGGTCAAGAGGATAGCTCATCAATACCACATGCTCAAAAATCATCTCTCATTTCACCATCAAAATAATACTTACAATATAACAAGATCTTTAACCATGGATACTCACCCCACTTTACCAAGGAGATTATTAATCATAGCATACCATGGGCCACTATCATAAAATTTAATTTTGTTACATTTTTGGAGCTAGAGACACTCTCCATCCCACTATGGAAGATAATTTAATTTTGTTACATTTTTAGAGCTAGAGACACTCTCTGAAACATTTTGACCCAGTGAAATCACATAAAAATAAAAAATAAAATTATTAATTAAAACATTTTCACTCACTGAAATTACATAAAAATAAAAATTAAACTAAACAATAAAATTAATAATCAAACTCCATATATGTGATATACCTATTGTGATTAACCCCAGGTAAGGTAATTTTAAATTACCAATCAGTTAATCAAACCTGCGTAAAAGTAATTTTAAATTACATATCAGTTACAACTAATTCTTGGCATTGGTTAAAGGGATCAGCGAGCACCCTAACAGGGCAGAGAGGAACAGGCAGAGAGAAGAATTCCAAGAGAGAGCAGACAGAGAAAGAGGTTAAGTCTGGTAGAGACCAGATAACCTGAGAAAGAGGTTAAGTCTGGTAGAGACCAGATAACCTGAGAAAGAGGTTAAGTCTGGTAGAGACCAGATAACCCAGCACAAGAGTGCATGTGTCTTGTTGAGGGTTGTAGGCCTGCAAGACTGCTCGGGGGGAGAATCCAGTGTGAAGTGGATCTCAAGGTTGGGAGGATAAGAGCAAAATCAATACAGGTGGATCCCTGAAGAAGGCACGACGGTAGCAGATTTCCAGGTATGCATTTCTAAAGAGCTCTGACTTGAGTAACAGATGAAGATAGCATACAGACAGGTTCAGGTATTTATGTTTCTTTATCTGGTTATTAGATGCTACAGTTATCTATTAATCCTTTTAGACATTAAACAATGATAGTTGTAGCGGTTATATATGGTTAATGCATATAGTCTATCCTGCAGAACTAGTTTTCGTGATTAAATTCATCGCTGTAGAAACTAGAGTGTTTAAAGAAAATGCCAGATTAAGACTAAACCCTGAAGCGGTTAAGAGACCGCAGAGTACATTAATGAATAGAAATGTATGAATGCATGTATGGAACCATTGGCTACGAACGTAGTCAAATAACCCGTCTCAGAAAGTTACAGTTCTTAAATAATAAAAAGAAACAGTCATGAAACGGTGCTCAGACGGGTGTCATTACTGTATGAGTCACAAAGATACTTCATGGAAACCATAGTGAAGGGCCGAGGGCCTTTAATAAACAATAACATTGTGAAAGTAAAAGTATTCGGAACGGCCGTGAGGGTTATGCTCACAGTTAAAACCCAGCGGAACGTTTAACCATAGAAAATATCACATAGCTGTACAAGATGAGTATTAACGTTACATGCAGAACAAATCCTTTACTGTGGTAAGCCCATAGGGCATTAACTTCATACGCATGACCATATTAAACTGTGGTAACAGACAGTTGGGTAACCCCGTGGAATATCACTAGCGTATGAATGAGAACATTAAATTGAACATCAAATAAACAGAAGCTGCATAGATATAGTCGGCAGTGTAATAACAAAATCAACGTTAATCCATTAAGAGGCCGTAGCCGAGCATAAGATGTTCAATACACAGGTAAACTATTCACAATATTTGCTTCAGGAGCCCGATAAGGGACTATAGCCCAATAGAAAGGCGTAACAGAAACAGTAACATAAGGGTTCTATTAAACATGCAAAATACTTGAATATATGAACTCTGAATTAACTGTATCAATTCGAAACAGAGATTTGAACTCAGTTCCAAGTACCCATTTACACAGATTTACAAATGGCTTGTAGCCGTAAACATCATAGCTAAACCCTCAGGGTTTCACGAGATACAGGTCCGGCATGGGGAGAGGCCGCCTGTAAATCGCAACCAGGGCTTGAACAATAATATCCAGACCTGAGAACACATGAATAACAAGACATAAGTCTCGTTTCGGCCTGTGGAGACCTCCATTCCACTTAACAACAGACACCCTCTACATGACAACGCTTACAAGAATGATGACTCACCCGGAATGACCGTGGACCAGCACACTCTCCTTGCAGGCAGTAGAAGCTGTAAAGTCCAAACCCTCCTGCACAGAAAATACACCATCGTTAACTGGAATAGAGGAAAGCAAAGGATCAATGAGCTACATAATAAATTGTCAAAGTGCAGGACTGTAAACCTGTATACTATTGCTATGAACAGAGAGGTTCATACCCGAGAGAGAGTGGCAGAACTGGTGCGGTGCGGAGGAAGTTCTGCTGAGCTGAGGTTCGCTCTGGACGCAAATGAACTGAGGCCGAAGAACCCGGTGGCTTATATGATTCCGGCCAAACCCTTGAACCAATCTGAGCCCTACGATTAGATGGAGTGATCGCCATCGTTCGTATGAGCGGGAAGGCTGGCGCGAAAACCATAGATGTACAACCCTCTGAACGTTCACATGGCTTCTTTCCACCTGGCCCCAGGATGGATGAGCTGGATTAACATCCGCTTACCACCTGGTGCCGTGTTAAATGAACAAGTATTCAATACATTAAGGTTGTTGCATAAGTGCTGGAGCGAGTAAGGTGTAACGTAACTATACAGGCGTGAAAACCAATATGTTGGTAAGTCATAACCTGTTAATACAAAGTGAAATAAGTTTTGCGCATGAATTATAATCTTATACCATGGTGCCGATTCCCTTGTGGTCACGGTGGGAAGTGACTTGTAGGGGTTAGGTAACAACAATTTTTTTATTTATGGTATAAGTTAGAATGTGGTCGTGACAATGTGGTATCAGAGCCAAAGGTTGCAATACTGGTGCCTTTGGGAATTGGTAAGCGGAAAGGATATTGAAGTACACCATCAGTAGGCATTAACTCAGGTATGAGTTTAATCATACGCATATTCATTTATGTCGTACACTACTTTCGGCATGACAGGTGTGATTCATGTTTATAGCTTCTTTGAGAAGCAGGTGATAAGTTGTTGCATAACTACGTTCATAACGTTGGATTCCTGATGAGGATAAAAGACAATGAACTTCCTGATGAGGATAAAAGACAATGAACTTTTGTCGCACTTAAGAACAATATTGAACACTCAGTGAGGAAGTGACGATCAACTACCAACTTTTGATTTGCACATATGGCAATAACAACAATGCATATATTGAACTAGATTGAAATTACAATGAACGAAACTTAATAGGCCAGTGCATGAATATAACCAGGTGGGAACATCCTTGAATAGGATGAAAAATTGTTTTAAAAAGAACATTAGAAGAACCCCTTTAGATATTGAAAACATGCAATGAGTCAAGTAGCGAGACTTGATTGTCATAACTAACTTTTGATTCGGTCTTGTCATGGATGCATGAAGACGATTGGTAGTTGAGATTGGTTAGTGCTGTATGACTAACCCATAGAACTTATATGCATTAATTAAATTGAACTAAGATTGTTACAGTTCGTAACCAAGTGAAGGTTGATTGATGTCGCATGCATGAAATGTGTGTATGAAGATTTTATTTTTGTTACTCTCTCGGTGCTATAGTCCAGTGGTGCACGAGAAGAGTTCTTAATTTTATTCACCATGAGAATGCATGATGAATAGTATATGCTTATGTCTTAATAGATTTAATGATGATTACCCTCTAATCAAGTGAAATCCATTAGCATGGTATGTGTTTATCATTACTTGTTGAGAGATAAAAACCATTGGAGCCTTAATGATGGTTGAATTTATCTCTACCATGGGAATGATGGATTTCTTATGCATGTTGCTTTCCAGTGAGAACTTAATTGGAGAGGCATGTTCGGTGGGTAACGTTTCTAGGATCCATTCATGGTATAATTACATAAGATAATTACTCATAAATAGACTACCTGTGTTAACACAGTTGTCGGTAAATTCTAACTACCTTCCCCAGCTATAGACGCTTCCAAAGGAAAAGGAAGCAAGGAGAAGGAAGAAGACCGTGCTGTAGGGACAGACGGAGATGGGAAAAGAAATCGCTAAGCCTGGTGATGACCAGATAGAGCAAGCTTGGGTATCAGAATCTTGCAGAAAACTCTAAGTCTGGAAATGACTAGATAGTGCTTGATGTGCATGTGAGTATTCCCTTGACCATGCTTAAGGAGTTGGAAAATGATAACTATAGTGTATTGATGTTAATGATTTTCGTAATGCTTCCTTGAAGTCATTGTTCTGAAATGGACACATAGTACTGTTATGATAGTTGTTGCATCTAGCATCAAGTGGTAACTCTGGTGCGTGTGTGACACTTAGGGGATTATGCTTCTAATCGCATAAAGTAGAGCCATTGCTTTCGGTAAGGGTGGTTTAACTTGTTAGTTATGCATGTTGATCCAAGGATAAGATAAGTGTCTTGTCCACTTTCTTGAAGAACACATATGAATGTTTTACATTGGAGAACACATATGAATGTTTTACATGATTTCTTAGTAGAGAAAGTATTTGAATGCATGCAATAAAAGAATGGTTCTTTTATAGATTTTCTTGGTAAAGAAAATGGGATAAGGCATGCAATTAAAGATTGACTGTTTATATGCTTCTTAGTAAAAAGAATAGGTAGTTCCTCCTAGTCGGACTACATGTGAGTCTTGTGAGAGAAATGTTTGTCTCTCGTTGTTTTTCTTGGAATAAAATCCTTGCTGAATATGGCCGAGGTATTTTCTTGAGAAAAGAGGATGAGGTATATAAATGTCCTGAGGACATAGCATGGAAGGTGGCCAAGTTTGCTTGAATTAAAATATGTATCTTTATTTGATAAAAGCTTCTTGGAAAATATATATATATATATGCTAATTGCATTATGATTCTGGTTGGTTTATAAGCTCTAGTGATATGACTATGCATTACATGCATGATAAAAGATAACTAAGAATGTGCTTCTAGGCACAAAGATATTTATCCCTAAATTCTTGAGGAAAGAATATATTACATATATACATAAATATAGCCTCCTCCTAAGAGTATGCATACTTCATGTATGAAGATGCATGAGAATTTTTCTTGGAAATAAAAGTAAAGGTTTTTCCCTTAAAGACACATTAGAATAGTGTTCATACAAGAACCAAAATCCTTACTTGTTTCATGAAAAGAACTATGTGCATTGAAGTAAGGTAATTGTGTTAGAAGAACACATGTTGCATATTGGTAGCTATTTTGACTTTGGAATTATTGTGTACTTAGAGAAAGAGGTCATGCTAGCTTCCTTGAAATTAGCTATTTTGACTTTGGAATTATTGTGTACTTAGAGAAAGAGGTCATGCTAGCTTCCTTGAAATTAATAATCTCTTGGGGAGATTGTCGTGTTGGATGAGCTGTGTTGATTGCTTGATTTGGATACATAAAGGATAATTAATCCTTGTTTTTGTATCTTGATTTTTATGCCTAAAGGTAGATACCTTTAATAATTTCTGGAAAGGGAATCTTGAGAAACCCTCATATCTGAAGATATAGAAGTGAGGATTAAAATGACTTCCTTTAAGAAAGAGGTATGTGGTTTGTCGTATGAAATGATGGTGGTCTTCTAGTGAAGGAAATAAGTGTTGAATACATTAAAGAAGGGCTTATAGGATAAGCAATAGTATGCACAAAGAATAGTCATTGTGACGTAAGAGTTATGTTCTTATGATCTTATATGTTAGAAATTATGTTTAATTACACTAACAATGCATGACTAAAGCTAGCCATAGTAAACGTAAGATAATACTCCATTAATGATGATTTGAATTGGAACAACAGACTATGGCAAAATTGGGAATGATGAGAGTATTAACTCAACTGTTGTTGACATTTATACATTAATGAGTATTTGCATATGCTTTATACATGACAATATGATATGCATGAATTATGTTATTTGGAAAATTTGCATGCATATAACGTGTATGATAGATATGTTTCCATCAATCTTGATGTTGTGGACCCATGTTGGGGGTTAAGTGTAAATGCATGGTATACATGCATGTTTGTTGTGCTAATGATAATATTCATGCTATGTCTGGTTAGGATCAGATGGCATAAGAGGAAAGAATTTTCCTGTGTACGCTATGTCTGGTTAGGATCAGATAGCATTTACTGGCGAGACCAGTGTAATTGCGGTCGAGTAGGACCTGCAAGTGCTTGGGTTGATGACAGTTACCTGCCCGGAGGGGTTGATGGTACTTGTCTGCCCGGATTGTGAAAGGCTTGAATGCCTTGGGTTGGTGACAGTTACCTGCCCGGAGGGGTTGATGGTACTTGTCTGCCCAGATTTCTTCTCCCTAGAATTCTTGAGCTGGTTGGCCAGTGGAATTCTATGTTAGACCTGGTAAGGTCTCTATCAAAGCAACTATCTGGATGTGAAAATGACTTGATTTGGTTGTGAGAACCAGTTTCCATGGGTTGGGAATTCTTTAGTCCATTGTGGACTCATGGCTAAAGGAATTAACTAATCAGCTATATGTTATGTTAAAAATGAATTTTACATATAGTTGTGTAAAATATGTTATGCACATTTAATAAGAAATGAGCTTAGTGCTCAATAAAGAATAAATGGAAATGTTAATTCCTTTATTGTGTTATTAATGTTGTGAACATCTTAGTGGGAGCTAAGACAATTCTTGCTTGATGCAGTGATTGACTGTTTTGATGATTAGAGAGCTAGGTGCTCTTTTGGTACTTCTTGAAGTACTTTACGGATGTCTTTAGTGAGAATTCGTTCAGTGTGCACGTGAGCAGTGATTTATCATTTGATGATTAGTGTTAGTGCTCTTTAAGTACTTGTAAAAGTACTGTGATTTAGAAAGCATCTAACATTGCACAATTGATTGCTAGTCAAAAGTGTCTCATTTGACTCAAAATATAGTGACTAATGTGGTTGAATTTGTTAGTCATATATTGCAGGAACTACTTACCATGGAAGGTTGAAGAATTGTCCAACCTCTATTAACAGGCTTACATGAAAGTATTCATGATTTTCAAGCATAAGATGGTAAGTTATGGTAAGTTGACACAGAGAATTGTTTATTATGAATGAATAAGGGCCAGGTGGTGGCGATTAAAAGTTGCATATTTTTGCAGTTACGAATGATTATGACTATTGATGCTTATAACTAATGATATTTCTTAAGACTATATCATTACTATTTTATTTGTCGTCTTTTCTTGGAATGAAATCTTTGATTTCAAAGAGAAAGGATCACATTTTGTGTGGATTAGATGGTAATACCACGAGTAAAATATCAAGTTCCAACGAAAGATGAACACCGAGGACGGTGTTCCTGTTAAGGGGGGGAGTATGTGATATACCTATTGTGATTAACCCCAGGTAAGGTAATTTTAAATTACCAATCAGTTAATCAAACCTGCGTAAAAGTAATTTTAAATTACATATCAGTTACAACTAATTCTTGGCATTGGTTAAAGGGATCAGCGAGCACCCTAACAGGGCAGAGAGGAACAGGCAGAGAGAAGAATTCCAGGAGAGAGCAGACAGAGAAAGAGGTTAAGTCTGGTAGAGACCAGATAACCTGAGAAAGAGGTTAAGTCTGGTAGAGACCAGATAACCTGAGAAAGAGGTTAAGTCTGGTAGAGACCAGATAACCTGAGAAAGAGGTTAAGTCTGGTAGAGACCAGATAACCCAGCACAGGAGTGCATGTGTCTTGTTGAGGGCTGTAGGCCTGCAAGACTGCTCGGGGGGAGAATCCAGTGTGAAGTGGATCTCAAGGTTGGGAGGATAAGAGCAAAATCATTGCAGGTGAATCCCTGAAGAAGGCACGACGGTAGCAGATTGCCAGGTATGCATTTCTAAAGAGCTCTGACTTGAGTAACAGATGAAGATAGCATACAGACAGGTTCAGGTATTTATGTTTCTTTATCTGGTTATTAGATGCTACAGTTATCTATTAATCCTTTTAGACATTAAACAATGATAGTTGTAGCGGTTATATATGGTTAATGCATATAGTCTATCCTGCAGAACTAGTTTTCGTGATTAAATTCATCGCTGTAGAAACTAGAGTGTTTAAAGAAAATGCCAGATTAAGACTAAACCCTGAAGTGGTTAAGAGACCGCAGAGTACATTAATGAATAGAAAGGTATGAATGCATGTATGGAACCATTGGCTACGAACGTAGTCAAATAACCCGTCTCAGAAAGTTACAGTTCTTAAATAATAAAAAGAAACAGTCATGAAACGGTGCTCAGACGGATGTCATTACTGTATGAGTCACAAAGATAGTTCATGGATACCATAGTGAAGGGCCGAGGGCCTTTAATAAACAATAACATTGTGAAAGTAAAAGTATTCGGAACGGCCGTGAGGGTTATGCTCACAGTTAAAACCCAGCGGAATGTTTAACCATAGAAAATATCACTTAGCTGTACAAGATGAGTATTAACGTTACATGCAGAACAAATCCTTCACTGTGGTAAGCCCATAGGGCATTAACTTCATACGCATGACCATATTAAACTGTGGTAACAGACAGTTGGGTAACCCCGTGGAATATCACTAGCGTATGAATGAGAACATTAAATTGAACATCAAATAAACAGAAGCTGCATAGATATAGTCGGCAGTGTAATAACAAAAGCAACGTTAATCCGTTAAGAGGCCGTAGCCGAGCATAAGATGTTCAATTCACAGGTAAACTATTCACAATATTTGCTTCAGGAGCCTGATAAGGGACTATAGCCCAATAGAAAGGCGTAACAGAAACAGTAACATAAGGGTTCTATTAAACATGCAAAATACTTGAATATATGAACTCTGAATTAACTGTATCAATTCGAAACAGAGATTTGAACTCAGTTCCAAGTACCCATTTACACAGATTTACAAAGGGCGTGTAGCCGTAAACATCATAGCTAAACCCTCAGGGTTTCACGAGATACAGGTCCGGCATGGGGAGAGGCCGCCTGTAAATCGCAACCAGGGCTTGAACAATAATATCCAGACCTGAGAATACAGGAATGTCAAGACATAAGTCTCGTCCGGCCTGTGGAGACCTCCAATCCACCTAACAATAGACATTCTCTATTTTACTACGCTTGCAAGTATGAGGACTCACCCGGAATGGCCGTGGACCAGCACACTCTCCTCGCAGGCGATAGAAGCTGTAAGGACCAAACCCTCCTGCACAGAAAATACACCATCGTTAACTGGAATAGAGGAAAGCAAAGGATCAATGAGCTACATAATAAATTGTCAAAGTGCAGGACTGTAAACCTGTATATTATTGCTATGAAGAGAGAGGTTCATACCCGAGAGAGAGTGGCAGAACTGGAGCGGTGCGGAGGAGGTTCTGCTGAGCTGAGGTTCGCTCTGGACGCAAATGAACTGAGGCCGAAGAACCCGGTGGCTTATATGATGCCGGCCAAACCCTTGAACCAATCTGAGCCCTACGATTAGATGGAGTGATCGCCATCGTTCGTATGAGCGGGAAGGCTGGCGCGAAAACCATAGATGTACAACCCTCTGAACGTTCACATGGCAATCACATGGCTTCTTTCCACCTGGCCCCAGGATGGATGAGCTGGATTAACATCCGCTTACCACCTGGTGCCGTGTTAAATGAACAAGTATTCAATACATTAAGGTTGTTGCATAAGTGCTGGAGCGAGTAAGGTGTAACGTAACTATACAGGCGTGAAAACCAATATGTTGGTAAGTCATAACCTGTTAATACAAAGTGAAATAAGTTTTGCGCATGAATTATAATCTTATACCATGGTGCCGATTCCCTTGTGGTCACGGTGGGAAGTGACTTGTAGGGGTTAGGTAACAACAATCTTTTTATTTATGGTATAAGTTAGAATGTGGTCGTGACAATATACTAGAAAGATATCAAATCTCTAGAGATGCAAACATTTCTTCATATTTTGCATTAAAAAAAAATTGCATCTCGAGAGATTTAATCCCTTCAAATATTTTATAAATTATTATTGCTATTTTTCTTTAAACAAATTATATATATAATTAAATTTTGATTTTAAATTAAATTATTATTTTTATTATCAATTATCTATATTTTATTAATGTTTAGCTTTAATAAAGCATATGATTTAGAATACTTGGATTGGACTGAACCTTTAAATTATGTTCTCCAAAAAGACCTAAGAATACAAACCTGCTCCTTGACAGCTTTTTGAGATCGAGAAAACACTTGAAGTGAAGAATGTAGCAGGAGATATTTTTTGTGAAAGAAAAAACTTTGAAGAATGAAGGAAGATATGTGGCTGATTATACTTTCTGCCTACCAACCAAAACCATTGTACCCACTTTGTGTTTTGCAGAGGCGTGGTACTTTGTACAATGCCCGCCGAAAAAGGTGCACGAGTAACAGACCTGCAAGAGTACCTGGAAAAAGAAGTACCCAGAGATGTTTGAAAATAATTAGCTTGCTATATGGTATTTAATGAGCGTGGTTGTATGTTCTATTTTGACCCGGCTAAAATTTTATATTAATGTTATTATTTCAGGTAATAATATATAATAAATATTAGAATTTTATTAAATAGATTTAATGTTAATATTTTTCATTAATAAATTATTGAGTCCAAAGGTTCATTCTCCAATCCCTTTAAAATATAAATAAAAAAATAATGTCAGTTATATTAATAAGAAATGAATATGTTGTAAAGTAATAATAAGTAAAAAAATGTGTGAGTAAGATGTTTAAACCTTATACTTTTCAAAAACATTTCAACCAGAGATTTAAATAAACTATTTGAATATCTATGTTAACTAATTTATTTGAAGATCTATGTTAAATAATTTATGTGGATATCAACTTCTTTTTCCCCAAGAAAAATGGTGACCTTCGTTATATATAATATTGAAACTTTCCCCCAGGAAAAACAGTAACTTTCATTATATATAATATTGAAAATTACATGTTGTAGATGCTTCAAAGGAGCATATATCAAAAAGGTGATCATGAGTGATCACACCATTGACTCCATGTCATAAAATAAATCACCATTGATTCCATATCATAAAATAAATAATCGGTATTAGTCCGAAGACACATTATACAAAGTCAGATAGTGAAAAATATATCCGAAAGACAGATTATATAGAGTAAGATGGTGAAAAATATATCCGAGACATCGTCATAGTATCAACTATAAAACAAACATATACAAAAAGAGTCCATATTATGTTGTTATGCCAAAAGAAGATGTTGCCTCTTGAGGATGATTCTCAATTGATTGTCTCTGGAAGTATTGATAGAAATCTTGTCCACTATGCTGAGAGATCAACCAAGTACCAAATATTTGTTGCTCTGCTTCTTTGGATAAACCATTAGAAATTTGATTTCTATCCCTGTAGATATGACAACAAATCACTAAATCAAATTGTGATTTTAAAGATAAAACCTCATCTAATAGATTTTTGAGTGTGCATACATGACAATTTGACTGGTGATTACCGCAGTTTATGATAATTTTGGAATCACCAAAAAATTGAAGTTGTCGGCAACCTTTCTCGAGTAAAAAAATGCGTAGAAGTCTAAGGTTGTTAAGCTCAACATAGTTATTAGTACCCCTACCAAGACCCATTTTCATTTTGAATGAGTGGCCCTCACTACGAAATAGGACATCTCTGCCACCACAACTATCATGTTGAGTAGAACCATCAAAGTATGCCCATGGATAGGATTTTTCTATGGGCTAAGAGCTAATATTTCAAGTCTTCTTCCTTTGTTCATCCTCTGGGATCGTGTGGTAAATGGTTATCGATTTAGAGCTGATAGTGGCCCAGGTCTTGTGAGACTCCTGAAATATAAAATGGTTATTACTGAATTAAGGCTCCTGTGATTCATATCAAATTTTTGAGAGATGTTTTCAGTGATAATCAAATCAAAATTCATTTGTCGACGCGTTTCGAACGAAAAAGTGTGGTTCATCTTGTCCTGATGATGAACCACACTTGTTGGTTCGAAACGCGTCGACAAATGAATTTTGATGTGATTATCGCCAAAAACATCTCTAAACAATTTAACATGGTTCTAGCTTAACCAGATTCCCCAGCATATCAAGAGGGATATTTCTGAGCTTAATAGGGTGAGCCTCCTCCCACCAAGAATCCATGCTTCAATTAGAGAGTTCCCATGCCATCTAATATTTAATGCCAATGATTGATAAGCCAGGTTCCAAATTTGTGAGCCGAATGGATAGTGAAGAAATAAATGACAAACTCATTCTTCACTACTCCAACACAAAACACACCATGTCGGACCTTGAAAATCTTTGTGCCTCAAATTTTCGCCTGTTGGGATTTTGTTTTTCAATAGACACCACATGAACAACTTGGATTTTGCAGGGGCTTTGAGCTTCAGGCTCATGGTTTGCAAATATATATGGATAGCCCATTTTTGGGGTGTATCTCCCGGGGGGGATAGAGAGCAGATAAGCTCATCCTCCCAGTCTATAATTCGAACATGTGCAACCTACAAGGTGTTTATGTATTGGAACCAGATTTCATTCCATTGTGCTAGAATTCAAAGCTCTTGTGCAGACAACCAGTTTTGCCCAAAAATTAATGAATTGACCCAATCAACAATCTGGTCGATGGTCCTTATGCCTTCATTCGCCAGATATTGAACCTGTTATGGGGGAGGATATGTGCACTACCACTACCTAACCATGCATCCACACCTATACAGACATTTACTCTAGATACTATGTGCCAAGTCAATCCAGCTTCGATGTAACCAATGGAATTTAAGACTGCCTTCCAAACTGTAGAAGCAGATGAGTTTTTCTGAGTGGGTAAACGAATCCATTCCTCAATCAATGAAGGACTTATATATTTATTAATCACTATTTGTGTCCATAATATGTTCGAGGAAATCAACTTCCATCCTAGTTTTGCAGCCAGTGCTTTTGAAAACAGAGAAGATTTTTGAACCCCCATCCCCCCCATTTTTTGGGAAGTGCAATGTGATCCCATTTAACCCAAGAAAAAGAATGGCCCTCCTTCTTACCTCTCTAAAGGAATCTGCAGCAGACTTGTTGAATTTTATGAATAATGCCTTTTGGAATCCATGCTAAAGACATCCAGTACACCGGAATGGCCTCCAGCACTGATTTGACAAGCACCAAATGACTAACTCTAGAGAGTCATCTGTGATACCATATGTTGATCTGACTTTTTATCTTCACCATGAGCCACATCCAATCAATTGTTTTATAATTGTTTGGCTTAAGCATGAATCTCAGATATTTTAGTTCTTATTCAATCTCTAGAGATGAAAAGGGAAGTGATTCTAAGCAAAGATTAATTCATTTTGTGAACAATTTTTTGCCGAAATTGAATACTTCTCCAGATTTATCTGCATACCTGTGACTTTATAGAAATTTTGAAGGATGATTTAAAAGAAGAAATGTCACTGATAGCTCCATTCAAAAATATGAGAACATCATCTATAAACAATAGACATGTCAATATAATATTGTTTGCAACTTTAACACTTTTTAATCTCCCATGTGATCTCTAGGCCACTATCAGTCTGCTAATGCCTTCGATGATTAACAGAAATAAGAGTGGTGACAATGGGAATCCTTGCTGTAGACCTCGTTCAACATGAAAGAAATTTGTGGCAAATCCATTAGTGAGAATGTTGAAAGAAACAGATGTTACACAACACATAATCGAGTTAATGAAAGCATTATTGAATCCTAAGTGAGTTAGCAACATTTGAATATATAACCAACTGGCTCTGTCGAAAGCCTATGATAAATCAATCTTCAAGATCATGCCTTTCAACCTTTTGACTTTTAAAGAGTGAAGACCCTCTTTTGCAATTCCTATTGCTTCAGGAATTTGACGCTTCTCCAGAAAAGAAATTTGTTCTTTTGAGATATGCCGAGATTAGATCGGCTTGATACAGCTTGCAATAATTTTGGCAATGACCTTGTAAATGTAGTTACGCAAGGAAATAGGTCAGAAATTGTTAAAATCCTTCGAATTATCATATTTTTGAATGAATGCAATAAAGGTGGAATTAAAGGCTTCGTACATATGACCTGACAATATGCACTTCTCAATCATTTTCAGAATGTCCTACCCTATGAGATAAAAAAAAAAAAGCAAGAAATAATTCTATCGGCCACCCATTCAGTCTTGGAAATTTATCTTTCTTGAACCACTTCAGGACTAATTCAAGCTCACCCATAGTAACCAACGAATTCAATTCTTTGTTTACTTCATCGTCTACAAAGTGAGGGAAAAGACTAGCTACACTGATGATTTCTGCCAGTGATGCTTCATTTGGAGCTTTAAACAAAGACCCAAGTGTTGGAGACCTAAGTTTCCCAGATCCCTAAATGTGTGCACATCCACACCCGACTCGTCTTTCAGGGACCAAATAGTATTAATCACTTTTCGGCCTCTTGCAAACTACTGGAAGGATTTTGTGTTGTCATCTCCTGCCTGAAGCCATATAGCCCTGCTTCTTAAACGCCATGTTTCTTCTCTATCCTCCAACAGCTTTCTCTTGTCAGGTTCCAATTGGTAATGTGTAATTTATATTCCAAGTTATCGTATCCACCACTATTGGGATATTCTAATCGAGCCAGCTTAACTTCTATAGGTCGAAGAGATTCATCCTCTTTTCTTCTTTTATTTTTGACCCACTCAATCATCTTTTGTTTGAGCGTAGAAAAATTGTGTGCCAGGTTTTCTATTGTTAATTGATCTTCATTGAGTGGGCATGTCATCTAAGAGTCCTTTAGAACACGTTGATACTCCTCATCTTCTAGCCATGCCAAATTGAATTTATAGGGAACTCGAGGTTTCAGAAAGGTACCATAAACTTCTAATAAAATTGGTGAATGATCTGATATGTCTCCCGATCCTACCCATTGTCTGATCAAGGTACCATTTTCTGTCATGACGTCATTGATTAAAAATTTGCATTGCATCACCGGTTCTTCGATTTCTCCAAATGGGCTTGAGGAGGGCTAAATCTATATCAATAAAGTCATTGGCTTACATCAGGTGTTTGAAGAAGCATGTGGGTGAATCCACTTGGGAATGATTCCCTCAAGGTTCAGCACTACCCAAAGAAAAATTTAAATCTCTGCCCAGTATTATGTTGTTGGTTTGCATGAGCTATAATCACATGATTTCTTCCCAGAAAGACATTCGATTCTAACATGGCCCATAAACATTAACCATCCTAATTTCCAGTCTTTTTTCTTCATAGATTACATCGACCGCCAATAATCCTTCTCTTCCCCATACATTCAATAACTTAATCGTTCTACAGTTAATTCTAATAGTGATCCCCCTAATCAGCCTCTAGCATCAAGTGAAAACTCGTGGGGGGCTTCGACCAATCAAACTACCCATCCAAACTCAAAATAACATATCCATTAAAAAGAAAAATATTAAATTTTTCATATTCCTATATTTCAACAATTAATATAAAATTAATTGAGATTGACATTCATCTTATCATATAACTATTCCTCACAAAAATTTCTTAATAACTCCAAGACTCTAAATTTTTTTAATCCCTATTTATTACTTCGTAACTTGTCCATTTTTGCTAAATAAAATAGACTAAAGATTTGCATCAAACTCTTAAACAATACTCAACTTCTTAGAATGACCTCTTAGCATGACCTAGTTATTTATAATAGGTTAAGTTGATAAGCTTAACTTTGGTTATATAGTTACATTGACATGAAATGCAAACGTTTAATTAATTTTGTCCTAGCATGACTATTGCAATAGAAGGCAATAACATCAAGATTCATATCACCTCATAATTTTTTTTTCAAATCACCTCACAATTTTTTTTAAGTGTGCATAATTAGGGACATTTTAATTTGTATCATTTTATTATTATTTTTTTAGATCATTATGTTCACTTTGAATATTATTTAATAATAATGATAATAAAAATTATTAATTATTTTTTTTATTTCTATATTTATTTTTTGTTTATTTAATTTATTAATTATTTCTGAATTAAGGCTTTTGTGATTCATTATTATATGTCAATTTTTTTTTGGATCAATCACATATAGTTTTTTTTGTCAATGCTATCGTTCATCATCAATATAGTGATGGATAAATCAATTTAAAGCACCAATAAATATAATAAAGATGCAACGATTAATTCCCAACAAATGAAATATAATTAATATTACATATACAATCAATGTAAAATAGTAAACCCAAAAGTATTAAAATAATAAATTAAAACATAATAATGAAAAAACTAAAAGCCATGAAATAAGAATAAAGAAAAACTACCAGTTGAAACCATAACAAACATTCTAAATTTTTGGAAAAGGAGGAGCATTGATCCGACCGGGAGCGATGGAAGCCGCACACAGACTTAGGGTTTCAGAAAGACAGATCTCCGCTGCCGCAGGCCCTAAAGTCGTGCTCCGCTGTGGATCGAACAGAATCCTGACGGCAGGACCCTCAGGTTTCGATGTTTCCCTCTGGCCCAGGGCTGAATCATCTGATGGAAAGGACCTGCATGATTCGAACCACAGCGAACAGAAGCCGGATCTTTTTGCCTCTTTCTGGACGCAGGTTCGTCTTGATGCGCTCTCCTTCGCATACGCTCTGCATAAGACTGGCAGATCTGCCTGCGTGTATGGGAAACCGAGGTGTATGACGGGCCCCAGATCCCTTTTTGGCATGCCGTGGAGCCGTTCTGTTGATATAGGGCCGATTCTTAATGGCATGGTCGAAGACAAAGTATGGGGTGGGAGTATGGACCCGGTTCCTTGGTATTTTGGGGTTTCTTTGCTTTCTATAACGCAGATCTGGGCATTTAACATCTCGATGCATCGCTCAAATAGAGGGTTCGGAGACTACAAACGACCAGATCTGCAAACGTACACAGAACACCATCTTGAATCAATGGCATTATGTTCGTTTATGGGCAAGGGCGAAGCGGAACGGCTGGAGATGGCCGTGTGTGCGGGAGCCAAACAGAGTAAGGATGACCAGATCTGGGGCGTTCCCATGGATATCACTGCTAATAATGCTGGATCTGTCGCAGTTCACATAGAATCCGCTACAGCAGCATCGGGTGAATCGTTGTTTGGAGGCGGACCTTTCTCTCCTACAGTGAGAAGATATTTGAACCCCAGATCTAGCTCATAAATCAGTGAATCAGGGCCTCATGAACACAGATCTGATCCAGATCTTCATTAAATCGATTGAAGGCAAACATATCTGCATGAGATTCAGAAAGGGGATGAGCATACACGATTTAAAAAAGAAGATCCAGGGTCATCTTGGAACCCCAGCTCAATATCAAAACCTTATATATTCTGGGTTCAGTTTGCAGGACAACCAAACACTCCAGCACTACGGCATTACCAACGATTCAACCATCATTCTTAATCTTCGACTGTGTGGTGGAAGCACTGGTACCAGCTCAAAAAACACCAGCTCTTTTCGGGATGCAGTGAAGGGGAAAAAGATGGAAAATAAAACAGCACCACCAACAGAGTTACCAGGACCCTACATTGTGGAACAAAAGACAGAATCACCAATGTTACAAGTAACTATGCCCGAGGTAATTAGCCTACACACCGATTTATCTCAAAACGCAGTTATTTGTAGATTTAATGGCTTCTGGCCAAAATCAGATGCCCTACATCAATGGATCTCTACAACATGGACAACAAACTGTGAAATTTACCTCTGCCCTAAAGGGTACTTCATAGTTAGATTCAACTCTGAACAAGAACGTGACAGCATTATTAATCAGGGTCCTTGGTTCTGGGGCAGTGCTGGCCTCTTCCTCACCCCCTGGTTTCCTGATTTCGACGCCAACACAATGAAAGTCTCAACGATGCCGGTTTGGGTAAGGCTACATGGTCTCCCTCTACACTTTTGGCATCACAAAGTATTAGCGGCCATTGGGAATTCCCTGGGTAAATTCCTAAAAATGGATGAAGACAGAGCTATTAGGGGCATTTTTACATTTGCCAGAATATGTGTAGAAGTGGATCTGAGTCAGGGGCTACCCGACCACATCACGCTGAACTTCAATAACTCTCAATGGATACAACAGCTCGACTATGAGAATACAGCGTTTCGGTGCAGGGGATGCACGCAAACAGGGCACCTACAGTATAACTGCCCTTTTGCTCGAAAGGACCCCAGGGGAACCAAGAAACAACAGAAAAAGCCGAAAGGATGGCAGCACACTGAACCATTGGAAGAAGAGGACATAAACGTGGAGCCTACAGAGAAACAGCCAGAACCCGAACCCCAAATGCAACAGACACATACTCAGGAAGAGAATACCCAAAGTTCATACTTGGGGCCACGCATTACAGATCTGCAACAAGAGCCGCAAATGGAAACAAGTGGCATCAAGCGAGCACACGGATCTGAGGGCTCAGAATCTGACAAAGAACTTCAACTGATCCCAATGGAAAATCAGCTAGCTATTATTACACCCAGTCCTGACACTGGTGGTTGGAGACGGGTTGAGAAGAAGGGTAGAAAAGTTTAGCTTTGCTGATACATTTAAAATTTTATTTCTATTGCAGTAGTTTCCGGTTATTATAGGAACAGTCATATACCATTTTGTGTCCTTTTTGTTTGCTGCCTGTTACCACAGGTATAGCCATCTGAATATGCCTTATGGCATCTACAAAATGTAATTTTATCAATATGAATAAAATTACGACTTTTTCCTAGGGGAAAAAAAGAATAAAGAAAAACTAAAATAAAAATAACAATGATAAGTATATAATTTAATAGATTAAATTAATTAATTATATATATATATATATATTTTCAAACCCAAGGTTGAATGGTAAATAGAAAAGCTATTAAAATTATAAATTAAAAACAAAATAATAATGAAAAAATAAAAAGTCACTAAAAAAAATTAAAATTAGCAATCATAAATATATAGTTTAATAATTTTTTTTATTGTGAATACATAAATATAATAAAGAAATTGTTTATTTATTAATTAAAAACGACACAAATAAAAGAACTAAAATTAATACATAAAAGATTCTCTATTAAAAAGTAAAAATAAACAATAAATTTTACATAAACAAATGATAAATAAAGGGAAAAAAAATTATTATTATTATTATGAAAAAAAAAACTATATTTTTAACAATTATTACTGTAAAATAGAGGGAAGGAAACAATAAAAAGAAAACAGTTCCAAGAAAGAAAGAAAGGGGTTCACCAAACCTCTAAACCATGAAAGAAGCAAGTGAAAGACATGGACCATCAAATAAAGGACGAAACTAAGAAATAAAGGGATGGGACCCAATGACTGCTAGTCTTCCATCCATCATCCCTATTTAGTGCCTTAGAACTTTTTTCAATCTCAATAGCCTCCCTGAACTTTTGGTGATGGAAATTATCAATCTTAGCAATGACCTGGGAATCCTCTATACAAATGTGGTGTCTTTCCTTCTCAGCATGCTGAGTTAAAGCTGAGGATCGCGACCTACCACGGTTTATGCCAGCTAGACACTCATGAATCCTTTGATTATTGGAACAAAATGTTTCCCCAAAGTAGGGTGTTCCCCAAGAACATGGGACTAAATACAAAGCTTTCATGTTTCTAAGATCAACCAGTTCTTTGACTGATCTTAAGGAGCTACGAATTATGTTCACGGGTTTAAAGGTGGAATAAACATTATGTTTCCTAAGAATTTGAGCAATCTTAGCAGTAGTCTCTTTAATCTAGGAGATCAAAAATATGCTCAAAATGAAAGTGATCAAAATCTCTTGAAACCAACCCCAAATCATAGATATCGTTATTATGATTCCAATGACGCTTGAATTGCCTCAATCTGACACCGTATGAAGAAGTTATCACATTCTGAAGTTTTTGGCAAACAACTAAAATGGCAACTTGCAGGGTCAACTGTGTAGTGTATGTATGCTACGTGGTAATCCGTACGACGATTTCATGTTAATGTCATATGTTGGCTAGGTAGGCAATTATTACTATTATTAATAATTAATTTTTTATTTCTATATTTATTTTATGTTTATTTAATTTATTAATTATCTCTGAATTAAGGGTTTTGTGATTCATTATGATATGTCAAATCTTTTCCGGATCAATTACATATAGTCTTTTTTGGTCAATGCCATGGTTCATTATCAATATAGAGATAGATAGTTTGATTTAAAGCACCAATAAATATAGTAGAGATGCAACGACTAATTCCCAACAAATGAAAATAATTAATATTACATATACAATCAATGTAAAATGATAAACTAAAAACTATTAAAATAATAATGAAAAAACTAAAAAACCATGAAATCAGAGGAAATAAAAAATTAAAATAACAATTATATATATATATATATATATATATATATATATATATAAAGGTTGAATGGTAAAATTATAAATTAAAAACAAAATAATAATGAAAAAAATAAAAGGCTATGAAAAAAGAAGAAGGAAAAAATAAAATGAAATTTTAGCAATTATATATATATATTCAAAGGCAAGGTTGAATGGTAAATAAAAAAACTATTAAAATTATAAATTAAAAACAAAATAATAATGAAAAAAATAAAAGGCCATGAAAAAAGAAGAAAGGAAAACGAAAATGAAAATTAACAATCATAAATATATAGTTTAATATATATTTTTTTGTAAATAAATAAATATAATAAAGAAATTAGTGATTAATTAATTAAAAATGACACAAATAAAAGAACTAAAATTAATAAATAAAATATTTTCTACTAAAAAGTAAAAATAAACAATAAATTCTACATAAACAAAAGATAGATGAAGGAAAATTATTATTATTATTATGCAAAAAAAACTATATTCCTAACAGTTATTACTATAAAATGGAGGGAAGGAAACAATAAAAAGAAAACAGACACAATGAAGAAAGAAAGGGACTCACTAAACCTCTAAACCATGAAAGAAGCAAGTGAAAGACATGGACCATCAAATAAAGGAAAAAACCAAGAAATAAAGGGATGGGATCCAACAACTGCTAATCTTCCATCCATCAACCCTATTTAGTGTCTTAGAACTTTTTTCAATCTCAATAGCCTCCTTGAACTTTCGGTGATCGAAATGATCAACCTTAGCAATCACCTGGGGATCCTTTATACAAATGTGGTGTACTTCCTTCTCAGCGTGCTCAGTTAAAGTTGAGGAGTGCAACCTACCATGGTTTATGTCAACCAGACGCTCATGAATCCTTTGATTAATGGAACGACCAATTTCCCATATGTAGGGTGTTCCACAAGAACATATGACTAAATACACACCTTTCACGTTTCTAAGTTCCACTGGGTCTTTGACTAATCTTAGGGAGCTACCAAATATGTTCAGGGGTTTAAAAATGGAAGAAACTTTATGTTTCCTAAGAATCTGAGCAATCTTATTAGTAGTCTCTTTAATATAGGAGATCAAAAATATGCTCAAAATGAAAGTGCTCAAAATCTCTCAAAACCATTCCCAAATCATAGGTATTTTCATTATGATTCCAACGACGCTTGAATCACCTCAATCTAACACCGTATGAGGAAGTTATCACATTTTGAAGTTTTTGGTAAATAACTAAAAAGTCAACTTGCACGGTCGATTATGTAGTGTACGGATGCCATGTGGCAGTCTGTGCAATGATTTCATGTTGATGTCATTTGTTGACTGGGCAGCTACGGTGTCAAGAGAGAGCCAATCAGAATCTTCCATTTGGGCCAATCTCATGACGACACCTCCTCCTCCTCCTTCACCTCCATCTTCACCTTCTTCATCTCATAGACGTACTCCTCCTCCATCTCCAAGAGGACATGCTTAGTCTCCTTTGATTAAGCTTCTTGTCAAGTTTGAATTGTCAATGTACAATGGGGAAGTAAATGCTAAAAAGTTGGATAATTGGGTTCGTCAAATTGAAGTCTATTGCAGGATTCAAAAGATTTATGATGATGTCACAAAGATCCAGCTTGCTTCTCTTTGCTTGGAAGGTGCAATCCTCATTTGGTGGGAGGCTAGAATTTAAGAATATTTGAAGAAAAGTGGTAAAATTATCTCTTCTTGGAACGATTTAATAGTTGCATTAAGAAGGTAATTTTATCCATTAGCTTAATTGCAAGAAAAAATTATGGATTGGAAAAATTTTAGATAAGCTAAAGGTTAGAGTTTCCAAAGTTACACACAAGAATTTAGAAAAAGAGCTTTAATATTGGGTGTTGATTTGACCTCACAAGATACTCTCCTTTAGTATATAGGCAGGTTATATAGTTATTTGAGACATACTATACTTATGTTTAATCCCACAATCTAGATGAAGTATGTGCTTAGGAAACTCATTTAGAATCAAGACACAAGAATGTTCCTCAAGAGTCAAGAAAGAAACCTTTTAAATCTAAATACAAAGGAAAGGGGAAGTTTAAAGACAAAGGAAAGAAGAACGCTATTGTCAAGAAAGAGGGAGATAAACTTACTCGTAAACATTGTTCAAAAATAGCCATGATGAAGACCATTGTTGGAAACTACATCTAGAATTGAGACTAAAGAAGTTCAATAACAATGGGAAACCAAATATTGTTTCTACAACTCAACAAAACCTAGGATCTAATTCAGGTGATGAAACCAAAATCATAGCCATGGGAATGAAAAATATAGCTTCTAATGCAAGTACTAGTTCTTCTAGTAAGCCTATTTAATCTCAAAATGGTAAAGAAAGAAGTGAGCTTTTCAATATGAGGGTCATTAAAAAACATGCAAGGGTTGATACATTATTTGATAGTGGATCTCAAGTCAATGTTATCTCTAAAGAAATTATCAAGAAACTTAATTTACTACACCTCATGCAATACCTTACCCTTTAGGTTGGGTATGTGATGATGCCAAATTCCAAGTGACAAGAAAATGTAAACCCAAATTTTCCATCACTGTTAATTTTATAGATGACGTAGAACTTGATATTGTACCAGTTGATATTTGTGGGATTGTCTTAGAGAGTCCATACTTATATGACCGAAAATCCATGTTCTATCTCCATGAGAACAAATATTATCTTGTTATTAAAGATGGAGTTGAGCATATCGTTAGAACACATCGCAAGAAGATGAATTTTCATCTTGTAAGTGCTAGTCAAATGAAAAGGCTTGTGAATGCTAGTAAGAATTTTGTGTTGTTGATGATTAAATCTAAAGATATTGTTGAATCTTAAGCTTTCTCAAGATGTGATTCTAAACTCTAGCATGAACTGGTTGAATTTGTTAACACTTATGACAAGATGTTTCAGGAACCTGGAGGGTTACCACCAAAAAGAGGAATCCAACATGAAAAGCAATTGTAGCAAGATGCACCACTTCTAAATATTGGCATGTATAGATGTCAATTTTGGAGAATGCGGAAATTAAGAAGCAACTTCAAGTGTTTCTTGAAAAAGGGGTTATAAGACCTAGTACATCTCCTTGTGGATCTCCTATTGTTTTGGTTCCAAAGAAAGGTTGTACATGGCACATGTGAGTGGATTTTCGAGCCTTCAGCAAGATCATAGTAAAGAATTTCTATCCTCTTCCTCACATTGATGATGTTCTAGATTAGTGTTTATTTTACTAAGTTATATTTGAGAAGTGGTTATCATCAGATAAGGATGGTTGAAGATGATATTTCGAAAACTTGTTTCAAGAAAAAACATGGTTTTTTTGAATGGTTAGTTATGTTGTTTGGGCTTTGTAATGCACCTGCTACATTCATGAGAGTTATGAATGATGTATTGTGACCATTCCTTGATGATTTTGTCATATTCTACTTGGATGATATTTTGATTTTCAGTAAGACACGTGAAGAGCATGTAAAGCAAGTTCTAGATGTCTTGAAAAAGGAAAATTTATATTTGAAGATGTCTAAATGTGAATTTGGGAAAACCACTTTTGTTTATTTGGGTCATATTGTAGGAGATAGTAAATTGAAGATTGATCCCTCCAAAGTTGATGTTATTGTGAATTGGCCTAAACCCAACAATGTAACAGAAGTTAGGAGTTTTTTGGGAGCATTTAAATATTGGAGAAAATTTATTGCTAACTTCTCATTCATTGCAACACCATTACATGATTTGACAAGTGTGAAGTAGATCTTTTAGTGGGGAGGAAAGTAGCAAAAATCCTTCAACACTTTGAAAGAGAAAATCAGTACAACACCAATTCTAGCACTTTCAGATCTTAAGCACCCATTTGAAATTCAAGGGAGCAGTTTTGATGTTGCATGGTAAGCCAATATGTTATCATTTTGAAACATTTTCCAATTCAGTAATTAACTATCTAACTTATGATAAAGAGTTGTATGCTTTGGTACAAAGTGCGAAGAAATGGAAGCACTGTTTGATGGGTAAAGAAACGATTATTCATACTGACCATCAACCTTTGCAATATTTACAATTGCAAACCAAGCTACAACAGATGGAATTCCTGCAGCAATTTCATTTGGTAATCCGGTATATACAACAAAGTTGCAGATATGTTATCAAGGCATATTGTTAATGAATCTGTTATTCTTAAGCGTAACTCAATCATGCATGAAAGTTATATTGAACAATATGCTCAAGATGAAGATTTCAAAGATGTTTATGTAAGTTTGAGTCAAGGAAATCATGTTGAAGATTTGGATTATCATGTTCATAATAAGTTGTTATATCATCTTGGCAAGTTATGTGTTCCACAGGGTGAAAGAGTCATTGTTATAAATGAATCCCATACTTCTCTTATTGTCGGTCAAATTGGTGTAGGAAAAACAATTCGATTACTTAGGTATTGTTATTGGCCTCATATTAATTAAATTATATCAAGATATGTGAAAGGATGTCCTATGTGGGTTACCAGCAAGCCAAGAAATAGGAAATTGGGTTTGAACACTCCACTTCTTATCCCTTCTCGTCCATGGTAAAGTATTTCTATGGATTTTGTTGGGGGACTACCAATATATAGGAAATTTCATGATTATTTATATATTCTAGTGAATTATTTTATCAAAATGTGTGTGTTGATGCCATGTAAGAAACAGGTTACAATTGAACAAACTGCAAATTTATTCTTCCAAAATGTATGATTTCATTTTGGTTTACCTACTTCAATTATTTTTTATCGATATTCTCGATTTATTGGGAAGTTTTGGTCAATTTTATGGGAACACATCAACACAAAGTTAAAGAAGAGCACATCATCTCATCCATAAACTGACGACCATATATGATTAGTGAACAGAAAAATAGTGGATCTCCTTCAAGGATATTGTAGTAAGCATCCTAAATTTTGGGATGAGAATTTGCATTACATCTAGCATGCCTACAATCGTGTCAGGCATTCATCTACACAAGTATCTACGTTTGAAGCATGTTTGGTTTATTTTCCAAAGTCTCCTTTGGATTTCATTTTTGGTAAAGATACTGTAGTAAATGGACATAGTGATGTGGAAAAAGCCAAGCATTTCATTGAACAAATTCAGCGGTTGATCGTATTTCCAGGTGGGAGATCAAGTTTAGTTGTACATCAGTACGAAAATACTACAAGGTGAAGGTAAAAAACTCAAGCCAATCAGACATGGTCCTTTCAAAATCTTGGAAAATATTGGTAACAACGAATTTCGATTAGATTTGCCACCATACATGTAAATTTATTCTGTTGTGAATGTGGAAAATTTATGATTTTATGAGCCTCCTATGATATTTAATCAAGAAGAGAATGTTCATATTCCATCTATAGAAGATTTTGCTCCTGAATATTTAAATGAGTTGTAGGAATACTCAATTCTTCACAAGAGGAAAAGAACTTCATGCATAGGCAATGTGGAGTATCTTCGTGTGGGCCTCAAAGGTACCAATCCAAGCAAATCAAGGTGGATAGAGATCGAGAAAGTGAGGGATTTCTACCCTTACTTACTTGCTGAGTAAAAATATATTTTTGGTGGTCCAAAAACTTCTAGTGGGGAGGAATGATCCAGTGGATCAAAAATATACTTAAAAATGGAAGTGCTCAAAATCTCCTAAAAATGGTGCCAAATTTTATATCTTGTCATTCTAATTCCAATGAAGCTTGAATCGCCTCAATCCGACACCATATGAGGAAGTTATCGCGTTCTGAAGTTTTTGAGACACTACTAAAAAGTCAACTTGCAGGGTTGACTGTGCAGTGTACAGATGCCACATGGAAATCCATACAAGGACATCATGTTGATGTCATCTTCTGACTGGGTAGGTATGGGTGTCAAGAGGGAGCCAATCGAAATCTTCCATTTGGGCTAGTCTCATGATGACACTTGGCACACCATTTTTGGTTGATGCTTTTGAGGAATGGGTCAATCATAGAGTGACACATGACCCAATCACAGGGTTCCACATGGAACTCTAGATTAGGCCAAAAATTAGTTGAAAAACCAACAAGCCTCCACAGGAAGCAAACACATGACCTCCCAAATGGGCATCAGATGCACGACCAACTGGGTTGTAGGTGTTTCTTGTTAACCATGGTTGGAAATTTTTATTTATGGTGATATGATTCAATCGTTGGGGGAGAGCATTGGGGCTGTGGTCACACCTGAAAAGCCTAGCCCCAAGTTATATTGATGTGAACGTGATCGCACCCGAGGGCCCAGCCCCAGGTTATATTGATGTGAACATGACCTCGACGGAATGTTCGGCGGAGCGAGGTGCGTAGCACCCTGACTGCACCCCAAGCCCAGGTTATATTAATGTCATGCGACCATGAGCGAGGCTAGGGAGGCCCGTTGCCTATGGCCCATGCCCTTCGATCATATGTGGCACCACATGACCACCAGCACAAGAGACGAAAGGGACTTCAACCTTTAAAAAATTTTGTTTAATATTTATTACAAAATGCCAAGCCCATCGAGGATCATGGATCGAACCCAAGACCTCTGGGCTGCTAACCAAGAACCATACCAATAATCCACAGTCCATTTTGTTGCTAGTTTTTGTAAAGGACGAGTTTTTGAAGAGCAGTTAATAAGCAACTTTGGAAAAAGAGTCCTAAATTCATCATTTTTTAAACTTTTTTAGTCTAAGGATAGCCTACACAGGGGTTTTTGGGCATTATGGACACAATGGAAGTGTTATTTTTTTCAAAATGAGACTTTTATGTTGTTGTAACTAATAATTTGATCATATAATTAAAAAAGGCCACCATTGGACATCAGACTCAAAGACGTAGCCCAAGAGGATTGAACTTCATCATCAATTTGTTGGTTTTGATGTTGCTTATTGTCTATTTTAACTATTAAAATTATGAAAAATTTATTTTTATTTTTGTTCTTTTGCAATCACAATCAATTTCCTAAAAGACATAAATTAGCTTACAAATCAATTCATGAAACCTTCATTTTTAATTCTAGATCACCCTTGGATAAATGGAAGTTGAATATTAGAAACCAAATCCCTAGGTTCTTTCCTAATCTTGGGACCTTTGCTTACCTTTAAGAAATCCTTGATACCTAGGGATCTTCTATAGCCATTCTTTTCGATAACATTAAGCAGATGGGTTTACTCAACCTCTAGGTGACTCTCATGTGATACCCACAAAGCTCGAGTATCTAATGTGTTAAGAACTCCCAATTATTGGGTTGGATAGTGATGGGAGTCAGCATGAAGATATTGTTGAGTGTGTTTTTCTTACGAAAAACATGGGGAGAGAAAGAACATCTACTTTCTTAGAGATAAGAACATCAAGAAATGGTAGGCTACCATTAACCTCAGATTTCATGGTGAATTTAATGGAGCTAGATTGACTGTTCAAATGTTACAGAAACAAATCTAACTTATCACGACCATGAGGCCATAAGATAAAGGTATCACCAATAAACCTTTTCCAAAGTTTTGGCCTAAATTGAGTTAAGGTCAAAGCCTTATATTCAAAATTTTCCATAAGCAGGTTAGCTACAATAGGCAAGAGTGGAGAACCCATGGAAACATTGCATGTTTGTTCATAGAATTCACCTTCGAAGCTAAAAAAAATAGAGTTAAGGCAAACCGCAACTAGCTTGGTTGTACCAGGATTAGTGATACGATTGATTACCTCAAGAACCTCATTAATAGGGATATTGGTGTAAAGAGAAACTACATTAAAAATTATCATTATATCATTAGGTTCAAATCTAATATCCTCTAACTCATTGACAAACGAGGAGGATTCTCTCACAAAAGATTGAACGACCGACAAGGGGTTTGAGCTTACGGTCTAAATATTTAGGAAGAATATAAGTTAGGCCACGTATTGTGTTGAAAATAGATTTAAGGGGAGCCCCCTCCTTATGAATCTTGGGAAGCCCATAGATTCTCAGAGTAAGAGGGTTGCTCTTAATAAGTTTATGGCTTATGGAGTTGACTGAGCTTTAGTTGAGCATGCTGAGAAGACAAGACACCACATTTGTATAGTGGATTCCCAGGTCATTGCTAGGATTATCATTTCCATCACCAAAAGTTTAAGGAGGCTATTGAGATTTAAAAAACGTCTAAGATGCTAAATAGGGATGATGGATGGAAGATTAGCAATTGTTAGATCCCATCTCTTTATTCCTAGGTTTCCTCATTTATTTGATAGTCAATGTCTTTTGTGTGCTTCTTTCATTGTATAAAAGTTTGGTGAGTCTCTTTTTTTCTTGATTGGGTTTGTTTTCTTTTTATTGTTTCCTTCCTTCCATTTTTATAGTAATATTTATTAGAAATATAGATTTTTTTCTTAATAATAATTTCTTCTTTTTCTCTTTTTTTTCTTTCATCTATCATTTGTTTATGTAGAAATTATTGTTTGCCTGTATTCTTTTATTTTTACTTGTTAGTAGAGAATATTTTATTTATTAATTTTAATTCTTTCATTTGTCATTTTTAATTAATAAAGAAACAATTTCCTTTATTATATTTATTTATTTACAATAAAAAATTTTAAACTATATATTTATGATCGTTAATTTCCATTTTAATTTTTTGTTATTCTTATTTCATGTTCTTTTAGTTTTTTCATTATTGTTATTTTTTTTACCATTCAAAGTTGATTTTGAATTAAAAATAAAAAAATTAACACCTTAATTTACTAAATTATATATTTATGATTGTTATTCTCATTTTAATTTTTCTTTATTCTTATTTCATAGATTTTTAGTTTTTTCATTATTAATTTTTTATTTATTTATTATTTTAATGTCTATGGGTCGGGTCTTAGATAGATGACGATCTGGAGTTCTGTTAAAGCGATGTGAAGTGGCTGGTTCAATTCCCCACCTTAATTGGAATGATATAATGGACATGATGAAGATGTACTCTTGCCAAACTTATTAAAGAAAATTATTAGTTTAATAGTTTTTGGTTTACCATTTAATATTGATTGTATATATAGTAATAATTATTTTTCTTCTTTTGAGAATTAGTTTTGCATCTCTACCATATTTATTGGTGCTTTGAATGAGCTATCCATCTTTATCATAATTATGAACCACAATAAGTGGTTCTAAACTCTTCGACCAAAAAGAAATATATGTGATTGATCCGAAGAGACTTACACATATTTATTAATTATCATTAAAAATAATAAAATTATTATAAATTATTATCTATCGTTCATTTTTGTATATTTACCATTTAATCACTTTTATAATATGAACTAAATTTGAAAATTGCTAATTATATAAACACTAAAGTCATTGTGTCGCCCTCTATAGCCTAATATAGGGGTGATTTGTAGGTGTAATGTAAGAAAATTTGTCAACATTTTTACAACCCAGGGTGAAAGCCATTGTGCGGCCCTCTATAGCCTCATATAGGGGTGATTTGTAGGTGTAATGTAAGAAAGTTTGTCAACATTTTTACACCCCGAAGATGTTGTATTATCTTTAAAAATTTAAAAGTAATAAAAATAATAAAATTAAATTTGTTACATTGTAGTTTTGTTTTTATCAATAAAATTACAAATAACTTTTTAGATAAAAGAAAAACATAATATACATATTACATTAAAATATATAACATACAATAAATTAAGACTAATGATTATGTAAACAAGTTTAAATTGAATTAATAAGCACATAAAAACATAATTTCAATATAGCAATCTGTTTAACCATGGATATTCAATCCACTTTGCCATAAATATTATTAAGGCTCATCAATACAACATGCCCATAGTAGCTATAAATTAAGATCTATTTTACCATATAAATTAAAACAATAGTTTTATGACCCTATATACTTCCAGTATAACAAGATTTTTAATCATGGATATTCACACCCAGTTTAGCATGGATATTATTGATCATACCATTAAGATATTATTGATCATACATACCATGGGTTGGTTAATAGGATAGCTCATCAATACCACATGCCTCAAAACTATCTCTCATTCAGTATCTAAATAATACTTACAATATAACAAGATTTTTAACCATGGATACTCACCCCACTTTACCAAGATATTATTAATCATAACATACCATGAGCCCCCAAAACTATCTCTCATTTCACTATCAAAAAAATACTTACAATATAACAAGATCTTTAACCATGGATACTCACCCCACTTTACCAAGGATATTATTAACCATAACATACCATGGGCCACTACCATGGCTCATGAATTCCACATGCCCAAAAACCATATCTCATTTTACACTCAAAATATTTTATAAATAATTTTGTTTTAAATTTAATTTTGTTACATTTTTAGAGCTAGAGACACTCCAATTTCACTATCAAAATAATACTTAAAATATAACAAGATCTTTAACCATGGATACTCACCCCAATTTACTAAGGATATTATTAACCATAACATACCCCCTAAAACCATCTCTCATTTCACTATCAAAATAATACTTACAATATAACAAGATCTTTAACCATGGATACTCACCCCACTTTACCAAGGATATTATTAACCATAACATACCATGGGCCACTACCATGGCTCATCAATTCCACATGCCCAAAAACCATATCTCATTTTACACTCAAAATATTTTATAAATAATTTTGTTTAAAATTTGATTTTGTTACATTTTTGGAGCTAGAGACACTCTCCAATTTCACTATCAAAATAATAGTTACAATATAACAAGATCTTTAACCATGGATACTCACCCCACTTTACCAAGGATATTATTAACCATAACATACCATGGACCACTACCATGGCTCATCAATTCCACATGCCCAAAAACCATATCTCATTTTACACTCAGAATATTCTATAAATATTTTTTTTTAAATTTAATTTTGTTACATTTTTGGAGCTAGAGACACTCTCCATCCCACTATGGAAGAGACATAAACATTTTGACCCAGTCAAATCACATAAAAATAAAAAAGAAAATAAAAAATAAAATTATTAATTAAAACATTTTGACTCACTGAAATTACAAAAAAAAATTAAACTAAAAAGTAAAATTAATAAGTAAACTCCAGATATATAAAGCTTAGAGAGAGATCAAATCTCTAAAAATGCAAAAAAAATTTCATGTTTTACACTAAAAAAATTTACACCTTGACCTTGAGAAATTTAATCTTCCCAATTGCTTAATAGATTTGAAATTAAATAGATATAAATTAGTTTTATAATTTTATAAATTATACTTTAAAATTGTTTTGTAAATTATTATTATTATTTTTCTTTAAATAAATTATATATATAATTAAATTTTAATTTTAAATCAACTTATTATTATGATTTATGTTTTATCAATCTTTAGCTTCAACAAACAATATGATTTAGAATGGTGTCGAGGCCGATGTGAATTCTCTGATTGGACTGAACCTTTAAATTCTGTTCTCCAAAAAGACCTACGAATATCCTCGACAGCTTTTGAGATCGAGAAAACACTTGAAGTAAGTGAAGAATCAAGAAAGATATGTTGCGGGAGATATTTTTTGATAATAATTAAGTAGGTAGTTTAATTATTTTAAGTTGTTTTATATATATATATATATATATATATATATATATATATTTATTTGGAATATTGTAGTTTTTAGTTTATAAGTTTGTTTATTTTTTTAGCTGAAAATAAAACTTTATTTAAAAGATTTCTGAGTGTGTATCTGATAATTTGACTCTTGATTGAACCAGTTTATGATAATTTTGGAATCACCAAAAATGTGAAGTTGTCAGATACACAAATTTCTCGAGTGCAAAAAGGCACAGATTTCTAAGGTTGTTAAGCTCATCATAGTTATTAGTACCCCTTACCAAGATCCAGTTCCATTTTGAACAAGTGGCCCTCACTAAGAAATAGGATAGCTCCGCCACCATAACTATCATGTTGAGTAAAGCCATCAAAGTATGCCCAAGGATAGGATTTTTCTGTTGGCTAAGATTTAATATTACACACATAGAGAGCTTTCCAGGCAGGCAAGAATCGCATCAATCAGAGTCTGTATGCAAAAGTCGCATCAATTAGAGTCTGTATGCAAAAGTTACGCCACATTGACCTTCTTGTTTTCACACCTATAGTTCGGGAGGATGCCCCGTCAGTCCCCATTATTCATGGAAAAATGATTAGCCACATGTTTGTGATGTAAAATACTTTAGAAGAGTTTATTTTGCAACTCTAGTTAAGAGTTGATATAGTCAAACTTAACCACTAGTAGGCTATCTAGATGTGTTATGACCAAGCCACTAGGAGGAAGAGGCATTCCATTCTTTTGAGAAAATTTTGTTTCATAGTTGGGCAAAGATAGCCAAGAGAGATAGGAGGTAGAGCACACATAGAGGGTCTGTGCACTGTAGCAGCCCACGGGCCATAGACATTACTTCTTTGTATCTGCACCCATATTTTCAGACAGAGAGCAAAGTGGCCTCACCTTCCAGCTGGGTTTTCCCGAAAGGGTTTTCCAAAGAGCATATCTTGTGTATTATGTGTGTGTGAGTTTATTTTGTCGTTCTCTACTTTTCTAGGTTGATTTATTGTTACATGCATCCACTAATTACAGTTAATTTTATAGATCTAGAAATTAAATAAAACTGTAATAGTGTAGAATCTCATATTTTTAATATAATATTATCAGATTTGTTGTGAAGAACTGTCCAGTGGAGTTTAGGGCTCTGCAAAAAATCCTAAATCAATATAACTTCTACCGCCAGATCATCGGCCTAATGAACAGCTCAGATTGACTACGAAATTACAATATTTTACAAAGCAAATTTTATCTATTTTTAACTTCAGGGGTAGCTCACATTGATTACGAAATTACAATAGTTTACAAAGCAAAATTTATCTATTTTTAACTTCAGGGGCGCTGCCCCCGAACCCCTACTAGGGGCAGCTCATAAAAGTCATCGTTTCCCCCTGACGGGGATTAAATGGGTGGTGTTAATTGCCCATTAGGAACATGGATCCAAGGCCACTGAAACAAAAAATATATGAATAATCAGGAAAATAATCAGGTTCCACACCCAACAAATGATAATCACGCTCCACACCCAGCAAATTATTGATGTTAATTGAATTCATCTTGATAGGTTGAAGAAATGATTATTATTCTCTCCATCCAAATACAATTCTTACAAATTATATATTAAACTGGTATTGAATATATTATTATAATAATTTCAATCTCCTTTTTATTAAACATCTTTTAATCCAAAAAAAATATTTTAGGTTACCAAGACTTTAAAAATGAAATAGAGAAAATATTTTGATAATAAAATAAAATAAATTATATGATTAATGATAAAAAATAATAATAATAATTAATATTACTAAATAGTGAATAAATATAACTCTATATAAATCATTGGTTTTATTATAATGGTGATAATATCAAAAAATTGTGAATAAAAATCATTGGTTTTTTTTACACGGATGATAATATCAAAAAATTGTAAAAAAAAAATTCATAAAATCCTAAATACTTAATAAGGCTGACTCTCATTATTTCTATCGCACCAAATATAATGAAATAAAAAATTGTCTAATGAAATAAAAAAAATGTGTAAAGAAATCATAAAGTAAAGTAAATCAAAACATATCTATCTGAATGCAAGTTAGACTAACAAGAATCTAACCCATTAGAATACAAATGTTTACAATATGGAAAAAGGTCATTGTAAGAATGAATTAGTAATCTAACCTATTGTTGATGATGATTTATGGAGAACACTGCATTGTATGTAACACCTTCCACCCACATTTACCCTGGTTAACCAGTCTGCTAGGGTAAACATGTGATGAGAGGCTACTATGATGTGATTCAACTCCCCATGTATAGTTAAGGAAGTGGAACCAACAAAACAAAACCATTCTAACCTTCCACACATGCTATAGAGCCTTCAAGAGCCAACCAACCTTTCCAGGTGACCAACCCCTAAGGTAACTTGACATTTCACTGATCTGGACCCTCAGCTGCTCCCATGACAAGCCATGCATGTGACTGAGGCCTTCTAGTCACTCCCACAACAAGGCATGCCAGCAATTGTGGACTTTTTTAGCTAGTTCTGAGCCAGCAACCCTAGATTTTGTGCCGTGTTTTTAGGGCCAAGGCTCAGGCCACTGCGTAGAACTTCATGAAACTTTCAGAAATGATAATAATAATGGAATAAGGATATTAATGAAATCTTTTGTACAAGTACTTAATCTTACCCCTACTAGCCATGACAGGCCTTTCTTCAAACATGTCACAAACATGCATTCTACAGGTCATAACAATAGATCTAAGCATAGGTGTCACATACTTATCTAAGATTCATAAGGAAGCATTGTTGGCTTATCAAAATAGCTGCATTATCATCTATTAGGTCATATATTCATTGTACATTCATTTGCAAATCAAAATATGATGAGATCCATACATCAAGTTTGTCATAAAACATACTCATAACCAACATATAACCAATAGAAATAACAAGGATATATCAGCCATAAAACCCACATATAAGCCAATACATTTACAAATTAAATACCAAGGAGAAAGAGCTCTTATTAATGAATGAAAAAGATAATCAAGTATGGGACTTCCACAAAACACCCAACCATAGATTGGCTTAACCAAATCTTTCTTTCGGCGAATCACCATCATGCCATATTCCAAGAATGAATGTGGGATTCAAAACCAAAACAAACCAGGTTTCCTCGGGCTTTACCGCAATCCCCCCCCAGATAATTAGGCCCTAAACAAGAATGGATACCACCGAATTTCTCCACCTATACCATGAGGAATTTTCCTATCTCCTAGTCTCTAGGATTTACCATATATCTCGTCATACAATGGTTAAGGATTCCTAGGCCTAATCAATACTCCATCCTCTAGGATTTACCATATATCCAACCATTCACTAGTCATGGTTTCCTAGGCCTAATTAAGGACACACACCTTTAGGCTTTAATGTATATCTCGACATTCACTAGTCGAGGATTCCTAGGCCCAGTGAGGCACACAGAATCGAGCTTTACCGCAATCCCACCTTCTTTGGTCCAGGGATTCCTAGGCCTTGTGTTATTTTTTTCAGAAACCACCTCACTCAATTTTGAAACCATCTAGAAATCCAGCTCAACCAAATACAAGATAACCCATCAGACCATGGCTATCCAGAAATGGCAAGGCAATGCTAAAGAACATTGTCACACTTGGCAAAACCCATGCCAATGACAGTTAGAGAACCAAATACACACATGTATGTACCATGCATTCCAAAACTAGCAAGAAAATCACACATAAAAATCAATACCTGCAAATAATTCTGTTGTAGCTGCTAGATGTTGCTCTTCCTTGCTTGATCTTTGCTTCAGAGACCACCTCACTCAATTTTGAAACCATCCATAAATCCAACTCAACCAAATACGAGATAACCCATCACACCATGGCTATCCGAAAATGGCAAGGCAATGCTGAAGAACACTGTCACACTTGGAAAAACCCATGCCAATGACAATAAGAGAACCAAATACACACATGTATGTACCATGCATTCCAAAACTAGAAAGGAAATCACACATGAAAATCGATACTTGCAAATAGTCTCGTTGTATCTGCCAGATGTTTCTCTTCCTTACTTGATCTTTGCTTCCCTTTGCCTTCTTTGTCCTTCCTTTTCTTTCCTTGATCCAAAGCTAGAGTGCTCCAAGAATGCTCTAAGTGTCCAAGAGTGTGTGTGAGAGAGAATAGATAGAGAGATATATCCAAAACTGAACTGAGGAAAGGTACCAAATGATCCTCAGAAGCCTTTTTATTAATGAAGCCTCTATTTTCTTCAATTTTCCATTATGTTCCTTCATTTTCCTCCTCACATGAAACCTGTGACCTTTCACCTTCCTTTTCTCCTAATTTCCTTTAATTTCATAAATAAAATTCCAATTAATGCCACTTTTCCTTTCCAAATCCTTTGCCATTACCTTTGCCAATTTTCTTAGCCATAATAAACTAAGTGAACACCCACAATAGGATGTTTTTCCCAACATTTAGCTTGGAATACATGTCCCATGGCCTTGGTTATTATTTCACCTTTATTAACTTTATTACATCGAATTTTTTACCAAGGCTATTACATTGTAACCTTCCTTTGTGTTGCAACATCATAACTTCTAGGTGGAGTTGCAAAAATAGTGGGTTCATGTGGAGGAGTTGCATCCATTGGAATTGCAACAACTTCTCCCCACATTCTTCCTTCTTTGTTCAAGGCTTATTCTGAAGTAACCCAATAAGGTTGTGATGTGAAATGACATTACATGGCCTATTTGACATTTGTGCATGAAACACATATTTCATTAAATTTGGAATTAAATAGTGGATTTAGAATTCCAAAATAACTAAAAAACTCAATTCTAGTGATGTCCTTGTAATAAAAAATTTCCAATTTTAATGAAATATGTGTTATGAGCCACCATGTTCAAAAAGTTATGAGTAAGGAATATGACATAATAATATCATGGTTGTGCCTAAGGTGGTTAAGAAGGTGAATGTGTTGGAATAAGGAATTACTTGGGGGGGTGGGGGGGGGGGGGTGAATCAATAATAGTGAGATTCTTAAATCTTTTCCTAAATATGCTTTTAGTCCTTTTTATTTTATGTTACTTATGAGAACATTTATTCATATAGAAAGTGAGAAGCAAGTTTAAGTATTCATAGTTCACACAACCAATCACATGAGTAGCATACACATTTTTACATCAGTGTCTTCATGTGGAAACCCAGAGGGAAAAAGCCACCAATTTGTTGTTTTTTTATGATGTAATTTAAGCACCTACTTAATTACATCATTTTTTTTGTGAGCACCCACTCCCAGGAGGCACCACCCACTTAAGTTAGATAGCACCAAATTTCCAAGAGGATCCAACCTCTTCTGAATGTAGGCTACAACCTGCTCTTGCCACTTTTCTACTATTTCATACAATTTTCAAACTAAAAACAGAGGCGTATACAATTATGGAAAATACCAATCAGGTTGGTTGCAGGAACAACTTATGCTCTTGGTCCACTATTGTTCCACACACTCCCTTTGGTCTCATAAAACTTCTCTTTTCCCGTTGCTCACAACAACATATCCTCAACACTTTGCCTTTTCTCACACAATCTCTTTTCTATGCACCCTTCAATGTTTCTCTTGATGTTAGTCTTACAACATTGTCTCTTCTCTCACTGCTCTCACTGCTCGGCACTTCAACAATATCTTCTACTCCCCACCTTGTTCGATGGAAATCGATGGTTTTGATCCTCTAATGCACATTGAACAATGTTGTCTCTGCTACCTATGTTCATACTGCCTAGGTGTACCTGATTATGGCTCCTCCTGTTGTTGTTGCATCTGCTGGTTGAACTCTATCATCACATAAAACACAAAGATAAGTTGATGAATTATTCACTGACTCCCTCTGTAATCCTCCATGTTGGGAATTTAATCTCAGGTGACTTGCACACTCTACCGTGACTCCCATGCTTATTTATTGCTCCACAGAGCTTGACAACACTAAGGAATGGCCACATTGTTCCTCATTTAAATCTACCAGTCATGCACGCGAAGCAGACAAATGCTTTCCCCATTTCTTCAATTCTTCTCTGTGAATTGTTGTCCTCGTTTCCTTGTCTCAACGCTTTATGCAGATGCAGCTGACTCCATAAACCAACTCCAAAGATTTTCATTTAATATTCAGCTACTGACCCATTCATCCCTTCAACTCACTGTACTATTTCATCGGAGCCCTAACATATTGTAACTTAACCATACGAAATGTTACGACATTACATAACTCTGATATCCTTAGCCCCATTAGCACTTATTTCCCTTAGCGTTTACTTTCTCTTACGACCGGGTCTGTGACCGTTGGCTTAGCTTACTACTCTAGAACTATATCGGATCCCCTTAGTATCATAACTTCTACAAATTCCCAATTGCATCTTAGCTCCTTGAGTTTAACCCTTCATTCCTTTAAGCTCCATATGACCATGTGCCAAATAATATTAGAGCCCCCTTTATCGTAACTTTTTCAAATTATATTTTCACAAGAGTTAGGATGTCCTCATCCTTCGATATACTAACCTCCGATATGTTGACATTACTTATACACGTGGCTATTCCAAAGTGGTGACATGTGTCACCCTGATTTGCCACATTGGGCCTCCGAAAGTGCCAAAATAAGATGCCACGTGTCCACCATATTGTCACATTATGCCGACGTTGTTGAGTTATGAAATGGGTATGTATTTACTCTTAATTCCATCACCTTTTTCCTCTTTTCTTATCTCTTTCATATCTTAATACACTAACATATTGATGGATTATGATAAGAAATGGATGAACTGTTCTCAATTAAGATTTAGCCATCGTAACTAACTTTTACTCCTCTTTATGCAGAAAAATGATGAAAGGAATAGTTGTTGTTCCCTAGCGATGGAACAGCATAAACCAACAAAGGAAGAATGGAATGCATCGGTTGCGGACAAGCCGGAGGACGAATTAAGAGGATCAATGCTAAATAGGAAGGGTTTCTAAAGATAGAATTTAGTTGCGAATCCCTCAGGATCGGGAGATCCTAAGGGATCGCATTTATCTTTTACCTCTTTCTGACTATAAAAGAAAAAGATTATAGGAGGAAAGGGGATCAATCTCTGTTATTTCAAATTGTAATTTTAATTTATAGACTCGTGATGTTGGAGAACATGACCATATTGTAATGCTACTTAAGTTCAATGATTAATATATAATTGACGTTTTTGTTCATTCGTATTCGTTGAAGTAGCTCAGCAGTGTTCGTTGGTGGATAAGGGCTTGGTCACTAGTGGATTAAACTGCTTCCATGTGTTATATATTTTTGATTCTTGCAAGTTTGATTGGTTTGCCCATTTTCCCATTTTCTATGAGTTTATCTTATTTGCTATTTACCACTTTCCTATATTGAAGTAGTACAATTTCTTTACATGTTTTACAGCACTATCATTTGATTCAATTTACACTCATTGCAGATTAAATTATTTAGATAGTGAATCGTATTGATTTAATCAGCTGTAAGAGTTTGGTTATTGCTATTGAACTCTCAGATTGACATCATTTCCATTTGGATTGCTTCGTAGAGATTGAGTATGATTTAGATTGAATCAGCTAAGAAGAGATTGGTTATTGCTACTATGCTCTTGGTTGATGCTATTGTTAATTGAATTGCTTGTGTGAGATTTGATTATGATTTCAGTAGAGGATTGAGTCTTGAAGCTTAGATGTCATATTTCCTTTAATAATTGCAATTTGAGTTTTATAAATGCATCCGTTTACTCTTGTATCAAAGGTTTATACTTCATTTTAAGAAACATTACTCTCTGGATTCATAGCATGCACATATTGTGTACACTCTTGGAATAAAAGGACTTGCTCGGGTTGATGATTAATGTCGAGTAATTATGAGTTTTAAAAGACACATTTTATCAACCAACATCAAAAGAAAAACCACACAAAAAGTGTTGTTCCCAATAGGGAACAACAGCTGTTCCCTGAAGGGAACAACGAAGAAAAACCCGCAAAAAAGGTGTTGTTCCTTATAGGGAACAACAGTTGTTCCCTGTAGGGAACAGCGAAGGAAAAATACACGCAAAAAGTTTTGTTCCCTGTAGGGAACAAAAAAGAAAAATACACGCAAAAAAAGTGTTGTTCCCTACAGGGAACAACACTTTTTTGCGTGTGTTTTTCTTTGTTGTTCCCTACAAGGAACAACTGTTATTCCCTATAGGGAACAACACTTTTTTTGCGTGTATTTTGCTTTGTTGTTCCCTACAAGGAACAGCTGTTGTTCCCTATAGGGAACAACACTTTTTGTGTGTATTTTTCCTTTGTTGTTCCCTACAGGGAACAGTTGTTGTTCCCTATAAGGAAAAATACCCTTTTTGCGTGTTTTTCTTTGCTATTCTCTACAGGGAACAACTGTTATTCCCTATGGGGAACAACACTTTTTGTGTGGGTTTTCTTTTGCTGTTCCCTTCAGGGAACAACACCTTGTGAGTATTTTTGAGAACACCCTTTCTCCTCCTTACATGATCATCCCTAGACCATCCCAGTTCACTCTTTATGATCCTCTTTATGGCATAAAAGTACAATACATATTTAAGGACAACAAGTATGGAGTCTACTGGAACAGACAAATATCTTGA